>OX377621.1:173011176-174218676 GCA_947397865.1 Polietes domitor | reverse complement strand
AATTTTCGTAGAAGTGCTGTAACATTACAGGAAAATATAATTTTTTTTAATGTTGCCAAACCAAAACAAATACAAATATTGACAAAATATTTTTTTTATAATTTTATATTTATTATTTCAAACCGCGCTTATAAGGCAAGCCTACCAATACGTTTCCAATATATATATCGAAATATTACTTCTAGTCAATTCAAAAAATAAATTTTCTTATATTTATATTTTCCAAGAAAGCTTAAATACCATAAATATTGGTGTGTTCTACAGTTGTTGTATTTCCATTCTATTTTAATTACAAAAGTACTAATTTTGAAAATCTCACGTACACAGTGCAAAACAATCTTAATAAATGATTCAACCAATTTTTTCCGTAAAAGTAAAAAGACGATTGTGGAAAAATATTTTTATTTTGCGTGTCTCTGCAGTCAGAGGAATGTATACAACGAGTTTCATTATTCTACATGCAGCCGTTTGGTTGGTACCATTTTTATCCCTCTATTCCCATTTTACCCGTTAAAAATACGAATCTTTAAAAAATACTTTTTATCTGCTCAATTAGTGGAATGTACACACCGAATTTCGTATTTCTAGCTGTTGTCGTTTGATATGTACCATTTTCATCCCTTTTTGTCCCATTTCACTCCCTACGAATACAAATCACTTTATGGTGCAATTTTTGTTATAGAAGGAATGCGCATACCCAATATCAAGTAAGTACAAGTAGACATATTGAAAAAACATGCCTAATACTATTAGGGATTTTTATGGGTATTTTCAGTCCTAGTGAGGGAAATTTGATTCCCTGTGGACCGATTTCGCCCAGTTTCAATCCCAACCGATCTATGTACTAGCTCCTTTCGTTTAGATGCCAGCGTGCATTCAACAGACGGACGGACATGGCTAGATCGTCTTAGAATCCTATGTCAGTTTTGCGCCATAATAAAGCTAAGGAACCACAATTTCTAATCAACAAAATTTGAATGCAAAAAAAATCTTAAAATGTGCCAAAGTCGAAAAAATTACGTTTTCAATTAACAAAATTTGAAAAAGATAAAAAATCTGTAAAACAAATATAGGGTCCGCCAAATAACCTTTTTTTGAAAATGCTATAAAAAAAACTACTGAATATTATCTCAAATTTCTTTTTTTATTTGAAAGTACAATCCTTCCGGTAAATAATGGAAAATAATCTCATTCAAATGGCTGCTGATGGCACCCCACAAATAATAGTCCAACGGTTGAATAGTTGACAAAAAAAACGGTAGATGGCGGACCCTATACGTAAAAATATATTAAAAACGCATAAAACAAGAAAATTTATTTTCTTTTAATGTAGACAACTTTGGCTTATTTCTAGAATATATCAGATTTTCAACTTTAATATCTCAAATTCTTGGATTTTTTGTCTAATTTCATTTTTAACAGAATTGAAATATGTTTACTAGACCAAAAGTTATTGAATTTTGGCCGACGGAATTTGTATTTAGGGCTACTGGATTCCTGAACAGGACTTCCATGGGATAGTGCACGACTTTTCGATTTTGATAAGCTAGATCCCCTAATTTTGTGAGGTTCGGAAAAAAATTCATGAGCCAACAAATGGGGGTGGTTGGGTGAGTGTAAGTTGGTGCTCATCAGGGTCAAAAGTGAGGGGAAAGAGATAAAAATACACAAAAAGCCTCAAAACTGCCTCGTAGTCGCCTCCTGAAGGGTTAAATGTAAAACCGACCTCCATTAATTTTCCCACACACATACCCCCTATCACCACTCGTCACCATACAAAAATTAACTGGCCCAAGGGGGCCCTAGACGAGTCAAATGTATGACTGCCCCCAATATTTTTCAACACCTCCATTTTCCCTGAACATCCTTATCCTAAAGATGGTCCCCATGCAATTTTTTTTATTTTTTCCATGCTTTATATAAGGTTACTTTCTATATATGTTTGTGTGCCACAAAATTTGAAATCAATTTTTGAAAGCTTTTTTCTCAACCAATTTTGCTCAAATTTTGCACACTTAATCATTTTCGATGACAATACAAGGAAATGGAAAAATTTGACCAATTGGACAAAGGGGCGTGGCACCTCCCATACGAAGTTAAAACCTATTATTGAATATTGTCAGTTCTATGACACCTAGAGTGCTGAAATTTTGTGTAAGTGCATCTAGCATCAATTCGCATAGTTGTGCCAAAAATGGGCGGTATTGGAAAAGTGGGCGTGGCATCTCCCATACGAAGTTAAAACCTATTATTGAATATTGTCAGTTCTATGACACCTAGAGTGCTGAAATTTTGTGTAAGTGCATATACCATCAATGTGCATAGTTGTGCCAAAAAGGGGCGGTATTGGAAAAGTGGGCGTGGCACCTCCCATACGAAGTTAAAACCTATTATCGAATATTGTCAGTTCTATGACACCTAGAGTGCTGTAATTTTGTGTAAGTGCATCTAGCATCAATGTGCATAGTTGTGCCAAAAATGGGCGGTATTGGAAAAGTGGGCGTGGAACCTCCCATACGAAGTTAAAACCTATTATTGAATATTGTCAGTTCTATGACACCTAGAGTGCTGAAATTTTGTGTAAGTGCATCTAGCATCAATTCGCATAGTTGTGCCAAAAATGGGCGGTATTGGAAAAGTGGGCGTGGCACCTCCCATACGAAGTTAAAACCTATTATAGAATATAGTCAGTTCTATGACACCTAGAGTGCTGTAATTTTGTGTAAGTGCATCTAGCATCAATGTGCATAGTTGTGCCAAAAATGGGCGGTATTGGAAAAGTGGGCGTGGCACCTCCCATACGAAGTTAAAACCTATTATTGAATATTGTCAGTTCTATGACACCTAGAGTGCTGAAATTTTGTGTAAGTGCATCTACCATCAATGTGCGTAGTTCTGCCAAAAATGGGCGGTATTGGAATAGTGGGCGTACCACCTCCCATACGAAGTTAAAACATATTATCGAATAGTGTCAGTTCTATGACACGTATAGTGCTCAAATTTTGTGTAAGTGCATCTAGCATCAATGTGCGTAGTTGCGCCTAAAATGGGCGGTAATGCAAAAGTGGGCGTGGCACCTCCCATATGAAGTTAAAACCAAAATTACACCTACTGTAATTTTGTGTAAGTGCATCTAGCATTAATGTGCGTAGTTGTGACAAAAATGGGCGGTAATGGAAATGTGGGCGTGGCACCTCCCATACGAAGTTAAAACCCATTTTCGAATATATGCCGTTCTATGGCAGATAAAAGACTGAAATTTTGCAGTAATTTTTCCTTCTACAAAAGATAACTAAAAAAGAATTTCTAGGCCCAATAGAATTCTGCTTGCATAAAGCATGGATTTGAAAAAAAAAATTTTTTTGATTTACTAGTTATAATTGCTGTTATGACAGTAAGGCCCAAAACTGACCCGAAGTCGCCCTTAGCTGGGTTAAATGTAAGACCTACTTTTCCCTCCTCAACATCTTCCGCAAACCATTTAAAATTATCTCTCTTAAAAAGTAAAATATGAGATTTGAAATGGTTGTTAATGACAAACTAATACAGATAAAGAGTGATTTTTTTGAGGTTAGGATTTTCATGCATTAGTATTTGACAGATCACGTGGGATTTCAGACATGGTGTCAAAGAGAAAGATGCTCAGTATGCTTTGACATTTCATCATGAATCGTCTTACAAACGAACAACGCTTGCAAATTATTGAATTTTATTATCAAAATGCGTGCTCTGTTAAGAAAGTTCATTGCGCGCTTCCATTTTATGGTCAGTTTAATCGACCCACTGAAGCGGCTATTCGGGCTATTGTGACTAAATTTCGCACCAAATTTACATTGTTGGACATTAAACCACCAACACGCTTACGTAGAGTGCGAACTGAAGAAAATATCGCAGCTGTATCGGCCAGTGTTAATGATGACCACCAATTTTCGATTCGTCGCCGTTCGCACCAATTGGGTCTCTGTTACTCAAAAACGTGGAAATGCCAAAATTGGACTAAGCGGATGGACCACCTAAGACGCAGCCGCGGTCAACATTTAAATGAAATTATCTTCAAAAAGTAAATGTCATGGACCAATCTAACGTTTCAAATAAAGAACCGATGAGATTTTGCAAATTTTATGCGTTTTTTTTTAAAAAAAAAGTTATCAAGCTCTTAAAAAATCACCCTTTATAAGCATGACATTTTATATATTTTTGACAAGTGTTCTCCACTTTTATTTGACACTTACATCGGTATCATAGGGTGCGAATAAGTATTAAAAACAATTTTTGCAAAATCGTATCCAGTTAACTCCATTTTACCTATAGTTTCAGACTATATCATCCAGTTCAAGTGTAACGATTTTTTTTAAATTGTCGTACGCTGTAATACTTTGGACTGTTCTTAATATTTTTTTTTGCAACCAAAAATATATTAATATGCATTTTTCCCCATGTACCTCAAACACTAAACATTTTGATGCAAACTATTATATCCTGTGAGAAAAAGCTTTATTAAAAATTTCAAATGGCAAAATATTTGCATTTTATCTCCTCGCTTCACTCTCTCTAATACAAAAATAATTAATTTTGAATATTCGCACATATGGTTTAATTCAAAACCGCCAAAAAGGCTGTATTACCATTAACACCACACACACGAGCACGCACATGCACGCAGCAAAACAATCAAAATCATAAAATTTTATAACAGAAACCATCAAAAAGATTAAGTAACTTTAAAGCAATCTACGCTCATTGAAGCTCACACAACGCCGAAGAAGCTCAGGCTCGTATAAAACAATAAAAACCTCCGGCAAAAAATATTATAAAGTACAACAACAAATACAGCCAACGCAATACGCAAATGAACACAGGAACGCATGCATGCGTGTAGTAGTGGCGGCGGAAGGATATGAAATAAAATTGCATATGTGTGCGTGCAAAGGAAACGCACAGAGATGCGTTTCATTACTTGTCCTGTGTGTGTGGCGGGTATGAAGAGACAGCAAGAGAAGGTGTGAGAGAGCGACGAGAGCATGAGATGTGTGATGTTTTCGAAAAAAGGAAATAAACATAAGATTTTATGATCTTTCGGTTAAATATGCAAAAATCCGCCGGAATTATACTCATACACCAATTTTCACACATGTGCACCCCCCAACTATAGGGAGAGGAATCGCACACTTACATATTTAACTCAGTGTGTGTGTTTGTGTGGTAAAAAATTGTCACAATTGTAAATCTCCTGCCAGAGACCATAATCATAAACTTTAACGATGCAACATGTTTTCAAATGGATGCCTGCTCAGCCTCTCGCTTTGTCCTCCACTGGCCGCAATGGTGGCTGGAGCGATGACGAGCAGGCTGACGGGTGATTTTCGTTGACTGCTTTGACAAGTTTAAACCATCACACACATGTCAAAAAATTCGGTTTCAATTCAAACATTTAAAATCGTAATCCTTTCGCTTATGATATGCCAGGATTAAAGTTGTAAACACAGCTGTGTGTGCGTCTCTTCTCTTTTTTTTTATTTTATTAAATTTTTCGAAACTTAAGAGATCTTTAAATTTGATTATGACTTGAAAAATAATTGTCATGCGGATGACAACCATTACACTTGGCCTAAGTAATTGTCAATATTGAATTAGAAATATTCCATGCACCACAACATCCTCAACAACAAGGATGCCTCGCCACACAACTTCTGCTAACCATGTTACGAAAAGGGTTAACACACCGAGAGACATTCTTATCTAACCCTTTATGTGTTGATGGTATTTGTTTTGTCCTTGTCTATGTTCCTGTGTGTGTATGTGTCTCCCTGTGTCTGCGTTGTGATGTCCTTTTAGTTTGATTGACAATTTAACGCGCTCGCGTTCCTTTTTTCCAGGGTTTTGGGTTGCAAAGTCAAAAGGTTTGAGTTGGTTTTAATAGAAAATTTCCAGCCTACGCGTCATTTGATGCCGTTTTGATCAACGGCCATGATTTCTCCAAAAGATATGCAAAATTGTTTTGTGATGCCGAGGCTTAGAAATGTTTGTCACTTTCTGTTGGTAATCCTGCAGTGCTGCCGGGAGTCTTTATCGTTGTCATGTTGTGTGTGTGTGTTTACATTTTAATCCTTCCCAAAGGATATCTTTGAATTAAATGGATAATAGGCTGATGTTGCAGCAAGGGTATACTTTTGAAAAGGGGGGGGGTCTTTCGAAATCGTTAAAATTATACTTCCAAGGGTCCTTAATTTGCAGAGTTTTGGAATATTAGGGGCTTCCTAATACCTCTATAAGTGGAAATAAACAGCCTATACCTTGATCTCCCAGTTACTCAGGTTCGACTGTATTTGGATAACACTATTGAGACTCAGGCCGCCGCACCGTGGTTCAGCACCAAAATCCATCGGCCAAAATTCGATAACTTTTATTCTAGTAAACATTTTTGATTTCTGTAAAAATAAATTAGGCAAGAACCTATAGATTATTTTGAGATATTAACATTGAAAATCGGGCAATCGGATATATTTTATAAATTAGCTCAAAATTGACTATTTTCCGAATTTTTCGATTTTAAAGAAAAGTAAAATGTTTATTTTTGAGTTTTATTTTTTTAATATTATTTTATATATTATTTTATATATATTTTATATATTTGGTCATAAAGCACAGACAAAATTTTAATTTTTTTCGTATTACTGATTTCCACTTTTTTCAGATTTTGAAAAGACGTAATTTCTTTTTTTCGACTTTGTCGTACTGTTTCTCTCACATCTTAAGAGTTTTTTTTTCGAATTCGTTTTATTAGAAATTGTGGTTTCTTAGCTTTATAAAGGCGCCAAAACTGTGTATGTGCCAAACACAATTGTATTTTATGTGTTTAGGTAATTAAAGGGATGCCCATTCCACATGTCATGTTTCTAGCTGTTGTCGTATGATTGGTACTATTTTTATCCCCTTTTGTCCCATTTCACCCGCTAAATAATTTGTCTACTTTCTGGTGCTTTTACGCTACAAGAGAAATGTACGCAACCAATTTCAAGTGCATATAAATCTGAAATTTGAAAAAAATCTTTAATAGTCTAAATATTAGTGGCTATTTTCAGTCATTGATAGGGAAAATTTCCCCATATTTTAATCACTTTTCGCATCACTTCCCCTAAAAGTACAAATATAGAAAAATTGTTTATGTTTCGTGTCTACTCAGTTACATGAATGTATTTACCGAATTTCACGATTTCAGCTTCAGCGGTTTGGTTGGTACCATTATTAGCCCTCTTTTCCAATTGTATCTCTTAAAAGTACGATTTTTGAAAAATCCTTCTAGTTTACGTATCTACGCATTTAGATGGATGTACATTCCAAATTCCACCCTTCTACCTGTTGTCGTATCATTGGTGCCATTTGTACCCCTTTTTGTTCCATTTCGCCCGCTAAAACCTGTATTTACTTTTTGGTGCTTTCACGCAACAAGAGGAATGTACTCAACAAATTACATGTGCATATAAATCAGAAATTTTAAAAATATTTAAATGTCTAAATATTAGGGAAAAATTTTCCCTCTGGGCTGATTTCGCCCACTTTCAATCCCAACCGATCTGCAACCATAAGACACATTTAGGGAAAATTTGAATCTCATTTCGTTCGGCAGCTAGCTTGCTTTCAACAGGCGGACGGACATGGCTAGATCGTCTTAGAATTTTAACACGACCCAGAATATATATATTTTATGAGGTCTCCGATGAATATTTCAAGGTGTTATAAACGGAATGATAAAGTGAATATTCCCCCATCCTTAGGTGGTGGGTACAAAAAAATAAAAATTTACTTTTGTTTAAAATATAAAAAATAATCTTTTTGGTCCATGTCTCCAATAGTTATAAAATTTAGCATGAGGACAGAGGAAACTTATTCATCTTTTAAAATGAGTAAATTGCGTTTTGGAACTAAAAAATCTGACTTTTTGCACTAAATGTATCCTATCTTCCAAGGGGGCAATATCGGGTGGGCCAAAGTTACCCTAAAAAACGGCGAACCCTTCAAGCTTTCCAATAAATGTATTTATTTCGTTAAAGGCTTTTGAAGGACAAAAGTTGTGTTGGTCCAAAGTCAGTCAGAAAGGTTATTTTTTAAAATATTTATAACAAATAAACTATATTTGGCACAAACATAGTTTTGGCATTATAATTAAGCTAAGAAACCACAATTTCTAAGAAAAACAATTGTGTGCAAAATCTCTTAAAATGTGTGAGAAACAGTTCGACAAAATCAGAAAAGAAATGAGGGGTTTCTATTTTAAAAATCTAAAAAAAAAAATAAAAACCTGTAATAAAAAATATAATTTTTAAGGGTTTAATAATTTTTTGATGGGTTTGATGGTAATTTTTTGAGGGTTTTTCAATTTAAAAAATCTGAAAAAATTAAAATCTGTAATAAAAAATATAATTTTTCTTAGCATTATGAACAAATACGTAAAAATATGTTAAAAAATAAAAACAAAAAAATAAAAATTTTAATTTTCTTTAAAATCGAAAAATTCAAAGTTTAGTCAACAACCGATTTCTAAAATATATCCGATTGCCCGATTTGTAATGTTAATAACTCAAAACAATCCTTGGGTGAGCAGCCCGGTAGTCGAGTTGGTAGCGTGCTCGGCTATCAACGTGGGGGTTGTGGGTTAAATTTCCACCAGAGGCTCTGGTCTGTCGCTGCAATAACTAGCTACAATGGTCTTAGTTATCCCGGCTCAATCCCTGGACCCAAAATTGGAATATAAATTTACTTTGTATTCTAATTCATAATAAATAAATATATAATTTTTGGATCTTTGTCTAATTTTCCTTTTTTTACATTTCACCAAGATCATGGTTTATGTCTCCACGTCCGCCCGCCCTTTAGTCCATTACTTAGTTTCTCCGTCCCCTCGACTAACTGTCTGCCCGTCCGTCTTCTATCTGTCTGTCTATCCGCAATTTTTGTTAGAAGCTTTCATTTTAGTTAAACTTCAAAGGAAGCTATTCCACTTCATGTAGATCTTATCCTCTAGGAACTTTATCCTGGCCGTAACCCATCTGCCCTAGTTTCCCTGTCCTTTTTTCGAAAAACTCTATTTCAATTATAGTTTCTTTCTTGTAACTTTCATAACAACTCCCTGTGCAAATTGAGCAACCAAACTTTCAGCTTGACGATTTTCAAGCACAATACCACCAAAAGCAAGTTATTATTAAATATTCCGATGTGCAACAAAACCGGATAATTTATGATTATTTTGTGTTGCCAAAATAGAAAACATGAATTGAAATTGTCACTTGCTGGCTGAAGGATCATAAATCATCGCAGAGAACAAATTTAAAGTCAGCGGTGGAGCAAAAAGGATAATAAATCTATTATTCAGCAACATACGTCTGCCTTTGAGGAAGTCATCTCAAATACACATGATATCTTGGAACACATACATGGACTACACTCCGCTGCCCTGGAAACCATGAATCATATGTTGAAGGCACCACATATCCTTAGCAAAGAATCCTTACGGAGGACAGAATTTAGTGCAACAAACTGTGATTAATAGCGATGCTAACAATCTGACAAATACGTTGTGATGTGGCGGGTTACTTTCTTTTTTTTTCGTTTTCTAAAATATTAAAATTGTAAATTCGTTTTTTCTTCTCTTAATAAAATCAATAGCGGTGATATGTGCAAAACTTAAAGAGTAACATGTGTGTACATGCATGTTGACATCCGGTTTCCGGTGTCACGACAAAGAGATATTTTAAAATGTATCCTGCAACGAAAAAAACTTAAGACTTGTTGATTTATGGTGTCTCCTTTTTGAGTTTAGAGAGAGAGAGAGACCACAAAACTTTAAACTAAATCGGTTTAAAGCGGTACAAGCCAACAAATGAAGAGAAATACAAAATAGATGGAGTGGGGTGTGTATGAGAGAGCCCGCCTGCCTGCATATGTATGCTACCGGAAGGAAATGAAAATTTCGCTTAAACGGAAACGTATGCAAAACACACGTTACCTTTGATGTGCTGCTTTGTGTTGCTTGCCACACTAAACCTAACCCCATTTTCCAGGAATATGAAACCAATCCTTTTTTCCCAATTCGGACATAAATCAAATTTAGAAAATGTTCGCGTAGAAATCTGCTTTTAACACTTGATGATGATGACTTCATGGTAAAGAGTGAGGGCAACCTAATACACTTTCTTTTGTTTAGTCGAAAAAAAACAAACCCTTTTCGGTAACTTGATCAGCAGTTCAATTATTAAGCAATTTTCATAAATTACATTACCAGCATCCGAAGCAAAAAAAGGAAAAACGCGTGCCATTTTCCCCGTATTTCCCCCTTTCCACGAATTTTCTCAATGCCGGTGGTATGTTTTCCAAACACACACAACCATAACAGTTTCCTTAATGCGATCACATAAATATGAAATATGAGACCAACACACTCGCGCTCTTCTATATTCATAAGTGTCATGCGAAAGAGCAAAAACAACAACACACAACCATAAATATTTATTGTCAAGTTCCCTCACAACACGATTAGATCCTCGAGCCAAAAAACAACAACTACGACTTACCATGTTTCCAGTTCTGCTTCATTTGCAACACAAACAATGATTTGCCAAAAAAGGGTAAAAAAATGTTATAAAAAATTGCCGATTTTGCCCCGAAAGGCTGTGCATTTTCAATAAATTTTTCATGGCCCATAAATTTAGATTTTTCACTGCCAGTTGCTTTTCAATTCTGCACCGTAGTAGTGTTGACTTTTTTCTTATTCTACCCATAAAAAAGGACCAACTTGTTAGGCTCATTAGATCATATTGTTTGGCTTAGTTTTGCGTTTGTGTCATATGTGTGTGTTGTTGTGTTGTGAACCCTTAATTGAATCCTTTTTCGTTGGCCATCGGGAAAAATGTGTTGTTATTTTAGTGCAAAAAGTTAACAAGTTAATTCGTTACGCCTTTCGTTACATGCGCTGGCAACGACCCGTACTACGACAAAGTGACCAGAAGTATTGGGTAGTTTTGTGGGTCCATAAACGGATTTACAACCAACCCTTCCTTGGGCGGTAGTTTATGGAGGTTGTTTTTGTTACGCACAGCGTAATAGACCATTGATAATAGATTTTTATAGTTTTGTAATAGAAAGGATTTGGAAATGTTTCTGAAGTGCGGCCTTAGTTAGTTTGTAAAGTTCTGTCATCATAGTTGGAGTGAGTATTCGATAGGGTTACACAAATGTCTATGTCAAGTGGTCACTACAAGGGGAGGATTTTTGAAAAAAAAATAACAGGATTTTACTTGGGATAATGTTTATACATATGGACATCAGTTCGGAACACAACGTTTATACGAAATTCACTTTATCCACGACAATCTTTTGATTTTCATATGCTCTACCTCGCCTTGAGAGATTGAGAAAATGTATTAGAATTAATTCGGTCATTCTTGCGAGTTTAATAAAATTTCAAAATGTAGATAAATATGTAGAAATATTTTTAGTCAATGAAACAAATATATAAGTCTTTCCATGTCAAGCAGTACGATTTTTGACCTCGATAGCTCGGATTGTTTCGAAACTTTGTGTATGTATTCTTCACATAAAATTATTTTATACATATTTATGATAAAAAGTAGAAACCTGTTTTTCATGGGTTATAACCAATTTGGCAGTGATTAAATTACAATTTTTTCAAAAAGGTGTTTTCATTCAATCACCCCTGACAGTGGTTCAGAATCAAAATCCAACGGCCAAAATTCAATAACTTGCAAGCTACAATCAAACTATTTTTGGCACAAACATAGTTTTGGCGTCATAATAAAGCTAAGAAACCACAACTTACAATAAAAAATTTTTGAGTACGAAATTTCTTAAAATATGCGAGAAACAGTTCGGCAAAAAACGAAATTAAGTTTTTTCAATTTTCAAAATCTGAAAATCTGTAATGCAAAATAAATTAAAATTTTTCTTTGCATTATGAGCAAATACGTAAAAATGTAAAAAAATACAAATTTTAATTTTCTTTCAAATCGAAAAATATGAGCCGATTTCTAATATATACCCGCCCAGCTATTCCAAAATAAAACAAAATGTTGACTTGTCCTAGTTGGAAGGGGTTTTCGTGCAGTTTATACAAAATATTACAAAAATTATAATTTTTTCGTTTGTATTTTTTTTGATCTGTAATCAATATTTGATTTGAACTGGGATATTGTCCTGGCTGAAGACCATTTCTGTATGTGTACTTTATTACTTGGTGCGATTTTTTAAACGCAAATTTGGCAAGTGAGTTGTGCTTCTCGTTCGTTTGTGAGAATCATTTCCTTATAGAGGCCGGTTTTGATGTTGAAAAGTCGCTGCGAAGCCACTTGAAAAGACTTTTGACATGGTCGAAATCATGATCGTGGTAGTCTGCAGCCAAGTAATAAATGTCACCATGCAATTTGTAAATAAATTTGCATTTTATTAAATATAGATGCAAAATGGTCTTGAGCCAGGAAAATATCTCAGTTCAAATCAAAGTTATTTTTTTATTTTTCCCCCTTTTTGTGTCTCTGTGTCAAACAAGATTAAAAATATGTTTTTTTATAAAATCGTATTTAACAAAAAAAATTGTTGTGTAGTGTACAGAATATACTATTATATTTTAAAATCATAATTAAAATTTAAAAAATCACAATTGAATTAATTGAAGAGATAAGAGGGTTTTATCGGTCGTATATTTCCGAAATGAAAGTACAAATTTAATATTTGTAAATTTTAACATTTATTCACACAATTTTCATCAAAAAGCCCATGTATTCTTCGTTAAGATCCCAGCTATTTTCAAATAAAACAAAATATTCTGTTATCTAAACTGGTTTTTGCTCTATTTAGCCATACTTAGCATAACTTCCATAGATCTTTACATTCAGACACTTCGTTATTCTTAGCTATTAAATAATAAAATATTTTTCCCATTTTTCTTCTATTTTTCTAGTTTTTTTCGGGACAGTAATTTTTAGAAAAATAATTTTTTTTCGCGACAGCAATTTTTTAAATAATATTTGTCAGTTTTTTTGGAGACTATTCCTAAACAACTGTGTCTGTGTAAAAGTGAAATTTGCAACATTTGTAGTCGTCATAATTATTTTTTAATTCAAAATATAAGCGATCAACGTATAAGCTATATTTCCAAAATGAGGTATCATCGACGAAGATTGGACACGCTTATTTTTTGCAATGTATTATAAGTTTCTTTCATGCCAAATGTTTGTAACACAAGCAAAATTCGAGGTAGATCTACATTCACGTATACCGATCGCCTTAGAAACCTACTAATCTGACTTAACGTCTTCCGTTCATATTATTTCGTGCCCACAAACAGGTCACAATTGACGTCTGATCGCCGTGAAATTTGGCAGAACTAACTTGTTTGTACCAATGGAGTGAATTTGAGGAAAATTTTATGAGTTTTATTTGTAGCACATTTTGTTTTATTTCATCTACAAACACCTGATCCATAGAGATCCATATATTTGACTTTCACAGGTACTCCACTATATAATATTACTGCGCTAGAACCGACATCTTGCACAGAATATTGATACAATTTACAGTTCATGTTATATTTATTTATTTTATAATTTGAATGTCAACTATATGGGTCCATGGCCCCTCCAATTTACACTATTACCGCTCTAGAACCTTTATATTACATCGGATCTTACATACGTTTTTATACGGGCTACATAAAATAGTTCCTGGGAGTGGCGAAGGTTATCGTATAGTCAGGGCCTTTCATTATAAATTTTGTCCACCAGATTACAGCGCAATTGGTCTAAGACGAATTAATTAAGTATCAGTTAAAAGAAAAGAAATGTATCGATGAAAGAAATGATTCAATAAAAAAAAACTCTATCATCCCAATGTTAGTTAGGAGACTCTTGCTTTACGTGAATCATACATCAGTGGTCATGAATCATCTTTAGCTCAGTCTCATATGTTCCACGAATGTTTTTTATCTGAAAGCCCGAACTCCATGTTGTTAGGGATGTTTTCTAGAGTTATTTTTGAGTTAGTCTTTTTACTTCAGATAAAGAATCCTTTTTCACATTGTCCAATCCAAATCCATCTAATATATAAATATTTTTATCAAAATAAAATGTATCAAAAAATTATTTTGTATTGATTTTATTTACTTTTAATATATTTTTTTTATTTTTTCAAAATTAGTTTTTTATATACACTAGGGTTGATTTGTATGGATGAAAAAAATTAAAAATCGTATAGCAAAAACGTAATCTACATTAAGTTCTAAGAAAATTCTCCGAAGAAACCTGGGTCTAAAATCAAACCCTAATCTGCGCCTCTCGACTTGAAAATTTTTACTTGGGTGAATATTTTTTTAATGGAAAAATAAATTTAAGTGTAGAAAAAATATAGTGCAAAAGAACTACCTTACTAAACAATTTTGTTCAGAAAATTCGATTTCTTTTTGGAAAAGCTATTTTTAGATAGATGGCTACTTCGGAGATATTTCTTAGAATTTTATGTAGTTTATGTTTCTGCTATACGATTTCAAAAAACAAAATCCACCCTCCCTAATATACACATTGCATTTGTTGTTGGTGGCTATTTAGCAAACACTGTTTTTATGCTACTTCCGCTTAGTTATCCAGTCTTAAAGAAAAACAGATATATTATGATGATAATTTAGATGATTCGTTTATCTCAAACGAAGTGGAAGTTAATTGGAAATTTTGTCTGTACAAATCAACGTTGGAATTCTTATATTTATGTAGCATTTTTACTTACTTCACTCTTACTTCTAGATTTCTAGCCATTTCAAAATTTTAAGAAAATACAAGATATCTCAAATTAAAGCAATTTCATAGAAAATATTTTTGAATTTAGAATTAACTTTTGTGAGGAAGAAAATTAAAAAAAGGATGCAAGAGAAATGGTGTACAAAAAATACCACATTGGCATTTGCAGTACAACAAATGTGAGAAAATACATACCAAAGGACTGTCGTCGTAAAAGAAATTGCAATAGGGAGCGAAACATATAAAAAATCACTTTGTCCCAACACCGTAACCGGCACAACAGCACGGCCAAGAGTGTTGCAGTCATTTATTGACAGAACAGAACAAAACAAACGTGAAATTATAGACATTTTACATAAGCTCAACTTACACGGACTCGGACTATCCTCAGGGTCTGCCGGCAGCCATGGGATGCGAATGACTGACTGACTTGCTATTCAAATTCAGACAGTCAGCCTGTCAACATTTTAATTAAAAAAGGATACGCTTCAGCTGGAGAAGAACGAACATGGTGAAAAAAAATTATTGAAACGACGGATGTCAAGCTGAAAAAACGCTCGAGATTCGTGCAATAAAAAAACGCGCGATTTTCTTTATTTGTTGGAAAGTTTCCCTGTCAAACAGGACAGGAGTGGAATGGACACCGCTGCGGATATTTGGCCACTGTCGAATCTCTCCCGGTCTCCACTGAGTGCGTAGAAAAAAGGGTGCGAAATAATGAACTCGTTTCTGCAGCTACAAAACAATTTCTTTTTTTTTCAATTTGGCCATTGTTCTGCGTCCAGCAGACTCACGGTTCGGAGTTTGAGCTGGACATTTTTGTACTGACCATTACATTTGAGGTCATTACGTGTTGTATTACTAAAGCACGAAATGCAATAAAAAATGTTACGGCAGAAAAGAGGAGAAAGAGTTGTCGGAACGAGGGAGGAATGATGAGGAAGGTGATGTTTTGTCTTTTGTCGGAATATTTAAAATAGGCGAAGCCAAAAAAATGTCAGTTGCGCCTTTTGGAATTGAACAAAATATATTTTTAAAGGGTGATTTTTTAAGAGCTTGATAACTTTTTTTTTAAAAAAACGCACAAAATTTGCAAAATCTCATCGGTTCTTTATTTGAAACGTTAGATTGGTCCATGACATTTACTTTTTGAAGATAATTTCATTTAAATGTTGACCGCGGCTGCGTCTTAGGTGGTCCATTCGGAAAGTCCAATTTTGGGCAACTTTTTCGAGCATTTCGGCCGGAATAGCCCGAATTTCTTCGGAAATGTTGTCTTCCAAAGCTGGAATAGTTGCTGGCTTATTTCTGTAGACTTTAGACTTGACGTAGCCCCACAAAAAATAGTCTAAAGGCGTCAAATCGCATGATCTTGGTGGCCAACTTACCGGTCCATTTCTTGAGATGAATTGTTCTCCGAAGTTTTCCCTCAAAATGGCCATAGAATCGCGAGCTGTGTGGCATGTAGCGCCATCTTGTTGAAACCACATGTCAACCAAGTTCAGTTCTTCCATTTTGGGCAAAAAAAAGTTGGATATCATCTCACGGTAGCGCTCACCATTCACAGTTACGTTACGATTCGCATCATCTTTGAAGAAGTACGGTCCAATGATGCCACCAGCCCATAAACCGCACCAAACTGTGACTTTTTCTGGATGCATTGGTAGCTCTTGCAATGCTTCTGGCTGATATTCACTCCAAAATCGACAATTCTGCCTATTTACGTACCCATTGAGCCAAAAATGAGCTTCGTCGCTGAACACAATTTCTTTCTTTCTGAACTTTCTTAACAGAGCACGCATTTTGATAATAAAATTCAATGATTTGCAAGCGTTGATCGTTAGTAAGTCTATTCATGATGAAATGTCAAAGCATACTGAGCATCTTTCTCTTTGACACCATGTCTGAAATCCCACGTGATCTGTCAAATACTAATGCATGAAAATCCTAACCTCAAAAAAATCACTCTTTACAATAGTCCTATTCATTCAATTATTAAAATCTTCTTAGAGTCGATAAGATAAATAAATACGATTAATGAAATATGATTGGAGGTTTCAAGCAACATATTCATATTTTATTACAGCATATTCATTAGGGTGGTGTCCCTATTTGAATGGTGTCAAAATAATCGCAAGTAAAGTTCAATACACTTACAAGCTATTGTACTCCAAACTGAAGCGCTCGGAGATAAATTTCCCTATGGTTTCGCGTTTTTTATTTCAAGTTATTTGTGAAATTTTTTTGAAACATTTTTTAAGTATGGCAACCCTGCAACATATTTTAGGGATTTACTCAACCAGACGAAATTTTTTGATTTTTTTTTTTCAAAAATGTATTTATAAAAATTTTATTATTTATTTATTTATAATATTTTATTTATAAAAACATACTTTTTGATTTTTTTTGATTTTGCATGAGAATTTTTTCGCAAAAAATATCTTTTTTTTATATTAGTATTTTAATATTTTTTAAATGATTTCAAATTATTTAAAACGTAGTTTTCGATTTTTTTTCTAAAAAAATATATTGAAATTTATTTTTTGAATAAAAAATAATTTAAAAATATGATAATATTTGTTATTTTAGGTCAAATAGAAAAAAAAGTATTTCAAAAATCCACTCTTATAGCGTAGAACACCCAAATATTGTTCGAAATTTTTTGCCCAAAAAAATAAGAATTAAAAAAAAAAACAAAAACAATATTTTTGATTTTTTTTTTTTAATTATTTTTTTGAAAAACAAAAGTATTTTTTATTTTGAAAAAAAAAAAATATTAAAATTAAGTAAAAATTATTTTTGATTTTTTAATATTAATCGAGATTTTTTATACAAAAATAAAATTAAAAAATAATATTTTTCTTCAAAACAAAGAAGTATTAAAATTATTTTCTTTTGAAAAAAGTTAAAAATATTTTTTTGAAAAAAAGTTAAAATTATGTTCGATTTTTGTGAATATATTGAAATTTATTAAAATATAAACAATTTAAAAATCTATTATATTTGTTATTTTAGTCAAATAGAAAAAAACTTTTCGCAAAAAAAGTCCAATCTTATAGCCTAGCACACCCTAATATTGGTCATTAAATCACAATTTGCCTACGTTGAAAATTCTATAACTTAGAGTAGTGTACTTCACAGCAATTGTAAACTACTTAATCAATTTACACAACTACGCGATTGAGAATTACAACATACATTTTCAATACCTCACGCGTTGCATGACACAATGTAGTCAATTTTTCCATCAATGAAACTATTTCATTTCTACAATGCAAGCCTCGATTGGTTCGCAAAAAATATTATTTTTGTTGAACCTATCCCGTGCCAAACATGAGGAGATTTATTCACTGACTCAATTTACATTCTTTGTTATAACGAAACTTTGCATTGATTTAATGAATAATTTTATTTTTACTTTCCGAGTAATTATCTCAAAAGAAAATCATCTCTAATTCATGAAGGTAAAATTTCATTTCAGTTACCAAACTTATCACATTTCCCTCCGGCTAGGAGGAAATTCAATTCTACTCTAACATTCTCATTTTTTATTTATTTTCTCGCAAAGAAAAAATCTATTGTTTGCATCATTTTAATTTTATTTATTGTTTGTGTGGCACTCGTGGTCCAAACAACGAATGAAGCTGTTCCTCTCTCTATGACGAACAACAATAAGGAACCAACCTCATCATCGTCAACAACGGACAACAACCACTCTGCAATTCAGAAAACCTCTTCATTCCGGCAACAACAATAAACTTGATTGTGTTGGGGGAAATATATTTTATGTTCTGTTCCAAACGTCTACTTGGTAAATAGTCTCTAAAGGCCATTTTTGTGACCATTACCCCCCTTAACTTGTAGACAAGCCAAACAACCATTATCTTCCTCACCCACCTCCTTGCCCTCCTTCTCCTCCTCCTGCACCACCCGGCTTGACCCTTACCTCCTGGAAAAGGACAAAATTGTGCTCATACCCTTGGCCAAGGCAGACACTATTTACACATGTTCATCATATGGAAGCCAACATTCAAATTAGATGAATTGCCAACTTTCCTTCGCACAATGACTGTTATATGGATACCACCTTCTCTGTCTGGCCAGCCCCAACCCAGGCGGGGTTTCCAGCCGTGGCATTGTGGTATGACGCGGAAATCATTGATGCTTACAGTTTTAGTAATTTCCCGCCTGACCATTGTTTACAATGTTTATGAGCTCAAGAGCAGGAGCTGGAGGAGTTTGAGTAGAAACAGGATGACTGCCATGAAGTGGTGGCGGTGGCGGTCTGAGAAGTGACTGGCTAAGCTACGTGTCTACATTTGTAATGACTTATCGTCCTTACAGCCATGTATTCAAATGCGAATGTATTTGCCTTAGTCCTTTTTAGTCAGGTTTCCAACACACACACACACAGCCACACTCAACACCCATACACACACAATCTCCCTCCACATTTCCCTGGGTTCGAAGTTTGGCTGCCGTGTCAATGGTTTTTGCGGACATTTATTGTTTGAAAGCTATTACCCCTTCTCCTGCCGAGAATTTTGAATATTCCCAAGTTTTCTTGGGTGTCTACCAAAGGGGGGTGTTATTACTGTTTTTGATTGTTTCTGGTCTTTCGGGTGGGGGAGGAGGGAAAAAGTGATTGGGTGTGCTTTTGGCGTAGATGGGAGGGAATCAGCTCAGTACTGGCATATTTTTCGGGTAAATAAATAATCGCTCGCACTTAAGAGTTTTGTGGTTTTGCGATTTCAAGTGGTGCTCATAAATGTTAACAATTTTCCCTAAGTCCAACTGTGGCTGAAGTGTCTGATTTGAAGAATAACCAGGAATGAGTATAGAAAATCCTTAGAATCCACATAAAAGAACTCACAGACCAGTGATCCTTCCTGCTAAATGATCTCAGTTCACTGATTTGTTTAGATATTCGTTTACAGTTTGTAGTAGCAATTTCGTAAAAAATAGAATCCACCACTTTCAAACTCACGCAGTCGCTTAAATGACTCATCGCTGGAATGACTCATATTAAATTTAAAATTTTGCACTTCACAAATGAGATGCGATTTTTAATTTCGAAAAAAGTCTTTTCGTTGGAACAACATAGAAAATAGAAAAAATCAAAAAAAAAAATATTTTGTTCTATATTTAAGATCATCTTCTATTTTTGTATAGACACATTTTCTTATTTTTTTCCGAAGGCACCTTTAATATTTCTACTCTCATTTTGGAAATATAGGTCCAATAACACCCGCCTATATGTTCAATTGAAGGTACTTATGATGGCCACAAATTGTCAATTTCACTTTCACATAGAAACAGTAGATTAGGAACAGTCTACAAAAATGTATATAAGATTTTTTTTCGGAAAACAATTTTTGCTACATAAAAATAAAAAAACCGAAAAAATATTTTGTTTTATTTTTTTCAAGCTAACACTCCAATGAAAAATCAATGCCTATATATAAAATATCTGTGGATATATTCAGTAGTTTTTGTAGACGAAAAAGTTTTTGTTTAAATAGCCGACATCTAAGCCAAGAAGACAATGACTATTTGAAGAAAATCTATGGACATATGTGGAAGTCATGGTCTTTCTGACAGAAGTGCACTGAAAGAATTTTCCTTCATAATATTTATGAAGCGATTTCATAAAAAGTTTTTCATAAATTTAGTGAATTGTTACTTATTATGTATGAAAAATTCATAAATAAAATGAAATGTTTCATACATTTTTTTCATAAACATTTCATATTTCATAAATCAAAATTGTTAAATTAATGAAACATAGTTTCGTATGACCAAAGAAAGATTTCATTGCATTAAAGAAACAATTCTTAAAGATGTGTTATGAAATGTCTTCATAAATATAATGAAGGATTTCATTTTTTCTCATTTGTCCTCTGTTTACTCTGTAAAGTAAAGGGTCCGCCAAATAACTTTTTTACTGAATATTTTCTCAAATTTCTTTTTTATTTGAAAGTACAATCCTTCCGGTTAATAATGGAAAATAATTTCATTCAAATGGCTGCCTCGGCTCCACACAAATAATAGTCCAACGGTTGAATAGTTGAAAAAAAAACACGTTACATGGCGGACCCTTTATTTACCCTGATTTATGTTAAAGACATACTCATTGCAAAGACTCTCGCAATGATGGTGTGTGTCAAACCTTTTTTTGATTTTTTGTTTATATTGGAAACTTCAGTATAAACTATTAATATTTATGCAACTTTTTCATAAAAATAATGAAATTTCTTTATAAAATCTATGAAAATATTTCATCGAATGAAGAACTCACAGTTTCTAAGAAATTTTTCATAAATTCTATGACACTTGTCATTGATTTGTGTTTTATGAAACATGTATCATACATTTTATGAAGTGTTTCTTTGGCGACATTTTAATGAAATTTTTCACTGAGGTTAAGACAAAATCATCAGTAGTATGAAGACAAATCTTTCAGAGAATTTGCCATTTGTTGAATATTTTGAAATTCCCTTACTTCTACAATAGATTTCTTTCAAGTAGCACTTGATTTCTTTGCCAGCCTTTCTAAAATAAAACAATTTAGCCTATTATGTAATTTGAAAACCCCCTCTATTTCAACCAAAAATTTAAAAATCATAATTTTTTTTAGATTTAATTCATTTACATTTATCCATAGATCTTTTACATATAAAAAATTTTTCTTCGTCAGAATGTTAGCTCTACAATAATATAGGGTGAGCTATTTAAAACTTTAAATTGGAATCGGCTATAAAAAAATACTGATTATTTTTTTTCAATTTCTCGTTTTATTGGAAAGCTTGAACTTTGTCATTTAATAATGTAGCACAATATCATTCATATGACTACCACGTCTGGTTGAACAGTACCTCATCCGATCAACCAAATTTTTCAGCACAGCCCAAAATCCACACCAAACAGTGACTCGTTGTGGATGCATTGGTTTCTCAATAGACACGTGTGGGTTCTTTGGACCCCATATGCGGCAATTTTGCTTATTGACATAGCCACTGAGATGAAAATGAGCTTCATGAAGGCGGGACTGAAGTCCGATCTCTTGTCGAAAAATGTCCACGTAAATCTCTTACAGTTTGCGTTAAAGACTCAATACTTTGGAAGTAAGTTTTTAATATTTCCCAATTTTGTTCGATCTCATTTTGCATTTGCCAAACATAAACCTGAAAATAAAAATTAATGTTATGCTACCTTTCAAAGTCAAAGCAATCGAATTAAAAATTTAAATGGTCCGTCCTATATACCCATAATAATCATATACCCATAATAATAATAATAATTTGAAGAAAACATCTTCTTCGTTAGACTTTTTTTCAGAACACTTTTAAACGTCAAGTGTGAAGGCTTTACCTCATATCCTTCATTTAACTTCCTTCTATCAAATATCATTTAGAACAATTTGTATATATTCTTTAAAGTAAAGCACATTAGCAATATGCAATTTACTCTTATTATAAGCCGCCCAATAGCCCAACATTGCGATTGAATTGAAATGAATGCCACATCGAAACAATTTCAATTTGTTATCGAACCTGACACATGGTGTCCACACACAATAACCAATATCATCAACGGAATCCTCTGTGGTCCTGGGAGCCACTAAAACACCACAGCACTCTCAAGCTCATACACTCAAATTCAATAGTGGATACCTCTGCTGCACACGTACATATATGTGGACAGGCACATGGGTGTATTGGTTGGCGTACGACGTAAAACTAATTAAAATGCCATCAACGTAAGTTTCTAAAAACAAATGCGTTTTATGCTGTAACGGATTTTTAATACACTTACTTAAACCACTTACTCAACACAGACACACACGCAAACATTCACTGCCTCACTTTGTCACTCCCACTTCAGGCTCCATGTAAGTCCTCCGTGCCACCGGGTAACATCACTAAATCTAAATGTTAATACGTGGTATTTTTACAATGTTGCCTGGAAAATAGTGTGGGTGTCCAACGGGGTACCTTCCAGCCAAGAATTACAATCTGTTTTTCGCGTATTTTGAGGTTATTTGTAGCAGGTTGTTTTGCCGCCACCATTGCCACCTCATGCCCTCCACCACCAACTAACACGGTACTCTCCTGGGGGCATTTTCAATATGATCCTATAAAGCTGTCATCTAAAAATACTGCTAACAAACTGTGATTTATGCCAGTTGCCAAAGCTTTTAAAATGTAACGCAATTGTCGACAAAAAAGTATCGCGAAAAGCCAACAGTTTTTTTTGCTTTTCGCGTATTTGTATCCTTCCACTTCCACTCACTCCCGTTCGTTCAGCCATTCTCGATTCTCAATTTGTGTAAGCAATTGTATGCAAAGTTGCCCGGTGCCTGATGTAAGCATTTGAAATACGCGCTATTTCGCTTTTATTTCCTCCTGTCGTGCTGTCGCAGTTTGTCATATTATAAATCTTTGTGACTACATAAATCTTGTGGAAAAATCGCGTATTAAGCCACAAATCAAAGCGGAATTGCATTGATTTGTAAAAGCTTTTTATTATGGTCACTTTTTGGGGAGCTCTGGTTTGTGCAGGGGTATGATTTTAATTTTGCCGAAAGGGTTTGAGAGGGCGAAACAGTTTAGGGAGATATTTATTATCGCATGTGTGTGCGTGTGTCAAAGGCCGTACAGTCTACGAATTGTAAAATATTTCGTCTTGAAAAATTGGTTGAAAATAATTGGTTATTACACTATGTAACAAAAAAAATCAACATTTTGTATCCGTATCATTTTGTGTTTTGTGTGTACATTAAGGCACACTTATTCATAAAATCAGGATAAAAACTTTTTATGTGTATTTTGGTTACTAAAATTCTGATG
This sequence comes from Polietes domitor, assembly GCA_947397865.1. NCBI lineage: Eukaryota > Metazoa > Arthropoda > Insecta > Diptera > Muscidae > Polietes > Polietes domitor. Next base: position 174,195,029 of record OX377621.1, on the reverse strand, counting down.
GAAATATCAGTCCGATCACGCTCGCCTTCATGTTCGACTAAAAGTAATTATAATGGCTACAAAAAAGTGTAAACCACTTTTAAAAAACAATAAAAAAATTACTGGCAGGAAAAAATCATTAAAAATATTTTTATTCCTTTTTAATAGCTGACATTCTAAGTAAGAAAACAAAAATTTAATACGTAAAAGATCAATGGATAAATATAGTAGCAATGACCCTCTTTGCAGAAGAAAAAATATATATTGTTTTTTAAATTACAATTTTTTAAATTTTTATTTAAATAACGCGATAACCCCTTTACAATTTAGATAATATAATATTTTTATTTCTTATTACCTGGGGCTTTATTGTAAAAGTAAGGAAGTAAATTTCAAAAAAGTGTAATCTATTACAAAGTTTTTGCTTAATTGAAAAATTGGAAAAAATTTAAATTTCTTTAAAAAATATTTTTCAAAACTTCATTACTTCTTAAATAACGGTCCTTAGCGAAAAAGGACACTTTCTACGGCCAAAAAAATAAAAATTATGAAAAAAAATATTAATTTTTTTTTAAATTTTAAACCATCACTACTTCTTAAATAAAGGTCCTAATGGAAAAAGGAAAATAAACTGTGACAACTTTTTCGGGTCAAAAATGGGAAAAATAATAATTATTATAAAAAATTCCAAAAAATGTTGAGTCATGTACGGTTTTTGAACTGCGATTGTTTTGAAAGTTTGTGTATGTATTCTTCTCATAACAATATTGTATACGTATTTTTGGAAAAAATAGAATTTTTTCACTAATAATGTCCAATTTAGGAGTAAACAATTTTTTTTCAAAGAGGTGTGTTCATTCAATTTCCTGTAAGTCCTGAAATACGTTTCCGATTTTAATGTACTATACCTTATTTTGAAGGCATTCAATTACATTAATCCATAATTGTAAAAAAATCTTTTTTTTAAACGTATACAATATTTTTATTATTATATGTTTCACTATTAAAGAGAAATAATAAAAAATATTTTTTAATTTTTGTTTGTTTTTTCGTTTCAACAAAAAAATGGGGACGTTCCTTGACCTTTGTAGCCATCAATATTACCAAAAAATGTGAGTACAAAAATATACTTTTTTTCTACTTTTTTATAGATTTTTCGTGCCAACAAAAAATATTTGTCTCGAAAAAAACATAAAAAAAAACTGTGAAAGCGAAATTCGCAACATTTGTAGCCAGCATAAGTACATTAAATTGAATATATAGAAAAATGTGATCGGAATTACATTTCCAAAAAAAAATCGGCGATTTTTCATAAGAAAATCCGACCAAAATTGACTAATTTTTAATAGGAAAAATCGTCCAAAAAATTGAAAAAAAAAAACGCTCAGAAATATTTCTCATCTATGATATGTCCAAATCCGACTACACAGAGTACTTTTTTCCACAGTATTGGTCTTTTTTTCTCTGGAGAATGTCCAAAGCCATCTGCACAGGGTGAAGGTTTCATGCGTCCAACTTCTTTCGATTTGGGCAACTTTTCATTTGAATTTATGAAATATTACACAATGAGTGATATTTCACATTTTGTTTGTCCTTTCAAATGACAAATATAATATATTGACAAATAATTATGAAAAAGAACCCATTTTTTGTCATATAAAATATTGCCCATTTTTATGATTTCTTAGGTAAATTCTCATAATTTTGTTCGGCGATATTTTTGCATTTTTAAATCCCTGAGTTTTCTATCAAAATTACATCTCGTACCATTTTGTGGCGCATCTTTTGTATAGAATATTTAAAATCATGATTGTAATATTTGAACATATTCTAATCATCCTATGGGCGTGGTTTTTAAAATCAATACAATTTAGCAAATGAAACATAATAAATATTGTAACTACGTTTAGCTTATTTATTTACATGCCCATCCCTACTCGCAAATGCCATAATAGGGCTGTTTTTGTACTCAAAAAATTTTTTTACATTGTCGCCAACTAAAATACAAATATTTGTATCAAAATAAATTTAAAAAAAATTTGTGTTGAATTTTTTGTACTTAGCCTCGATAACCATAATTTTGACTTACACTGGATAATTATCCAGGCTAAGTCCAAAATGTTTAAGACAAAATTTGAAGCAATACTAATATTGTATAGGTTGAATTATATGCAGACTCTATTAACTTTTCCTCAATACAAACAGAAAACTGGAAGAGCAATAGTACATAGTTCTCCATCTATTAAGAAAGCGATTCAGATCCGTTGACTTTGAACCTTTTGCCTGCCTCTAATGCATTTATGGACATTATTAATTCATCCCCCGATCTAACTTTGGCAGCTTAAACAAAGACTGGTACTCATCAATTGGCTATTACACAGTACTTTTGTTAGTAATGTCCTTCAGATATTCTCTCTTTTTTTAGAGGAAATTGATTTTCTTCCACCCTCCTCTTCAGATGCCTGCACTTAATGTGTTACAAGTGTGGTCATTCGGAAATGTTATAACCCTTCCTGTCCACCACTACTTAAGCACGCTTCAAAGGCTGTGGTTATTTTGGGCGTAAAAGTAAAAAAGGATGCAAAACAACACAATGTCCTTAACCGCTTATGGCATCATTTAGTTCCCGTTAAAACGCACACCAAAACTCTATGGAAACCACGTAAAAAACTTCGTTAAAGCCTTCTAACGGAGATGTTTTTGCCATATCAAAATTTATGAGCAAAATGTTACAGACATTTGGAAAACGGACAACATAAATTCGATGTTATTGGAAAGGGTTAGAGCGAAGGGGTGGTTAGCCAATCTGGCATGGAGGGAGAGAGTTAATCATATGATTCAGAGATTTATGGTGTTTTTTATGGCTACTGCTGGTGCTAGTTTTTTGGCACAAAAATCTGGTGTATTTTTGTTTTATAACGCAAATATGTCAAATAAATAACATTTGTGTTTAATAACGTAATAAATGTTGTCCCAAAAATCATTATTGGAATTGGCAGTCGGGGTTGATGCGTAATACCCAATAAAAATAGGAACTGCCACTGAAGGATGGCTTCATCAAATAAGACGAAGAAAATAATTGGATTGATTCGGATGCAATTTCATTAGATGAAACTGTTTTACTAGTTCTGTTATTTTACAATAAATGCTTTATGAAGGAGTTTCATAAAAAGTTTTCCTATTTAAGGTTATTCCTAAAATTACTCGTATTGTCTTCTTGTTTACAGCAAATTCATTTGCGTTAAATTTAATAGCACCTCAAGTAAATGTTATTATTTTTGTTGCCCCAAAAATCACTGCCCTCAAAAGAACTTGAAAAGAAACAATAATCTCTTTTTTATTGGTCAATATTAGGTTAAAGGACCATACTTTAGTCCTTCTTCTTAAGATAGGCCATAAAAATCAGCTCTTATTGTTCGAAGCTTAAACTGCGTAAAAATTGTTGAGAGAGAGCTCAACATGTTTTCCCTGGTCAACAGCCCTTAAGATGAGCACAAGAGTGACGTAAGCCCAGCAATTGTTGGGCACAAGGTCCTTGCAACCCTCCTGGGGCAATAAAAAACCTGTAAGTGTTGTGTTTGATCACTAATAATAAAAAAATAACATCATTGATTCTCGCTCGGACAATGGTCATCATTGATGATGTGGGCTTGTCTTTTGGGCAATTTTTCTTTTATTTTTCCTTTCCCTTTGAATGCCGGCTGTGTCCTTTTTAATATCAAATTGATGTTGTCACAATGCTGCTTTCCCACTGCCCACCTCCCGCTGGACTTTTTTATTGTCTCATTGTATTTTTATACTGACACTCGTAAAAAAATCAAATAATATTTAACGCATATCTAGCTATGAATGTTGCTTGACCATATGAGAAGGAAGTAACCAAACAAACGGAAGGACATTGTCGTAAAACTAGCGAATTGTGAATTATATCCTGTGTGGTGTCTGAGCCAGGACTGTTGCCAAGCAAGTAAATAAAACATAAAATCTATGACTTGTAAGAAGTGAAACACAAGTGGTGGTCAACCGTTGTCCTCCTCATGTCATCCTCAATCTAGGGGGGATGGTGTTGGTGGAGGTATTCTGCTGTAGCCAGAAGCTTCTTAAAGGTTCATAAAATTCATATTAAAATCGTCTGTGAATGGTCTTAGAATGTGATGTCCTGCTACGGTTTCTTATGCATTTGCAATACTATATATAAATAAAATATAAAATTTTTATATCCGTAGTTTTATGAGTGAAAATGTCATCATTCGCTGGAGGAAAAGCTTAAATTATAAAAATGGTTTTAGTTTTTTTAGGTCAATGGCGTTATACAAAAAAACTAAGAATCACGTTTGAGGAGTTTCCACATATCCTGACTGACATTCTCAACTTTTGATTCAGCACTTTTATTGTGTACACTGCATAAATTGCTAAACTCCATTTTCATTTTCCTATGCTGAAGTCATGGTACTACAGATAAACTCACATTTTATGTGGTCCAAACAGGGCTTGATTTAATATTAAAAATTGTTCATATCTTCTTGGTCTTAGTCATCTTCTACATACCCTCAACAGAATTATCAGACCCTTTGGAAACAAGATTGAAAAAAATATTCTTGAAAAATATACAAGAAACTTGGTTTTAGAAATTATTGCCGTTCTTCCACAGGCATGTACCTTTTACAAATGGTTGAGTTACTCAAATTTAGTTCAAACACAAACAGTTTTCGGAGCATAGCTTATATAGTAAAAACGGAATCCATGGTTCAATACAAAAATAATCAATATAATTAAATTTGAATACAATACAATAAATCTATTATTTCAATTATTTCAATTAATACATTAATTAAATGTTAGATGATTAATTCAATTAATATATTATTTGATAAAATTTATTCATTTAATTAATTGATACAATTAATGTATTAATTCGTTAAATTTACATATTGATTAATTAATTGATTCAATTCAATTAATTTAATAATTAATTCAAGCAAAATTTAATAACCGATTAATTCAATTAATATATTAATTGATGCAAGTAATATATCAGTTCATTCAATTAATTTATTAATTGATTTCATCATTTAATATCCAAATTCTTTGAATAATTAATTTAATTAAATAATTAATTCAATTAATATATTAATTAAATCCATATATGAATTAATTAACTCAATTAATCTATTAATTAATTCCATGTATATTTTTATTAATTCAATTAATTAATTAATTGATTAATATATTAAATAATTAATTTAGTTGAAAGATTTTCAATTAAAATATTGATTAATTCAATTAATATTTAAATTTGTTCAATTAATTTTTTGATTGAATGAGTTTACTAGCTCTTCGCTTTTTCTGTCCACTGCAGCAAACTGAATATTGCTCGGTTATAAAGGGTCTGTCAAAATGCATGACAATTTTGTGGTAATTGTGTTGTTCAAAAAAGACATTTCAGAGCTATTGAAAATCGTCCGTTCTACAAAAGAACATCACGCTTTCAGTATTAAGCAGTACATCAATATAGTGAGAATTTTGCCAGCAACATTATGAACAAAGTTGTTGGATTTGGGTTTTCAAAAAATCCTACACCATTCTTCTTTGAAACTGCTCCTGGTCACGCTATGCGAGTGTCGCTCTTTATATTTCGAGCCTTAACAATATTATCTTTTTACAGGCGATTCTCATCTTTTCCAATTGAAAGTTTGACCTTTCTTCAGGACATTTTGTCATTTGATCGTAACGTGTATTTTTTACAGTCACTTGATAATTTTTTTCTCAGAGCAAAAATCAAATCAACTTACTTCGATTTTTGGTGATTCAAACCCTATACATTACAAACAGAGCAACAAATCAATAAATGCATGAGTCATTTCCGGGACATTTATTTCCCGTACAGGGATATTGATAGTGAACGCCCAGATCTTGCGATTTGATAATATTTTCCCCCAGGACTAGGAATACTTCTTGTGTTAATTCTGATCAACTTATCTCAACTTGCGATATATTTTTTAATATATTTAGACTAATTTTGCACAGTGTAATACCAATTATCTTTTTTACATATCTTTTCTCTCCATTAAAGCCATCACAGTACATGCTGAAATGAAAAAGTTTGCGGAAACGGAAGTGTGTGATAAACTTAACAATCCACACGTTACACAAACTTCACAACACATTAAAAGTTTGTTTTCTTCTTTCAACTTTTTTAAAGTTTCTATTATGTTTTTTTTTCTTGAACAAATCACATAACATTTTTAGTAAAAACTTAAAATAATGAATTCATTATTGCTTCACTCTTCGTAATTCAATTAGTATTTTCCAAAGTTTTCGTTGTTCTTCATCGATGTGAAGAAAATTTGCTTGTTGCATGAAACCACACAAACACGTCCTGTGAGATGTCTGTTGGATAAGATGCGAGAGATATATACAGTACGTGTTGTGAAGTTTTCAATTAAAATTGATTTAAATATTCCAAAATGTATAGATATGTGCATATGTTCGTGTGAGTGAATAGTTATGCTATTGAATTTGTTAGTGAGTGGTGAATTAAATCGGCTTAAAATAAATTGTCAATTGTTTTAATCAATTATCTTAAAATGCATGCACTAAAATGTGTTTGCAAATTATAAAGAAAGAAATTTTGGGAGAACCTCGGGGGAGAAGGTGGATAATTGAAAAATGTTGGATAAGGAATTATCGGTTAAGTTTGAAAAACAAAAGAAGTTTATTTCTTTAACTTTTCAATTGTTTAATCAAGAAGGTGGTATTTGAAGACTAGATATAAAATTATAGTTTAATAGAGATGAGTACACTAGAGCGTACCAGGTTACAAGTAAAAAAAAAAAAAGTTCGCCGTACACCTTCGAATATGAAGTATTATTGAAAGGTAGTTTCAAAAAAATTTTTTTTATTTTTTTATGCCGAACGTAGGGGTCGCGCTTTTACATTTTTCTATATAACTTCTGCATTTATAAACGGATTTTAAAGTGTGATACATCGATGTTTTTGTCCGATTTTTTTGTCTTTGAAGTCATTGAGCTCAAACATGATTCATGATTTTATGCGAGCTTTAATTTTCGATTATTAGAGTGGTACATTAGGGTAGTAGCAACTGAGAAATGATGGGTAAGTACCAGAAGGGGGTGCTTGAGCTCAATGACTTCAAAGACAAAAAAATCGGCCTCGTCGAGACAAAAACATCGATGTATCACACTTTAAAATCCGTTTATAAATACAAGTTATATAGAAAAATGTAAAAGCGCGACCCCTACGTTCGGCATAAAAAAATAAAAATTTTTTTTTTGAAACTACCTTTCAATAATACTTCATATTCGAAGGTGTGCGGCGAACTTTTTTTTTTGAGGTACGCCCTAGAGTACACCACAATATTAATATCAATTTTCAGCGAAACAGTTTTACTGTTTCAATATGCAACAAAAAAATTGTTTTATCACTGTGTATTAGATTTTCTGATGTAGATTGGTGGTCTGTTACTAAAATTGTTTTATTTATTTATTTTACTAAAATTAAAATTTTCGTTGAAGGTACCTTTAGTCTTGTGCTATTATTTTGGTAGTATAAGTCCAACATTGACCAGTTGTACGTTAAATAGAATAGAATAGGGCTAAAAATCTCTTGAAAATGAACTTTGAGGTGGTGGTTTTAGAGACAGTCGCAAAGTTTTTTTAAATAATTTTCTTCATAAAAAAAGCATTTATTTATAGATTTTCTTCAACCAGGAGCTGTTTTCTTTGTTAGTATGTCAGCTAGTAGAAAATGCAAAATATTTTCTACTTTCAAGCCAGAAAAACGATATACAGAATGAGCTATATGGTTTGAATTCTTTATAACTTTTTAAATTATTATTCTTTTTTTCGGCATTTTGTGAAGGAGACTTAGGGAATTAATTATGAATCATCGAACAACGTACAAAAATAATTGAATTTTATTTTTCAAACCATTCACAATATTCACAATTTGGTAATGAGCAGTGAAGCCCATTTTCTATTAAATGGGTATGTCAACAAGCAAAACTGCAGGATTTGGGCTACGGAAAATCCAAGAGCAATTCATCAGCGACAATTAAACCCACTTAAGTGTACTGGTTGGTGCGGTATATGCTGGGAAAGGATAATTGGCCCATATTTTTGTTGAAATTTTTCGAAAAGTTATGGAAAATATGCTAAAAAGAGCACGTATATGCGAAGATTTTCTGCTACATAACTTACAGGATAACATATTTCAAAGCTTCTTCATTAAGTTAGTATTCGTAAAATATGCAGCTCTTACCCTAGTAAAAGATAAAACATATTTTCAATAAGATAAAGCCCATTTAACATTTTTTTAAATTTTTGGTGATCTCAAATTATCCATCTTTTAGCTCCAGGGGCTCTATTTAAGAAGATACATCCGATTTAACATTTTGAAAATTTTTAGAATTTTTGGATCTTTTGGATGATTACAAATTATGCTCAGAATTTATCACCGGGGGCTCTCTTTAACCCTTTCGGTACGAATGGTACACATATGTACCACCAATTTTAATCATCTCTAAACATTTTGATGATCAAGCTCTTTGTTTTCCAAATGTACCATTTTGTCTTTGCAATGATTCTCTTGTTAATAAACGGTACTTTTTAGAATATCATTGCAATTACGTTGTCAGTTTATGGATTTTGTTGACAAAGGCGAACGTTCACCTCATTACTTGAGCGTTTTTTCCATATTTTGCAATATATGGAGCTGTATAACAAATTAAAATAACAAATTTCGTCTAATTAAATTTCGTTTAATTTTTGGTTTTTAGCTGGTAAGAATATTTTACATTTTATTTTTATTTTTATACAAATTGGTCGGGGTGGTTCAGATATGTACCACCAGTCCTGACAGGTAGTACACATGTGTACCAGTAGGCCACTTGGTACTAAAAAAACGTTTACTGATTTTTCGCAGGTTGAAGTAAAAAAATGAATCCTGAAGATATTCGGATGTTGTTGGAGGATGAAGCTGAAAGTGACAGTTTGGGAGACTTTTCTGCTTCAAGCAGTGACAATTATGTGCCAAGGACGTTTTTATAGGACGGTTGGTATACATTTGTACCATTTAAAAAGACGGATGGTACAATGGTTTACCAGCCCCCCCTGACTCCCCCACTGTAACACCACCGTATTTTCTTAAAAGACTAATTCTGTGATATACGTATAATATATTGAATACATAAATTACTATGTATCATTGTAATTCGAAAGCCGTACCGAAAGGGTTAAGAAGTTATGACCGATTTAACATCTAGTAATTTTTGGGTGATCATAAATTATTCTTTTTTAACTCCATGGGCTCTCTTCAAGAAGTTATGGCCGACATTTTCGAAAATTTTGAAGTTTTTGAGTGACCACAACTTTTGCTTCTTTTAGCTTCAGAGCCTCTATTTAAGAAGTTATGACTGATTTAACACTTTCTTTTGGGCTTTATTATGGAAATTATGACCGAATTATCTCCAGGAGGTCTTTCTATATAAGTAGTTACAGCCTATTTAACATTTTGGAAATTTTTAGAAATGTAAAATTTTTACATATTATTCTTCTCTTAGGTCCACGGGCTTTATTTAACAGTTTCGAAATTTTTGGTTGATGAAAAATATTTTTTATTTAGCTCCAGGGGTTCGATATAACATTTTTGGTTTTTGGTGGTCACGACTTATCCTTCTTTTAGCTGCAGCGGCACTCTTTAAGAAGTTATGACCGATTTAAAATTTTCGAGATTTTTAGAATTTGTGGAGCTTTGCGCGATCACAAATTATGCTTCTATAAGCTCCAGGGTCTATATTTAAGAAGTTATAGCCGATTTAAAATTTTTGAAATTTTTAGAATTTTTGGAAGATCACAAATTATCCTTCTTTTAGCGCCAGGACCTCTATTAAAGAACTGCCTATTTAACATTTCGTAATTTTTTGGAAAATTTTGTGTGATCACAAATTACCCTTCTTTTAGCGCCAGGCCTCTATTTAAGAAGTTACAGCCGATTAAACATTTTGGATTTTTTTTTTAATTTTTGGTTGATCACAAATTATCCTTCATTTAGCGAACGGGCTTCTATTTAATAAGTTATGGCCAATTTAACATTTTCGAAATTTTTGCAGTTTTAGAATTTGTGTCCATATTTTATTGGTATTTATATTACGAATCATTATTCCTCATTTAATATTTTCATAGTGTTATTTTAGGAGTTTGGACTCTTAGCTTGTCAAACATGTTTCGTCGCTCCAACAAAGCTTTTTTCTTTCAGTGTAACAAATAACTTTCTTAATTTCTTTCACTATTTAAACATATTGAGTTTAATTTATTCTGCTACAGCCCATGCTCATCCTATCGCCAACAATCTTCACATTGTGTTATCCTTGTTCCAGTGTACTTTGTACTTGCTCATCTCCACTGTTATTTGCTTAAGACACAATTAGTTGGCTTTAGCTATTTGTTTTCTGATTATGAAGCGTTAAGAAAACTGTCAACATTTTCTTAACACACAGCTCACAGCGCACACACCGTACGCACAGCAAGAGACAGAAAATCAAGACAATTTATTGAAAAAGTTTTGCTACGACATCTTCCGCCGCCACAGCCACCACCACCATCACCACGATTGCGACAACGAGATATCCTTTCACACATCCTTTTTTCGGGTTGGTGGGTGATGAACTCTAACTCTGTGACTACCACTACTTAAGCAAATAAGTCTTGTTCTTCAACGACTCCATGTAAACTGAAACAGGCTTATCTTGTAGATTTTTGTCATTTCCAAATGAAATGGGAAAATGCCAAAAGATGCTTAACTTTCTCATAAGACATCCTGCTGTGAAGAAGGATGCTGACGCTGTCACTGATACAGATACAGATGCTGATGGTAATGGTGTCGCTGGTGGTTCTCGTTTTCTTGCTTTTATACTTCTCTATTGTCACGCACAAAAGGATTTGCTAAAGCTTGAAGAAAAAGTAAGCAGACGATTCTCTTGTTATCCTTTTACGCCTTACGGTGTGTTAATGATTTTTTCCAAGGCGGCAATGGAATGCTGTGTTGTTTGCTGGAGTTCAACATGTATCTGTGATGAGAAATCTTGGCTAATTAGGCACAAACCAGCCAAACAAATGCGTTTTTAAAGGGCGGGGTGTTTGCAACAATATTGTTGGCGTTTTAACATATTTTGGCAACAGGATGATAACATCTTTGGGGAAAGATGTGCCACAGGAAGGATGGCTATATATTATGGAATGTCTAAGCAACCCGGAAATGGATTCAATGATTTGTAAATGATTTAATAAAAATATCATTGATTTGCTGGGACGTCTTTAATGTCCTTAAATTGTGTAGACCACCACCACCACCACCACCTTCATTCATTAAACTCTGCTAAATAAGCACATGTCCTCGCTGGGCAAACAAATGCCCCACAACGAAGAGTAAACTTAATTGTCTTCGACAAATAAAGACTTATACGTACCTACTACGTCTGCTTGAATACACACATGCGAAGGCTCATTTTCTTTGCCAACGCACCACTAATTGCGTGCCAAAATGTAATTTACAGGATAACATCACAATTGTTGTCTTAGACCTCGGCATTCAGTCCTGGCGAAAATAAATAGACTCTTAAGCAAACACTTGAGATGGAATGACCACAGTGAGCTTAACAGCAACAACATCCCTGCCACAGACTCTGGACAAAAGGAAGAAATTTTAAATGAATCCTTTGTCTGTATTTGGGAAAATTTAACAACAATTTTAATCCTATTTCTGCCTAGAATTCCTCTCGAATTGTAAGTAGTTTTTCAATTTCCTGCTCTAGGGTTTGGGAGCGATTGATAATGATGCCGGCTTTTGTTTTCATGCTCTTTGGCCGGCTGGCTGGAGCATAAAATGTGTTGACAGTGATAAATTGTTTTGCATTTACTATGGCGTGATTTATCGCGCATCAAATGACACATTGACACGTGTCCTGTTAAGTTAAACTTTGGCTATTTTTAATTAAATGCAAATAAAAATGACCAATTGCCAAGCAAAAGCCATCGAAAACAAAAGATCTCATTGGCAGCCCATTCATTCCAAAAAAGGGGGAGATTGTTACTATTTGACATGTTTCAAAAGGACATCACCGAAAAGGACTCGAAATTCATTAAAAAGTAAACAAAACTTCACAACTTCATTAAAATGGAAACCACCTTTAACCATATTCGTTATATCATTAACAATTTAAATAACAAACAACCGGGAAAAGGCTCACAAATATCCTTTCAATATAAAAATAAATATATTTCAATATAAAAAATCCATTCTAAATTTAAAGCAATTTTAGATAAATTTACTCAATATTTTGAGAGATTTGTACATAACTGATATTTTCTTGAAATTCCCTTCCCACTATCCTTTGAGTCTGTGTTTTAATGCTTCGTTGATTTCACTTTGCAGTCAGCATGAGGGTGGTAGTCTCGCGAACGGAAGCCAACCTATATTGACAGTAAATTAATTGTTGAGTAATAGCAATTTTATTTTGTTTTAGTCTCCGTGTAAAGATTTAGAGGCTTTGCGTTCGTAGTATCCTGCGGTGTGAAGGATTTGCTTGAAAAGAAATAATGAAATTGTGGAAATACAGCCTCACAAAATATCTTGATCGTAAAATTGAAATGTTATAGATGGCCAGTTTCAAATAGTAGTTTGTAGTATAAAAAATTATAAATTCTATGGATAATTATTTTTAAGTATTGTTGTTTTTTCCAACAGTGAAAACATTTTTTTTAATTGTTAGTAAAATTGTCGACATTTGAAAAGGTTATTCCACCGCCTATAAAATAACTCGGAAATGATGTGTACGAGTTTGTTCATAAAAATATGAAAATAAAATCTGAATAGAATTATATCATTTTTTAAGAAAATTCGCAAACGCTCCTGAAAGAACCTCTAAAATCGTGTTTTCCCGTGCAATTTTTTTCTACATTATGTTTTCTGAATGAAAAGACCCTTTAGGATTACAATTATCTTAGAATAACTTATTAGTTGAATTATAGGACATTTATAGTATTTCTTTTTAACTTTCGTAACATTAACTGTTTTTTATTCTGCAAATATATATATATATGAAATATATACCTTTCATTTAGAAGGTATTGATTCGTTCTATTCATTTTTCACAATGATTTTCACAAAATGTTCTCAAGATATATGAACATAAAAAATATAAAAAAATAAAAAATACTCGTAAAAAAATAATTTGTGGAGGCGTTTTCAGGAGCGTTTAATTTACAATCGAATTGACCCAGCGACGATATATTTTGTAAATCAACATTAAACTATTCAATCTTCATTTCGTAGGCCTTTTAGTAGCAATGTGTTTTTCGTGACTTAGGCTAATATATACTTACACGTATACATATTATATTATTGTATTTCTAACCATCTCAATTATTATTTGCTGTGAGTGGTGAGTAACTAAAGGGTGATTCCATTGGAACGGGTGTGACACTTTTGCTTAAATATGTTTAAATACATATATCACATATTCATTGACCAATTCACCAATCGGTTATTATTGTCTTGGCGTTTTAAACATGGCGTTTACACCGACACGGGTGTGATTTAAGCTCTTAACAAAATCTTTAGGTTTTACTTACTTTCTTGAATTTTGTAATGTTCTTCCATTATATGACTTTTTTGCTAATTACACTTTCTTCTAATGTAGACGTTACCGACATCTCTTTATGAATATAGGAAATATTGGGTATTTAAATTGTAACAGATGTGATATTTTGACGGAAATTCGGTTACTACAACAGCCTATATCTGGAAAAGGAAATAATCACATCTATCGTTGGCATTATTTTTTGAGAAATATAAACATTACGAATGTTTATCGGTGTCTTTTTAATTATAAATTGTTTTTGAAAAGTCTACTTGAAATCACCCTATTGCCAATAAAAAACTTAATTCAACTTTATTACAATAAAGTACTCATTTAAATTCGAATTAATTTATTAAGTCTACATAATGTTGTTGTAATTTTAATAACCCCCGTCTACAACCATTTTGTCGCTAATATACTTTAAATAATAGCTAATAATTGTCAACAAAATACAACAAAAAAGAGAAACAATCCTCAACTTTTGCCAGAATTTTCTACACATTTATATTCCTCACAATAACCTTTAAATTGACGTAAGCTGAGCGTGATAGGATCTATACTTCCAAAATTATAGAAAAATTCCAAAATTATATAAAATAGAAAATATACCTGCATATAAAGGGTGATTTTTTAAGAGCTTGATAACTTTTTTAAAAAAAAAAAACGCATAAAATTTGCAAAATCTCATCGGTTCTTTATTTGAAACGTTAGATTGGTCCATGACATTTACTTTTTGAAGATAATTTCATTTAAATGTTGACCGCGGCTGCGTCTTAGGTGGTCCATTCGGAAAGTCCAATTTTGGGCAACTTTTTCGAGCATTTCGGCCGGAATAGCCCGAATTTCTTCGGAAATGTTGTCTTCCAAAGCTGGAATAGTTGCTGGCTTATTTCTGTAGACTTTAGACTTGACGTAGCCCCACAAAAAATAGTCTAAAGGCGTCAAATCGCATGATCTTGGTGGCCAACTTACCGGTCCATTTCTTGAGATGAATTGTTCTCCGAAGTTTTCCCTCAAAATGGCCATAGAATCGCGAGCTGTGTGGCATGTAGCGCCATCTTGTTGAAACCACATGTCAACCAAGTTCAGTTCTTCCATTTTGGGCAAAAAAAAGTTGGATATCATCTCACGGTAGCGCTCACCATTCACAGTTACGTTACGATTCGCATCATCTTTGAAGAAGTACGGTCCAATGATGCCACCAGCCCATAAACCGCACCAAACTGTGACTTTTTCTGGATGCATTGGTAGCTCTTGCAATGCTTCTGGCTGATATTCACTCCAAAATCGACAATTCTGCCTATTTACGTACCCATTGAGCCAAAAATGAGCTTCGTCGCTGAACACAATTTCTTTCTTTCTGAACTTTCTTAACAGAGCACGCATTTTGATAATAAAATTCAATGATTTGCAAGCCTTGCTCGTTAGTAAGTCTATTCATGATGAAATGTCAAAGCATACTGAGCATCTTTCTCTTTGACACCATGTCTGAAATCCCACGTGATCTGTCAAATACTAATGCATGAAAATCCTAACCTCAAAAAAATCACTCTTTACACATACTTACATATGCAACTCAATGAGATGCTTGTAAGATGGCATGTGTACTTTATTACTTAGCGCGATTTTTTAAACGCAAATTCGGCAAGTGAGTTGTGATTCTCGTTCGTTTGTGAAAATCATCTCCTTATAGAGGCCGGGTTTGCGAAGCCACCTGAATGAAACCTTTAGACAGGGTGGAAATCATGATAGTGGTAGTCTGCAGCCAAGTAATAAATGTCACCATGCCATTTGAAAATAAATTTGCATTCTATTAAATATAGATGCAAAATGGTCTTGAGCCAGGACAATATCCCAGTTCAAATCAAATATTGATTACAGACCAAAAAAAATACAAACGAAAAAACTAAAATAAAATAGGAATTTAAATAAAAATATTAAATATAAAATACACTAAAAATAATTTTATGGTTCAGTATATTTATTAGGTTCGGTAATACAGAATTCTTATTCTTTATTGCATTAAAAATCATTAATATTGATTTCTACAAAATTAAATATTTTTAAAGAATTATAAATATTCTGCTGAATGGCTATATTTTCTGATAAAAAAATTACAATTTTCGCATAAGGTTAATATTTGCACGATTATTTTGGAAATATAAGCTCTATAAAACGCGTTTATATTTCCAATGAAAGGTACTTATGATGGCTATAAATGTTCACCTGCAACGAAAGTTGGAATTTTAATAAAAAATATTAGTTAAAATATAATTAAAAAAATATAAAATACACTAAAAATAATTTTATTGATCAGTATATTTATTAGGTGCGGTGTACAGAATGTTTATTCTTTGTTGTATTAAATAAAAATTAATAAAAATTATTATAAATAATAGTTTCTACAAAATTATATATTTGCATTGAATTACAAAAACTTTGCCAAGAGCTAACTAAGTAGAATATTTTGTGATGTATTTTGACTTTCGAAACTCGAAAACGAAATTATTTTTTATGGATACATTTTTTTAGTAAAATTCCAATTTTCGCATAAGATTAATATTTGTACTCTCATTGTGCAAAAATAAGTTCTATAACATCCGTTTATATTTTCAATTAATGTTACTTATGATGGCTAGAAATGTGGAGAATTTCATTTT
Organism: Polietes domitor; assembly: GCA_947397865.1. Lineage (NCBI taxonomy): Eukaryota > Metazoa > Arthropoda > Insecta > Diptera > Muscidae > Polietes > Polietes domitor. The sequence goes on along the minus strand of OX377621.1, from coordinate 174,178,733 downwards.
CACATAGAAACAGTGCAACATTCTCCAAACATTTATTTTAATTTAGCCCCTTAAGGGCAAGCCACTTGTCAAAATTGGCCAAGAAATTCCAAAAAATCTTATTTAGGACAGTGATAAAGCCGACATAGTTTGGGACAACTTATAAACAAGCCAATGATTAATTTTAAACGGGAACATCCACAACTTTATTGTAGATATCTTAAAAGAAGTTGTTTTAATTATTTATATTTTTATAATTGTTGTCGAGTAAGTATCAGGAACTCCACCATGGAACTTATGGAGCGTCTAACTGACCTATTAACCTGTAATAACAATTTTTTTTAGAAATTCAACGAGGTACTTTTTTGATTGTAATTATGGAAATTAGAAAAAAAAATAAAAATATATTTTTAAGATGTGATAATTTTATAATAATTTGAAAATCATCAAAAACTTTATTTCTATTTCGTACAAAAAAAGTTAAGAATTTTTAAAATTACTTTTTGACAATGAGATGCTTGTAAAGCGGCATCTGTGCTTTCTTACTTGGTGCAATTTTTTAAACGGATATTCGGAAAGTGAGCCGCGGTTCTCATTCGTTTGTGAGAATCAATTATGTGGCCGGGATTGATGTTTAAAAGTCGCTGCCAAACCAACTGCCGAAGGGTAGAAATCATGATAGTGGTAATATGCATGCTATTTGTAAATAAATTTGCATTCTATTAAATATAGATGTCTTGAGTCAGGAGAATATCCCAGTTCAAATCAAATATTGTTTACAAAACAAATAAAACAAACGAAAAAAAACTAAAAAAAATTCTTTTATTCAAAAATATTAAAATTTATTTTTTTTTTAATAAAATAATAATTTAAAAAATTATGATATATCAGAAACTTCTGAGAAAAACGCATTTACACAAAAAATTGAAAAAAAAATTGATATTTTTTATTAAAAAAATATTGAAAGTTATTTTTTAATAATTTTTTTATTAATAATTTTGTGAACAATAATTATAAAAGTAATTATATATCAGAAACTTCAGCAACTTAAAATTTACAACGTAGCCATTTGCTGAGAAAAAATTAAATAAGTTCTATAGTAATTTTAATGTTCATCAAGCCGGTATGGGTTACCGTTATTTATTGAAACAATATTCGATATTTCAGCTATTGTGGTGGAGGATATGCGTTTCTCAATACAAAAACAATTTCCCTTCCCTTATAGACTTGGACACCTTAATATTGCGAACTTCCAACTTTTTTTGTAATTTTCCCATTATTTGCAACTCCAGCTTTTTGGTTATATCTCTAAATTTACATACAACCTTCGTACGAAATAGTACTTTCACAATTAGAAACTGACATATTTAGAATACAAAATCGACACACCATCCATGCTACACCTCATCACAATAGCGCATCCTGTTCGACACCTCTGCCAATGGAAACTGTAATAGATTTTAATTTAATTTTATGCCTTGCAACACATGCAAATAAATGAATATCCTTATTATCCCTGTGTTGGCATATATGCCACCGACAATGTTGCACACATTTGAGGCTTTTAAAAAAATTTACAAACAACAATGTTTAAAAGCTTCCTAACCCCCTCTGCAACCTCCATGGACATGGATGTGGACACATCATGTACACCGACCGAACAATAAGTATCTGCATACAACAGTCATCAACAAAATTGATGCTCATATGGACAACACATCATACAATGTCAACAACATAACCGACCAGGCAGCAGCACTGGGAGTGTTGTACGTTGAACATCCAGATAGCACCACAACAGACACCTCGCTTCTCGGATCTCGATATGTGGCATTTGAAATGTTTGTGTGTGTGTCCTTGTTCTGTGTGAGTGGTACAACATAATTGCCGGTCATTTGCCTCTTTATGTATATTCTACGGTGCGAGGATGCTGCCGCTGTTGTTGCAACATTGTCCGCAGACAGTCATTTTCATACAGTAACAATATTGGCATTAATGCGAGTGCAAACCCCCCAACACGCACTCACAGAAAGACAGACAACACGTTTGTCAAATGCAAATCATTTGGCAACGACTACTCACACTCGATGTTAACCAAGATAAACCATAAAAGTGGCTCGCCACTTTTACTGTGGTACCTTTGACCAAGCGCCGCTCCTCCTCCTCCTGCTGCTGTTGCTCCTTGCTCACGCCGGGATATGAGCTGTTGCATTATGTTTGTAACAAGTTAATGACCACATGCTGGATACGGTCCACAACATTGTTCCTTGTACGTGAATGATAACTGTATAACTGCCCTGAGCAGGATCAGGAGGAGGACGACGTCCTTGCCGTGGTCCCGAGATAAGATGAGTTCATTTATGTCTCGTCAATTCAAACAAACTGCTGACCATCTTGTTAGACAAGTTGCCACAAGTTTTATTACATCAAAGAGTTAGAAATTGGGCACTTTCCACAAAGGAAATGTCCTGCTGCTGGCCTGGGGGAGAGAGAGTGAAGAGGAGATGAGGTGCAATAAAATCTAATTGTAACATTATTAAACTAGCATCTATTCAAATGTTGTTGGCATCCGAGTAGTAGCTGTAGTCGAGTAATAATTCCCCAAACAGCAATTTCGAATGTTTATAAAAACCATTAAAATATTTCGCATTTAAACGTTTGTTGTCGGACCCTAAAAAGTGTCTGAATTTAAATACGGAATTCGCCCGCATTAATTTCGTTTAACAGCCAAAGTGTATTTCCTGTTCTGCACTTACATTGTGAGGCAGGGTTTGAGTTCTCCTTAAAATCTCATTAAAATAATGCATTTTGTGTCCTTGCCGGCCAGACCCAGACCCATACAATTCTGTTCTGTTAAGTGTTGTCTTTGCCATCATTTATTTAGAAAATCCTGCTTCACCAAAATGGCCATCATCGACCAGCTTCAGCTTGGGCTTCAACTTCAAGTTGAAATTCTATTGTTTGGCTGGCAGGTTTCTCTCCATTTGCATTTGCATACAAAGTTTCTGTTGGCTCTGGCAGTGTATAGAATTTCATTATAGATATTTACAATGAATATCCTTTTTGCCACCAAACTTAAGTTCTTTTCAATTGTATGTTTTCGCAAATGGAAAATCTATTGTTTATTATGTGCTTAGTTAGAGGAAACCACAACGTAATGTGATTTTCTTAAAGGATTTTAGCAAACACTCAAAGGGTGTTGTGCTCCTTCAAGAGGTTTCAAGTTGCAATGTGAAATTTTATATATTTTCCTTAAATTACTGTAAAACTGTACAATAAAAGGGAACTCGTTGTAGAGTTATCATAGTCATTGGATATTTGTTTGGTACACTGAAAGAAAAGGCTTCATTCCATCAATAAAATCTTACGAGGAATAAGTGAAACACTTTTTACCGACGTAGAACTTCATTCAAAAACATCGATAATAAAATATTTCATTACAGCAAAGTAACGTTTCACTGGATCAATGTAAACACATTAATGAGACTGGTTCACAGATGCGAAACGAAACATGTTTCTTTCAGTGTTTATGCCTTAGATTAACAAAATTTCAAACAACATTGTTAAAGCAAATGATCTGGCGGCATATTCTTATTAAAATATTAGTAAATTATAAAGCACCCTGTTCAAGACTCCTTTCGAGTAGTGAAACGTTATGGATGTATTTAGTTTTTACTTACACTGTGCAACACAAAAATATACATCCGAAACCTAACTATTATTTTTGTGCAATGAGGCATTAAATAAAAAAATGTATGTATATTTTTCAGTTTTTGCTAAAAATAAATTGTCGTCGAAGGCACCTTTTATATTTGTACCAGTTGGAATGATAGTGGTCTAAGTCACATTTTATCCGTTTTGAGATATGCAATGGTTTATGTTTGAGTCAATTGAAAAATATTTTTCCGCAGAAGCAAAAATTTTATTTATATTATATGTACAATTTTTTAAGATACTCAAATCTTTTTACTATATCGAACTTTTATAAAAAGTCGACAACGTTGGTAGCTCTAAAGGAACCGCTACTTTCAGAGGATGCACAGACTCAGACCACTTTCATTCTTCACAGAATTGAAAAAATTAAACCAAAAATATTTTATTTTAATTCGGTAATATTTTGTTTGCATAAATGAAAGAAAGCACAAAATATTTTATTTTAAAAATAAAAAAATATATTGAAATTATTATTTATTTTTCAAATAATTTAATTTTATATTTTATTCAAATTATCCGAATCACTTAAGGTGGACATTATAAATAAAAAATGTTTGTTGACATCACCACACAGGCCTTAAATTATAACTATTATGTTTTCTAATAAAGGTTTTTTCCGCTATTTAACTAAAAAATCATTGTTTATTTAAAAAATATTTTGCGTCTTCAAAGTGGGTCATTACTTCTATTTTTATCAATGGATTTTATACATATGACAATGTTTTGTACCTTGTAATGTTAACGAATGAAAAATTAAACAAAATATTTTTGCCAATATTTTTTCTATTTTTTCTTGGTCAGGAAATTTTTTTTAAAAAAAAAAAAAATTTCTCAATTTTATGGAAACTCATCCCGAACCACTTTTTCTATATAAAAATGAAATTCGCAACATTTTTATCTTTATTTGCATATATAAGCGGTAGTGATCGAGCCTACACTTCCAAAATGAGAGTACAAATATTAAAGGTACCTTTGACGAAAATCGGAATTTTAGGAGAAAAAAATATAATTTGTTTAAAATATTGTTTATTTTGATTTTACGTAGTATGTAGTTATAATAGTATAATAATTATATGAAGTGATGTTGACTCTTCGATTTTGATGAAAATCTCTAAATATGTATATGGAGGATAATGCGTTATTTTCCGATTTTCAAAAATAAGAAATTGTGGGTACATCGAAAATAGAGTTTTTTTTATTTTTTTCTAAACAAACAAATTGCTTCCAGTTTTACAAAAAAAAAATAAAAAATATATCAAGCCATCGATATATTTTTTAATTTTTTATATTCATATATATTATATATTCATAAGTGGCTATGAACAAAAACACAACTTTTCAGGAGAGCGAAAAAACAGATTTTCTCGTTAATTTTAAGAGTTATAATGAATCATTCTTCTACAGTTTAATCTAAAGACGATTACTAATTGCTACGATTAAAAGGTTTTCGAATTTTCCTATTATTCTCGGTTTTATGGTTCAAAGCCACTTTTGCATGTTTAAAATTGAGCACTATGAATGTTGAATCATATGCCATTAAAATATTTTGGTGTTCTCAATATGATAAAAAGTTTTGCGGTTTTTTTCTGAAGATACTTTTCGCAATTTTTGACTTTACAGCAACTATTTATCCTATTGTAGCCTGATAACTTGGGAATCAAAATGCTATTAACCGCGAAATGACGGAATTTGACAATGCGATATGCCCTAAATCTACAAAAATACTTTAAACAAAATCTCTGTAGCGAATTACAACCATCAGTTATATGCTGCTCATTTTTGAACTATAGTATTTATACTATTTTTATGTTCATAGCCACTTTTGCAGTCACAAATTAACGTATGAGTAGATAGCCAAATCAGAAAAATTAAAAAAATAGCTTTAGAAAAAAATTCTTATCCAAATTTGTATGACAGATGACATCCAAATCTGAGAATAGTTTGGCATCAAAAACTCATTTTTGAGAAAATGGTTCATAGCCACTTTTGAATATAAGCCCTCGATATATTTTTATACCCTACACCACTTCGTGGTCTAGGGTATTATAAGTTAGTTTCGCGCCAAATGTTTGTAACACCAAGAAATAATCGAGCTAGACCCACCCTTAAGTATACCGATCGGCTTAGAATCACCAGCTGAGTCGATTTAACGATGTCTGTCTGTCCGTCTGTCCGTCCGTCCGTCCGTCCGTCCGTCCGTCCGTCCGTCTGCTGTCCATCTAAGCTTGTTCGCACTCTACAGGTCGCAATTGTTGTCCGATTGTCATGAAACTTGGCAGAAGTTATTTTTTCTGGCCAAGGACCATTGGTATTGAATTTGGAGGAAATCGGTTCAGATTTAGATATAGCCCCCATACAAATGTCGCTCCCGATTTTACATTTTCCGCTCTAGAAACAACATATTGCTCCCGATTTTCTTTAAATTTGGCAGAACATCATATAATCCAACTAGAAACACGTATGCAAACATTGGGTAAGATCGGTTCAGATTTAGATATAGCCCCCATACAAATGTCGCTTCCGATTTGACATTTTCCGCTCTAGAAACGACATATTGTACCCGGTTTTCTTTAAATTTTGCAGAACATCTTATAATCGAACTAGAAACACGTATGCAAAAATTGGGTAAGATCGGTTCAGATTTAGATATAGCCCCCATACAAATGTCGCTCCCGATTTGACATTTTCCGCTCTAGAAACGACATATTGTACCCGATTTTCTTTAAATTTTGCACAACAGCTTATAATCCAGCTAGAAACACGTATGCAAAAATTGGGTAAGATCGGTACAGATTTAGATATAGCCCCCATACAAATGTCGCTCCCGATTTGACTTTTTCCGCTCTAAAATCCTCATATTGTACCAGTTTTTCTTTAAAATTGGCACAACATCTTATAATCCAACTAAAAAACCTATTGTGAAAGTGGGTAAGATATGTTCAGATTTAGATATAGCCCTCATACAAATGCTGCTCCCGAATTTTTAACCGATTTTGGTCAAATTTTACATATTATATTTCACCAATAAACAGACATGGTGAAAGCGGGTCACATCGTTCTAGGTTTCAATATACTCCCATACAAATGTCCTTTCCGATTTAACATTTTTTGTCAAACACATACATTTACAGGATGCAAAAATCCTTCCCGGTTTCACTTTTTTACCGAATTGAATTGCAATGAGAATTGTTTGAGTGATGCCCATATGTCCATACTTTGGTATGACTTTGGTATACTATTTTTGTATTTGTCTATCGGACAATTGGATCAATTAAGATATTATTTACCATATTCGTTAAATTTGACTAAAGTTGAATTTATAGCATATAAATTATATGAATATAATTTATATAATTTGTCTGAACTACATAAAATTGCTCCCATGAAATACCTGGGTTTAGTAATCAAAGCGAGGTACATACGCAGGGAGTGGTGTAGGGTATTATATAGTCGGCCCCGCCCGACTTTAGCCTTTCCTTACTTGTTTAAATTTTGTTAGTTTTTTTAAGTCAGCTTTAAATAAGATGCTTTATGTACTTGTATTAAATATTTTCAATTTCGACTATAATATTTTTTTATTCTTGCAGAGTAAGTACCAGGAACACCATCTTGAAATTTATCGAATGTCTGAGTGACACTATTAATTATTAATAAAATTTTCTGTAAAACTAGAATCAATTTTCTTTAAATTAGATAAAATATATATTTGTTTCTCATACCACAAAAAAGTTATTTTTTTAAATTACCTTATGACCAATATACTTTATTCACCCTAGTGTCTATAATTTCTTATTTTTGAAAATCGGGAAATGAAGCATTATTCTCCGTATAGAAAAGTACATATTTGGAAAAATGTAATCAAAAGCGGAAGAGAAGAGAAGAGGCAAAATTTGTGTGATAACTTCACATGGAATAACCTTATTAAGAACGTTCTGTCACTTGAGCTCACCTTGTGTTGCTTGTCGACTGAGGTTGTGTGTCGGCAGAAAATAGATATTTCTTATGAAACAACCTAACTTAAATTTTTGACATAGTTTTGGGTAATTTTTCAAGTTTTTAATATTTTTTGGACGATTTTTCAACTAATTTTTAAAACTAATTACCAAAGAATGAAATTCTCCACTACAACAATGAGAGCTCTACTATATCAGTATATAAAGTTATATCAAGTGTACTTTTGAGCACTCATAATATCGAAATAATGTATGGTATGACTGCTTACAGCCCTGAATTGTCACCATATGACTCGTTCTCGTGTGGCTGGTGCAGAAATAATCATAGTGTTCAATAACTATGAATTTAGGTCGATGTGTTATCTGTTGATCTTAAAATTTTTAATGTATTAACTCGTCTTTCCCAAAATTTATTTATTTTTATGTGAACTTGTTCCATGAAGTTTTCGTTCTATGACTATTTTCGTAAATTTTATGAACCCCATCTTCCTCTATGATTATTAGTACTCCTACTGCCATCATAATTTTCATTTTCAATTACAAATAGTTCTAGTTCTAACGCCCTTAATAGAAAGTTGGAAGATATTGTTCTCTGCCTTCCTTGATGCAACTCGCATGGTGCCCGTCATGCGTAAATCATAAATCCTGCAGACACAATTTCCGTGGCATCTTAAAGACAAATATAATGCATTACAATTAACACAAACATAAAATAGTTATAATAAATTTTATGTGCAATGTCTAACAATCAAAAGAGTATATTTTCTCGCTACACTATACGAGTGAGCAACATAAAATTATTTAAGTGTAACCGCCGCCATCAACAAATGCACACACAAGGATTCATAGAACATTATTAACATTTAAGACTCTACACAAATGCACTTCGTCTAAGTATTAACACTTTTCATCCATGTGTGTGTGTGAGGTATGATTCCTTGCCATTCTTTTGTTATTATTATATTGTGATGAATAAGGAATCATGCTCGCAATAATGATGTTGATTTCTAAGACGTCGCCTTTTGTGGCAGCATAAACATAATCATAAAGGTTTATTTGGCATTTTTATGTTCATTGTAATGTCCTGAAAGTCGTGTGATATGTGAAAAATTCAAATATACACAAATGTCTATAATTTATTTATGTATATGGCGCACTTTCCATGCATTCAGCATAAAAGGTGCCAACTACTCTCGGATGATGACGCACAGGGGACGAGTGACAAACACAGAGAGTGTGCGAATGTTTGGTAGCAGCCTCCAAGGTTCATTAATTTTGATTTTTGGCAACGTTGGTAGCTTAAATACATATTTTATTAGTTTGTCCTATAAACAGGATATCCCACTGAGACTGGGATTTTATCACATTTGTATGAGTTAAATGTCGACGTTTAATGTTGCCATATCATCGGCATCGGTGTCGGCGTCCTCACAGTCATCATCAAATCAAATGTGAACGCATGTCAAACTCATCAAAAGTAAAAAAGACCCCAACACATATTCACATGGTAGCAGCATTAGCACTAGGCTAGTCAACGAAGATTGACAACCACCATCACACTCATCAGAAGTAATCATCAGCAGACGGGTAGGCAGGCTGAACATTACAACCCTGCAATTGTGAATATCCTTCGAATAGCACCGGTTTCACTGCTGAAAGCGGAAGTTTGTTTATTTTATAGTTTTGCATATTTATGATTTGGAGTATCCTTTTCCCTCCCATTCACACACACACACCAACACAGCAGTGGGTATTGTCACTTATGGCCCACTCTCCCAGTGACATTTTGTCAATTTTCGCAATTATTACATTTGCCATTTTTGACATTATTTATGTATTTGGTGTGCATTGTTTACTCTGACGTTTTATTGCCCGCCTGTCTGGTTGATGGCTCATTTTGACAACATACACACATCAACACCTATCCCACTGTTGGCTCACACACACACACAAGGCTCGTATGTGTGGCTAAATGATATTTGCATGCGTTTCGATTATTCGCCTTTTTATGTGAAACTTCCGCAGACGCCTGGTTTTACTGGGAAATATAAAACTGACTATTTGCGATTTGTTCGTGCAAATGGAAGAACGAAATTTATTTTCATACAGTTAAAGCGTATGTTTATGGCAATATTACAATTTGTAGGCGTTAATGCAATGAAAAATAACAGGAAAGACGTATATCGTTAATGTTTATGCTAAAGAAACGTGTCTGGTTATTGGCTACTGGGGAATGAGTGACATACGGATAACTAATGAATGAGAAAGTTTGTAAAAAATGGTTTCATGACAAAACTTGTCATATAACTTTTTCATTTCAACAGATAATTTTAAGAAATGTGCATTACAGGACGTGATTTGTAGTGTAGAATTTTCATATGTAAAGAAATCAGTGATACTTTGCCCGGGTAAATTGTTACCCATATATCCTTTTTCGAAGTAATTACTAATCTTAGTGGAAATAAAATTGGGGAACACAGTTTTTACTCCGCAATGCCAGAAAAAGAACGTCTGCTTAAAATTATGGAATTGAAAATAATTTTCATATATCCTTTTTGATCGCATGCTTAAATAATATTTCAAAATTTGATTCAAAGGACGTTATTTCCTGTGTAGAATTTTAGTATGTAAAGAATTCATATATATTTTGTCTGGGTAAGTTGTTGCCCATATATCCTTTTTTGTAATAATTACAAATCTTAGTGCAAATAAAATTGGGAAACATAGTTTTCACTGCGCTATGGCAGAAACAGAACGGCGGCTTTAATTTATGGAATTTAAAATAATTTTCACATGTCCTTTTTAGTCATATACTTAAATAATTTTTCAAAATTTCCTATGCAGGACGTGATTTCCAGTGTAGAATTTTAGTATGTAAAAAAATTATTGATACTTTGCCTGGGTAAATTGTTGGCCATATATCCTTTTTCTTAATAATTACAAATCTCAATGAAAATGTCATTGGGGAACATAGTTTTTACTGCGCTAAGCATGTAACAAATTGGAGTTTTTAAATTATGCAATTTAACATAAGTTTCACATATACTTTTTGATCACATGCTTAAATAATATTTCAAAATTTGATTCAAAGGACGTTATTTCCTGTGTAGAATTTTAGTATGTAATGAAATCATATATATTTTGTCTGTGTAAGTTGTTGCCCATATATCCTTTTTTATAATAATTAAAAATCTTAGTGAAAATAAAATTGGGAAACTTAGTTTTTACTGCGCTATGCAAGTAACAAGTTTTATATTTTAAATTATGAAATTTGGCATAAGTTACACGAATCCTTTTTGAGTTATATACTTAAATAATTTTTCAAAATTTCCTTTACAGGACGTGATTTCCAGTGTAGAAATTTATTGACCAGGATAAATAGTTGCCCATATATCCTTTTTAATAATAATTATAAAATTAATCTAAAATATGCCTTGGGTATGTAATTTTTACTGCGTTAACCTAATTCTAAAACGGCGGTTTGTAATTATGACATTTAACATAAGCTTCGCATATCCTTTTTGAATTATATACTTACATAATATTCCAAAATTTGCTTTACAGGACGTGCTTTGAATTGTAGAATTTTATTATGTAAAGAAATCATCGATAAATTGAAAGTGTAAATATTTGTCCGTATATCCTTTTTAATAATAATTACAAAATTAAATTAAAATGTGCTTGAGATATGTAATTTTTCTGTGTTAAGATAATTATAAATCGGCGGTTCTATATTGTGGAATTTAACATGAGTTTCACATATTCTTCTTGAGTTATATACATACATATTATTCCAAAATTTGATATACACGACGCGATTTCCAGTGTAGAATAGTTTTATGTAAAGAAATCATCGATAATTTGAAAGAGTAAATATTTGCCCATATATCCTTTTTAATAATAATTAGAAAATGAATCTGAAATTCACTTGTGATATTTAATGTTTACTGTGATAATTATAAATTGGCGGTTTTAAATTATGGAATTTAACAGTTTAAGTTTCACGTATCCTTTTTGAGCCCTCTACTTAAATAATATTTCAAAATTAATTTATTATGTAAAGAAATCATCGATAATTTGAAAGAGTAAATATTTGTCCATATATCCTTTTTAATAATAATTACAAAATTAAATTCAAGTGTGCTTACATATGTAATTTTTAATGTGTTATGCTAATTATAAATCGGCGGTTTTAAATTATGGAATTTAATATAAATTTTACATATCCTTTTTGAGTCACATACTTAGACAATATTCCAAAATTTGCTATTCAGGACGTGGTTTCCAGTGTAGAAATTTAGTATGCAAACAATTTATCTCTAAGTTGTCTTGGCACGTGGTTGCCCATATATCCTTTTTTGTAAAAATTATAAAATGCATTTAAAATGTTCTTGCGATACGCAGTTTTTACTGAGTTGTGTAGACTATAAATCTCCGGCTTTTAATTATGGAATTCAACGTTTCATTTTGAAATCAAATACAAATTCAAAAAATATTTCGAAATTTGTTATATAGAGGACGTGATTTCCAGTGAAGAATTTTATAATCATCTATAATTTACTTGGCTATGTTGTTGCTGTTGATGTTGTTTCTCTGTAAGTAAAATTCATAATCAAAACCTAAATCCGATTATCGACAGTTTTAAATTATAGAATAAATATCATATATCCTTTTTAAGTCATATTCTCATTTCAAAATGATCGAATAATTTGTATCTTAATATAATTTGCACAGGGACAATAAAAGAGTTCAAATAAAAACCTTGTTGTGTGTCCAAGAAAAATTCGAATTAAATCTCGCCGGGCATAGTTTTCAAGGATGAATCTTAAGCTACAATTAGAAGGACAACATTTTTTTTGGAAAAGCTTAATTTTTTTGGAAAAATGATTTCAAGAGAGAGGACAGGCGAGGCTAGAACGTCTAAGAATTTTACCACATCCTATAATATTTCAATATTGCTCCTAAGAATATTTCAAGGTAATACAAACGAAAAGTAAAAATGAATACATACTCCATCCAATGGTGGGGGGTATACAAATTAAGTTCTGTTGCAAATAAAAAATTGTATAATGTTTGGTTACCTTCCTGAATTTATTATATAAATTGGATGACACATCCCCACCTATTTCTCATAATTCTCCAATCATTCTCCCTCCTTCTCAAATCTTTTTTCAATCTACCACTGCCAATACTTATCAACATCATTTTAACTTAATTTAATCGCATTTTCTCCACTAATTAACAAAAATCTCTAATTTCTCAAGCGAAACCCCTCAAGGGCCACCAAGACAGTCACAAAATAATGTTAAAAATCACGCACGTACACCAAACTGACCTCTTAGCTGCTGTAAACAGTTTTATAAAAACAGAATTATCCTTTGTTTACCCTCATGAGGGAGAGAGGAAAGAAATAAAATCGAAAAAAAAAACACCCGAGATTATTCAAGCATTTAATCCCAAATCAAATTCTTATGGCGAAAGCAAGCCGCAAGGGATGCCACTGTTGCATTCATGTAAACTAATTATTTGATTAGCTCTGGCAGCGGCAATATTGTGCTCTGGAAGGACTATTTTTTCCTGGTTGTCGAGAAAACAAAAATGAACAAAATGAAAGAAATTTGGTGTTTAGCTAAGGGAGGAAAGGACGAAATAGCTTAAGTATTTTCTTGATGAGTGGCTATGGAAGGTGGTAGAAATGGCCGAAGAGTGTAGCAAAACGGCTGGAGAATTAAATGAAATCAGTCATCAAGTAATGACAGGATAACGAGTTTAGACGTTGATTTGTACAAGGGGGCTAAATTGACAATATCTATAAGGTTTTCTGATGGTCTCGTATGTAAGATCTCTATATGTGTTATGAGATTCTGAACGGCCGGATCTAAAGGTTCATTAAGAATAACGACAAGCACTCAATACATATAAAAATGAATATAATGTTTTTAAAAAATTAGTATGAATTTCTTTAATTATATGTCTTTATTTATTTCACTTCTTACACTTTGCTTTTATACAAGCAAACACCATTTTGTTCCCCCATTAATTACATATGCCTAAAATCGGACTATTTTGTCCCATCTAATTTTACTTGATTAATTGGAGTGCCGCCTTCATGAAAATATATGCATCTTTTACATTTTCTATTTTTTGTGTGTTTTAGGTACTTTCACAACCTCGTTACATGGACTTCACTCGTGATTGCTGTACTAAAGGTAGGTCTAGTTTTGATATTATTTGATATTTTTGATATACTTAACCTTAACTCACTCTATACCACCCTATTTCAATTATATACAAGGTCATATAAATAAATCAATTTTCAATAATGGATGTAGGAATTCATAAAACACGTAATATGCATAAACAAAATTTAGAGAGAAGCACAAATACCATTGTAATTTTGGTGTACTATTTTTGAAGAACATTCAGATGCCACAGTGTGGTTCATAGAGGGCCTCTGTCTGTCTGTGTTCATTAAGCCATACTGAGTCACACAAAACATTTTTGAAGATATTTTTTTTAATTTGTTATTAAAATTCAAAATTAAATTAAATAAATGAATATCCTATTTTTTCTATTTATGGGGTTTTTCGTGCCACAAAAAAGATTAATTTTTTCGAAGAAAAGATAATTTTTCCTAATTTTTTGGAGTTTCTATAGGGTGGACAATTTAAACTACCGATTACTTTGACTTACTTTCAAAGTATTGTTAGAAATTAACGTGGAAATTTTTTTCGAGAAAAGATCGGCCTTCAGTTCAGCCTTCATGAAGCTCATTTTCGTCTTGGTGGCTATATCAATATGCAAAATTGCTGCATATGGTGTTCAGAGAACTCACACGTGATTACGTGGTGTGGATTTTGCTCTGTTCTGAAAAATTAGGTTGATCGGATAAGGTACTGCCGAGCCAGTCGTGGTAGTCATAATAAAACCAGAAATTTGAAAATATAATCAGATTGATTTTTTATAGCCGTTTCTAATTTAAAATTTTAAGTAGCCCACATATAATTACCTTTTATTTATAATTACCTGGAATTGTTCCAGCCGGAGTTTTTGGAGCTATATTTCCAAAATGAAAAAAAATAAATCTCCCAAAAATCGTGGTTTTCAATATCTTATTATATACTTGGCCTAACAAGACTTATAATTTATTTTTTGTTATCAAAGTTAACCAAATCTTGCCTTCTTCAAATAGAAACATTGACACAGGGCTTCTTGTTCGCCCTGTGTCAATCTAGAAATCGCATCAATCTTTTCACTGTCAAAATTGTGAAAAAGTAAATTTTCTTTCCCTCTCTGCTTCATAACCTTGTCTAACACAATTTTTTTATATTCCTCGCAACCACAAAACCACAGAAAAAAAGTACAAAACTCACCCTGTGCTACGCTACACAGTGGGGATTTTTTTTTCTAAAAAAAAATTATAATAATTGTATAGGTTTCAAATGTTTGAAATGGGGTTTCATGAAAATTAGCTTTTTTAGGAATCGCTGAAATATTATTAAATAAAAAAAGATCTATTGGACTTAGTTTACCAATCAAATTCATAAAATGGAACCTCTAATATAAAATTCAACTAGTAAAAAAATTTAAAAAAAAATAATATATATTTTTTTTTATTACTAAATATTATTATTAATTTTAATTAATGTATATATTTTATATAATTTTTTTATGTATAAATAAGTAATAAAATTAGGGTATATAATTTACTAGTAAATTTATTTATATTTAAAAATTTATTAGGGGATAAATTTTAAAATAAATAAATTTCCATGGGTATTTTTACTAGTAAATTTATTTATATTATAAAATTTATTAGGGGATAAATTTTAAAATATAAAATTTAAATTATTATTTTTACTAGTAAATTTATTTATATTTTAAAATTTATTAGGGGATAATTTTAATATATTAAATTTAAATTTTTATTTTACTAATAAATGTATTTATATTTTTTTTTATAAATTAAATTATATTATTAGGGGTAATATAATTTACTAGTAAATTTATTTATATATATATATATATAGTAAATTTATTTAAAAATAAAATTTTATTAGGAAGTACCAAATTTAAATTATTAACTTTAATTTTATATATATGTATATATATATATATATATATATTAAATTATATTAAAAATATAATTTATTAGTAAATTTATTTATATTATTTAATGAATTTATTAAGATAAAATTTATAAGAAAGTACCAAATTTAAATTATTTATTTTAATTTATATTTTTATATATATATATATATTAATTATTTTAATATATTATTTAAATTATATTAAGGTATATAATTTACTTGTAAATTTATTTATATTTTAAAATTTATTTGAAGTAATTCATTTATAATAGAAAGACTTTGAATTTAATCAACAATTTATTATTTATTTATATTTTTAAAATTATTTATATATTTATATATATAAATTTATTTATATTTTTACTAGTAAATTTATTTATATTGGAAATATAATGTAATAATTTATAATTTATTATTTATTTATTATTAAATTAATTATATATATATATATATATATTTAAAGTAGTTTATTTATAATGAAAGATTATAAATGTTAGTAAAAATAATTGATTATTTGTTATTTATTATTATTTAAAATTAATTATTTACACTAAATTATTTTATTTATATATATTATATTTTTACTAGTAAATTTATTTATATTTTTTTGTCTTCGTATAAAGTTTTATTTTAGCTTAATTAATTTGTTATTACTTTAATTTATATGTAAAATTTTATATGAATTTTTATTTATTTTAATAGTGAATATATACATATATATATTCACTATTAAATAATAAAAAAAATTTGTGTTAAAATATAATTTTGGTTTTTATGTTTAAAAATATTATCTTTTATGTGTTTTTGATGTAATACATTCCAACAAGTTTCTTCTTCTTAAGAATTAATATTTTTGGTAGTGGAAAGAAGGGGAGAATCACATTCAAATATACATGTTTCGGCCATATACGTATATTGCGTGGGTGTAACTATTCAGTGGACCTTTGATTTAGAGTGCTTACGTTGCCATGCTTTTATCAGCCGTACATATATTTTTATTTTTTTCCAAATTTAAATATGCGTTATATATTATACTGGCTCGCCTATCAACGTGAGGTCGACATTGGTTCGAATCCTATCAGTGGTTCTGGTCTGTCGCTACAAAACCTAGCTACAAAGGTCTTTGCCACTCGGATCAATCCCTGGACCCCAAATTCGAATATAAAATTATTTTATATTGTAATTCGCAAAAAAAAATAAAAATAAATAATGCTTTAATTGAAGTAGACCACTCAGATAGGTCTTCCTCTTCAGCTTCATTCAGATTCAAATTATTTTTTCAATAATTCTACTTTTTCATGAAGTTGGCTCTGCAAAACATAACTGAAATGTCACTTAAATTCATCTGTAATTTTCCCCTTCAGCATTGATTAAAAAAATTAAAATTTCCTTCAGCATTATAAAACTGTTTTCACACAAGAAATTGTCCAATTGTCTTTTTCAGACACTCTCTTCATCCCCTCAATACTTTTCAAATATTTATTAATTTTGGAAATCTTTAATGTTTACAGCTATTTAAAAAAACACATCCCCACTGTGCGACGTTTCGCTTACACATCCTGTTTGCTGATGACATGCTTGAATTCTTATCCTGATTACAAAATATCATTCATTATATTACTCGTCTCACTCAGTGATAGCCCCATAATTAATATGCTCTTAATCAAAATCTAGAGGGTCATTTTCAGACCAAAGAACGGAAGCATTCACAGAGAGAGAGACAGGCAGGACATGCTATTACAATGGTTAAAATTAATGAGTATTGTTGGGAGGTTGGCATGCTGCACTACGACTTATTAGTGGCCACATTACTGTGATATATACCGCTATAGATGAGTGTTTTCTCTCTATTTAATAATATGAGGAATAGGTATATTTAAAAAAATAAGTATTTCGCAAAAATTTCCTTTAAATCTTCTCTTCGCTGTTAGGTCTGGCTTATATCCTTTATTTGCTTTAACCTCAAATTACGTTTTAATAATGTTATCGCTGTGACTTCACTTCGCTTTGACTCACAAATCTAATTATAATATAAAATTATATCTAAACGTATTTATCTTTATTGTATACGTTCTTCCTTTTTTCCCGAAGTATCTCTGGATTTCTCCCCTGTTTTTGGCTCCATGTGCGAACGCAACTAAAAGTATTTGCTTTCATTTATAAAATATTCATTGCAGACGTATAGACATCTAATGACATATCAATAATTAATAATGTTTTCATATGATTCGCTATGATTTTATGCTTTAATCTAATGTCGAGAACGTGCGTGTTCGTCATCTCTCTGAGGTGGTGGAAGGAGGGTGATGTTCGTGTCTAAGGATCCTTATTACAGTTGACTTTTGTGTGTACATCCGTTTGTTACTCCCACTCCTCCATCTCCAGTATGCTCTACATATAAAACTCATCAATCATATCAGTTTTTGTGCGTTCTCGTCGTCGTTGTTTTCCTCCCGCAAGGAGGCAAAGGCAAAATTGGTGGCTGTTTCATTCGCCGGAATAGTTTCCTTTCGTTGCTGTGCGTTTGCGTTTTTCCTGTCTTATGTGATGAGTTTTCATTATGAAAATAAATGATGATGATGATAATTTTTATGTGGCTCTTAAAAATTATTATTACTGTATCGAAAGTCCTTACAAATTACTTGAGATGACCATCACAGCACCCGTAATGAAGTTAATGCTATTATGGCATGATGAGTAATAAGCTTTAAGCAGCCAACGTCAACATCTTTTAGGAGTCACCAGCAATGGGATGAACATTATAAATGATGAATGACTTTTTTTTGGGTTAAGAGCAATTTTCCGTACAAATAATGTGGAAGTGAAATATAGAAAATCCATAAATTAGGATCAGTTCTCTTTGAACGTTGCTGCCTTCGCGTGAATATTATAAAGTTTAGTGCACAAAAGGTCCACTAATGAGTTATCCCCACATAGGATATGAAATACGTGTATGACCGAAGTATGTATAGTTGAGTGTAGTTCTCCTCCTTTTCATTACCAAAAAATGAAACTTCCCTCGAAGAAAAACATTTTATCGAACATCCAAAAACAAATATTTATTCAATTTTATATTTTTCCCAAAACATGTTTATATTTGTCTTTTCGATTTAAAAATCATTCCCTTTACCTATATTTTCGAAAACAAAATCTCTACTCAAATCCACAAAAGTTTCCACTCCACCAAATTTTGTAAATCTGTCACTTGATTCAGTTTCTTATTTTTTGTTTTCTCCAAGTAATTAGTACAACAAATGTTATTAACAACTACTTACCAACTACTTGATGTGACTCATTTCCAAGAGCTGAACTTATGTTCTTCGTTCATTAACCGAAAACAGAAATTTTTATAAACTGTTTGCTCCTCTGTCTGTCTTGGCTGGTAATAAAATATAAAAACTTTGGCTACATAGTTTTGGCCAAAGCATTTAACCAAATAACCCGTCAATTATCAAAAATAAAATAAAACAGCAGCAGCAACAACACACAAAACTTAGATGAACATCATCAAAGTTAACAACTTCTAAATGTCGGAAGATTGTTGAACGAATAAAAACTTCAACACTTTGTTGAAAGCAATTGAACTTTTCGCGCTAACAACACGTCAATAGTTATTTTCTTCTTTGTTCTTGTTCTCGTTGTTATTTTGGCAGGGTGTGTGTGTGTCAGAAATGCTTATCCTTAGCGATCTTAATCATAAAGTCACGTTAATTTTTCAATAGAATTTCCGCCGGAAATGGAAATACAAGCAACACCATCATCAGTTTTATCTGTAAACGTTAATTAGTTTTGTTTTTTGGGAGAAAGCGAAGATTTTTTTTGATTTTATCGGAAAACTTTTGGAGCCAAAGAGAAAACTTTTTTGGCTGCTGCTGAAGGAAGTGCAATAAATGTGAATTGAGCGTGGAAATGCATTCGGGAGTTGTGGAGCATGGCTGCCACTGCAGCTTTACGGCCAAAGTTTAATTAAATACACGCGCATTATTAACGTTTTGCCAATTGGTATCCTAGGAATAGTTGTTGCTTCCGAAAACTTTTCGCCTTCTTGCGAATGGTCGATGCTGCTGCTGTTGCTTTTAGGTTGGGCTGCTCTTTCTTTCAAGGGAAATTAACTTAAAAATGCAAATTGTTTTGTTAACACCTCATTTTTTCGCGTCTTTATCCTTTTAATGAGAATGTTACGAAGAGAAAATCTTGACATTAACAAAAGATAATTGAATTTCTTTTGAGTTTCTCGCTGTCATAAAGACATTGAAATTGTTTTTCTTAATGTCATCGGAAATATGCTTTGCTGGGAATATTTTCTATGAGATAATCAGGACATTTAAAGAATAAAAACATTCACATGGTTGTGAAGATTTGTAAAGATGAGATTTGTTAAAGAAAAGTTTACAAAGAGCAAAAATTGTTAAAGTTTTTTCATATATCCTTTTCCGATATTTTCACAAAATTGATTTGGCCTTCGAACAAAATGTATAGAGATTTTTTCAATTTTTAAAATTGTCAGCAAATATTTGGGTATCAGAAAAAATATTTCAAAAATTGTTCGCAAATATTTGGGTATCAGAAAAAATATTTCAAGGACTTCAATCTTGTTTTCTAACTGATCTGGTCAAGATTGAGTTGGCAAACTCGCTGGCACACTTAATGGAGGAACCTTGCATTATAACTTTACATATGTGCCAGTTAGTATAATAGTGGTCTAAGTCTATATATATATATATAGTCTATATATATATATATAATTACAGAATCGTCTAGAACTTTGTCTTGAAATTATTATTTATTTATATTATTTTCAATTCATTTACTAAGATCATATTTGATCTGACTATAGAACAAAAAATAAAAATGTTGTCTCCCAGACCCAAAAATTTATTTATATATGCATATGATTCATAAAATCAGCACAAACTATTTTTTTTTTTCGATTTTTTTTTTCTAAAACTCCAATTTTCGCTGAAGGTACCCTGCCAAATCTTGTTAATGACACTTCATTATTTTTATCATTACATACATATATATTATTTTGAAGTATGAAATAATTACTTCCTTATAATGGTTTAAATAAGTAGTTATTGGTAAGTTAAATTTCATAGAACTTCAGATTTTAAAAATTAATTTTCTACATTTTTGTGGTGAGTCAGAGAATAGCAGTGCTGTTGTTATCGTAGCTTAGTTATTCAGGATTAAAGAAAAACAATTCCTCAATTGTTAACAAGTCGATACAAAATATATAATTTAGTAAAATGTTTTTTCATCACTTATTAAGCCCATTATTGATAATACATTCTTTGGCTAGTTATCAATAACGACTTATATTGTATCTTCCTGAGGCCACTTATTTTACAACTCGTTTAGAAGTACTTATGTATTAACTTTTCGTAAGCGTGCGTGGAAGTACTAATAATTCAACTTTTTGTAAGTGTGCGTGGAAGTACTTATTTTTTTACAATTCCTTTATAAAAATAATTAGGAACGGATCCGAAAAATAAGTAGTGAAGGTTTTTGGTTTTGTCATATTCCCCATATTACTTGGTAATGAGAGTTTTTGCTTGGTAGCTTAATATTGGTATTCTCATTTTGGAATTATAATTTAATTTTTGATTAAACAGCGCGCAAACCCGTTTTAAATGTTAGATATTAGAATACTTTAAATTATTTTAATACAGTTGGGATCTTAACGAAGAAAACATGTCCTATTTGAAATCTACAGATAATAGATAATAATATTGAAATCTGTAGAAGGGTCATAAACCTTATTGTGGAATTAAGGGAATTTACAAAAATCGTGTGTGTCATTTTTTATGAAGTTTTTGCTTAAATTTATTTATACATTTATAAATATATTTTCTCCAAACTGGCCTTGTTTTCTTCGTTAAGGTGGTAGCTGTTTCAAAATTTAACCAAATATTCTGCTATATAATTTGTAAACGGAGCTTTGTAAATGGAAATATTAAAAAAATCATGATTTTTTCTAACAAACAAGGCCTATTTGAAGTAGATCTATAGAAAAACGTAGATGTTATGACCCTTATTGTGGAAGTAGGGGAATTTAAAAAAAATCGTGTGCCATTTTTTACAACGTTTTTGCTTAAATTTATTTAGATATTTAGTTTACATTTATCTATATATTCTGATATCTAATTTTAAAGGGGTTTTGCCACCATTCAAACAAAAATCTAAAAATCAAGATTTAAAAAAAAATGTTTTCCTGTCTACAATGAGTGTCACATATTATGAATAAATCTTTTATATAAAAATACAGTTTTCTTCGTTAGAAAGTTATTTATTCAAAAAAAAAACAAAAACAAAATATTTTTTCCCAATTTTTCCTGTTTTTCAGGGCTTTTTCCTGGCAGCAAACGAGATTTTTTTGAAACAAAATATTTTTGTTTCCCAATTTTTTAGATACTGCTTCTAAACCACTATATTGATATGAAAGTGGAATGTGCAATAATTGTAGCCATTACACGCACCTTTAAGTGAACATACAAACGAACAAAATGAGAGTACAAATATTAAAGGTATTTTTAAAGAAAATTTTAATTCTTGTGAAATAATAATAAAAACCAAGTAATAAAGTACACATGCCATCTCATTGAGTTGCATATGTAGGTATGTGTATATGAAGGTATATTTTTTAAACGCATTATCGGCAGGCGAGTTGTGCTTCTCGTTTGTTTGTGAGAATCATTTCCTTAAAGAGGCCGGGTTTGGTGTTGAAAAGTCGCTGCGAAGCCACTTGACAAAACTTTTGACAGGGTGGAAATCATCATCATCACCATGCCATTTGTAAATAAATTTGAATTCTAATTAATATAGATGCAAAATGATCTTGAGCCAGGACAATATCCCAGTTCAAAGCAAATAGTGTTATAAAGATAAATTTCACTTTTAGCCTTTTGTACGCGGATAAAAAATTGCTGCAATTGATATTTACATGGAAACATTTTTTATTCTGGTACAAGCATTTTATATAAAAATAATTGTACCCAAATATAAAAATCTTCACTTTCGAAATAAATAGTTTTTCCGTAAATATATGAATGAATGAATATATAATTATTTTTCAGGGTGTAGTTAAATATTTGGAAAGAAACTATAATACCGGTCCTTACATTTTCGCTTGATTTTATATATTGAGAAATAATTTAAGTATCTCGGCATATATCCTTTTTTCTCAAAGAAATCCCAATTTTCTCCAATGTTTTACTTTTACTCTTAATCCCTCTCCTTCTCAAATCCAAAGATATTTCTTTTCATTTGCCCACCTTCTTCAACTCCTCTTGCCCATCCTACAACTTTGATGTCATCTATCATTTTTTATGCTTAAAGGAAACATAAAGCGTATTGTTCACTTTAACACAAATATCGCCAGAAAACACACATTAATCGTAAGTTTGTTTCTTTTCGTTTGGTTGAAAAGAATGAGAACAAATCAAATTATGGCAAAAGGAAATCACAATGAACGGAAATAAAAAACAAAATACGCAACATACGTAGCAACACATAAAAAATAGACAACAGGAATAAAGGAAAGAAAAGGAAACTAAGTACTAAAAAGGACCCAAGGGGCGTTGAAATGTTATGACAAAAAACGTGAGCGCTGAGGGAAACTTTCGCAAGCAGCTGAGCAAATCTGCCCAGCCAACCAACCAACCAATTGGTCCCTGTGGCTGATGCACGACGGTGCGTGTGTGATAATAATTTTCATACATCGAAAAAGATTTATTGGAGTAAAACACAAATTTTATGGTTATTTTCCTCAAAAAAATGTTAATAACTCTTCTTGCCCACCGCTCTCCGTTTCCCGGCGAAGCAGAAGTAGTTACTTTGTAGCAGCATTAATGGCCTTTCACGTATGACTGTGGTTGGCTTTGAGGAGAAAATCGTAAAAAAATGGAAAACTAATAAAATCTATCACTCGGAGATAGGGAACGAATGCAAAAACTGTCACAACTGAGGATCCTGCCAACAAGGCAAGAAAGGTGTGTCCTGTGCAATAATCATGGTCGGGTTGCTTTTAATGCATTACAGCAGCAGTTATTATTGTTTTGTTTGAGCTGTAATGTAATAAAAATGCACGATGGCAACAAACTTTACATTTTCCGTTTAGTTTTATTACTTTGTCAGCCAAGGTTTCGTCCTTTTTTCCGCCTGGAAGACATCGAAGGAAACGTTTTTTGTTTTGAAAACCATAAAAAATCGTCATCATCCATGTTGTGACATTCTGTTGCCACTGTTCCTTTTGAAAAGAGAAAAGAAAAACTAAAGTAACATCCCGTTCAGTCGTTCACTTATTTTGTCTTCGTGTGAAATTATGATAAATAATGTTGCCGCCACCAACCCATGTTTATCCTGGAATTGCAACACTCACTCACTCACTTCTTCGCTTTCCGGTAAAGGAAGAGCCGTGTGTTCTAGATCGACAAACCCTAACTAACCCCCCTCAAAGTGAAGTGCAATACGAAATATGCGTTACAATAACGCGAATTTCTGTTTCTCGTAAAAAATGTCATTGCATTTGTCAAAAATGGAAAAAAACGACAACGGAAACGAAAGGACAAAATGTTCGTTCACTGGTTCGTTCATTCATTCACATAAACCCGGCCATAAACATTATAAACGTTGAGGATTTTGATTGCATTCCCTACGTTTTTAATTAAATTAGTTTTTTATTAGCGTTGTTGACTGTAATGGTTGTATACGAACTGGCAGATAAGATAACAGTATTGCGAATTCGTTGCAGCACAAAAAGGCTAAAAAAATTTAAGAATTTAAAGTCATAAATTCATAATTTTATCAATGACAAATTTTCAATATAAAAAACACGCCTTAAACGTTCTATAAATTATTATGAAATTGGCAGTAAGAGATTGTCTGATAATTTTTTAACCAAACAAAGTAGAAACTCATATAAATTGTTTAAAACAATTAAATTTAATAAAGGACATGTGTCCAAATATGTACCCAAAATATGCGTTATTTTTTAATTATATCAATTTTGAAAAAAAATTAATTTAATTGAACACATACCCAGCAAAAAAATTTAAGTACTTCCGTTGGAAGCTCATTTTAATCGCATCTCAAAATCCAAATGTGCATTTTTCCCACTTTTGAGGAAGTTCTTTTAAAAAGTTGATAATTTATTAATATTCCGTACCATTTTATGAATAGCATTTTCACAACTGAATGACATTTATTACTTGGCTGCAGACTACCACTGTCATGATTTCCACCCGGTCTAAAGGTTTCGTTCAGGTGGCTTCGCAGCGACTCTCTTTAAGGAAATGATTCTCCCAAACGAACGAGAAGCACACCTCACTTGCCGAATTTGCTTTTAAATAATCGCACCAAGTAATAAAGTACACATGCATGATAGTGGTAGTCTGCAGCCAAGTAATAAATGTCACCATGTCATTTGTAAATGAATTTGCATTCTATTAAATATAGATGCAAAATGGTCTTGAGCCAGGACAATATCCCAGTACAAATCAAATATTGATTGAAGACCAAAAAAAAAACAAACGAATATTTTTTATTTTTTGTGTGTCCCAGAGAGACCCTATTACATGTACACATTATTTTCTTCTCTAGAATGTTAGATATTAAAAAATAAAACAAAATAATTTTTCTCTTAATACCCTCCACCGCCAGGATGGGGGTATACTAACTTTGTCATTCCGTTTGTAACACCTTGAAATATCGAGCTGAGACCCAATAAAGTATATATATTCTTGATCGTCATAAAATTCTAAGACGATCTAGCCATGTCCGTCCGTCTGTTGAAAGCACGCTAGCATCTAAACGAAAGGAGCTAGGAGGTCCAAATTTTCCATAATGACGTCTTATAGTCGTAGATCGGTTGGGATTGAAACTGGGCGAAATCGACCCAAAACGAAAATTTTTTCCCCCACAAGGACTGAAAACCCCATAATAACCCCTAATAAAGGGTGATTTTTTAAGAGCTTGATAACTTTTTTTAAAAAAAAAACGCATAAAATTTGCAAAATCTCATCGGTTCTTTATTTGAAACGTTAGATTGGTCCATGACATTTACTTTTTGAAGATAATTTCATTTAAATGTTGACCGCGGCTGCGTCTTAGGTGGTCCATCCGCTTAGTCCAATTTTGGCATTTCCACGTTTTTGAGTAACAGAGACTCAATTGGTGCGAACGGCGACGAATCGAAAATTGGTGGTCATCATTAACACTGGCCGATACAGCTGCGATAGTTTCTTCAGTTCGCACTCTACGTAAGCGTGTTGGTGGTTTAATGTCCAACAATGTAAATTTGGTGCGAAATTTAGTCACAATAGCCCGAATAGCCGCTTCAGTGGGTCGATTAAACTGACCATAAAATGGAAGCGCGCAATGAACTTTCTTAACAGAGCACGCATTTTGATAATAAAATTCAATAATTTGCAAGCGTTGTTCGTTTGTAAGACGATTCATGATGAAATGTCAAAGCATACTGAGCATCTTTCTCTTTGACACCATGTCTGAAATCCCACGTGATCTGTCAAATACTAATGCATGAAAATCCTAACCTCAAAAAAATCACTCTTTATTTTAGAGTATTTAAGCATATTTTTTCAATATGTCTGCTTATACTTACTTGATATTGGGTATGCGCATTCCCCCGATAACAAAAACGTGCACCATAAAACGATTTTTATTCGTAGGGAGTGAAATGGGACAAAAAGGGATAAAAATAGTACATATCAAACGACAGCAGCTAGAAACTAGAAACGAAATTCGCTGTGTACATTCCACTAATTGAGTAGATATATAATATGAAATTATTTTTTCCAAATTCGTACTTTTAAGGGATAAAATGGGAATAGAGGATTAAAAATTGTACCAACCAAACGGCTGCCCCTACAAAAATGAAATTCGGTGAATACATTCCTCTGATTGCGTAGACCTGTAAAATAGGAGGACTTTTCGAAATTCCTACTTTTTGGGATTCAAATGGAAAAAGGGGATAAAAATAGTACCAACCAAATGACCGCAGCTAGAGTCATGAAATTCGGAGTATACATTCCTTTGACTGCATAGGCACACAAAAAGATTTTTCCAAATTCGGTTGAATTAAAAAAAGATATTAGTTGAATTATAAAGTTAAGTTATTTTGCACTATGTACGTGAGATAATGGATTTTCAAAATTTGTACTTTTTAAATTAAAATAGAATGAAAATCCAACGGTAGCACCCACTGCCTACCAATATTTATGATATTTAAGATTTTTTTTGAAAATACAGGGTTTTCCAACAAGAGGTGTTATTTTGAATCACCCGGTATTTCGGTAGCTGTCACTTTTGAGGCATTTATTCTTTGACATTTGACAAGTAGAAACTACGCCATTACTAAAAATGGAACGATTCACGCTTCAACAACACATTGAAATTTACTTTCAACAAGACGGCGCTACGTGCCACACAAGCAACGAAACCATTGCTCTTTTACGGGAAAAGTTTCCGGACCGTGTTATTATTATGAAGAGGTGATCACAATTGGCCACCGAGATCTTGTGATTTAACACCTTGCGACTTCTTCCTTTAGGGCCACGTGAAACATAAGGTCTACGTCAACAGCGTCGATTCAATACCTCAAAGATAGAATTCATGAGGCTATCGAGGACATAGGGCAGCCACTTTGCGATTTGGTTATTGAAAATTTCATGAAAAGGATATGGTCCTGTAAGTGTGGTCGTGGTGGCCATTTGGCTGATGTTGTTTGTCATTATTAACGGCATACCTTCCTCTTTATTGTGAAATAAACATCCCATCATTTATCTCAAAAAATTGAATTTTTCTTTGAATACCAAAATAACACCTCTTGTTGGAAAACCCTGTTTGAATTGACTTGATGTATTATTTCGATATATATGTATATAGTGTAAACGTATTGGTTGCCTTGTCTTATAAGAGTGGCTTGAAATAATAAAAATATTATATTTTTTATAAAATTATTTTTTCAATATTTGTTTTGGTTTGGCTACATTAAAAATTTCAAATTATATTTTCTTGTAATATTACTGCACTGAACTTAACCCCGTTTTTGCTTGTTTTCTTCTATTTTTTTCTGACTTTTTTATTTGGCTAAAAAAACGATTTTTTCGAAAAGATATTTTTTTTTAATTTTTGGAGAGTGAACCTAAACCACTGTTTCCATATGAAAGTAAAATTCGCAACCAGCCATCATAAATATCTTTAATGGGTTTTATCGGACCTATATTTTCAAAATGAGAGTACAAATATTGAGAGCACCTTGGGGGAAAACTGGAATTTTAATTAAAAATGTAAAACAAAGATTATGCATAAAAACTAATATCATTTTAGAGTTTAGAAAACAAAAATACACCAGAAAATGTAATGCATAAACCTTCAACAGCATTTTTGTTGCATAGTGTTATCGCTAAGATAAATAATTTGAAGTTGTAGAAAATTACATCAATTTATTCCACTAAAAGATATTTGGATTGGATTAATTTCTTAAACGTTCCTTTCCTTTAAAAAACAAAATTTAATAAACTCATCATTGTTCCTATAAATGAAATCATCACTTCCTCTTCGAAATTTTTTCATTAGCCCAACGTCTATTTAACAGTGTTTGCAAAGCGTAATTTAGTGCGGTTTCGATGCGTAATTATTACGTAGGTTACCTGAAACGATTTACGTTCAAAGTACATTCAATTACTGACTAATCGAGAGCGGCAACAGCTGTTAAATGCGTAGTAATAATCAGTAATTTTAGATGTAAACATTGCCAACGATCGTTTAGCTATTAATAAATTTAGGCGATAAGATTTAAATCAAAGACACTCATATCATATGATAGCAATTAGCTTTTGTTGAACAATAATTTCATTAACGACTGATAAACATTTGGGTAGCCGAAAAACGCATATTTTAGTTAAATCAAAACAACGTATTTTTCTTTGTCGGAGAAACTGGGTAACATCACTCAGCCATTGGCATTGAATGAAAATTTCGTGAGTTTTCGAAATGTCAACTTTCCCGATTTTAAGTGCATTGGACTGAGTACATTGGGACATTTTAGACAAGAAATTATCTTGTTGACAAAAAATGGTGCCCAAATTCAAAGCTTATGACCGTAAATTGGGCGTAAAGTTAACAAAGAATGGACAAATTCGCTTCGTGTTTTAATAAGTGTTTTAAGAACAACGCGCAGTGGTTCAGAATCAAATTCATCGGCCAAAATGCAATAACTTTTTTCTAGTAGACAAAATGTGTGAGCAACAGTGGTAAAATGTATAAAAAGAATTTACGTTTTTTCAATTTTCAAAAAAATCGAAAATCTGTAAAAATAAATTTTTTTCTTCGCATTATGAACAAATACTTAAAAATATATTAAAAACAAAAAAAAAAAATTTAGTTTTTTTTTCGAACGAAAATGAGCATGTGCAGTACCATACTTACATATGCAACTCAATGAGATGCTTGCAAGGTGGCATGTGTGCTTTATTGAGATATGCCAATTTTTCTCTTTACTTTGATCAGATTATAAATTTAAGAACTTTTCTTTTTGACATTTATAAAAAAATGTACC
This sequence comes from Polietes domitor, assembly GCA_947397865.1. Taxonomy (NCBI): domain Eukaryota; kingdom Metazoa; phylum Arthropoda; class Insecta; order Diptera; family Muscidae; genus Polietes; species Polietes domitor. The sequence continues at coordinate 174,149,418 of OX377621.1, read as the reverse complement.
CTTACAATGACATTTCTCAATTTAGGCACACCAAAATTGTCTTTAGTGTTGAAATTGGTCTAAGTCACACTATATCCAATGACATTGATGTGTGGTGAGGTAAACAAACATTTTTTTATTTCTAATGTCCAGTTTAAAGAATTCAGAAAATTTGAATTATTTGAAAAGTAAATCATAATTTCATTATAAAGTTTCTAGACGAAAATCCTTTAAATTTTTATATATATTTTTTTTATTTATTTTTTTTTTCAATAAAATTTTTTGTGCTTTCTTTCATTTTTGATAGAGAAATATTACTTTTGCGAATAAAATTATTTTTTTTGTTTATTTTTTTTTTTTAATTTTGAGTAGAATGAAATTGTTGTAATTCAGTGCGACCCCTGAAAGTAGTGGTTCCCTTAGAGGTACCAACGTGGGCGATTTTTTTTATAAAATTTCGATATAGTAAAAGGATATTCGAAGATAAAATTGCGTGCTTCGGTGGAAAAGTATTGTTCAATTGACTCAAACTTACACCATTGCATATCTCAAACGGATAAAGCGTGACTAATACCACTATCATACTACCTGAGACATTTTATTTTTAATATTAATTTATATTAAATTATTAATATACCTTATAAGATATGAGCCTGAGAATATGATCACTTTTTTCCAAAAATTACACCGAGGCCTCAAATCTCTGGGGGCCCATAAAAAAAAAGTGCATGACTTTGGGGAAAAAAAAAACACGGGTCTTTTTTTTTTGGTCTTTTATCATGTAGCGGTGTCCGTATATGGTTATTTTGAAATGACTTCAAAAATGTTGCACAGTGTAGTTTAATGATGATCTGTAATTTATTTCGTCGCTGGATAAAGCTATCTGTGAGCTCAACGCTCCTCAAAACATATCTAAAAATCATGTTTTTCCGTGTAAATTTTACTTGTTGCATTTTGCTCCAATTTTCCTTGAATTATATGACCCCTTAAAGCTCTTTAAATACAAATTTGTATTCTTGTCTTAGAATAATTCATTGGTCGTATTATTGAACGTTTAAACTGAAAGAATTTGCCTTCATAATATTTATGAAGCGATTTCTTAAAAGGATTTTCATAAATTTAGTATATTTTTAAATAAAATGAAATGTTTCATATAATTTTTTCATAAACATTTCATATTTCATAAAACAAAATTGTTAAATTAATGAAACTTAGTTTCATAAGATCAAAGAAAGATTTCATAGTATTAAAGAAACTATTCTTGAATATTACGAAATATATCACAACCAATAAAATATGTGTGTTATGAAATGTCTTCATAAATATAATGAGGGATTTCATAGTTTAAATGAAATATTTCATAACATACAACTACGTCTTTAGTGTGTCGACTTTATTCGGTTGATTGCTAGCAATTCTCATTTGTCCTCTGTTTACTCTGACATACCCTGATTTTGGTCAAGGACATACTCATTGCGAAGACTCTCGCAATGGTGGTGTGTGTTGTTTGGTCAGTCAACAACCTTTTTTGCTTTTTTTGTTTATATTGGAAACTTCAGTATAAATTATTAATATTTATTAAACTCTTTCATAAAATTAATGAAGTTCCTTCATAAAATCTATGAAAAATTCCATAAATCATATTATGAAGAATAATGAATTTTTATGACAAAAGTTCATCGAATGAAGAACTGCATTTCATAGTTTCTAAGAAATATTTCATAAATTCTATGATACTTTTCTTTGATTTGTGCTTTATGAAACAAGTTTCATTCATTTTATGAAGTGTTTTTCACAAAATCATAATTAGTGTACAGATAATTCTTTCAGTGTAAAAGCTAATATTTCTTGGAAACGAAATAAAAGGCACCAATTCCTTTCGAATGATGCCTATATGATAAAGACCGAAATGACTTCTCCGATTCAGCTTTTGTGAAAATATTTTAATAAAGAAGTTGGGTGTTCCATATTTTCATACTTTTTTACAAAAATAAGTACTGAAAAAAGAAAAAATACACTGAAAACCCAAGATTTTTAGACATCTTTAGCACGGGCATCACATATGGCTTTAGTAAATTCTTTCCAAAACATCAATAAACAAACCAAACTTTATTTCCACGGTGTGTCTGGAAATTATTTTTTCATTTATATGTACCGCGACCCAGCCTAATGTTGATATCGCCCTACGTGACTCATTGTATGGTCGGTCATTGTGGGTGTTCCCCGAAATTGGGAATGAACTTGCAAAGATTTGCTCGTTGCATTTAATATAGTTTATGGCCATTCATTACAGTCAGATTAGATGAATATTGGCGCTATTTCATCACAAAATGCCTAAAAATGGTGGGTTTTACCCTGCTGCATTTCGTCTGCTCTTAGCCATACAACTACATTTAAAATTACTTACGATAGTAATACCAACCCCCCCAAGATTTTTGCAAAATTGTTGGAAGGAAGGAGCTCAGCTCTTAAAAAATAATGATTTACTTAATATTTTTCTAAACACCCAAAGTATTAGAAAATCTCCTACGTAGTCATTTTATTGAATTTTTTGAAGTAGGTTCTAAATATCGATGGCTTAATTTTGAAAGAGCACATCTCGCTTTTTTTTTCTTTCTTTACAGAAAAAGCGGGAAAATAAAAAAAAATTCTAATCATTTTTTGTAAAAACATGCCTCAAATTTAAATATGAACGAATTAATTAGCAAGGACCTTGAGTCCAACTATAAAATCAACAATTAAGAGTAGAACAACGCCAACAATCAATACGCTCAAGAATTTAATTTTTGCATGGAAGTTGTATTTGTGAATCACCCCTATCACGAATAAAATTTTCCTGAGAGTGAATTGTCCCCTTTAATTTACAATGACCAAACATAATTTTTCAAGTTTTTTCCGCTCTCTTTCTTCGCTTTGTTTCAATGCTAATAAGTGATTACAATTCTCAGGTTATTTTCGTATTGCCAACATACGCCTCCAGGGGAAGAGAAAATTACATGTGAATAAATTTCCCTTTTATTCACGATAGGAGTGAATATATTTTGATTTTGGAAAAATCTAGATACGCCCTTTCTATATTAAGATATCGATATATTTTTTTACCATTTGTCTGGTTTATTTATTTTTCAACTTTCAACACATGGTTCGAGTTTTATTCGTTGGCAAATATTTTATGAATTTACCGAGAGAATAGCCATCCCCTCTGCATCATTTCTGAACATCAGAAAATACATTTATTACCCCAAATAATAAAAAAACTCCCCCAAAATCTTGTGAATAAATGAATGTCTCTGTATACATTGTGATTGACCTACTTACCCAAAAATGCATATATGTATGTATATTCTATACATACACCGTAAGCCCATAAACAATTTAGTGAAAAATTAATTCATTTTTTTATAAAAATTCTGTGTGTTTTTTATTTAATATTTTGTATTTTAAAACTAAATTATATAAATATCAACAAAAATTGATACAATTTTTGCTGAGCGAAATATTTGTTGCTTAAAACTAAAATAATGCTTAGAAACTAGTCTTAACATAAAGTGGGGTTTGTGGTGGTGGGGGTTCAATTTCTTTCTTTTTGTTTACAAACTAAAGAGTGGCTGCAAAGAGTACAAATTTCTTCACTTTCTTTGATCAAAAAACAAAAAAAGAACACAAACGAAAATCATTATCACAATCGCTTTGATGAGTTTGGAAAATTTCAAAAGAATGAGAAAAGAAAATTGTTTACAAAAGTCTAGGAAAAATAATAGAGATTTAAAAAGCTTTACACATAATTTCGTCGTTGTAGGCCGTCGGCTTTTTTTTTGTTGATGGGTTGAAAGAAAGTTGTTGTTGTTGTGTTTTCACTTTGTACTATGGCATCTTGGTTGGTAGGCTGTTACTGCGGCTGCTCTTGCTCGTTCTTTATTTCTTGCTGGGCTTGGCTGGTTTTGGGCCTTGTTTCTTGGCTCCAGAGCCCGTGCGGGGCAGTATGGTGGGCGTGGCTTGTAGATATTGCCTTAAGACATCGTAGACCACCGAGGCCACATAGCGCCAGTGGGCTTCACGCATTGCCAGAATTCTTTGTTCCTGTTGCTGGGCTTTGCGCAACAAGGTGGCTTGGTCGGGAATATAGAAAGCTACGGCCATTTTTGTTTTCTGTTTCTTTTTTTGGTAACGGTTTTAATGAGTTAAGTTCTTGGTTGTTGGAGTTGTAAGAATTACACAATGATTTGCAATTGTTTAAAGTTTGTTTTCTTGTGACTTGTTGTCTTTTCTTTTTTTCTTAACGCTTTGTTTGTGGTGATTCAATTTTTTTGTTGGTAAAAAACACGCGTTTTTTGTTGTTTTCTTTTATGAGAAGATCTCTTTTTGAATTGTCTTTTGTTTGGGATGGTTTGGTTTGGTTTGGTTAGGAACACAACCTTTAGGTTTGCTTGTCTGATGTAAACTGATTTAATTGTGAAACTGAGAGCGCCTTTTATACGCTGCTGCTCTTCGCAGTCACACTCTGCGCCACTGACGCTCTCGTCAGTGCAGCGGTGGTTTTTCACAGGGAAAGTCATCACACAGTGTCTGGGGAGAGAGCAAGAGCCAGAGCGAGAGAGTGTTTACTTCGTGAAATACCGTTGTTTTCGAACACGAGACTTACTGTGCGCTGTAGTTAGTGGTGGTGATGGTGTGTGTTGGCTTTGTGCTTTTGTGTGTGCCCGTTCCCGTTCTCGCTCTCTTGGTAGGGGGCTTGTTTTTATTATTTTGTTGACATCGCTCTTTCGCATCCAAGTTTTTCCTCGAAATGTGTTGTTTGGCCTGTTATCACTAAATTGTGCCGCGGCCGCATTCGGAAGGAACGTGCGTCTCGTGCTTGTTTTTGTTTTCGTGCCGATGTTCGAAGGGTGCCAAAGTTACAGGTCGTTGAGTTATTTTTGTGCCATGACGGAGAGTTACTCTGATAGAGCTGGAGCAAGGGGAGCGTGGCGAGAGTATCTCTAAATTTAGTGGCCTCCATAAAGCCATTAACTGTGTGCGTTTGTGTGTTTGGGGACATGGTATCTTTTGTTGTCAAGTTTTTGTTATACAGGCCTACAACAACATTGCTGTACAGTCCTTAGACATACTCCAAGATTCATCCCCATCTCTCGCAGCCAAGTGTGTGCCGTCTTAAGGATGTGTGTCGTCCGTCTTAAGGACAAAGTTCTAACAACAAAGTTTTGGCGCCAAATAAATTCTTATTTTTTTGTTACTACACCCATACACAGACACTTACATACATTGTATAGCAGCTCTGCTGCCCTGAATGTGCTGCTGCTTGCTGCACAGCCTAAGGGTGGTTTTTGCCTTGTCCTTAACATCCTTAGAAATCCTTTTTTTGTTTACGCTCCAGCCAAATTTAGCGTTTTTTTATGTTTTGTTTCCTTATTGTGCCGGCTTCATGAATCCAGAAAAAAGGCGGAGTTTTCGGTTTTCATAGATTTGTTTTTTTTTTCAGTGCGTCTTCCTCAAACTCATACAAATCGCATTTACTTTCTCTTTTCGGCCCAGCGTTTTGAAAGCATTACTTATGCTTCTATCTTCTTACTGCCACAAAAAGGGAGGAGCTAAGCATAAATATGTATACGTTTTTTCCCAAGTCTTTTGTATCTTAACAACCATTATGCCTCGACTATGTATGAATGTTGCCCGCAACGAACACAAGGTTCTGTGGGATGGACGGACGGACGTACGGCCTGTGTGTGTTTGGTTTTATTGCTGTGAGTGAGTACCTGCTTGCGGATGATTCATCATTTTCAGGGTGGAGGTTCGCTTCAGAGTCTTTTCTGGGTCTTTTTGTATTTGAAACCAAAAATTGTGTATTGTTGGCATTGAGGTTTCTGATTTGCAGAGTCTTGGCCAAGATGGCTGCTTTAGAGGAAGTGTAAATATGTACATAAATACATACATACATATGTATGTAAGCACACTTGTTATTCATTTGAAGCTATTGTCTGCGTATTCCTAACAACGTGGGCGGGCGTTGGCTCGCACTGTCTTGCCATTCTAATGATTTATTAAAATTGATGTTTATGTTTTTTATTGGGAACATTACGAATGTTCTCTCCTGCAGAGAATTAGCAGCCAAAAAAAATGGAAGCGAAAAAAGACGCCTAGAGTAGTTAGACCAAGCTGCGGAAAACGTGTTAATATTTTTGCTTTCGTTAATAATGTACAGTAGGTGCCAGAAGGATATAGTCTTACAAATCTATTTTAATAAAAAACAAGTAAGGAAAGGCTAAAGTCGGGCGGGGCCGTCTATATTATACACTCCACTTTCTATCGGAATACAATTCAATTCAGTAAAAAAGTGAAACGGGAAAATTTTTTATATGTTTCCTAATCACAGGCTAATATGACCTGGTCCAATTTGTCAAATCGAGAATAATATTTGTATCGGGGCTATATCCAAACAAGTGACTAACTTTCACAATAACTTCTTCTAGTTGAAGTATAACGTGTTGGCTCAATTTTAAGAAATTCTCTGAAAATACGCGATTTCTGGGGGAACGAAATTGAGTATGAGTGCTATATGTAAATCTGAACCGATGTGACCCATTTTCACCATAGTTTAATTGTAATATGTTTTGCCAATTTTGAAGAAAATCTGTTAAAATATGTGGATTCTGCAGCGGAAAAGTTCAAATTGGGAACGAAATTTGTGTGGGAGCTATATATAAATCTGAACCGATCTAACACATTTTTACCACAGGTGTTTCAAGTTGAACTATAAGATGTTTTGCCAATATTGAAGAAAATCTGTTGAAATATGTGGTATCTAGAGTGAAAAGGGTCAAATCGGGAGTGAAATTCGTATGGGGGCTATATCTAAATCTGAACCGATTTTCTTTAAATTAAATAGCGTTCGTCCTTTTCCCGAAAAACCTCGTTGTGGGAAGTTTCGTTTGGTTCTGGCTACAACTGTGACCTGTATCGTGATTACAACAATAGATGGACAGACGGACATTGCTAAATCGATTCAAAAACTGATTCTAAGCCGATCGAAATAATTATCAATGGGTCTATTTCCTTTCCTTTTTGATGTTACAAAGAAATGCACAAAGACATAATACTCTCGTGGAGTGTATAAAGAAAGGTTTTTAGCCAGACAATTGGATTTTAGTGATATCAACGATTTGTCACAAATCGATGTCCTTAAAAATTATTAATAATTAATATCCTACTCGTTCCGAAAGGAACCAACCACAAATTTATGAAAAAATCCTATGACCAAAGTTATTCAGAATGTCGACCTTTATTTTGTTATTCCTCTTTTCAGCTCAAAGAAAAAATCAGTAAATTAAGGGTGAATTGTTGGTCATCCCTGGCGAAAGTTTATTTTTTGTCATATTCTCTAAATAAATAATCTTCATAATATTTTTATTTTTTTCATAACCTCAGTGAAAAGTATCATTAAAAGTCAACAAAGGTCTATGAAACACATTTAATAGAATTAATGAAATATTTCATAGAAATTGGAAAACTTGTTAAAATTACGCCTCGTGTTTTTTTTATTCTTTGAATAATTTATAATAATTTCATAGTTTTTACAATAAAAAAATCATTGTTGTTATGAAACACTTTCATTGATATTCATAATTTCTACAAAAGTTACAAGCAGATGCAAATAAGTGAATGTTTCAATATTTCATATCCAGTAGATTTGCTTCTTTTGTGAGGAAGGAAAAAATGTTGTTGATGTTCCCGAATAAAATGAAAGATCGGTTTGTTTTATGGGTTCTCCCAAAATATTTCGCTTTTATCATTGTCCGTTTGTGAGCTGGACGCGTTCAAAATAACCTTCATAAATTAGGTTTTTCTTCAAAAGAGAATCACGATGAGAATGGTATTGAGAAAAAATTGCTAGAAACAAAAATCCTACCCGAGCCTTATCAAACCATATTAAAAACTTGCAATATCCCAGCCTAAAGGACACAGTTATACTATTTTAGTGCAATTTTTGATGCATTTCTTATAAAAACCGCAATAACTTCGATATATTTAGTTCGATTTATGTTTTTAGGGGCTCGTTGGAGAGGTACTGATAACCAATTGCAATTTTTAGAATTTTCTAACCAGTTATGGGTCGCAAATTTTTTTCATATTGTTAATACTCGGTGGATTAAATGTAAAGTAAAAACTGAAATATGGGGTTATTTGCATCGTAAACACATTCTAGTCCTATATGAAGCTAATTTTTGGAAAGAAATTTCAATTTTTCCCCCTAAAAAATTAAAACTTGAATAATCTACATAAACTTTATAAAAGAAAAGAATCAAAATGGTTGTTAAAACTAAATTAACATTGATAGACGCATGAAATTAAAAGTATATTTAGCACATGTTCTTCTCTTTCAGTTGATACCCATATCACCATTGTATGATACGCAAAAGTACGAAACTAAATTATTGAAACATTTACATCCTTTGGAAATTAAAAGTCCTGTAAAAACACAAACGACCACGAAATAAAAAAACTGATTATGAGTTGTCCTATTAGTGACCTATAGTTTCACTTCTATGTAATTTCGTTCTTGAGAGGGAAATCATGTCGCACGTTTTTATTGTAACATCCTCCCAATTTATACATTGAAATACCAAAATTTCAGAAGTTTTTTCAAAAATTAGCTTTTTGTAAGAATAGAATGTGTTTGCGATGCCAATTACTCCATATTTCAGTTTTTATATCACATTTAACCCACAGAGAGCCAACAGTAAGACAAAAATTGTCGGCCCTTAATGGGCTAGGAAGTTCAAAAAATTACAATTGGTGATCAACACCTCTTCAACGATCCACCAAAAACACAAATCGAACTAAAAATATGGAAGGCTTTTGTAAAAAATGCAACAAAAATTGCACAAAAATATAAAAATTCTCTATTCTGGGTTGTTGATATGTCTTGATAAGGCTCGGACCAGATTTTAATTTATAGCAAGTTTTCTCGAAATACCATTCTCACCGTGAGTTTTATTCAAGAAAAACCTGATTTATAGAGGTTAATTTGAACGGGCCCATCTCACGAACGGACAATGATAAAAGCGAATTATTTTTGGAGAACACATAAAACAAACCAATCTTTCATTTTAGTCAGGAACAATCTCAACTTTTATTTTGAAGCCACTCCAAATATCCAGGTGGCGTTAACAAAGGAACAAATTAAAATAACGACTCGAAACAAATACGTTATCTAGAGAAATGCGTAGAATTTTTTATTATTAACAATTTACTTTACTGACCCACCTTTTAAAAAATACATATATCGAAACAAATAAGGAAAGGTCTAAGTCGGGCGCGCCAATTATATGATACTTGTGCCAATTCCTTTTAACATCGGACAACAATTGCTACCAGTACTTTGATTACATGAATGGATGGACGCTCTGAAAGAAAGTGATTCTAAGCCGATCTACATAAAAACGATGGGTCTATCTCGTTTGCCCATTACAAACAAATGCACATAGACATTAGGATGGGTGACGAAAATAAATTGCAATGAAGATTGTATTGTTTAATGATGATCTACAAAATAATTTGTCACTGGGTCAAGCCAAGCTGTGTGCTAAACGCTCCTGAAAACACCTCTAAAATCATGTTTTCCCGTGCAATTTTTTTATGTTGCATTTTTGCACTTTAAATCAAAAATTTTATACTTGTCTTAGAATAACTCATTGGTAGAATTATTGGGCGTTTATATATTTTTTTTTTAGGTTTTCAAGGTGTCACCTAACAACTCATATTTCTTGGAAACATTGTGTAAGAGGTATAATGGAAATTCAATGGGAGGAATCAAAAACTTCCGAATGATGCCTAAATTAAGAATAACCGACGAAAAATGACGTCACTGACTCTATTTTTGTGGAATAATTTAATGCAGGCGATGGTTTTCACAGCCAAATGCTGAAACACTTTTTACAAAGAATGTGCGCTGCGGCGTAAATTTCATTCCAATGTTCATCATTTATTTATTTTCTATAAAATACTACCACCAAATACGAAAAAGCTTTCGGTAGTCACTGTAAAAATCCACAAAAAATTACTATAAACGTCCAATAATTACTCTAAGACAAGATTTAAAATTTATATTTAAAGTGCTTTAAAGGGTCTATTATTTCAGAAAAAAAATTGGGAAAAAATGTAACACAAAAAAAAATATACAGAAAAACATGATTTTTAGGATTATTTTCAACAGCGTTTAGCTCACAGATGGCTTGATTTCGGAACGTAATATTTTGCAAATCCTCATTAAACAATCCAAGCATTATTTTCGTGGAGTAACTGGAACTTGTTTTTCCATTTGTATGGACGGCGATCCAGCCTAATAGACATAATACCCTAGTGGAGAGTACAAAAATACAACGTTCCTTTGTAGCTTCTGCTATTTATAAGCGAAAACTGTTGAAAATCTTATAGGAGCTGTCCAGCCGTTGATACAAAAAAAAACAGAGACATCATCGTAGCATTAAATTCTCCAGAAATATTAATAATTTGCAAAAAAAAAAACTAATTTATTTAAAAGTTTTCGCGAAGATATAAAAAAGCATATTTGTTGACCCTCTAGAGTGGTCTAACCCCTTATTTGATAAACTTTCACGTTTTAGCAAGCATTAGATCCAACAACTTGTAAATACGGTTCACTACAAACAATCATTAATAATTGGTATTTTGTATTGTTTTCAAGGAGATAAATCAATTTATATCACATAATTTCGTATTCAACGTTCCAAAGTTGTCATCGATTATTTGAGGAACTTCGTCGTTGTCTGTACAATTGTTGTGTGTACAATTTTGGTATCCAATAAAGAATAATATTTTATTATTTTATAGATACCAATGTCTATTTGCTAAATCTATGGATTTATATGCGATGCTGACACGATAAATAACAAAATATTTTATATTATTTCTAATAGTTAGCAGATATCAAAACAAAACGAGGTATATTTGAAGGAAGATTATGAATAAAAGTCAGTTACGGCATTTTTCCATAGTCTAATACTAGGAGCCTTCGATGAAAATTGGTATAAAAAACTTATTTATAGAAATTTTTGTCAATATTTGTTTCGTGTCTGGGAATCTAAATTCGAAAAGAAAATGTTGTACGTCGACCATCGGTAAAATGTTTTAAACTAGTGTTATGCATGACTTTTCAGTCGTATTCTCGAGAAAACATTTTCGAGGTCTACATTTCAAATTTTAAGAAAAACACTAGTTAATTCCATCACTAACGTAACAGTGTATTATACTCCCTCATCATTTCCCAATTCCTATGAAAATTTGCTCAAAGGATGTCGCTTATTCCGCACATTATTTGCAAATTTTTATGTTAGATTGCTTTCAACGGGAGGGCAGACAGATATGGAATTTTATTTTTCCGTATCTGGCTTATCAGTTCATTGCATTGATAACATTTGGATTGTTCCTAGAGGCAGGTGCACAAATACACATTCATTGTTTTTATTAATAGCAGAAAAAACAACTCGAACCCCCGCCTACAAATAATCAGAAATCCACAAAAAATATATAATTTCCTTACACTTGAGGTTTGTTATCTGTTTCCAATTTTATAGTATATATCAGGTGTTTTATCCACTACAAGGTCGCAAATTAGTCAGATCTTCCAATGCTATTATCAGTTTAATTTGTCATTAGCAGGAGTTTAAGCAAATTTGTCATCAACGAGCACAAAATTGACTGCATGTCAATCCGCTGTTCTATCATAATATTATATATATATTATATATGTATATAATATTTTTACTTAATGGACATTATAATAATTACAATGGTTCTACTTGAATTGAACAGGATCGATTAAAGAATCGCCCATCATTATCACATCAACATGTAACTTAAAATTAAAATTAAAATTTTTCATACAAAATATTTTGTTTCGTCCCGAATGTCTTGAAATTTTGCACAAAGTTCGCAATTAACAAAATAAGAAGCTCTAAAAAATTCATGAAAATCGGCCACAACCATCATAAACCGTCCTTATAACTCAAAGCGAATTTTTCATACAAAAATTTTTGGGTTGGGTCGAATGTTTTAAAAAATTGCATTAGATATTTCTAAAAAATTTTGGATTTTTGCATAAAATGAAACCGCTTCATTCTGTAGCATTAAGAAGACGGAGGTCGATGGAGCCAAATTTCTTTTATTCCAAGGACAAACTACACACGCTGAATTTTGTAAAGGTATTTTTATCCATTCACATTAAAATTTTCGTTAAATATAAATAAGCTCATATTTTTTCAATAAAAATTACATTACAATGTTAGCAGTGTAATTATCGTACAGACAAAATATTATTTTTTACTAAAACTAGTTATGGCTATTTCTCAGTGAAACACATTTCTATAGAACTCTGCAGATTAATTAGAAAATTAGATTAATTCGAAAATTAATTGTCGAAAAATGTATTTTTTGCTAGCAAAATACCACAGTGCGCCAGTGTAATTCTTGTTATCAGCACTTGTTTTGTATTTTGTGGAAAGCAAATATCTTTGTTGCTCTCTAAGTTATTCAAAAATTAAAATTATTATTACAAGAGTTTTTTTTAATAATAAAATTATACAAAGCAGATATGAGACAAATGATATGAACACAGTAAGAACATCTTGTTCCATCTCAATCATATTAAATGTTCATCTTTCGATTAATTTTGATTTAGTCTTTTAATGACCGATTTTAGTCTTCCACGTACACCACACAGTGGTATATAATTAAATTCAATCGGCTAAAATTCAATAACTTTTGATCTAGTAAACAGATTTGCGTTTTGTGAAAAAAAGACTGAAATTAGACAAGGGCCCAATGATTATTTTAAAGTATCAACATTGAGTATCGGACTACTTTAGAAATTAGTCCAAAAATAACTACTCGGCTTATTTTCAATTTGAACATACAAAAGGTTGTCATGGGCCGGAAATCATGATAGTGGTAGTATGCAGCCAAGTAATAACTGTCACCATGCCATTTGTAAATAAATTTGCATTCTATAAAATAATATACATAGATGCAAACTGGTATTTAAGCAGAACAATATCCCAGTTCAAATCAAAGAAAGTTCAATTTTATTTTTTTTTTTAATTTTATCTTATTTGTTCATAAGGTAAGTATTACAGATTTTCATATTTTTCAGATTTTTTAAATTTTCTAAATTAAAAAGAACTTAGTTTCCATTTTTGACTGATATGCCTATGTCCAGCTGTTCAGATATACTTCCACAACGGATTACACTTTAATATAGACACGCTATGGGGAAATTAATTATAATTTTATCGAACTGTTTCTCGGGCATTTTAAGAGATTTTACATTACCTAATTAATTTCATTAAAAATTGTGAATTTTTTTATTATGATTGTGGCAAATATATTTAGTTTGTAAAAAAATATTTAAAAAAATTCCTTTTTTGACAAAATGTACGACTTTAGACCAACATAACGTAACCTAATATAAATTTTCTTACAAAATTCAAAAATGTTTACTAGATCAAAAGCTACATAATAAGAATTTGATACTAGATTCCGCTCGTATGAACAAAACCTAAAAAAATTGCGTACTGTGATATGTGACCTCATCGACACCCGCGAACTGTATCAGTGTTGGAATTATTCCAATTTTAAGTTTATATTAACACTTAATTTTCTCGAAGAAGTGGCTGAAATTTCTTGAAAGGCTATTTCATTTCAGCTGAATAAGGTTGAGAAATTTTCTAATTTACAATATTTAACTAAACATTTATTTTGTAATCAGATGCCAACTTAACACATTTACGTGTTATTAAATATTAGATTTCATTATGAAATATGGCCCTAAATCTCAGCATTTGTACTAATAATTCACTTAACTTTCTCACTTTCCATATGCTTCTTATATTCATCAACTACCCAATGCCTAATATTTTAAATTATAACGAAATGATGACTATATACAACTTATTTTTATGTTGTGTTAATTTGTATTTTTTAATTTCTCTAATTAAATTCAGTTACAATAATATGTTCATTTAAATCCCTCAAAAGTTTTTCGGGCTTACTGTAATGAATAATGCGGGGTTCACTTTAGTGCTGGCATTTGGATTTCCTGATGAGAACTGCTATTTAAAGAACTTCAACGCATAAATTGCAATTATTTTTGTTTTATGGAAATTTTCATGGTTACGTCACAAAAAATTTCCATCGAGTTACAATAATATTGTCATCTAAAAATACTGGGAATCCCAGAATGAATAGGGAGTTCTCCTATGCATAGAACATCAACGTGTTAATATTGCTATGGAATGAGTGCTGCTCTTTCTCTTTGGATAATTCATTAGACATGAGTAAGATGTTCTCTTTGATTTGTTTTGTTATAGTACGATCATATAGTATATCATAGTACGATGCCCTCCCATCATACTGCCTGGTCATTTGGCGCCATTTTTTGTATGTAGTGGGTGGTCTCACAGTTTTATGTTCGTCGATAATGTTTATAATTCTATTATTTTTATTGACAAACAATTTGAATAGCATTCGCACTGCGCTGTGTAGTTTTAACCACAAATATTAAAACAATAGCGGTTTAGCTATTTTAAGTTTGTATCGATATTTATCTACAAACGCTTTGTTTCATTTCTAAATTGATATATCGTAACCTTGATACTATTGCAATGTAGTAGAAATTATATTCTGATATTCTAGAATATATATTTTTTAATTTCTTATTACAGTGTGCAATGGTGGGTGGAACTCCGTCGTAGTATCTGCGGTTTTGTTGGCAACACACTTTTCATTTTATTTAATAACTTAGCTTATTAATCTGTGGTTAAATCTTAGTTTATTTTAACGCTTATTTTGTTGTATAAATCAAAAGAAGATGCATTATTTCCTGGGCATACATAACTCAGTCAGCACAAATCCAAGGCATATTATTCGGAAAAAATATTATGAAAGGTTAGTTCCTACAATGTGTGGGTTTGGAATTCCCCCCACATTATGAAATACAAACAGACTTGTTAGCTAAAATGCAAAACAACGCAATGCCATAATTTTTATATACTTATACGAACGATCAAATTTGAAAATCTTCGCTGAAACCCCATTCACACATGTTATTACCCAGCAAAAAATTTGGAAGTACTTCCGTGGGAAGCACATTTTAATCGCACCTCAAAATCCAAATGTGCATTTTTCTCACTCTTGTGGAAGTTCTTTTAAACAACAAAGTCGATGTTAATATCCCGTAACATTTTACGAATAGCATTTCCACAAGGGACTGAGAACTAATTTTTAGTATGGGGTCACTGAGGTAAATTTTAGACAAATATTGGCTTTGCGAAGCAACGTGGTCTGACAACTTATTGTAAACATCACCCTATAGTATCCAAACAAATAAATAAATGTATTTTAATTTTTTTGGAGAGATTTTATGTTAAATTAAAAAACATTAAATTTTAAATATTTGTATTCATTATTAAAATACACAAAACATAGAATCTGGCGGAATATTTAGTTACACCTATCTGCAAATGAAGGTAGCCATTTCTTATTTAAAGAGTTGGCATATTTAGATAATAAGATGTCCGCTTTGCACCCGGAAGGTCCCGGGTTCGAATCGTGGAACGGGAAAAAAAACTTTTTTTGTTGGTTTTTTATTACTTTTGAAAATAAACAATGTTTAATTTTGTAAAATTTTAACAATATAAAAATTTTTGCTTAAAAATACATATTTATTGCTTTATTTATGGACTTCAAATATTTAATTTTTTATAAATTATTGATACCACATAATATCAGTAAATACTAAATTAAATTAGTATTAATTATAAATTTGCGTAATATGTATATTAGTTCATATTAAATAAATATTTTGATTAGTTTCCTATTGTCAGTTCTAACGAATAAAATTGTTGGCTTGAGTTATTCACCCCTCACAACTGAGGATAGCTGAGATGGTTAGGGTGTCGTAGTAGCAACCAGAAGTTCTATTATTCTAACCCCAATAGCGGCGGATTTTTTAAAATAGAAATGGAAACTAGTGATAGAGTGGTTCCTTTGCAACCACTTTAAAATAGCTTTTTAAAATTTTTTTAAACCAAAATAAATGACAACAGACAAACAACAGTGAAGACGGAACATACCATACAACAACAACAACATTTGCATTGTTGCGAGCGATGCGAGCACATGCATAACATTGAATTGGCAAACTTATTTTCTTGAATTCTGTAGTGGTCTTCCATGACATGACTTTATTCACTTTTGCTAATCAAAAGAGCAGTTCGTACACTTTCATCTGAGGTAAATAGTATGACCGGCACTGTACGAATATAAGAAATATAGGATATTTAAATTGTAACGGGTGTGACATTTTGACGGAAATTCCGTTACGACACCAGCCTATATCTTGAAAGGGTATTAATCAAACCTATTGTTATCATTATTTTTTAAAATATAGTCAAACACAGAGCTGTTAAGTAATGATTAGTAATCGTAATCATTAGTAATTAGATTACTTTTTGTTTAAAGTAGAAGTAATGATTACAATACGATTACATTCAGTTTTATACGATTAGTAATTGATTACGATTACAAGTAATCAAAAAATAATCATGATTACTTGCGATTACTGAAAAATAATCAAAAATAATCAAAAGTAATCAAAAATGAGTTCGACTACTTTAAAAGAATACTTTTGATTACTTTTGACTATTTTAGAATACTTTTGATCACTTTTGATTTTTTGTTATTACTTTTGATTCTCGCGAAATCGGTATGAGAGTCATAGTAGTCTGTTTGTCAAAACTTTTGACATTTCAATATATGTCAGTTTTGATTTTTTCTGTCCTCGTTCTTTTGCCAGCATAACATTGAATTGGCAAAGTGAGATTTTTAGTGTGTCGACTTAGTTCGGTGGAATATTTTGTTTATCAGCGCTTCTCATTTGTCATATGTGACCGCTGCTACTAATAGGAACCCTGATTTAAGTCAAAGTCATATATTCGTTGCGAAAGTTCTGACGAGATGGGGTAGCGCCCATCGAAACTGCGCAGTCAACTTTTAGCTTCGACAATAAAGGTCTCACTTTGCCTTTTTGCTAATTTTGGGTTCTGCTGAAGACTTCAGCACAACCAAAATAAATGACAACACAATTTTTTAAATATTAAAAAAAATATTGAAGAAATTTTAATTAAATAAGCCCTATACTTCATCCACAATATTTTTACGATTTTCTGTTTGGTCTCTGAATGCCGGGATTTTAAATAAAAACTGTACGCATACCGTATTTCGGGAATTTTTCAAATTACGTAATTTAGTTATAATAATACAATTAATTTAATTAATTTTTTTAATTAATTTATTTAATTAATTAATTTATTTATTATAACTAAATTAATTTATAATTTTATAATAGCTGGTGTTTCACCGAAGTAAACGGGATGCAAAAAAGTTTTTGGGTCGTCTTCCTTTATTCATAGATCTTTTACACGTAGACAGTGTTTTCTTTGCAAGAATTTTAGCTTTTAAAACAACAGATTTTTTCTGTTTTTTCGATATTTTATGGGGGTTTTGAACCAACAAAAATTTTTTTTGGAAAATATTAAATTTTTTCCTTATATTTTGGACATTGTTCTTAAACCAATGTTTCCATGTGAAAGTGAAATTGTCAGCACTGGTGTTATAGCTACCTTCTATTGAACATATAAAATAAGCTTATATTTTCAAAATGAGTGTACAAATATGAAAGGTTGTTTCGACGAAAAGTGGAATTTTAGTAAAAATTAGAAAAAATTCTATCATATTCTATGAATCAGTATGGCTCAATGCTAATAAAAATATATTTTAGGTCTTGGTCATATTTTTTATTTTTTTAATATTATAATCTATTAAAATCTTCATTATAATGCTTTTAATAGTTACGAAGATTTGCGTTTTACATAAGTTTATGTATTTTCGTCAAGAATGTGAAGAGCAAATATACGTATATATCCTCTCCGTTGGTTGCTTTAAAATGTGAAACATTTTATTATGACGTACATTCATAATACAATACACATGAATCTCTTCCGATCAACTTTCGCTTTCAACCTCATTAAAGGCGTAGGCTTTTAATGAGTTCTGTCTCATTGACGTCGACATTTATTTTTGTCTAACAAAAGCCAAAAACACACATCTTTGCGGTTGAAAAAAACGCTGTCACGGTACACATGCAGGGTAATATACAAAAAAAAATGAATTTCTCACTTTTGAGTCCAGACAAAAAACAACTCATTCTATTGTTGCCATTTAAATGACTAACAAATAATTACAACGTTTAAATAATTTTATTTACTTAGTGAATACCCAATTTCCTTTTTAAAACGTTGGGTATAGGGTATAGACGTTAAATTGTAGTCATTTTATTATTAATTAATTTATCAACTTTTTCAATTTGTTTATGGGAGAAATTTTTAAATGTTTCTCTTATCAAATAAAACAAAATTCGGTCGCATTTGCAAGGTCGGACCGACACGCGTTCAAATGCTTGTTGATATGATCGTGTGTATGCGTGACGTTTGCCTAACACAAATATTGGCGATCTATTTTGGGACACGATTTTAAATTTATTTATTTATTTTCTTTTGGTATAAACGTGTTTTTAAACAAATTCAGAATATACAGTAGTGCGCCAAGCAAGAGCAGCAAATTCGCACCTAATTAGCAACACATTTACAACATGAATATGTATGGTTATGTATAGGGTGGTTCATGTAAAATTTTAAATTAGATTCGTCTTTGAAAAAGTACTGATTGCATTTTAAAATTTCTGGTTTTATTGGTAAGGTTAAACTTTGTCATTTAATAATGGAACATAATATCATTCATATGACTACCAAGACTGGCTCGGCAGTACCTCATCCGATCAGCACAATTTTTCAGTACATGGCCCAATGATGCCGCTAGCCTAAAATCTACACACCAACAGTGACTCGTTCTGGATGCATTGGCTTCTCAATAGTCACGTGTGGGTTCCCTGAACCCCATATACGGCAATTTTGCTTATTGACATAGCCACCGAGATGAAAATGAGCTTCATGAAGGCTGAACTGAAGGCCGATGATGCCGCCAGCCCGAAATCCACATCAAATAGTGATTCGTTGTAGATGCATTGGCTTCTCCATAGTTACGTGTGGGTTCTCTGAACCCCATATGCGGCAATTTTGCTTATTGACATAGCCACCGAGGTGAAAATGAGCTTTATAAAGACTGAACTGAAGGCAGTTCTCTTCTCGAAAAATTTTCACGTAAATGTCTTACAGTTTGCGTAAAGACTCACTACTGTGGAAGTAAGTTTGTTGTTCGAGCATATAGCGTCCCATTTTGCAAATGTCAAACATAAACCTGAAAATAAAAATCAAAATGAATGTTATTCTATGTTTAAAAGTCAAAGAAATCGGTAGTTCAAATTTTAAATTTTACATGTCCCAACCTTTATTTTAGACTAGCCAGGTTGACTATTAAACAATTATTGGCTTTGCGAAGCAACGTGGTCTGACAACTTTTTGTAAACATCACCCTATAGTATCCAAACAAATAATTAAATATATTTTCATTTTTTGAGACATTTTTATTTTAAATTAAAAAAACATTAAATTTTAAATATTTGTATTCATTGTTAAAATACACAAAAAATAGAATCTGCACCTATCTGCAAATAAACTAAACATAACCATAAAACAAAAAATTTGCATAACCTTCAAGTCAGAAAATTTATTTTTTTTCCAATATTTTTTATTTTGCGCATTACTGTAGCCATTTCTTACTTAAAGAGTTGGCATATTTAGATAGCATTTCGATAAGAAACCACTGCTTGTTATACAACATGATTTCAGAAGTCACACAGCGATATGCGGGCAATCAGCTCGTCACACAATCTTTATGACAGACATGTGTCGTCACTTTGCAGCGATGATGTTGAGCGTTGAGAGTGAATGTGAATGAATATTTCTACAACAAAAACTTTAAATGTGTTAACAATTATTTAAGTGTTAACAATTCAACATTGATTAAAGGCTGAAAACTGATTTGCATAAATAATTGCAATAAATGTTCAATTTATTCAAGCCACCGAAACGAATCATCGTTAGACTATAAAATTTCAATAAATGCATATTTAAAAACCCACATTTCTCATCATCCTCATGATCGATGCTTCAACGGTTCGCTGCCCGCCTCTAAGGCAATTAACACTTACATGATAATTATCTGGACGGCCAGAATAGACAGAAATAGAAGAGGAAATCATCGAAATGTTTAGAAATGTCTTTTCTTTTTTATGTGGTCTTCCTTTTGAAACTCTTCTCTAAACAAAAGACAAAAAGTAAGCATGCTCAAACATGCTTAGCCAAAGGAGAAAAATACCATGTCCAATACCTTGTGGGTCGATCGTTCTTATCTTTTCATCGACGGAAGAACAAACACAAAACAAAATGTGAATGTGAATGAAAAAAAAATGAAAAAAAAAACACGAAAAGATCGGTAAATCATAAATTGGGCATTGTCTGGAGAGACATCACAGGAAAAGGTATTATTTTACCTCAGAAGCAGACAATTCAGACAGACAGAGAGACAAACAGACATTCGGACACATGTACGGATGTATATTTGAGTCTATGCAATGCCTTAAAATCAAATACTTGTTTGGATCATTTAGTAAAATTGAATACCACTTAAACAGTTTCATTGGCGGCATATTTTGTGCAAATACTGGGTGGGACCAAAATTACTCAGCCATAGATGTGAAAAAACATAGATTCCAGAGTCTTTGGTTTTTCATATGGGTGATTCCATTGGAATGTGACACCTTTGCTTAAATATGTTCAATTATCTTCCATATTCATTGACTGAGATTTTTTACTAAATGTCGGGTTAATCGAAATATGATTGCAAATATAAATATGTCTTAGCGTTTTAGATATTGGAGATAAGCCACAAACTAAAGTGTCACGGGTGTGACCTTAGCTTTGAAGAAAACCTTAAGGTTTCTGTAATAGTCAGTTCATACACTTTCATCTGAGGTATATAGTATGGCCGGCACTGTACAAATATGGGAAATATAGTATATTCAAATTGTAACGGGTGTACATTTTGACGGAAATTCCGTTTCGACACCAGCCTATATCTTGAAAAGGTAATAATCAGACCTATTGTTATCATTATTTTCTTAAATATAGTCAAACATATGTATTATTAAAAATTTAAACATTACGAATATTTATCGGTGTTGTTATCGGTTAATAAATTGATTTTAAAATTATGTTGGAAAAAGTGTCACTTTACGTGGAATCACCCATATATAACTGTGGTTTAAAAAAACTCCGAATGAAAAATGTATTGAACGGATAAATCGGTTGATTTTGCCGGCCTGTAAATCGACACATCAAGATATTTGGCCCAATCTCAATTCTGATTCTATATCGCTTAGGGAGTTAATGACTCTTCGTGAATAATATGGTTTTTCTCACTGTCCCTGAAGATAAAATTTTGTTTGTTTGTCCATCCGGTCAGGTGAAAATGGACCCCGCTGCTTATGGGAAATTTCACTAACGAATTATGTACCAAGAAACTGTCAGAAGTTTTCCGCGTTCTTAAGAGACCACCATAACCACCACAATACCTTTGGCGAAAAATAGAATATCTGTTAAATTGGAGAATATCTGTTAAAAATACTCATTAGCAAAAACGTAATCTACATTAAATTCTAAGAAAAAATTTCCGAAGAAACCATGGGTCTAAAATAAAATCCTAATCCACGCCTCTCGACTTGCAAATTTATATGGCTGCCTTTGCCAAAAAAATAAATGTTCGAAAAATAGCTTTTTCCTAAAAAAGAAATCGAATTTTCTGAATAAAATTGTTTAGTAAGGTAGTTCTTTTGCACTTTATATATATTTTTTATATTATATTTTCTCTACACTCAGAATTGTTTTCATTAAAAAAATATTCACCCAAGCATATAAATTTGTAAGTCGAGAGGCGCGGATTAGGATTTTATTTTAGACCCATGGTTTCTTCGGAGAATTTTCTTAGAATTTTATGTAGTTTACGATATAAAAAAATCACCACCTCAATACTCATGTTTCTATTTGAATATGTTCAGCATTAACAAACATTTCCAGTTTACTCTAAGTTTATTCATATTTTACTTTTTAAGAGTGAAAACTTGAAATGAAAAAAAAAATAATAAACTAGCATAGATAGAAGCATGATATTTGAAGTATTTTTAACAGATATTCTTCTCTTTAATTTGATATTACTACCATTATCATAGGGTGCGACTACGTATTTGAAATAATTAAATAGGCGCAACAGGACGTGGAAATGAAAAACAATAAACGCCAAATAAATCCATTTCACCTATAGTTTCTGGCGTATATCATCTGGTTCAAGTATAATATGTACTGTCGGACAGTGAATTAGATCAACTATAGCCGATTCTAATTTAAGAATCGGGTATAAAAAAGTACTGACTATTTTTTTCAAATTTCTGGTTTTATTGTCATTTAATAATGGAACACAATATCATTCATACGACTACCATTACTGGCTCAGCAGTACCTCATCCGATCAACCCAATTTTTCAGTACAGCCTAAACTCCACACGAAACAGTGACTCGTTGTGGATGCATTTGCTTCTTAATAGTCACGTGTGGGTTCCCTGAACCCCATATGCGTCAATTTTGCTTTTCAACACTCACAACAGAGGATAGCTGAGCTGGATAGATTGGCATAGCAACAAGCAGAATGTCAGCTGTTCTATCCCCGGTTTTAAAGATAGAAATGGAAAGTAGTGAAAGGGTGGATTATTTTACACAACTTCAAATATACTTTAAAGTCTTTTAAAATAATGGACATTCCCCCCTCATTAGTGAAGAGCCCAATTTTCACAACTTCCGAATCACAAGATTAGACGTAGAATACTTTTTCATTCACATCCCTCCACAGTGGTAACTTTCGGCCAAAACCCTATAACTTTTTTTTACCATTAGAAAAATCTGAAATTTGGCATTTTGATATGTGACATTATTTCTGATTTTTTTATTTCATTTCATTTATTTCTTTGTAATTCCAAGCCAAATGGCCAATTATAATTGAATTACAATATTCTTCAAGAAATTAAATGTCTTAAACTATTTAAACAATTAACTACAAGTAATCATGATCCTAACTACAAACAAATAGTATTTAAAAAAATAATAAAAAATTAAATATGATTTTAAACTGAACATTTTCATAAATAAATTAAAATAAACAACTAAATAAAGATAAGTAATTAAACAAAAATAAATAATAAAAGAGCATACAATTAGAATTTCTAAGTTCCCAATGAATCACCGGACGTTAATAATAAAAAAAATAAAAACAGACGAAGGTCTTTAAAGAAATGTTGCATTGGACATATTTCCAAAATAATGATAATAGAAGAAGTTGTTTTAAGAATGACTACTCGAATTTTATATTATAAAATTTTAAAGTAAAAGGAGACAAAACACTGCACAAACACCTGTATTAAGAATATTGTATATTACAATATTTCTATTACTACTCCTAATAAAATCTATGTAGTTAACTGTAAGTGTTGAAGGATCTTATTAATAAAATGGGCGGACCACGCCCACTTTTTTAATAATAACTATAATTTTTTATTTCAGTTTTTCCCGTTTGTATTTTTTTGTCTGTATTCAATATTTGGTTTGAATTGGTTTGCCATCATACAAATCTGAAATTTGGAGTTTTTTGTTAGAATAATGCAAACTCGAATTTCGAAATTGGAACCACTGTAAAACCTATATTAGAAAATATATATTTTTAATTTGATATCAAAATATTATATATATTTAAAATATTTATATATTTTTTTCTTTTGGCCGTTTGTTACCTCTGCGCCCTAAAATTCAGTTTTGTGTGACAGTTTAAAAACCAATTCGGAAAAAGTACGAAATTAACACTAAAATAAATTTTTAGTTCTGACATTTAATGGAGTTTTAAGGCTCGGCGTAGCACCTCCACCAGTCTACCTCCGCCAACCTCTTTGTGTAGTTTTATGTACTTGTTCCCCTTCGCTCTGCTTGGAATTGTAAACAATCTTATCTTAATATCATTTTCATTTAATGCCCTTTTTGGGTATTCTCCGTATGGTGGTGGTGGTGGTGGTCGTCGGTGTCCGTCTTGCGGACAGATAACCTACATGGTTGCTGCTCACTCACTCACTGCTATGGGCGGCAATGGCAGTGATAGTGGATAGTGAGCACTGTTGTTGTTGTTGCTTCAAATTTGATTTCTTTTCGGTTCTGTTCATATTGTTAATAATTATTCACATGTTGCACAACCAGCCCCCTCCACGGCCAAACAGACGTTTCTGTTTTGTGTGTGTCTTTTTTCTTGGCTTGTTGTTGTGGAGAATGCCTTGCATTTCATATGATTGTGCGATGACTCATCCTCACATTTCAACCTGTGAAATGCCCCCTTTTTTGTCATGGGTTCTTTTTTCGGTTTGTTTTTCTGTTTTGTTTGTTTATTTGTTGTTGTCTTTAACAGACGTTTACGTTTTTTTCTTTTTTTGGTTTTGTGGTTTTATTCAGTGTCAGGTTAGTGTTTTTTGTTGTTGTTGGTTAATATGACATTTATTAAGCAACCAAATTAGTTGGGTGCGATCGATTGTTTTCATATGATATGAAGATATGAAGTGCATTCGTTGTTCAACAAATGCTGGTGGCTGGTAGTTAGCCTTTGTCTAAAGTTAGTTCATGTCAGAAGTGCACCAGCACCACCATCAAGGTCTTGTCACGTAGCTATCGTTTAATATCTAATCGCATCAATTCGATTGGGTGACCGACCAGTTGGTCTAGACTTCTTATTTACTTGTGTATATGATACATGATCAATCAGCCAGACTTTAGGTCTGCGCAGTTTCAGCACTTACATGCAGTTTGTTGGCATTTGCCGAATATGGTGTGATCGCCAATGAGAATGGTGTGATTCCAAGGGGAATTTCCCCAATGATTTAGTTTTTGGAAAGTTCTTTGTAAAATTTACCAGTAGGTAGTCTATAGTCAATTAATTGGCTCGTTGTACTCTGCTTTGGTAATTTCCTTTGTGACTATTACATGTACAATTAAAATGGAATTTTGGTCTAAACCTTCAAATTTTATTTCCAGTGGCCCAGAATCAAATCCCATCGGCCTACATACAATAACTTTTGATTTTGAAAAAAATACTCTAAGATTATTAATATATATTAATTATTTTTCAATTTAAAGGATCAAATTGTATATTCTTTATTAATTATAATTCTATTATTTTTGTTAATTATAATTTATTAATTAATTATTTATAATTCTTTAAAAGTAATACATTTATACAGCTATTTCGATCAAGTTGTTTTCTTCTTACGAAGGCAATTTTTGTTTGTTATGGAAAAGAGGAAACCAAACTCATCATCTTTTGTGTGGGTATAAGTCATCAGTGGCGCTTCTGTATAGAGTGCTTGCGTTTTTGCAAATTAACATACATGTGCGAATTATATAAAGGGTGATTTTTTAAGAGCTTGATAACTTTTTTTTTAAAAAAAACGCATAAAATTTGCAAAATCTCATCGGTTCTTTATTTGAAACGTTAGACTGGTCCATGACATTTACTTTTTGAAGATAATTTCATTTAAATGTTGACCGCGGCTGCGTCTTAGGTAGTCCATTCGGAAAGTCCAATTTTGGGCAACTTTTTCGAGCATTTCGGCCGGAATAGCCCGAATTTCTTCGGAAATGTTGTCTTCCAAAGCTGGAATAGTTGCTGGCTTATTTCTGTAGACTTTAGACTTGACGTAGTCTAAAGGCGTCAAATCGCATGATCTTGGTGGCCAACTTACCGGTCCATTTCTTGAGATGAATTGTTCTCCGAAGTTTTCCCTCAAAATGGCCATAGAATCGCGAGCTGTGTGGCATGTAGCGCCATCTTGTTGAAACCACATGTCAACCAAGTTCAGTTCTTCCATTTTGGGCAAAAAAAAGTTGGATATCATCTCACGGTAGCGCTCACCATTCACAGTTACGTTACGATTCGCATCATCTTTGAAGAAGTACGGTCCAATGATGCCACCAGCCCATAAACCGCACCAAACTGTGACTTTTTCTGGATGCATTGGTAGCTCTTGCAATGCTTCTGGCTGATATTCACTCCAAAATCGACAATTCTGCCTATTTACGTACCCATTGAGCCAAAAATGAGCTTCGTCGCTGAACACAATTTCTTTCTTTCTGAACTTTCTTAACAGAGCACGCATTTTGATAATAAAATTCAATGATTTGCAAGCGTTGCTCGTTAGTAAGTCTATTCATGATGAAATGTCAAAGCATACTGAGCATCTTTCTCTTTGACACCATGTCTGAAATCCCACGTGATCTGTCAAATACTAATGCATGAAAATCCTAACCTCAAAAAAATCACTCTTTACAACCGAAAACCTCACTCCAAAGCGTTTTTGAAGAGTGTTATGATCTAAGAAAAATCGCATATAACTTTTGAAACACCGCTACTATAGAAGGCATATGAGTTATTACATGTCACGCGGTACGATTTTTGTTCTCAATAGCTTCGATTGTTGCGAGAGTTTGTGTATGGGTGATTCCATTGGAACGGGTGTGACACTTTTGCTTAAATATTTTTTAATTTCTCCCATATTCATTGAATGAGATGTTTACTATACTGCCTATTGAAAACGGCCGGTTAACCTGGATATTATTGCTAATATTGGAGATATACAACAAACTAGAGCGTAACGGGTGTGACCTTAGCTTTGAAGAAAATCTTGAGGTTTTACTCATTTTCTTGAATTCGGAAATGTTCTTCCATTACATGCCTTTGTTCATGTTTGCTTACCAAAACAGTAGTTCATACACTTTCTTCTAAAGTATATGTTACCGACATCTCTTTATGAATATATGAAATATAGAATAAGTAAATTGTAACGGGCGTGACATTTTGACGTAAATCCTGTTACGACACCAGTCTATATCTAGAAAGAATTACTATTTTAATATAATATACCTTGTTTTGGTAACAATTTATTACTTTATTTACAATTTAATTATTTTTTTTTTATTATGAATAAAAAAAAATAATTTTTATTATATTTTTTAAAAGTTTTTACAATTTTATTTATTTTATTTTGATTTTCTATATGATTACATTAATCCAATGATGCCCAGCAAAAACTTGGTAATGACACTTCATTATTTTTAGCATTACCTAGTAATGACAGCTCGTACCCTGCATTATTTTGAAGTATGAAATAATTACTTCCTTATAATGGTTTTTTAAATAAGTAGTTATTGATAAGTTAAATTTCATAGAAGTTCAGATTTTAAAAATAAATTTTCTACATTTCTGTGGTGAGTCAGGGAATAGCAGTGCTGTTGTTATCGCAGCTTAGTTATCCAGGTTTAAAGAAAAACAGCCCTAAATTCTGTATTCGGATTGTTAAAAAGTCAACACAAAATATATAATTTAATAAAAATGTTGTTTTCATCACTAATTAAGCCCATTATTGGTAATACATTATTTGACTAGTTATCAATAATGGCTTATTTTGTATCTTATTTTACAACTCGTTTAGAAGTACTTATTTATTAACTTTTCGTAAGCGTGCATGGAAGTACTTATTTCTCAGATTTTTGCAAGCGTGAGTGGAAGTACTTATTTTTTTACAATCCCTTTATAAAAATAATTAGAAACGGATCCGAAAAATAAGTAGTGAAGATTTT
Source organism: Polietes domitor (assembly GCA_947397865.1). NCBI lineage: Eukaryota > Metazoa > Arthropoda > Insecta > Diptera > Muscidae > Polietes > Polietes domitor. The sequence goes on along the minus strand of OX377621.1, from coordinate 174,121,639 downwards.
TGGTTTTGCTTTATTCCCCACATTACTTGGTAATGAGAGTTTTTGCTGGGTGGCTTCTATATTTCACATTTTTTTGCAAATCAACCAAAATTTCGAAATTTTCAGAATGTTAATTTTTACAGAAGTTATTAAAAAATCTTAGAAAAAGTAGTTTATGAAAAATTTTATTTTTTTATATTTTTTAACGTGTGATTGCACTATCATAAATATAATATAAAAAAATATATAATAAAAAATATATAATTTTCCTACTTTTTCGTAGATTTTTTTATTAGTTTTTACCTTATGTTAATAAACTACTGACAAAATATCATTCTGAAGACTTTTCACTGAAATTTTGGTTGATTTTGCAGAAAAAAAATCGTAAAAATAAAAGCCATCATTTCACCTCCTCGAAACTCACACATTGATTAGAAAAGACATCTATCTTAAAGTTTCAAAAAAATAGTTAATGTAATCATTTCGAAAATCAGATCATAAAATTGCAGAAAACTTTAAAACCCTAAAAGCGACTATACCGTAGCACATTAATATTTTAAAGGTAGTTTACATTATCTTCAGAACAAGGTATAACACTCTAAAATCGGTCAAGTGTTTCAGGAGTTACAGACGATAGAATGAACACACCTTTTTGAAAACATATATTTTTTCTCTGTTAAATTGGTCATAACTCGTGATTTTTTCCCCAAAAATACGTATAAATACTATATACTATATGTTTTATGAGAAGAAAACGTACACAAACATTCAAAGTAATCGCAGCTATAGAGGTCAAAAATCGTACTGCTTGTCATGGAATGCATAATATGCATTTCCCCCGATTTTTAAGATGGTGTTTACACAGTGAAAAACACAAAAGAAAAATTGAAAGTTAGTAAGTAGCGGTTAGTAGAAAAGACAACTGGCGAAAATCACTTGAAATTACCTAAAATATAAGTCGTCGTTATTGTTCTTGTGATCACGTTTTCACCATTTTCAATGTTCCTACATCGGCACTTTTTTCTTGATTTCCCAATTTTCAATTGACCATATCATTTGGAAAAGATAGATTTTTAAAGTTTAAAAACGTTAAAGTTGGTGTGAACAAAAATAAATATATATATTTGGGCCATTAAAAATTTTAAATTAGAATAGGCTATATAAAGGCATTGATTAAAAATTAAATTTAAAATTTCCTTTTTTATTGGAAAGGTAGGTTGAACATTGTCATTGATTATTTTTTCAAATTTCTGGTTTCATTGTCATTTAAAAATGGAACACAATATAATTCACATGACTACCACGACTGACTCGGCAGTACCTCATCCGATCAACCCAATTTTTCAGTACAGCCCAAAATCCACACCAAACAGTGGTGTGGAACCATGTGGGTTCTCTGAACCCCATTTACGGCAATTTTGTTTATTGACATAGCCACCGAGATGAAAATGAGCTTCATATGAAAATTTCCACGTAAATTTCTTACAGTTTGCGTTAAAGACTCATTACTTCGGAAGTAAGTTTTTGATATTTCCCAATTTTGATCGAGCGTCCCATTTCGCTAATGTCAAACATAAGTCTGGAAATAAAAATAAATGTTATTCTTCCTTTTCGAAGTCAAAGTAATCTGATCTAAAGTGTTACATAGTTATTATTTGATGCCTTTGTGGCAAATATATATTAATTTTTAATCGTTCTTTAGAAAGTTTTAGTTTGTTGTAATTCACTGTGTACCACAAGAACTAAACCCCCACCTCTAACTCAACAAAGTTCCCCTCGAAATATGGAGAAGTTCCCTTTTGGAAACAGAAATCCCCTCTAAAAATCTATTCACTTTGCACCTCACTCCGGTACTCTTCTGAGTCTAACACCAAAAACAGTCAAATGACAAGCGTAACAAATATTTTTATCTTTCCAAAATAAATTCCCCACATCATCTGCTAGCTGCTCCCCGTCATGTGTGCATGTGTATCGAAGTCTGTTTACAAAACAAATAGAAATGCATTCCATTTGAAATAAAATAATGATTTCGTAAAGAAAATAAAACAAATACATAAATGGACAGACGGACGGATGGATGGATGATGATCCAGACGAAAATAGACCGTACATGACACTTTTCCGAATGTGGTGTAAGCGCGCTGATGATCGAACACCAGCGACGGATGGACAGACGGACGCCCGCCACCAACCACTGACAACATCTGAAAATGACGAGGGACGCCCTCTGAGACGGACACGCTGCGATCACTGTGTTTACAAATCTTTACGCTTTATTACGGCTGATGATGTTGTTGTTATGGTTAAGAAGCAATCTATCGAATTGGAATTGGGAACAGCTCGAGGATGATTTTAGATTGATGACGCTTGTAAGTGGTGTAAGTTGTAAGTGTTCGTTGGAGAATTGTGAGTAATACTCGGTTTACGTTTTTCGTTTTCGTTTTCCAAATTGTGTTGTAATGCTATATATTTTCCTATGTAGTTGTTGTCTTTACCAAGACGCATCGCTTTGGTGTTGAAATTTTGTGTCAGTTGAGTTTTGAATTTCATGTGAATTGAACAAGGGATCGGCGAATTACAGACAATGGTCGGTCGGTGTAGTTGTAATTGGGTTAAAATCTGTTATCAAATAATCTAACATCGCACGCAGGCAGTGGACATTTCTCACAGGGTTTTCCAGGGTGAATGGGATAGATGTTAGAAGCGAACACAGGGTGGAACAGAAGTAAATACCTGAACCTACCATAATATTCTATTCTATTCAGATCTAGAGCGAAAAAAATTAAAAAAGTAATATCAAATAAGATCAAAGAAACATTTCATTGTATTAAAGAAACAATTCTTAAAGATTATGAAATATGTCATAACCAATAAAATATTTGTGTTATGAAATTACTTCATAAATATTTCATAGTTTTTGTAAAATGTTATATAATATACAACTACATTTTAGTGTGTCGACTTTATTCGGTTGAATGCTAGCAATTCTCATTTGTCCACTGTTGACTGTGACATAAGTATGTACCCTGATTTTGGTCAAAGACATATTCATTGGAAAGACTCTCGCAATGATGGTGTGTATCAACTGGTTAGTCAACAAGTCAGACCTTTTTTCGCTTTTTTGTTTATATTGGAAATTTCAGTATAAATTATTAATATTTATGCAACTTTTTCATAAAATTAATGAAGATTCTTTATAAAATTTATGAAAATTTGCATAAATCATATTAAGAAAAATAATGAAATAATGAAAATTCATTGAATGAAGAACTAAATTTCATAGTTTCTAAGAAATGTTTCATAAATTCTATGACTGTTTTCATTGATTTGTGCTTTAAGTACATGTTTCATACATTTTATGAAGTGTTTCGGGTGAGCGGGTTTTTAATGAAATTTTTCACTGAGGTTAAGACAAATCATAAATAGTGTGAATATAATTCTTTCGGTGTAGGGCCTTGACATTTCCCACATATGAGTCGTTCCATGTCAAGCGGTACGATTTTGACCTCGATAGCTCGGATTGTTTCGAAACATTGTGTATCTATTCTTAACATAAAAATGTTGTATACGTATTTTTGAAAAAAAAAATATAAAAATGTTTTTCATGAGATATGGCCAATTTAACAGTGGCGAAATTACGATTTTTTTTTTGCAAAAATGAGCGTTCATTAAATCGCCTGTATTTCCTGAAATACTTGACCGATGTTAATGTACTATACCTTGATTTAAAGGTAATTTCAATTACGTTTAAAATATTGAAGTGGGATTTTATAGCCGCGTTAAATGTTTTTAAGTTTTTACAATTTTATTTCTTTTATTTTTTTTTAAATAATTTAAAGTAGTGTTCTTAGATATCCTTTTTAGTGACTGTGTGAGTTTGGAAGTGGTGAAATGATGGGTTCTATTTTGTACGATTTTGCAAAACTAACCACAATTTCATTAAAAAATCTTCAGAATGACATTTTTTCAGTAGTTTATTAACACAAGGCTTAAAAACAATGAAAAATCAGAGAAATCCAAGTGTAGTATTTATCGTGCTCCTAGGTCATGGTCCTCCATCTTTTCTATTTTTTCCCTCAACCACAAAGCAGGAATAAGTCGAATAATTTTTTTCAGAATATAGGTGTCTGGGCCATAAGTTTTTAAATCGTGGTTTTTATTTTATAAGTGCTCACGACATATATGAGTAACGATCCTGACTTTTCTAACAATATCCGTCTGGATAAAGTACACTTTTTTTCGAGTAAAAAATTAAAATTCAAAATTAAAAAAAATTAAAATTCATTTTCAAAACTTTAAACATTCATAACTTCTAAACTAGAGGCCCTACGAGCAGAAGGACATTAATCTGTGATCACATTTTTCCGGCAAAAAATTTAAATTCATTTTCAGAAATTTAAACCTTCATAACTTCTAAACTAACGGCCCTACGAGCAAAAGGACAATAATCTGTGAAAAATGTTTTCCGGTCAAAAAATTGAAATTTTATTTCTAAAAATTAAAATTCATTTTCAAAACTTTAAACCTTCATAACTTCTAAACTATAGGTCCTACGAGCAAAAGGATAATAATCTGTGATCACTTTTTTCGGGGCAAAAAAAAAAATAAAATTAATTTTTAAAACTTTAAACCTTCATAACTTCTAAACTATAGATCCTACGAGCAAAAGGACAATAATCTGGGATCACTTTTTTCGGGTCAAAAAATTAAAATTTTATTTAAAAAATTAAAATTAATTTTCAAAACTTTAAACCTTCATAACTTCTACACTAGCGGACCTACGAGTAAAATCAATTTTTTCGGGTCAAAAAATAAAATTTTATTTCAAAAAATTAAAATTCATTTTCATAACTTTAAACTTTCATAACTTGTAAACTATAGGGCCTACGAACAAAAGGACAATAATATGGGATCACTTTTTTCGGATCAAAAAAAATAAATTTTTCAAATTTTCAATTTCAAAACTTGAACCTTATCATCTCGTACGTTGGCTGGGAGAAGTACTCATTTATTTCTGTATACGCTGGGATTTGTTTGAATCCGGAAAAACCGACTAATTTCCTATCAATAACCACTTTCCTCTACAATAGAGGACTCTGGACTCTGCCCTCTCCTCTCTACAAGCGAACCTCTGTCCACTCCATCACTCTCTGGTCTTCTTCTTCTTCTGCAGCAAAGAATTTCAAATCTAATTAATTCTGATCACTTAACTAACAACTCCAACATCATATCATTTACGATCCCAAACATTTAGCAGCACATAATTTTGCACTTCTTTTTGGTTTTTGTTTTTGTCCACATGCCACTCATGTCGGCGGCAATTTATGTTGCCTTAAAAGCACGCCAATCCTCATCAGAATGTAGCGCTGAATGAACATCACATAGATGGAGCATAGCTTCGTCGTAGGAAAAATACTAATTGCTTAGCAATTTGTATTTTTATGAACACCATTAACAGTGACGGACGCGAAAAATTCCATTTATGAGTTATTGTCAAATTCCTCATGGGATTTAAGACTCTCTCTACACGCACAAATGCTCAAATACACTGACTTGACGGCAGAGGATGAGTCCACCATGGAATGGTCACCACATATGCATGCTCGCTGCCAACCATCATGTTCATGCTCATATGTGTTGCACAAAGTGTGGACGTTTGGATGGGTTATGATGGTGTTCAAAGCTTTACTACTAATAATCCAACTTTTGTTAGAGGGTTTATTACATGGACTCTGTCTAGGGTTGTGTGAGGAGCTTGATGGTTGGGTGACTGAATCGTTGCATGATCCGGAGTATTGTGTCTCGGTGTGTGTATGCGCGTGTGCGTGAATGGCAATTTTCTTTTTAGCCACTGTAACATAAATGCACGATTATTAGTCATACTCATGTTTGAAAAAGGCAACGCAAGAATGTTGGAAAAACTCATGGCTTTGTTGGGGTATACCCAGTGCACTATCTGAGTTTAGAAAACCTATATAATAAGACTTCAGACCACATATCCAATATCCACATATGTTTGCCACTGTATTAGATCATAACATCGAAAAAAGTTAATAAATTTTAAGAAGAAGTCCATAATTTCGTAAAATATATGTAAAATATAGTATTGAAAGAGAACCCAATTCATCATATATTGTGAATGAGTTCAAGTCAAAAAAAAATTACATATTTGCAAATTTGCAAATAAATATGTGACGAAGAGTCAACAGACATGATGCTCAACAATGTTGTAATTTGACAAACTAATTGTTGACACATCTTTCCCAATGATCTTCAGAAGCACAAGCATTAGCTAAACAAAAAATATTTAATGCGTGAGTTTACAAACCACCAAATAACCACTTGGTAACTTTTAAAAATCACGTATTCGAAATTAAGAAAATTTTGCTCGAAATTATTTAAAAGATTATAAATTTCGATCGAAATTATTTAAAATCTAACAAGATTAGTTCAATATATTATATCAATATTCTTTCTGTTTTCGTGGGAAATTTCTTTCACAATAGATAAAAATTGATTTCGAATAACTTGGCTAATGATAAATTTGTCGAACTAGAGTGAATTCGTAGATGAATCTGGTTATAATCATCAACAAATTTAGAGATTGAATAGAAAACATTTTCCCAATAAACCGAGTTAGACAATTTACACTTCAAAACATAATGGTGTCCTATTAAAGTCACCCACCTTTTTTTCGTTGGACCTTACACAGTGTTTCAAAATCGATTTCTTTTTTTCTAACATTCAGTAACTTTGGGAGGTAAAAGATGAAATTTCTATTTAGAAAAAAATCTCCTAAATAAATGGTTTAAAAGTGTTTGCATTTTTCCAACAAATTACTAAATTTATTTACTAAAAGTGTTGCCATGCCTTTATTTACCACAGGAATTTGTTATTATTTATTGAGTAAGAAGTCAGCACATGGTGTTAGAAGATAGATTAAACATTATCTAACCGATACTGTGCCATTTGAGAATTTTTGCTAATATTTTTTATAATAAATAGAACAATATAATAATTTAAAATTTAGCGTAGCAACAAAAAATAAAAATTACTTAACCGAGTCCTACAAAAATATTTTTTGTGCGCATTGGGGCATACTGATTCATAAAATCAACTCAAAAATGTTTCTGGATATTTAATTATTTTACCAAAATTCCAATTTTTGTCGAGGTGCCTTTAATATTTGTACTCTCATTTTGGAAATAAAATTCCTTTAACACCTGATTATATTTTCAAATAAAAGCAATTTTGATAGCTACAAATTTTGCGAATTTCACTTTCACATATAAACAGTCGTTTAAAAACAGGCTTAAAAAATGAGAAAAATATGATTTTTTTTGAAAAAATATTTGTTGGTTTATTTTTGGGAGCCTAGGGAGAGACTGTTTCTATGTGAAAGTGAAATTCGCAACATTTGTAGCCGTAAATATTACATTTAATTGGAAATATAAATATAATAATTAATATGATTTTTTTTGTTTCGAAAAAAATATTTTTGGCTGCCACAATAAAGCCATAAAAATAGAAAAAAAAAATAAAAAAATATTATCTTTTACGTTTTCATAGCTAACATTCTAACGAAGAATACAATGTCTATATATATAAAAGATATAAACATAAATAGAAGTTATGAACCTATTCGTAGACGCAAAATAATTTCCTTTCTTTTACGAGGAGGTCCATAATTTCTACATTTTATCATAAATTTTCTTAAAACAGGCTTTTTCTCTCTATTAGATCCTCATTATTGTAAAGTAAAAAAAGTCTATTATCTTATTTGTAAAAGACCAAACAAAAATTTAATAAATCATGATTATTTTACAAATTCGTTTGTGTCTGCAAAGATGACCATAAATTCTACATTTATTCGTATATATTTTATATTGGGTAGACATTGTTTTCTTCGTTATTAAAAAATAAAAATATATATTTTTCTCAATTTAAGTATTTCAAGTCTTTGTCCTTTTGCACCAACAAACTTTTTTTTTTTCAAAAAAAAAAAAAAAAGATATCTTCCCTAACCACTGTCTCTATGTGAAAGTTAATGAATATAGTTCCCAAATGAGAATACAAATATTAAAGGTACCTTCTACGAAAATTGGAATTTTAATTAAAAATTTAAAAATATATATGTTTTTTTAATATAGTTTTTGAGTTTAGAAAGCCAAATTCATCAGATAAAATGTAGTTGCAATCATTTTTCAAAATATATTTTCAATCACTATACAATTGCACTTTTGGCCATAGTTTTAACATTTGACATGGACGAAGTGATCAACTTTTTTTCTTCGTAATATTTATGAAACGATTTCATAAATATTATGAAGGATTTTGTTGTTTTTATGAAACGTTTCATAACTTACAAATACTTTTGTAGTGTGTCAACTTTATTCGTTGGAATGCTAGCAATTCTCATTTGTCCTCTGTTAACTATGACATAAGTATATACCCTGATTTTGGTCAAAGACATACTCATTGCAAAGACTCTTATCATACATTTTTGCTTCTTTGTCTATATTGGAAACTTCAGTATAAATTATTAATATTTATGAAAATTTTCATAAATCATATTATAAAAAATAATGAATTTTTATGAAACAGTTCATCGAAAAACTGCATTTCATAGTTTCTAAGAAATGTTTCATAAATTCTAAGACACTTTTCGTCAATTTGTGCTCTTTGAAACATGTTGCATAATTTGTTTGCGACTTTTTAATGAAAATTTTCTGAGATTAAGACAAAATCATAAATAGTATAAAGACAATTCTTTCAGTATGGCTAGTCAACAAGTCAGGCCTTTTTTCTTTTTTTGTTTGTATTGGAAACTTCAGTATAAATTATTAACATTTATGAACTTTTTTCATAAAATTAATGAGATTTATTTATAAAATGTATGCAAATTTTCATAATTTATATTACGACAAATGACTAAAGTGTTGGACAAAAGTTCATTGAATGAAGAACTGCATTTCATAGTTTCTAAGAAATGTTTCGTAAATTATATGACACTTTTCATTGATTTCAGCCTTATGAAACATACATTTTATGAAGTGCTTCTTTGGCGACTTTTTAATGCAAATTTTCACTGAGGTTAAGACAAAATCATATATATTATGAAGATAATTCTTTCAGTGTATAACAACTTCAAAATTAATTCAAAATTTCATATTTTGTAAATTATCTGGATTAGAAATTTTATCAATATGTGTTTTCCCTTTCATAATTTGCAGAATTATTTCCAAAAATTTATTTGGAACCCCTTCGCACTGCCGTTGTTAGAACTTTGAATTTAGACACTTTGGGTCTTCGGCGAATACTTTACTTTGTTACTTAGTCAATGAGTATTTGAACTCACTTTCAGATTTGCAAAATTACATAGTTATTGCAAATGATATTATTTTTTTTTGTGGATACAAAATTGTTCACTGGGTTGCTGGGTTCATAGAAGATGCTGCGAAAAGAGTTTGAGTTGCTGCTGACGACGCTCCACACCAATCATTAACGTCGTTATTGTCATGTCATTAATATGTGTTGTTGTTGTTGCTGTAGTTGCAGCATCAGTTATTGCTGTCGTTCTTGTTGTTGTTGCTGCTGCAGCAGAGTACAATTTATGACAGGATTGCGAAGTCGAAATGTGTTAAGATGAATTTACATAAAATTTTATTTATGGCAAAAACCAAACATTTTTAATTGCCGAACATTTATTAGAAACTGAACAGAAATCATGGCAAAGGATTTGCATGGTTAATTTATGGTACTCCTCACATGCATACAAGCACACAAACTCGCACAAATGTTGTGTCCTTTCCCCCTCCCTTCGTGTTTCGAAAGATATACATAATAAGTAGATTTGTATGCTCTTAAGTCCCTGATTGATTTACAAACCCCGAGAAAACTGTCATCCCAGTCAAAATTCTTTGATGAACTGAAAAAAACATTTTCTGTTGTTAAATATTTATATGAAAGCTTAAAATTTTATGACATTGGAAACGAAGAAAACCGCCATAAAATTAAAACCTTTATGATAATTGTTTCCTACACACATCGTTGGCATCGCCACACATCTCGTCAATGACGCCACTTCAGCGAGGAAAACTTCCTCGAATTGTGACAGACAAGTTAATGTAATGAACGTGATTAAAACCCTTAACTCTCACACGCACACGCACAGACACACTCGCATTCCCCATTGACATGGATGATTTTAATGAAATTGTTAAATTGGTAACGCAATCGTTGTTGGTTAGCTGGCTGGCTGGCTGGCTGGTTAAACAAAAGAGCCATAAAATATTGGAATCTTGTTTTTAAGTTTCTATTCTTTCGAGTTTCTATTCTTTCGGGGTTTTTATGATTTTATAGCACCACTTACAGATTTCGCTCAAATGATAGTTAATCCAGTTAGAGGAGCACCACCGCCAGCCAACTCCCTTTGTCGGGAAATGTCACAAATGCCTGCATCTCTGTACTATTCTATCAACACAAATTCCGATTTTTTTCTTCGCCACTCTCTTTTTTATCTATTTTTATGGCTGAGAATATTTTTATGATCCAATTTCATTACAATGCTATAAATTGTACGGAAATTGTTGAGAGAGAGAAAAAAGGCAACTAAAGTTCCAGCTACCAGTCACCGTATAAATGCTACTTTGCATTTAACCCCCCCCCTATTCACGGGCACCACCATGCAATCTTTGCTAAGCATTTGCATAGGAAGCAAATGCTTAGCAAAGATCCTTTTGCGTCCACATATGAATGACTTTGATTTTATTGTCAGTTTCCATGATTTTTATGACATTTACGAGGCAAGAGTTGATAAAGAAAATAAGCATGAAATATGTATTGATATGTTGTAAAACTATGTTGATGATGATAAGGATATGGATATGGAATTATTCCTTAAGGACACATGCATATTTTACTGGGGCAAGTATACGGTTTTATACCACAAGGACATCTATATCCTCCCGTTTTTTAAGGTTAAAGACATTTGCATATTGTTTATCAATCAGAAAAAATATATTTTTATGCTTAAATTTTTTATGTTTTTCTTTATGGAAATCTTCAAATAGTGATGTGTCATATGTGGAGCGCCTGGATTTGGATATAACAAAAATACAGTTTATGGCACATTCGATGACTATCACATTCACATTTTGTAACGCATTTTATAATACTGGGAATTCTAGTTGGCCACATATTAAATGTGATATTTTTTTTAATTTAACGCTCAGATCAGAAATATGGTGATAAACAGCAATGTTTTCCGTCAAGGAGCACCCCCATATTTGTCATAGTCGTCCTGTTTTATCAGATCCTTGGTGATTGCAACTGAGTTCAAGTTTCTCTGGATTTCCCAGGTTCCTTCTAACAAGTTTGAGTCCCACAGAAATTTGCTTCCCAAGAAAAACCAATTATTAAAAATGTGTTTTACTTTTTTTTGCAAAATCATTCAGAATTTTAGTAAAAATCTTTAGAATGACAATTTTTCAGTAGTTTATTTACACAAGGTATAAAAACAAAAAATATAAAAAAGTAGTTCATGATTTTTTTTTTAATTTTTTGTAGCGTGCGATCAAATCAAAAAAAAATATATTTTCCATTACCTACTTTTTCTTGGATTTTGCATTGTTTTTAAATCATTTTGAAGATTTTTTATTGAAATTGTTTTTAATTTGCCAAAAAAAATCGTAAAAAATAGAAACCATCATATCACCACTTCCACGCAGTCTCTAAAAAACTCTACTTTAAAGTTTCAAAAGAGTTATGTTATCATTTCGTAAATCAAAATAAAATAAATAAATAAATTGTAAAAACTATAAAAAATATAAAGCGACTATAGCATTCTAGTTCAACATTTAAAAAGTAAGGTACAGTACATTAAAATCGCTCAATGATTTCAGGAGTTACAGGCGATTGAATGAACACACCTTTTTTAAAAAATTATATTTTTCCTCAGGTAAATTGGTCATAGCTCGTGAAAAATTCTAATTTTTTCAAAAATCTGTAAACAACATTTTTATGAGAAGAATACAAACACAAACTTTCAATAGGCTCTAGAATTTCATACGTGTCTTGCATTATCTTGTCATTAAACTAAAAGGTATTCATTATATATTTTTCTTCTAATTCTGTATCCTGAAAGTATGCAATATTTTGCTCCATAATATTCCTCCCAAAGTTATGCTTTCAATATTAGTCATTTAATGATCGATGTGGACCGACAATAATTTTATCCTTAATGCTGTGTTTAATTTCTGCTACAAATCCATCCCCCTTTAAAGGCACCCACGGTTGACTTAAATCCGTGTGTACATGATCTGTAACATGTTGCTGGATTCTCTGCGCTACAATAAGCTTAATATTGTAATTATAACGCTTAACGAGGCGTTAACATACGTCGACGTAATCATGTATTCAAATCCCATCTCGCCAACAAAGGAGCGCTCTGTACATCCTGTACTCAGAAAAAAAAACAATTGGTGAAATGTATAAAAAAGAGCTTCAATCCAAAAAAAACAGAAGTAATGCAGCTTTTCATCTTTTTCAATTTCAATAAAAATTGCAAACAATTCACAGACAAATTGTCGCATGGCCAAAGTTAATATGACTGACTGAATGGCTGGTCTGCATGTGCTCTGAACCGTGCGGATGAGAAACAAAAGTTCAGAATGTCTTCTTTGTCTCACTCGCAGGGGTATTATCCTTTTTTGTGCGCCGCACATATCCTATCCTGCCACATTCATAAACATTTCTGGTCATTTAAGCCACCGAGAGACATGGAAACCTTCAAACTGACAAAACAAAACGAAAATGGCAGGACTTCAGCTGACATTTCACCACAAGTGAAGTGTATTCAGGCAAAAAGTTGTACAAAGTGGAATTCCAAGAGTATGGGTATGAGCGTGAATGTGAGTTTCTCTTTTTCCCGGTGTTTTCCATGGAAAATGTCACAAATGCGCTTTTACGCTTTTGACTTTCTCGGCAACAGAAACAAAAAATAAATTAAATGAATTCGTTCGCAACACGAGTGGGTGTTTTCGTTTTGTTTTTTGTTTTAAATGCGGTATATAATTTCATTTCATTTAGTTTGAGTTTTTTCATTTCCCTGTCTCTGCTCTTGGGTAATCGTATTAAATGCGCTTATTTAACGCTTAAGTTGGCAACACACAAAATGAGCTCCATGTGTCCAGCACAGCAGCAGCAGCAGCAGGAATCATTAGAACAAAAATCCAAATGCTAATGATGACTAATTTGTTTGGATTGCCTGGCGCGGAAAGAACAACACATGTTTTGGAAAAATTAGCAAATGTCAAACGAATTTCAAAGGAAGACCAGGGCACTAGAATTGTAAAGTGAAGGAAAGATTGGGGCAAGCATTGCAAAATCTCAAAAAGTAGCATACTTTGAGATTTCATTTATAATAAAATAATGTAGCATACTTTTGGGCTTGGTTGCAGAACATCAAAGGTTCAATTGTGTCTGAGTTTGTTGCCATACAAAATCTTATTATCTTTTGAACTCATATGGTCAGTGGCTGCAAACAAAGATAACAATAGCCATGGCTCACCCTTTTCGCCCCCACCGTAATTGTTGTCAAGCAGATGTTGTCTGGTTTCCATAATATATTTTTTCTCTGTGATAAATGACAATAATTTAAGGATCATACCACACACACACAAACAATTATAATTGCATAAACACAAAAGCGTGTTGTAATTACATGAAATTCGTCAATTAGTTGAACACAAATGAGACCAAAGACTGAGGTTGCATCGCGATGAAAAAATTTAACAGGTGGGTCAGGCGAAACAAATGATGGAACAGTTTTTCCAGGACGTGGGCGGTAGTAATTTTTTGGGGGTTGTGTGTCATTGTAATTTGTGGAGAGTTTATCTGAATTAATCTGGGATTTTAAATAATAAAATTAAATATTTGTAAAAGAAGCTCTTAAGCTTTTGGAATCTGTAGCCCACATCAAAGTACATATTTCTTATATCTCTAAAATTATAAATCTGCGGGATGAACTATTTAACTTCGCTAGTGACAGGTTATCAGGTTGTGTTATCATATCTAACAGGAGAAGCTTAGTAAATATATTTCAAAGAATAAATTTCTTCCAAATATAGGATAGTCGCCTTTTTGCTATTCTCAATTTGCACTACAAATTTTTAATTAATTATTATTTCGCGCTCCACATGAAAGGATTGTTGGCTGAAGGCATGGTTTCCAGCTGGACGGCACACAGTGTATTACACCGTACGAATTTTTTTTAAAAAGTCGTTACACTTGAACCGGATGATATATCTATGAAACTATGGGGAAAATGGAGTTAGTTGGTGTTTTTAGTTTTTCATTTCCTTCACTACATACTGCTGCCCCTTCACAGGACTACAAAGATCCAAAGTATACAATTTTTCCAAAAAATATTTTTTGTACTTTTTCGTACCCTATGACAACGGTATTAGTGTCAAATTAAAGAGGAGAATATCTTTCAAAAATACTTTAAATATTATGTTTTTACCTATATTAGTTCAGAATTAACATCTATTTCAAGTGTACCCCTTAGTTTTTCTAGTTAATTCAGACAAAAATTTAAATGTTTGTTAATACTAAACTAATACAGATAGAAGCTTGAAGTTTTAAAGTATTTTTAGCACATATTCTCTCCTTTTATTTGACATTTAAAATTTTTCTAAAATTATTTTTAATACTGATTCGCACCCTATGTCACCCGTATGGGGTGCGAATTTGTATTAAAAATAATTTTTGAAAAATTGTATCCTTTGGGACTTTGTAGTCCATTTATCGGGCAACAGGATGAGAAAATGAAAAACTAAAAATCACAATTAACTCTATTTTAGATGTATATCATCTTGTGTGTAATATGGACTGTCGGACAGTGTTATCAGTGGCAAAAACTCCTAAATTCCATGTGCCCAATTTTCGACTTTATTCATTGAGTTTTGCAAAGAACATTCCTACTAATCATAATCTAAAATATATATACGATATCGCGGCTATATTTAGCTGTGGATGCATTTTATGTTCATAAATACTAAAATAGTTAAAAATTCCATCATAATATAGGTTATTTTATTTGGATGTATCTGGGTTTAGTTTAGTTCGCAGAAAACTGGATCTCTTGAGGTGTATAATTCCTCAACAGATCCTTCCTTTTCCCCTTTACCTTTCAGACAGTGGTTTACCTGATGATTGTATTTAGTTAGTAGTTTATTGAATTATATTCGCGATGCCTCTGCATTTACAAATATTGTTAAAGTATTGTCTTATTTATTCACTTCAGAAAGAATATTCGGCTTGTGGCATCAAAAATCGATTTAATAACAGAAATGGTAAAACCTTCTAAGTCAAAGATGAATCGAAAGTATTGCTTCGTTGTTCTCTGTTAGGAGTTCGTTTGAAAATTTCAAACAGAGCAGACGTGTTTTTTTGCTGTCAGAAAATATTTGGAAATTAAATTTCAAGAAATTTTTTCTTTCAACATTTCATTTGTGAACTTTTTCACCAAATTCTTTTGAAGATTTGAGGATTGGGATGGATGAACCTCCATCGATTATGGAAGGTGCCGATCCTTCTGAGAATTTACCTCCGGACAAAATGGGTCATAAACAAAATTCAAAATCTGCCATTGGGAGCCTGTTACGAGAAGCTTGCTTTGCAACTGGAACTATGCCGAAAGTTCACATTTTGAACGAAACGAAGACTCCTCAGCGGACTATCTGTCAGGAAGATAGTACAAGACTTCCTCCGAATCCAGGAAAATGTTCAATTGCTGCTCCTGTTACGAGATCGAATCCAGGAAAATGTTCGATGTCTGCTTCTACTACGGGGCAAATCAATTCAGCTGGAACTAAGCAAAAAGTTCACATCAACAATGATATGGATATTCCATATCAAAATGCACATCAAGAGAATAGTCCAAGAATGTCATCGAATCAAGGAAAAGGCTTGGAATCAGCAAATTTAGAAAATTGTATGGACTTTGAAGAACCAATTTCATCGGATGAAGATTTCCAACTAGTGCAACGCAAACGCAAGCAACCGAACGGGAACAAAAAGGCTAAGGTAGATTTAACTAATTTTAATTGTAATTATAATGGGTCGACTGGCTCCGAACCAGCTGTAGATAACAACAATAGGTTCTCCCTTTTGGGAGATATTAACATAGAGGCAGAGAAGTCGAATTTTAGGAAACTCCCTGATAGGGAGGGAAAGGAGATCGATAAGAGTCAGCAAGGGAGGAATTCATTTTGTCCTCCTATATTTTTGTTTGGTGTAGATGTCAAAAGTTTGATCGAACAGTTAAAGTCGAAGAATATTGTATTTAAAATTGTCAATAAAAGCAGACAGAAGAGTAAACTATATTTGAAGGATTCCACAGTGCACACTGAGATGATGCAATTACTGAGAGAAAAGAAGTTTGATTCATATTCGTTTACACCCAAGGATTTAAAACGTCGGACCATAGTTTTGCGTGGTTTACTTTACAATATGGACTTAGATGACATTAAGGCTGCAATTGATAGGTTGGTGCCGGACACGGTGCAAAATGTCTCAAAATTTTCGACCACTTTCTCAAGAAAGAATAATTTCGATACAGGACTGTTTTTGGTCACATTGTTTTCTGGGAAGTCGTTGGGTGAGATTCGGGCTTTGCGTTATATATTGGACCAAAGGGTTACTTGGGAGCCGCCGAAGAAGAATTTGAAAGAGGTTCAATGTTGGAGATGCCAGCAATGGGGGCATATGTCCCAGAACTGCAATAGGGATTTCGCGTGTGTTAAATGTGATCAGAATCATGCTAAGGGGGATTGCAAGTATGTGCAACAAGAGGGTACTTTACCGTACTGCGTGAACTGTCAGAAGCAGGGACATCCTTCTAATTTTAGGGGGTGTCCAGAATATAAGAGGTATGTGGAACTGAGGGAGAAAGCTAGGAATGTTGTTAAGGGAAGGAAAGAACAGGCAGCGGTTAATGTGGTTAGTGCTATTAATATGTCGAATTTCGTTCAACCAAATAAGTCTTTTTCTGATATCTTTCGAGATAATTTACCTACACATGGTCGGACACTACCCCCAAGATCGGAATTGATAGAGCAGTTTCTGAAGATAGCGAAGATGATATGTCAACCTGAAGTTATTACACTTGAGGATAAGATAGCCAATTTTGTCCGGGACTACAGATCTATTTCTAGGGAGGAGGCCAAGCAGCAATGTCTTGGTCTTTTACAGGAGGTGAACCAGGTTTATGGTCCGTAATACCATAAATTTATTAACTTTTAATGTTAGGTCTCTGATTGAGAGTGGCCGTAGATTTGAATTGATCAATACTTTAAGGAACAATGATATAGATATAGCTTTCATTCAAGAGACGCATTTGAAATCTTGGATGAAAGTTCATTTGGAGGATTATAACTTCATTAGGGATTATAGTTCACAGGGTGTGGCTATCGCACTAAGGGGCACGTATAAGTTTTCTAGAAAGGTAATTACTGGTTTTAATTTCCCAGGTGTTTTTATTTCAGTGGAAATTTCCATTAATGGAGTTGTGAGGAGCATTTTGCTCGGATCGGTTTACATACCTTGTAATTCGGATCGTACCCGTGTTTTTGATTCTCTGTTAAATTTAGGGAATTTTTCTCGGAATTTCGATGGTACATTTATAGGGGGTGATTTTAATTCCAGGCATGTTTCTTGGGGTGACACGTCGGATAATTTGAATGGGGGAAGTTTCTATAATTACCTTCAACAACATTCTTTTCACTTTGTTCGCCTTTCTGCTAATTCACCCACGTATCCGAACGGGTCGTCGTTTCTCGATCATTTCCTTGTCAGCCCTAATTTGATTGATTTGTCTACCAGGGATCACCGGATATCCACCCTTCCTACATTTTCAGACCACTTTCCTCTGAAATTGCGTGTGACTCTTCCGTTTTTTGAGGTCATATTGAAACCCCCTTCCAGCTTCTCTAGCTTTGTTAATACGAATTGGAGCGATTTTAGGCATGATCTGACTCATGAAGTTTTGGACCATTTTCCTGAGAAGGACAGGAATCTTTCTAATTCGGAGATCGATCGGCATATTGAGAAATTTACGGCATCGGTGGAATCTGTTTCGCGGGTACATTCGGAAAGGATTAACATCAGAAATAGGAAGTTCGTGGCATCTGATAATGTAAAGAGACTCTTTAGGATAAAATACGATTGGCAGAAGGAGTTGAAGAGGTTGTATCACAGGACATTTGATCGGAGGTGCCCTGAGTATTTGCTTTTGTCGAAACAGGTTCAGTTATTGGGTGTTATGATTAGGAATCAGGTAGAACGTGAACAGGCGGACTCTTTCAGGCATAGACTTCAGGGAATCAGGCCGGGACCTAGGGCCCACCGCCAGGTTTATGATATTATTGGTCGTAGAAGGAATACCACTGCCCAGGAGTTGTCTGTAGGTGGGGTAGTCTTGGAGGATGATACACAATGTTTAGCTCAACTGAGATCACACTTTTCTGCAATTTATGATGGCTCTATGCAGCCTGAAGGGATTTCATCTATTAGAAGGACCGTGGATGATTACGTTTCGAACGATCCCGATTCTCCATATATTTTTGATGCTAATTCTACTTCGTTTAATGAGGGCGGTTGCGATAATTTAGTGACTTTGGATGAGTTGATAGGTCATTCCAAGGAGATTAAGAATAAGAAATCGTCCGGGTTAGATGCAATTTCGAACTACGTCGTGAGAAGGTTATCGACCAGGGCATTTGAATATCTGACTGTTATTTTTAATAATTGTATTGCTAACGCATATTTCCCGGTTGGTTGGAAGATGTCAAGGATTATTCCGATTAGAAAGAAACGTAATGTCTCCGATATCGGGAATTTGAGGCCGATTTCTATGTTGTCAAATTTAGGGAAGTTATTTGAGAATGTTGTTCGTGTGAAGATGGATTTAGGTGTCAGATTTCCTTATATTCCGGACTTGCAATTTGGTTTCAGAAAGGGGCATTCTACGACTGACGCGATGATTAAGTTTCATAATGATATTGTGGTGAATTTGAGAGAAGCAAAGTGCACCGTAGCTGTGTTTTTGGACGTAGAAAAGGCATTTGACCATGCGTCACACTATGGAATTCTGTTTAAGATGGTTCGGATTGGTTTCAGTCCGCATATTGTAAGGTTGTTCATGAGCTTTTTTAGGGACAGGCGTTTCTGTGTGCAATTCGGGGATGTCTTATCTGACTTCGGTGATGTGAAATGTGGTGTTCCGCAGGGATCGGTTTTGGCTCCACATTTGTATAATATTTTTATGTATGATTTCCCCCATGAGGGGATGGGTTCAACGGGAATTCTGTACGCTGACGACTCATTGCTGTATTCTCATGATGATTCGCCTGTTGGTGCTCTGCGGCACGTGTCAACACATTTATCTACTGTTAAGCGGTTCTATAATAGCTGGGGTATCAGGGTGAATACTTCTAAATGTCAGGCCATTTGCATAAGGAATGCTTCTGGTAGGTGTCACTATTCTGTTGTACCGGAGAGCAAATCTCTCAGACTGTTCTTGGATGGTAATGAGATTCCTTTTAGAGCGAGTGTTAGGTATCTTGGTGTGCAATTTGAAAAATTATTGAAGTTTAATAGGCATGCCAGGGCGGTTACACAGAGGGCTTATGGCATATTGAAATCATTTTCTAGAATTCTGAATAACAGGCATTTGCAGACTGCGACAAAGCTTTTATTGTATAAGACTTGTATTAGGCCAGTTCTCCTTTACGGTTTCCCTATTTGGTTCAATATATCTCCAACGGCGATGAAGGAGATGGGGGTTCTTGAGCGGAAAATTTTGAGATTTTGCATCGGTAAGAATTTTAGATCTAATGACAGACGGTATTCCAATCGGTATATTTACGATGAATCTAAGGTCACCCCTCTTGCAATTTACGCTTGCGATACTTTAGAGAGGTTCAACACAAGATTGACATTACATGAAAACGCTCATATTGTTGGCGTTGTAAATGATCAAGCTGGCTATGGTTGGTCGGATACGTATTACCTCTCACCTTTGGGTTATTCGGCTGAATATCGTCCGGACGTCTCTGTCGCTCTGTTTCCTCAATTTTACGACAAGGTATGTGCCGGTACACACCGTGGGTAGTTATTTATTAACCCATTTGTTTCTTTTTTCTTCTTTCTGCTTTTGTTTTATCTTTGTTTTTTAATTTAACTATTTCCTTTTTTACTATAATTTATAAGTTAGTTTTAAGAACATCCACTAGATTTAATAATTTTATATCAATCTCATGTACGCCTCGGGAGCAAGGGCGATTTTCTTTAACGAATTTGTATGTACTATAAATTTAACATTAATATTGATGAAGCTTGATGCTGTTTTTCATAATTATTCTGTAATTTAAGATAATACACTATAGTCTTAAGTTTTCTTTTGTTACGTTTCATATATATCTATTTAATTGTTTGTTTTGAAAGCCTCAATAAAATTAAAATTAAATTAAATTAATTGTTCTCTGTTAATGTATTTATTTAAAGCATACTTCAAGGATGTAAGATTTTATGGCATGCCAGTGCACGTTAAGATTGAACCGATTTATTAATCATAAGATAGCCGTTTGACATCGATTAAAAAATAACATAATTTTTATCAAAAATTTCGAAAATCGTAAAAAACTAAAATTTGTCTGTGGGCGTTGGGTGTGGCACTGACAATTTTTATTTATTTGTGGACTCAAACGAAATCACTCGTAATGCTTTGTATTAACATATATATTAAAATAAGAAATTTATGACGTTTTTTTTATTTTATGTTACATGGGAGGTAGGCGTGTTTGCGGGCGTATTTAAAGAAACAATATTTTTGACATAATTTGGATGTGTGCAAAATTTTAAGGTCCCAGCTCTATTCTTTCTAATTTTTGCCGGAACTTGTTCGAAAATATTATAATTGCTGGCACATGCTTTGTGTACTCAAATTAGATCAAAACAAGTTTTTGTTTGAATACGCCCACAACCACGCCTAGCTCCCATGGGACATAAAATGAAAAATCTTCATATATTTCTTATTTTAATATATTTGTTAATACAGACCATTTTCAGTGATTTAATTTGAGTCCATAATTAAATGAAAATTAAATGAAAATTTTGATTTTTTTTCGATTTCGAAATATCAGATAATACTCCTGATTTATTTTAATCGATAGCAACCAGCTCTTATAACTTAATAAATAACTAAGTCTTAAAATTTGCTAAAAATCTCAGGATAATGGCTTATCGTTAATTAATAGATTCTTCCAAATATCCGGCCAAATCATTTATATAAACATAGCGACTGATTGCAATGCATACTTTTAGGATTATAATAAATTTACTATTGAAATATTTTGTTGTTGCTCGTAAGGTACTAAGGAATACACATATTAGAATACCAGAATGATACACACTGAGTAAGGACAACTTTCCAGCAAACCACAGTTTGAAAACGAAACTATACTCTTTTTAACGCAAAAGGACACTTCAATTCAATTGTAATCCATGAACTAAACGAAATTTCAATACGATACATGGCTTCCAAGATATAGGCCAATAAAAGGACCTCTAAAAGAATGAACTTTAACTATTTGAACATTTATCAACTTGAAATAATTTTAAATTGGACACCACTGCTTTAAATCAATTCATGGCGATTTTTACAAATATTAACCCTATTGATTTAATTTTAAATAATGCAACTGCTATAAACTATCAAAAATACACATTAACTCTCTGTCAACCATAGGCAAGCCTAAGGTTTCTTAGGACTTATAATAGTCTAGGTGAGTGATAGACCAAATATGACAAGAAAATATTTATAGAGGATGCTTGGGACAACATAAATGTAGAGGACGACTATTCTCTATCTGGCCCACTTGTCCCACAGGAATCGACTAAATGATTCATGCAAAATGTTCTTCTTCATCAAAACATCTCAAAACTGCTTTGGGCTTTAACATTTTTTGCTTATGTATTTTTCTTAAGTTGTTATTAAATACCAAAATTGCAAATGAAAAATATAAGAAATTGCATTTAAAATCTCATGAAGTATCGTTTCGGAAAAAATGCATGACCTCTGGATTAATCATTTTAAGCAAAACACTGCATACATGTTCATGAAAAAACCTTTGATATTTAAAGCATACTTTTAGGAGTAATGCTTTAAATTGTTCCCTTGTCTAAAATATTATTTTACATTTCGCTGAACTACAGCAAATTTCATTTCGTTATTAATTCCGTTTCATATTATGCCCCCGAAGCCAGATATATACAATTCTCTTATCCTTGTATGAAAAAAAAAAAAACGAAAAAAGAAAATGATCCAAATGTAGCAAGTCTGCGTTTGGTTGCTTTTTGTTGTTGTTACATGCAAACACCGCAGGCGTTTAAGTCTAAAGTTACTTAAAACTGGAAAAAACCCGCTTTGGAAAAAATTAAAGGATTATAATTCTGATGCCATTTTATTGTATTTGTATTTATTTTGTAATACCTTTTAGAACTAAAACCATTTTTGCTTTTATTTATTCTTTGCTAATGCTTTTTTCGAAAGTAACTCTGGCTACTTGCTACGTTGTTGCATGGCAGCATATGCTTTCATTCGTGTTTGTGTAGAAGAAGGCAGTCATTAAGCTTATGTTTGTTGTTATTGTGTCTTATTTTTTATCCATCCTCCCTCTGAGGGGTGGTTGCTAATGGTGAGCTATTTGACAAGAAGGCTGAAAAAATAAACAAATGAAAAGTGTAAACATTTTACGGCAACACAAACAAGATTTCTTGCTGAGACTCCTCAAAGTATGCAGTGCTTTTTGTGTGGTTGCCTTCAACTAAAGTATGCTTTGTTTTACTGAGCGCACAAGTAATGAAGCATACTTCTAATGTATTTTTTACGAAACAAATTACTTTTCCTCTTCTCACTCTCTCCTTTTTACAAGGCTTTCTTAATCATAGATTTATCTGAACTAATTGCGTATCATTTATCTTCAAATAAATAGTTGACTTGCCACAATTGATCTTTTGTTTGTTTGTAACTGTTTTTTGTTGTTGCTATTTGGTTAGTGGCACATTTTTCCCAGTTCCAAAAGAAAATTGTTTAGATTTTTTATATTAAGTTAAGCTGTCATTTTGGCGACCGTTAGTTCATCTGTCAATTGTCAGTTTAGATATGTCATAGAGACCGACCAACCCCAAAGTTGTTCTGGCCGTCCCCCGTAGTCTAAGCGTTGCACGTCCTCGTCTTCGTCGCCATTGTCATTTGACGTTTTGTTTAACATAATTTGTTAATTTAGTTTATTCACAAGAATTTAAGGATCTATTTGCCGGAATTTGTTAACGAATACAAATGTTTATCTACTATTTGAACACATTGTTGTCATGGTTAGTAAATTTATTTAAGCTGCTTAAGTCATTTATTACAAAAGGACGAAAAGGAAGACCAAAAAAACTAGAGACAATTTGATAAGTGTAGCGTCTGCTGGGTGTTTCATTCGAGTAGGAGGGGGAATTAATTCGTGCATTAAGGAATTACAGGAAAATGGTCAAAGAAATTACTTTGTGAATTAAAGGGAAATTGGTTATTTCACAGCACAAATAAATGGAACTAGTTGGCAATTTTTTCTCCGAAAGTCACACATCTAAACTAAATTTTAATATACTCTTAAGGAGCTTGAAATATGTTGACCAATTTTTGTTAAAAATCAAACTCACGCACAAAAATAGCTAGCTGATATATACATTAGGGCGTACCTCAAAAAAAAAGTTCGCCGTACACCTTCGAATATGAAGTATTATTGAAAGGTAGTTTCAAAAAAAAAATTTTTATTTTTTTATGCCGAACGTAGGGGTCGCGCTTTTACATTTTTCTATATAACTTGTATTTATAAACGGATTTTAAAGTGTGATACATCGATGTTTTTGTCTCGACGAGGCCGATTTTTTTGTCTTTGAAGTCATTGAGCTCAAGCACCCCCTTCTGGTACTTACCCATCATTTCTCAGTTGCTACTACCCTAATGTACCACTCTAATAATCGAAAATTAAAGCTCGCATAAAATCATGAATCATGTTTGAGCTCAATGACTTCAAAGACAAAAAAATCGGACAAAAACATCGATGTATCACACTTTAAAATCCGTTTATAAATGCAGAAGTTATATAGAAAAATGTAAAAGCGCGACCCCTACGTTCGGCATAAAAAAATAAAAAAAATTTTTTTGAAACTACCTTTCAATAATACTTCATATTCGAAGGTGTACGGCGAACTTTTTTTTTTTTACTTGTAACCTGGTACGCTCTATTGTACAGCTTTGTTGGTTTTTCTATGTGGCTTTTGGGATTTCGTACATTTTTAATTAATTGTCTTATTGTTTTTATGGGAAAGTCATTTCTTCTTAAAATATTTTTAATTTTCTCTATGTTATTTTTGTGGAAGTCCTCATCACTTATGTCTAGTACTCTTCTGATAAAATTGGTCGCGGTGTTGATTTTTTAATATTTTTTATAAATAGCGCGAAGCCCCCGCTACAAATTAGATAACATAATATTTTATATTATTTTGTAATAGCTGGGATTTAGAGAAGATAACAAAGCCTAGCTATAAGATGTTTGACGGTGGTTTGAAAGTGTTTGATTTGACTTTGAACGATGTAACATGATGAATCTCTCGAGCATGATGACAGGAAATATGAATATTATATTGGAATATATAATGGAAACAGTGTAAAAGTATACATGTTTCCTACAATTATTTGCAATGAAGTATAAATCAATAATAATTTAGGTAAAGCTAGATAGAGTTAAAAAATAAACAAATAACAGAAATAAACAAGAAAATTAACTCAGTCGTTGGCCCTCATAAGCTCAAGAATGCTTTGTTGAACATGAGGCAGCAATTAATGTTTTATTTAGATTATCATAAACATTAAAAATCTTCTAAAATGAAAAAATTCTATTTTTAAAATCCTCTGAATGACGTTGTTCATCCTCTCAATGATGTTGTGCCACAGCTGCATGGCGCTCCACTGGACACCACGGCTTCCACCATTCAATTGTTCATCGTTTCATTAGAACTCACATAACATCCCATGTCTTGCTGATTTCCACGGACACACTCCGCCACATCCACCCCGTGCTGGCTGACCCTTAAATAGCCATTAAACTTTTATTTATTAATATTTAGTGAAAACAAAAGTTAAATCATTCCTTCCATTCACAGGAAAAAAACTGTACCCAGATTTTAATGATTTACGCACACACGCTCACACTCGCCACACTGACATTCTGAGGTGGTTGGTTTCCTTGATTAACAGTTAAAAACCAAACCCCCCGGAAAAAGTGAGCAGAATACAAAACCCTTTGTTTTTTTGTTTTTCGAACTACACAAAGCTTTCTAAACGCTGGGAACTCAAAAAAGTCAAACAAATAAAAACAAACGAAAGGAATGGAGAGGAAAGGAAAAGAAACAGCAGCAGCAAAATAATCCGAGCAATCAGATACAAGTAATTAAGCACAAAATTAACAACAGCATCAGCAACGACCAAGTCAAATTTCAGGGAATGAACCAAATCACCACCATCATCAGCAAGGTACCTACCTAGCTAGCTGGCCTGGCCCTGCTGCCTGGCTGGCTAGAGGAGCGCAAAGATATGCGCCGCCTTTATGAGCCGTGCAAGAAAAAGGGTTACTTTTCGGTTATATTTATGGTCATTAACGTTGTTGATTATTTCCTCACTCTCGACTGGTCGACAGCCTTTGTTCGGACGTATGCATAATCCTTTTATGTTAATATCCACAGCAGCTGGCCATTGTATTATGACCGGTAAGGGTTTTTTCAATTTAGTGTAGCAGGTTTCCAGCTTGGATTTTCGTCTCAAACCATTCTAATTATGATTGAACCTCACTGAAAACCCAATGGGAATGTGAAAGGTTTTAAGTAGACCATGCATAACATTCTACAAAACTCCTAAATTAATACTGATATTTGATTTATATATATACCAGTTAATGTGATAGCGGTCTAAGCCATACTTTCTTCAATGGTTTATGTTTGAGTCAATTGAAAAATATTCTTCTACCGAAGCTCAAATTTAATTTCTTAGAATATCCTACTACTATATTTCAGAGGATGCACTGAAATAGACCACTTTCATTCTTGTCAAAATTGAAAAAATTAAATAAACAAAAAAATTTATTTTAATTCGAAAAATTAAAAATAAATAAAGAAAGATTTATAGGTGGTTCGACTAGAAAATTTATATTGAAATTATTACTTATTTTCCAAATAATTATATGAAATGAAATTATTTGAAAAATAAATATTATATTTATAATATTATAAGTTATTCTAATTATCGGAATAATTGAAAGTTCGCATTAGAAATAAAAAAATGTGTGTTTACATCACCTCACATCAATATCTGTGGATATAGTGTGACTTAGACCACCTTCAAACTAACACTAAATACAATTTTGATTTTTTTGTTTTGATTTAGAGATCTGATCAAAATTAAGAGCATAATTGGCATATCTCACTTTTTTTGTTTTTTTTTTTTTGTTTCTTTTCTTTTGTTCTGTGACTTATAGTGAAATTTGACGTAGAATATTTTTCTCATTCACACCATCCCTCTAAAATTGAATTTTGTGGGAAATTTTAGCACCAATTCGGAAAAAGTACGAAATTAACCCTAAAACGGATTTTAAATTTTGACTTATTTCTGCCTTTTAAGTAGAATTTTGAGCGTTTGTGTATTCAGAGACTTATAGTAGAATTTGACGACAAATATTATTGTAGAAAATTTTGACCCGCGAAACACCTGTTTTAGGTGATTTTTTGTACTCATTTGCAAAAATGGACCAAGAAGACCCCTATATCGAGGAGGTAGAGGGTTAAAATGTTCCACAAAAATGTTCCTCGTGGTATTGTTAGTAATATTGCTGAACACATTCTATACTTAAAATGTAAGGTTTCCTATGACGATTCATCATAAGAATGTGCGAAGGGGTGAAAGGCGTGAACTTTCAAAACGTGAACGATACACGTTTATTGTTTTTTACGCTCCACAGTGGTTCAGGATCAAAATCCATCGGCCAAAATTCAATAACTTTTGTTCTAGTAGACATTTTTGAGTTTTGTAAAATAGACAAGGACTTAAGGATCATTTCGAGATGCAATCGGCCCAAAATTGACTACTTTTTTTATTTTTCGATTTTAAAGCAAATTCAAATTTTTATTTTTTTTAGTTTTTAATGTTTTTTTTTCATATTTTTACGTATTTGTTCATAATGCGAAGAAAAAATTTTTTTTTTTGTATTACAGATTTTCACCTCATTCAGATTTTGAAAATTAAAAAAATCGTAATTTCTTTTGTTGACTTTGGCGAACTGTTTCTCACACATTTTAAGAGTTTTTGCACTCAAATTTGTTTTATTAGAAATTGTGGTTTCTTGGCTTTATTATGATGCCAAAACTATGTTTGTGGCAAATATAGATGATGTAATGAATATTGTAAAAAATATCCTTTTTGAACAAATGTCTGACTTTGGACCAACATAACTTTTTCCCTTCAAAAGCCTTTAAGGCAATATATACATATTTGGAAAGGTCGAAGGGTTCTCCGTTTTTGCAGGGTAACTTTTGCCTGCACGAAATTGCACCCTTGGAAGATAGGATACATTTAGTGCAAAAAGTCAGATTTTTTAATTCCAAAACGCAGATAAAAAGATGCGTAAATTTTCTTCATCCTCATGCTAAATTTTATAACAATCGGAGTTCATTTGGCGATATTATGCCCACTCTATCAGAATCCATATCAGAAATTTGTCCTTTTTCGAAAAGTTTTCATTTTGTTCCACAGTGCAAATTTATGCTTGCCTGAAAACCGACACCCCATATCCTTCTCAGCCATTTCTCAAGCCAATAAATTGGTATTTCTTGAATACTTTACAAATGAAATCTTTCAATCTCTGACTTTGTTAGCTTAAGTCAATTATGATTTTCCAAATTTATACATATCACCCATCATAATGCAATGACCCATGGCTGTGTATCTCTCTGAGCATTTGTTCTTGTGCCAGAAATGTATCCAAGTAAAACAAGAGCACTGTTCCTGGTGTCTAACTATATGTGTGTGTGCATTACCGACTGTGTTCACAAAGTGTGCTGTGTAGCGACACGTGACCATCTTACCGTCAAAATGTTGTCATCTTTCACCCTGCCTGCCTGCCTGTCGGGTGGAAGAGTCCAGTTCGCTAGATTTGAATTACAAAACATCGACATCATCAGCAGACCAGACCAGACCGACAGCAGTCAGCCCGCATGAAATCACTCATGTTTTCAAGTATCAAACTTCCGCCGACGTTTTCCAAAACTACAAGGACATGCGGAGGACGTACGTACGTACGTACCTCCACTACGCCACTACCTTTATAGCATTTCAACTCCTTTCGCTTTGTGTTCGGTGAGTGAGTTCAGTCCCTCCCTCGCGGCTGGTTGTGAAGAGGCAAACAAATGCAATTTTCAAGTATAATTCTCGTTTGATTATAGACTTGAGCCATTGAGGCCGGCCATTCGAGTTGTGTCGTGTTTGGTAAATAACACTGGTCTGACTGTGAAACCACTAAAGTTTTTAATGATTGTGCCGAAAAGCACTCCCACTCTACCTTGATGTGGAACAGCGTGCGAACCTTCCTATGTTAGGCTGTGGTGTAATCGCAAGGAAACTCCCATTCTCCCCCCACCTTCCAGGAAAAAAGGGTTAACTGCCATCTAATCTTCGCTTCGCTTGCGTTTGGCCATTAATGCTGATTGACGCCTTTATTTTCCAGAGTAATTTCGTGTAATTGAAACTCTTTCTGTTGTTTGTGTGTGTGTGTGTGTGTGGGAGAGTTGGTGACATTGTGTTCTTCCTTTTGTGGCACTGCCATCATCGTCATCATCATCGGCATTGTCAGCCCCAAAAATCAGGATGTCTCTGACGGCCGTCAATGTTCGAGTGTTCAGCGGAATTCTTTGATGTTTTGCCTGTTGTTTTGTCTCGGTTAATGCGCTTTTTGTGCTGTAAGTAATCAAAGTCTGCTCTTATTCAAGTATTGTTTTAGCTTTTTTGCTATTTTGGTTGGAAAACTCGGAGTTTTATGGTTTTTAATTTTGTTGTTAATATCTTTACCAACAAATTATGGTATTGTCACCTTTTTTGCAAGAGTTCCCTTCTTGTCTTCTGTTCGTATTCGTTTATTGGATGGCTTTCAGAAAACTGTCATTAACATTAGGTTTAATGTTAATTGTGTTAACGTCGATTCTGTCATTTGTAAAGCTGGCTGGATGTAGGGCTATCCAGCTAAGACATTTAATTACAAACGAAGTAGAGAAATGTAGGAATATTCTGGGTTTTGTAATTTCATTATAGTCCTCAAAGAGATTAGAGGAGTTTAAACAATGCCTGAAGTAGTTGATTGGGAAAAGGGTTACTAAGAGTGAATTTTACAGTGTAAGTAGTCGGGAAAATGATTCGATTAATTAAAATTTTGTGAGAATTACTTTTCGTTCTGAATTGAATTATTTATCCAGCTTGAAATGTTTCCAAAAGCCGATACTTAACAAAAAACAGTCCAACATGTCGAATATTCCAAATGGAAATTAAGTTTTATTTTCATTCAGTATTCTAGTTTATATTCAACAACATTTAAATTCAATCTAAAAATGAAAATACAATCGTGCTCGATCAAACCAATCAATGTATGATCCAACTAAGCCGAGCAAGTTAGATACTATTTAACGTGGTTCAATCAAGCAGCTCGTGGTATGTTAACATACAATTACGTACGTAGAGGTTTGATATAACTTGTGACCTTATCCATCAACTTGTTGATACTATTCAGACCAACAGATAGGCTAGCATATTCATTTCCAACTGCAGCTGCAGCGTTTTTTCAAGTGAAAGTACTTCAGAGTACTTTCTCTTTTGGCTCAAGGATAGTATAGGAATCTTTTATATAGTCAAGCTGCCCTTTTGCATCCTATATGTAATCGCATATCATCTATAGTAGCTATCCAGAAAGAGTTGTTTCTCTGATGTCATTCTTATACGGATCCCTAGGCAAAGGGGCTTTTATACGAATAGCCGAGCAGCTGAGTTGGCGAGATCTATTTTTTCTATGGTGGGATCTATTTTAAGTTGATCATAAGACCGATAGGGTCTAGTAAAAGTAATATCTTCATGCACTACCTAAACTGATCTAATATCTAGTGGAAAACCCTAGATACTAATCAAATATCCAGTCAGAAGAGACAGTCGATCAGCCCTAATAAACACAAGGGACAAGTCTCTCAGTGCTACACGACATTGACGAGATATCGAAATTTAATATTTCAGATCTAATCAAATATATCAATCCTACAGACTGGAAGCATACCTTTCCGCGAGATGAGGTCCATTGAAAACGGTGCCTTCAGGTACTACTTGACGCTGTGACATTTAAAAGCGAATAAATCTATACAAAATAAATTATATTCATGACGGAGGTTAACAATTGAGAAAAAATATATAATTTAATGCAACCTGGTTATAAGAAATATAGGTCTAAATCTATATTTTAAAACAGATTCCTCACAATCGTAATAATATAAACTGAAGACATTCACAATGATCAAAAACTCGTAGGATTCTAGAATATGGAAAATTATTCTACAAATATGGAAAAATAGTAGTAGTTTGATTGCAGCAAGCAAAGTTAGAATTATGGTTTGCATTTTCCCGTACTTTTTATTTCCCAGGAAACGGGAATTATTTTTTCAATTTCCCGGGATCCCGGGACAACACGGGAAATCGTCAACGTACTGTTTACAATGAGTTAAGATTATTTTTTCCAATGAAAAATTCACATTTCATTAAAGAAAAATAAATATATATTTCATAACGGACCTGTTACAGAATTCGTATAATAAAGCGCAATGTGAGATCAATTCAAACATGTTTTCAAGTTTTTTTCTTATTTTATTGGAAAATATGGACGCGACGGAGAACGATCGTTCACATTAATAGTGAGTAGAGCATTAAATGTAATGTTTGTTATTTGTCCTGTCGCTTCGAAAATTTTAAATTCTTTATTTTTGGCGTTCGGAAACATGCCCAAAAACTTTTTTTCCGGATTTTATTTATTTTTTTCATATGGAGCTTGAGAGGAAAAATCCGAGAAAGTGGATTTTGAGTCTAGATCCGAACGCAGCTTAAAAATATTTTGTCATCCAACTGCAATATTTGACATACCTGATTAAAAGCTATGTGATCAAAATTTTAATTCAACATTTTAAATTTTATTGTGGAAATGATGGAAAAAAATATGCGAAGAAATATGTAAAATGTTCTACTGAATTCCCGTACGAATTTCCCGGTATACGGGAAATGAAAAATGTGCGAATTCCCGGGAATTTTCCCGCGGGAAATCCCGGGATGCGAACCCTAGTTAGAATATATTCTACAAATGGTTTCCCTTTGGAAATGAGAATATCGACAGGTACTTTTATAATAAAATGCGAAATAATGATAACACTGTGCAACATTTTTGAAGTAATTTCAAAATAACCATATACGGACACCGCTACATGATAAAAGACCAAAAAAAAAGACCCGTTTTTTTTTCCCCCAAAGTCATGCACTTTTTTTTATGGGCCCCCAGAGATTTGAGGCCTCGGTGTAATTTTTGGAAAAAAGTGATCATATTCTCAGGCTCATATCTTGCAAACCGTTCGGAATTTTGATTTACTCTCTGAGGCAAAGTTCTAGCTCTTGTCATAAAGAACAAAAATTGTGAACATATAAAATCAAAAAAACTTCATCTTCAAGGTCAAAATCGCAAAAAACTTAAAAAAATTCGATTTTTTTTAACCTTCTTTCCCCTGTTCAGGTCCATAGGTAGCAAACCGTTGAAAATTCAGGGAAACAATCAGCTACAAAAATGTACCTAAGATCTCAATAAACAACTTTCTAGAACATATGAACTTCCTAGGAATTATTCTTAACACCGTTTAGGTAGCGCTTAGGTAGCCGCAAAAGTGAAAAATTTTCCAAAAATTAGATTTTTTTCCATTCACTGTGCAACATTTTTGAAGTCATTTCAAAATAATATAAATAAATTAAAAAAAATATTTCAAAAAAATATTTTCTAAACTGAATATTTCAAAAAAATATTTTCTAAACTGAATATGAATTTCTTAAATAACTGTAATAAGTGAAAAAGGACAATAATATGTGATAACTTTTTTCGGGTCAAGAAATTGTAATAAATTTAAATTTATTAAACAAATATATTAAAAAAAATAAAAATATATATCAAAGCGTTAAACCTTCATATCATCTTAAATAACTGTCGTAGGCGGAAAGGACAATAATCTGTGATCACTTTTCGGGAAAAAAATTTGAAATTTATTTTATCCAAAAAAAAGAAAAAAATATTTTTCGAAAGAAAGATATTTTCAAAACTTTAAACCTTCATTATTTCTTAAATAACGCTCCTAAGAGAAAAAAGTATTAAAAAAGCCACTTTTTCGGGTCGAAAAATTTGAAAACGATTAAAATTAATTTAAAAAATATTTTCTAAACTTTAAACTTTCATAACTTCTAAAATAACGTTGCTAAGCAAAAAAGGACCATAATCTGTAATCATTTTTTCGAGTCAAAAAGTCGAGGAAAACAATTATAATTTAATTATAAATTATAATTTAATTTTAAAATTATAATATATTTTTAATTTTTCTTGCCTACGAGCAAATGAACAATAATCTGTGATTCTGATGATGGAAATATCGACAGATTACAACAACTTTTATGGCACTTCCAGAATACTGGACTTTTATGCAAAATCTAAATTTACTAAATTTAGGGAAATAACTTTAGGGTTATTTACATGCAATTGTTAAGAAAATTTGTTATGAAAGAAATTTTTGCAAGGATCTAATACTATAACACTACAAAAATTTTGCATAAGATTTTCTGATGTATTTTTGGCTCTCTAAACTCGAAAACGATATCAAAATATTTTCTGGATATATTTACTAAAATTCCAATTTTTGCCGTAGATATCTTGAGGGTTTGTTCACTCATTTTAGATGTTATTTTAGATGTTCAACTAGGCAATATTTTTTTTTGCTAAAATCCTAGTTATTTCAATATAAAATATTATGTTGTCTTATTTGTAGGGAGGGTTTTCGAGATATAAAATAGATAAAAGTAAAATTTCATATTTAAAAATCATCATCATATCATCCATAGAATTTTTACATATAGACATTGTATTTTGCGCTGGAAGTTTAGCTATTAAAAATTGAACAAAATATTTTTTCCAATTTTTTCTTTTGGTGATTTTTTTCGTGCCACCAAATTTTTTTTTCCAAAAAAATCTCAATTTTATTTCCTAAACCACTGTTTTTAATTTTAGGTGGAAATCTAATGGATAAAAATTCCCTCACAAGGACTATCAATGTAAGTACAAACTTTTATTTTGGTGTATTATTTTTATATATTTCGTAATTTATTTCTTTAAAATATATGTTTGAATATCCTAAAAGAAGCTGCTCAAACATAAGCGGTATAGGGATTTTCTTTAATCTTTCCTTTAAGGTGTTCTACACAGGCCCTTTGAATTCTTTGCCAAATAACCAATTAATTTTATCTTGGCGCATAAATCTCAACATAGTAAAAGAAATCAACGAAAATCCTTTATTATCCTGACAACACATATAAAATACCTATTCCAATTCGTAGCAGCAATAAAAAAACTAAAGATGAGATATGGCTGCTATGTGACAAAACCATAAAAACCATTTGAGATGTGAAGTCAATTAACCAAAACTTCACATATGTCACATATACATGGACTTGGTCACATATACAAAATCACACAACGCTTTGACGTGTGTGACACACATGACCCATTGACACGGTTACCAGGACTGGCACACACTCTCTTTCTACAACAAAAAAGCCAAACTAATCTCAAATCGAAATCTTGCAATACTTGAACAAATAAAAACAAACAATCCAAAGACATTTCGCACATAATTCACCAAAGCCTTTTCCAGTCACGCATTCACAGGACAATAAACGGCCGACCGACCATAAATATTCGCTCTGACAAAATCCGGTCAAGATCAAGATGTCTGCTGCTGGCCAAGGGAACAAATCCTTGTGGCGCGCACAAGGCCAGAAATTAGTCAAAATATGTGAAAAATGAATAACTTCCTTCAGAGTGACTTATTGTCGTTGTTGCTGTTGTTATGGCAGAGAGTGTGGTGCCGTTATCTGGTGAAACATAAATCCTTCCCAACCTCCTAATTTGGTTTGTTTTTGGAAAACAAAAATACTTTTTTCTTTGCCAATCATAACTTAAACACGTTTCAAATTCAAAAACATTCATTAAAAGGACGCAAAAGCTACATGTTCTGCTGTTCGAGACTAATGTTCGGAAGCAACAGATCCTTAACAGGTATTTGTCCGGGTAAATCCAAATTGTTCGTGTGCGGTTTTCAGCAATTACTGCCATATTTTTCTAAACTTTGCCATTCGAAAAATATCCTTTTTCCGCAAAACTTTTTTGTGTGTGAGTGCGTTGTTGAAAGTTACACGTGTATGGGTTTAGTTCACTTTTCCCGAGTCATGCACATCATCCACAACAACATGCTTCATATGTGGACATGTGAGTGTATTGGAGGAGGAGTATGGGACGTTGTCATGCATACGTTTTATACCTTTTGGAACAATGTAATCTGATCCTGTGTCCATTTCGCATATGTCTTTTGCTCCATGACACGAGCGTGGGGTCACACATCATTATAAATACTTTTCTCTTTTTGGGTTTGAATGGTTTTTTAAAAGTTATTTGATATTTTTTAGTTGATAAAATGGCATTTCGGGCTTTTATTGTGTGTCTCATTCATAAAAAATATTTTTGATAAGTCATTGCATTTGATGGATGTTCATTCGGGGGGAGAATACTGAAATTCATTCCCGATAAGGTTGCCCAGGCAAACCAAGAATTGTGGTTAAGAAGGATATAGAGGCTCTGAAATGTGAAACCCGAAGTGGGATCAATTTAATTTAAAGATACACAATTTAATAAAAAAATGTTTTTTTATTTTGTAAAACTTACTGAAAATCCCCACCAATTAGTTCCTTGTGTTAATCAGAATTTTTATTCTCTGGTAGAGCTAACATTCCACAGAACTACCTTCCATTACCGCCAAGTGCTTGCATTCATTAGCTCTAATGCCGCCTCTCAATTTTTCCAATTTCAAAGGTAATCGCCCGTTTGGCGAAACAATCCCTCATTCAAATCTTCTAAAAAGCAATCCGATTTTCTTCAGCTAAATGACTCATTAACTTAAAAGTCGCTTGAGGTGAACCAGAAGACAAGACCATGACAAAAATCCGCATGTCTCTGCAAAGCAACAGCAGGAAAAAATCTATCAGCTTTTATGGTCCTTCGGTACGGTTCACATGGCAAGCCAAAGACAAAAAGTGTTTCCTCGTCATCTGCGTTACTTCACTTTATGCGACAGTGTTAAATGGTTGCAATCTGTCATTTTGCCACACAGAAAAGAAACACGCAGCAGCGGCAGCAGCACCAACTCAACCTTATGATGATATGCCGAAGAACAATGGCAAGCATTTTTGCATATCTATTTAAAGTATCTGTTACTGGTAGTGGTGTTCGTGTTGGTGCTGGTAACTGATACTTGCCACAGCAACAAGGAGCAAGCCGACAAGCAAGCAACCAACCAACCATCCAGCCAGCTACTCCGTTATCCGTACGAGAATGCTTTCGGTTGCTTAATAGCCGAACATTTGTATGAAAAATAGCCCGGATGCTAATACGTTTGACTTCCGTTTGACGGATTACTGGTACTGCTATTTATGGGCGATGAGGAATTCTTGTGTTGCTGTTGTTGCCGATGTTACTGGTGTAAAATATGTTGCCCAAATTGTAGTGGCTGCGCTCTGTTGTTGTCGTAGTTCCTTTGCGCAGATATTGAGTGGTGTTTAGTTGTTGGGGAAAAAATTTGCATCATTCCTTTTTTATGGTGCACATTTTCATTAGACAACGTTAGACTGCCGCTATCAGTTAATTTGCTTTTCTATTCTTTGCACAGATGATGAAATTGGAAAGCTGCGAAGGGAAATCTACACCCAACAGTCGGTTATGTACGACTATGTACGGAAGTATGGCATTTCCTTTGATAAAACTATGCAACAAAAATTTTTTCTAAGCGCCAAGTTTAACATTTACTGATGATATTTGAACATTCTAAACTAGAAAACTGTATTATAGATTTTTTTTAATTGTTTACTAAAATTCCAATTTTCGTCGATGGTACTCTCATTTAAGAAATATAAGTCCGATAACATCTGTTTATATGCCCAATTAAATGTATTTCTTCTGGCTACAAATATTGCGCATTTCACTTTCACATAGAAACAGTGGTTTAGGGACAGTCTCCAAAGAATAGAAAATAAATGATTTTTTTTTTAAATCAGAAAAAAGTATTCTAACGAAGAAAACAGTGTCTATATGTAAAAGATCTATGGATAAATGTAGAACTTATGAGTTTTGTCATTTGAAAATTGAATTCTATAAAATATGTAAAATGGTCTTGAGCCACGACAACATCAAAGTAGGGTGTGTTGATTTTAGAAAATTTTTGATTTTCAAAAATGTGTGGTTAACAAAAGTGGTGAAATGCTTTGCAATTCTCAGCTGTATTTTTATTTTTGTGATAAAATTTAGTTTAGCTCGGTAAATCGTCAAGAGAAAAAATCTATTTTTTGCAAAAAAAAAAAATAAATTCTTTTAATTGCTGCTAACTAAACAACTGTTTCTACGTGGATGATACATTTGCAACATTTGTAGCCCCGATAATTACCTTAAATTTAAGATATTACTCGGCTCGATATGGCTTATACTTCAATAAAAAAGGTACCTTCAGCGATAATTGTAATAATTTTAATAAAAATAAGTAAATCCAAAAATATTCAGTGAAGTAATACCTTAAATTATAATTAATTATCAGGGCTTAACATGTTGAAAATTTATCTTTCACGTAGAGACAGTTAATAAAATCGAAAAACATGTTTTTTAAATAGTTTTTCTTTTGACGATTTGTCGAGCTAAACTAAATTTCATTTCAAAAATAAAATTATATCATTGGACCACTTTTTCTAACAACACCTTTTTGAAAACCAAAAATATGTTTAAAATCAACACACCTTAATATCCAAGTCAAACCAAAAAAAAAAAAAAACAAAGAAAAAAAATAAAAAGAGGGAAACAAATCATTATTTATAAATTTGGTTTAAATAGCGCTCAAAACCACTTTACAAATTAGATAACAGAATATTTTGTTCCATTTTGCAGTAGCTGTTTTGATTTTATGAATCAGTATGCATCAATGTACACAAAAATACATTTTTACAGATTTTTTTCTGGATTAAAACCATATAGTTAAAGAACTGTATATAACTTTTCTGGGGTATTTTGGTATCCTAAACTCGGAAAAAAATAACTTTTAGCTGCAACAATAAAGGTCTCACTTTGCCTTTTTGCTAATTTTGGGTTCTGCTGAAGACTTCAGCACAACCTTTGGATTTAAACCAAAATAAATAACAACACATACAACATAACAGACCAACTATACATACAAACAACAAAAAATAAAAACAATTTTTGGTGAAAACTTTTTTTTTTCAATTAAATTTTACTCGAATTTTGAATATAATTTTGGGACTTATGATCACCAAAGGTTTCCACTGATGTAAAAGTTTGAAAGTGACCTTGTGAATACATTGAAAACCACAAAAAATGTGTATATGTCATGCTATCTCATCCAACTCATATTGCATATATAGTATAATGGAGGGATACGAACGGCCATAAAATCTAGTCATTTAAATATTATTACGTCTGACACCATTCCTATGGCTAAATCAAAAAGTTTCACATAAAAGGGATATTAAGTCCCTCTCGACCATTTCTACCAATAAGTAATCCCAGCCGTCAACACAGACAGAAGAACATAACTCCTGAGTTTCATAATTCCAGCTATACCTGCTTGATTGGTACTTTATGTATCCCTTTTCCCCCACTTTGGTCCTAAAAGTACAAATTTGGGGAAATCATTTTGTTTTGTGCGTCCATACAGTCAGAGAAGAGTATAAAACGAATTTCTTTTCCAGTTGATTATTTCCATACATGCTGCGTCAAAAATTAGATGAAATAGAGCTGGGATCTTGAAATTTCGCACAAATAACTTATATGGTCAAATTAGATCAAAAACAATTTTTTGTTTAAATCCGCCCACAACCACGCTTACCTCCCATGTAAGTTATAATGAAAAAATTTCATAAATTTCTTATTTTAATATATATGTTAATACACATCATTAACAGTGATTTTATTTGAGTCCACAATTAAATGAATATTGTCAGTGCCATGCCCAACGCCAAAAAATTTTAGCTTTTTACGATTTTCGAAATTTTTGATAAAAATTATTTAATTTTTTTAATCTATAACAAACGGCTATCATAACTTTATAATTAACTTAAGATTAATATCGGCCGAATATTTACATGTGCTCGCAAGTCATATATCCTTATATCCCTAAAGTATGCTTTAAATAAATTTTTCAAAATACATTAACAGAGAACAACTTCATTTTTTGCTTAGAAGGTTTTACCATTTCTGTAATTAAATCGATGTATGCAGCTATAAGCAGAATATTCATTTTAAAATGAATGAAGCACCCAGAATATAAATTTATAAATCAAAGTGTTGCAAGCATATTAAAAATAAATATATGACTGTTTCTATTTTTATGGATTTTTTTCTTCCCCGAAAAAAATGTTTGTTTTTTTCGGTCACTGTCCTTAAACTGCCATCTCTACGTATTCTGTTGGCAACATATCTTATCATAATTTTATTTAATTTAATGTTTAACATTTATCCTCTCAAAATTATATTCCGAATACTAAAGTCACCTCAGTAGAAAATCGGTATTAAAATATTAAAAAAATCATATACAAAATTGTTGGTGATAATTTTAGAAAACAGGATATGCCAAAATAATATTTTTTCTATTTGTCCCGTATTGAAGAAAAAATTTTGCTTTCAATTGAAAAGAGATAAAATATTTTATATGAATTAAAAAAGTTATTTGAGATTATTAATGTAGCAGCAGTCATCGCCACCCTGTAAATTTTTGAACGTCATTTATATATCTTTAGAATTGTGTTTTAGCTTTTGAGTTTTAAATTTTTCAGGTTTATTAAATTTTTCATTAGAAATTCTACTGCGTGTTATCAACACCAATACAATTAAGTTGTTCCTGGAATAAGTCAATATTTGGCGATTAATCTTAGTTACCCAAATACGTCCTTAAACTTTTTTATTCGATATATGAGCCACCTACTGTAGCTGATTTCTTTATTCGTTGTTGCCCGGCTTTCTCGAGTGTCGCCACAACTGTCCTCCACTTAAAACATCAATACCTCCGCCAATGTGTTGATGGCTATAATTTTCTGATATGTCTCCGGGATTTATTCATTCTACTGTCTCGTTGTTGTTGCTGTTTTTTGGCAACAAGATATGCAAATAACTGTAACGATTTTTGCATCAATACCAACCAGCAGCAGCAACAGGATATAAACCACATTTGCACATTCCCGCATTTCCCCCTCTCGCTACATCAACCAGATGGAGAGAGAGAGACGAACTGGCAATTCCTTTTCCTGTCGTCATTCCGTGTTACTACACTATCTCTTTGTTAAGTGTTTTTTGTTTTTATTTTGGCACAATTTTTTACAACTCTCCCGCTACCACGAACGTGATGATGAGTAACGACCGGAAAGTACATTTTATGGTTGCAGCGATAGCATTAAAAGATAGCAGATAAATAACCTGGAAGCGGGCAAAAATAAGGCTGGCATTCCGTTCTTTTTTTGAAATTCGTGAAAATGGTGTTAATGATTGGCAAGACAAAACGGCAGCAGATTTCCATTTTCGCAATAGCTGCCGAGGAGCAGAGACTGAAACGAAAATTGAAATTGCTGGAGTGATGGCTGCGATAATGGGGCGGCGTGAAAGCAGCCTTAGGCCAGCAGAGCAATTTAGATGATGGATTTCATGTAATGTCAACCAAACAGAAACGGAAATGGAAATTAAATGTTACAGGGATGGTTTCGCAGGGTTGCATGCATTCCAAGAAGACTTTGAAATGAATTGCATAAATATGAAAATTAAGCGGGTAATTTATAAAAATGCAAATTCCCGCCTCGGCTTTGTTTTGCTAATAAAATTTGCAAATGAAAACAATTTAAAGGGATTTACATAAATTATTCAGCAAATCAACAGCAATATTTGCCCTAAACCTGGAAGGAGATGGCTTTTGCAACCTGGAGGGGGAAAGTATTCTCAGCCACACCAACAACTGGTCACTCGAAAGGGATGTTGGTCGTTTCTAATAAAGAAGAAAAATCAATTTCCGAAAACACAACTATCCTTTTTGGAAATTTGATTATCACCTTTCTTGGCAAGTCCACAAAAGCCAAAGCTTTACAATCTTCGTAATTTCAACAGAACTTTGTGATGTGTTGTTTTATAGCTTATTTTTCCTTTTTCTGGAAGGGTATCCAAATTGAATTTCACGCATATGTGATTTTACACAATTTGGCCAATTTTCCAAAGACAACAATTCACACACGCTTACGAACCATTCGCCACATAAAAGGGTTGTGTGGTGTGTGCGTGTGGCCTGGGAGGGATTTTTCAATATATTTTCCATATTTTTTATTACAACTCTATCAATGAAATTTTTAACACGCCACATATAAAAATATAACATGATAACCCAAATTCAATAGCATATTGCTCTGGTACATTTCAAACCCCCCTCCAAGCACACACACACAATCACTCGCTCACTCGACAAAGATGTGTGACATGTCACTGGGAAAAAAAGCAACATAATCGTCCTTTTTCCCTGTCACCCGTACCACATGATGTGGGGTGGGATGTGCTGTGCGCTGCGATGACGAAATTCAGGACATCACAGCTTTTTGTCTCTCCACAAGACAATCAAAGTGACGTGCCGTATTTTGTATGGATTGTGTTAAGTAGCCACAGGCTTTTTTGGTATCCTTCTTTGGTTATTTTGCATTTTTTTTATATGTTGATTGGAAAAAGCTTCAAACAAAAGCAGCAAAATATGACATGGTCTGAACGGCATTATGTTATTATGGTGATAAAATTTAACTCAATAAAGGTCGAACAAAGGACGACTTTTCTAGGAGCTACACTTCGTAAACCTTTTCATATTAAAACTACGGCATCAAATAAACAATTCTGAGTCGAAAAGTGGGCGACAGAAATTCATAAATAAATAAAATGTTTTGTCCGAGACCAAAAAAAAAATTCTTCGAGTGCACTTCATAATGATTCATAAAATAAACACAAAATGTTATATAATTTTTTGGGTGTTTTTTATTTTTTATTAATACTTATTTTTTAATATTTTTTGCTCTCATTTTGGAAATAAAATTAAATTTTACTTTCACAATTGATTTTTTCCAAAAAAAAAGATAAAGATAAAATAAGATAAATGTATAAGACAGAACCTTTTTGTAGACCCAAAATATTTTTTAAAAAATCATGATTTTCTATATTTATGGTTAAATAGCGCGAAGAAGGTCTTTGTAAAAGTCAAGAAACTATTTTGTTTTATATTATTTTTTATCTATTTTTTTCAATTTTTTCGTGCCAGTAGTAAAAAAAATATTTTTTTTTTCAAAAAAATCATTTTTTCTCTATCTTTAAAGACTGTTCCGAAACCACAGTTTCTTTGTGAAAGTTAAATTCACAACATTTGTAGCCATCATAATTTCCTTTAATTGTGTGATTTAAAGGATCTACATTTCCAAATTGACGGAACAAATATTATAAATTTACCTCAGACTAAGAATGGATGGAATGGAATATTTTTAATAAAAACAAAAAATAAAATACAGATTTTAAGAATCGTCATTCCGTTTGTAACACCTTGAAGTATCGACCTGAGACCTATATAGTATATATATTCTTCATCGTCATAAAATTCTAAGGCGATCTAGCCATGTCCGTGTGACCATCCGTTTGTCTGTCTGTTGAATGCACGCCAGCATCTAAACGAAAGGAGCTAGGACGTCCAAATTTTCTATAAATGCGTCTTATATTCGTAGATCGGTTGGGATTGAAACTGGGCGAAATCGGTCCACAGGGAAACAATTTTCCCTCACAAGGACTAAAAATACCCATAATATTTTAGAGTATTTAAGCGCATTCGCCCTATAACAAAAACATGCACCATAAAGTAAGTTTTATTCCTAGGGGCGAAATGGGACAAAAGGGGATAAAAATGGCACATATTAAACTACAACAGCTAGAAACACGAAATTCGGTGTGTACATTCCTCTAATTGAGTAGATACATAATAAAGAGTGATTTTTTTGAGGTTAGGATTTTCATGCATTAGTATTTGACAGATCACGTGGGAT
This sequence comes from Polietes domitor, assembly GCA_947397865.1. Taxonomy (NCBI): domain Eukaryota; kingdom Metazoa; phylum Arthropoda; class Insecta; order Diptera; family Muscidae; genus Polietes; species Polietes domitor. The sequence goes on along the minus strand of OX377621.1, from coordinate 174,079,029 downwards.
TTCAGACATGGTGTCAAAGAGAAAGATGCTCAGTATGCTTTGACATTTCATCATGAATAGACTTACTAACGAGCAACGCTTGCAAATCATTGAATTTTATTATCAAAATGCGTGCTCTGTTAAGAAAGTTCATCGCACGCTTCCATTTTATGGTCAGTTTAATCGACCCACTGAAGCGGCTATTCGGGCTATTGTGACTAAATTTCGCACCAAATTTACATTGTTGGACATTAAACCACCAAGACGCTTACGTAGAGTACGAACTGAAGAAAATATCGCAGCTGTATCGGCCAATGTTAATGATGACCATCAATTATCGATTCGTCGCCGTTCGCAGCAATTGGGCCTCTGTTACTCAAAAACGTGGAAATGCCAAAATTGGACTAAGCGGATGGACCACTTGAGGCGCAGCCGCGGTCAACATTTAAATGAAATTATCTTCAAAAAGTAAATGTCATGGACCAATCTAACGTTTCAAATAAAGAACCGATGAGATTTTGCAAATTTTATGCGTTTTTTTAAAAAAAAAAGTTATCAAGCTCTTAAAAAATCACCCTTTATAATAGTAATTTTTCCAACTTCGTACTTTTAAGGGGTAAAATAGGAATAGAGGGATAAAAATGGTACCATCTAAACAGCTGCACCTAGAATTATGAAATTCGGTGTATATACATTCCCCTGATTGCGTTGACACCAAAAATAAAAGGTTTTTTCCAAATTCGTACTTTCAAGGAATACAATGGGTACAGAGGGATAAAGATAGTACCAACTAAACGACTACAGCCAGAATGATGAAATTCGGTGTGTACAGCCATCTAATTGCGTAGGCGCGTAAAATAAAGAGATTTTACGTACTCTTAAGGGGGTAAAACAGGAAAAAGGGAATAAAAATGGTACCAACCAAATGGCCGCAGCTAGAATCTTGGAATTATGTGTATACATTCCTCTGATTTCATAGCCACGGAAAATAAAAAAATCCAAATTTGTAGTTTTACGGCAAAAATTGGTTTAATCACGAAGCTAGGTTATCTTGTACGTGAGAGATAATGGATTTTCAAAATTTTAAGTGTGGTTTGAAATAATAAAAATATTTATAAAATTATTACTGTACTTCTACGAAAATCAACAGCCTCTGTGGAATGCAATCCATGGTGGGGGGTATATAAAGTTCAGTCGGGCCGAACTTAACACCATTTTTACTTGTTTGTTGAATGCTTGTTACTTGATTAACGCCGTTTTTACTTGTTTTTACTAAAATTCCATGTTTCGTCGAAGGTACCTTTAATATTTGTTTCATTCATTAAGAAAATATAGCTCCGATCATACCCCCTTATATGTTCAATTATAGGTAAATACGTTTGTTACCAATGTTTTTCTAGAAAATATTCTGTTATCTAATTTGTAAAGGCTCTTTTCGAGCTGTTTAAAAAGAATTAAAAAAATCATGATACAAAAATATTATGAGTTTTCATAGTGATATAACTTCTACATTTATCTATAATTTTTTTGAATATTGTCATTGATTTATGCGCTAGAATGTTAGCTGTTTAAAAACAGATCTACATATTTTTTTCCGATTTTTATGATTTTTTCGTCTATGAAAAAAAATGTTTTTTTTTTAAATTTTTCTTCATTTTTTGAGATTGGTCCTAAACCACTGCTTCTATGTAAAAATGAAAATAGCAAAATTTTTAATCATAATAAGTACCTTTAATTAATAGGTGCTACATTACCAAAAATGACAGTACAAATATTAAACGTATTTTAGGCAAAAAATGGAATTTTAATAAAAATAAAATAATTAATAATAATATTCATAAATAAATTTTACACTGATTTTACGAATCATAATGTCTCAATCCACACAAATTTTGTTTTGTTCCCGGATTCCAAATTTTTATTTTTTGTTGCCTTTGTTATCTTTACATGCATACTTTGTGGTGTATCAAACATGCCGACCATTTCAACAACATGTCGATTGTGAATATATATCCATTTTATAACATTTTGCGTGATAATATAATACAATCACATTTTACAGCATATTACGAAAATGGTATTACCAAAAAGAATAAAAAAGAATTTGCAGAAAAAAACAAGGTGTTCGTTATAGCATAATTTGCATCAGGCGGCCGAAAAGTATGTCCGGCAATATGTTTTATGGTAATAATCATGAAAGAATCACACACACTTTTTTCACATCCTCGCACAAAATGCAAAAATTTGGCATCAAAAATATACCATAATCTGTGGAGACATTGTGTTTGAAGCCTGAAGGGGGAGGGTATGGAGTGGAAGGTAGAAGATGCGTGAAGCATGTCACTTTGATGTTTTATGATGCTGCAATAAAAAAAGGTTAACAATATATTTTAATTGTATTTAAAAAACAAAACAGCAAACAATTTGTAATGATAACAATTTATATGTAAATTGAGTGATATCAAACGACATGTTTGAGGGATAAAAGGACTAAGGAATAATTATAGCAGACATTTAATCAGCCAGGTTGCATGTTGCAAACAATTGACCATGGCTTTGGGAAAATTAACGCTTTAATATTCATAGACGTTTTGGGCAGACTTCCGCAGATGATTTAATTGGTTTTCCTCAAAAAATGGATGAGATCATTATTAATTAAAATAAGTAGAGAGGCGTTAAGTTTGGCCGGGCCGAACCTTATATACCCTCCACCATGGATTGCATTCCACATAAGCTGTCGATTTTACAGAAGTGCAGTAACATTACAGGAAAAATCAATAAAAAAATCGAATAAAGTAATTTCATAAATAAATATAAAATTTTAATTATTTTTAAGAACTATTATGAGGCAAACTACCAATATGTTTATACTGTATATATCAAAATAATACTTCAAGTCAAAGTCAGCTCCAAAAGTAAATATAAGGCATAAATCTTCGAAAAATCTTAAATACCCTAATTATTGGATAGTAGGTAGGTCTATTTTCAGCTACAGCCATTTAGCTGGTTGTATTTCTATCCTATTTGAAATCCAAAAGTATAAATTTGAAAATCCACTATCTCTTACGTACACAGTGCAAGATAACCTAACTTCATGACATTTCCCATTTGTAGAAAAAGGGCTGGAAGACAGTGGAAGCATTTTTGCTACACCCATTTGGTTGGTTGTACTTCCATCCTAGTTTAATTCCAAAATTACATATTTTTTATCTCTCATGTACACAATGAACGATAACCCAACTTCATGATTCCAACCATTTTTGCAGTAAAAGCAAAAAATACGAATTTGGAAAAATCATTTATTTTTCAAGTCTATGCAGTCAGAGAAATGTATACACCGAATTGCATTATTTTAGCTCCGGTTGGTGCCACTTTTATCCCCTTTTCACCATTTTACCCCCTTAAAAGTACGACTTTCGAAAATCTCTTTATTTTACATGTCTACGCCATTAGAGGGATGTACACACCGAATTGCATCGTTCTAACTGCGCCCTTTATATGGTACCAATTGTATCCCTCTGCTCCCATTGTCTCCCTTGAAAATACGAATTTAGAAAAACCTTTTATTTTACGTATCTACGCAGTCAGAGGAATGTATACTCTGAATTTTATGATTCTAGCTGCCGCCATTTGGTTGGTACAATTTTATTCCCCTTTTCCATTTTACCCTCTAAAAGTACGAATTTCGAAAAAAACTTTATTTTACGTGTCTACGCAATCAGAGGAATGTATACAACGAATTTCACAATTCTAGGTGCTGCCGTTTGGTTGGTAGTATTTTTATCCCTCTATTTCCATTTTACGCCTGTAAAGTACGAATTAGGAAAAATAATTTTATATTAAATATATCAACACGAGGAATGTACACTCCGAATTTCGTGTTGTTAGCTGTTGTCGTTTGAAAGGTACCTTTTTATCCCTTTTTTCCTATTATTTTTTCAACGAATAAGTATCACTTTGTGGTGTAAGTTTTTGTTAAAAGGGGATTCTATACCCAATCTATAGTAGATATAAGTAGACAGATTATAAAACATGCTGGAATACTCTAAATATTAGGGGTTTTTCCAGTCCTTGTGAGGGAAATATTTTCCCTTGAGAGCGATTTCGGCCAGTTGCAATCCCAACCGACGCATTTATGGAAAATTTGGACCTCCTAGCTCCTTTCGTTTAGATGCTATCGTGTTTTCAACAGACGGACATGGCTACATCGTCTTATAATTTTATTATGATCAAGAATATATATAGTTTATAGAGTCTCAGATTGATATTTCAAGGTGTTACAAACGGAATGGCAAACTTAGTATTCCCCCATCCTGTGGTGGAGGGTATAAAACAAAATACAAATTTTCTCAAGATAATAAGGTTCGTCCTTTAGGGGCAATATTTGTTATGGCATTCAAATGGTCATGTCTACCTTAAGATTTCAATAGTTATTATAACTCTAAAAGTATGCATTGCAAAATACTCAGGTTCTAATCAGTCGATAAATTTATAGGAATGATTTGGCTGGATATTTGCAATGATTAATTGATTTATTAAAAATTAAGTAAAAAATTATCCCCTGAATTTTTGCAAATGTTGAGGTGATAAATTGAGCTTTAATTATTTATTCAGTTATAAGAGCAGGTTACTACCGATTAAAAGGTACCAGTTGTTTTATGTGAGATTTTGAAATTGTAAAAAATAAAATGTTGACACTGACAATTTTCATTTAATTATGGTGCCAAATGAACTCACTGCATTTACGATACTAAAATTGGCCTCGAGCTTGAATTTTTAATACTTAAATAATAAGTTAAAAATTTAGGCCTTATATAAAAATTCACATTTGAACTTATTAAAATAAGAAAGATATTTCGATTTTGCATGTTGTTGTACATGGGAGGTAGGCGTGGTTGTGGGCGGATGTAAGTAATCTGATCTAATTTGACAATTAAAGAGGATGTGTGAGAAATTTCAAGGATTTAGCACCATTCCTTCTAACTTTTGCCACAGCTTGTATGAACATATTTCACTATCTGGCATAAGCCATCATGTTATCCTTACGTTTTATGTAGAGGATGTGCTCTGCATATTACGAGGAAAATTATTGTTGAAAATTTTAGCTCTTAAACCCTGAGTGGGTTTTTTGTCCCTTTTCACAAAACTCATCAAAAGCATTGGAATTGATAACCACGCCCTTTTGTTTTATTATTGCAAACACAGAAAATCGACTTAAAAATGCATTGTTTTGAACATATAAAGCTATGCAATTAATATATTAAATAATTCAATTGATATTTATTTTGCATCTAATGATTTTTTAATGTAATTAAGAAAAATAGTTTATTGGCTCAATATGTTTTTCTCTGAACGTCTACTTCTGCAGGAAAGGTCATAACGTCTACAAATAACCATAGGTTTTGTTCAAATATACCTTGTTTTCTTAGCTAGGGCTCCTCCTCAATGCTCACAAAAAATAATTTTTCTGTCCTGGGACACTAAATTTATTCAACATTTACTCATCCCTGTCCGTGTTTCCATTTTCTATGGATTCTATCAATTCCAAATATCCTGTGAGATTTTTCACTTTAGTATAATTTTTTTTGCCCTAGAAATTTCTTACCTCTCCCCCACCATTACTGCTTCTTTTCCTATTCAATGAATCAATGTAATTTTATTTCCCAACTTTTCGTTACAATTCAGATTTGTTACTTTGGAAATATAACAATTATGTTTCGTTTTTTTATTTTAAGTGGAATGCATGAATGGCTGGCTGACTTCTAACACCCTGAGGGGTATTAGCCAAGAACGTTTGCCAAGAACAAAAAGTAGCAACATGCGTTCTGAAGTGTGTCAGGCTTTTTTCACAGCAGCAACTCAGCCAAATAAACAAAAAGCCAGATTGTGCGTGTGGCTGTGTGTTGTTTTAGAGAAACTTCAAAACAAATACAAATACAATTGCTAAAAATTGCCTTTATAGTTGTGTCTGTTGTTGTTTGCTTAACACACACACTCACAATGGGGCTGCAAGGATGTGTTGTTGGAATACACCACCATGGCCACCATCACCACCACCATTTGCTGATATTTCCTGTGAGTTATTCGTGGTGTAGTTTATTTGCAATTATCCTGTTTATTCATGTATTTGATTTTTGGTAATTATTTTAAGTCCCAGCACAAGTCTCTCTGCTCCTTTGTGCGATGTGTTCGAGCCTTACAGCGGAATACGTTTCGATTCACTGATTTTCAATTCACTTACTTTGTAAAGAGTTAATTTTCGAAGACAATGTTGCTGCTCTGCTCTTAATAAAAGCGTGTGGCTATAAGCGGTTTTGAGGCATGCACCACATTATTTTGTGCGGTGTCCTTACCTCATGCAACTCCCGTTCCAACGTTTGTTTGGCTAATTTTTTGCTCGAATGCTTTTGTAGCTTCGCTTAGTTTCCTTTCGTTTCGTTGTATTTTAATTGTTGGTGAGCATAAAATGAATTACAATTGTTTCTTTTACACAAGAACTTTTTGTTAACTTTACACTTTGCTTAAGGCTTTGTTTTTATTGTTGGCCACAAACTCTAAGGAATGTTGTTTGTTTGCCTTTCACAGGATTCCCAGTGAGGAGCTCGGTCGGCGTGGTGGGAGTTGAACGCAAGACAATGTTGTAAGTGATTATGTGCAAACATTTCACTAACAGCTAAAGTAAATATCTGGGAATTGGGAAACTAATTATATGACGCATTCATCCAGACCGAATATCCGAAAGGGTTAGAAATTACGAGAAGATAAATGATTAAATCAAGAGACACCAGGAAGAAAATTGAATGGAGTTGAGGGGGAGGGGAACGAAGAATGGCAAATTTTAACAAGATCTGAAAAATGAAAAAAAAATACTCACAAAAATAGTAGATGGCTAAAGAAAACACGCATACGAACTTGTACTAGAATTACATATAAATGTTTACCCTCCAAATTGTCTCTCAAGGCGGAGCATTTTGATCGGACTATATATTATGAATGAAAATGATCCGGAATTCAATCGAAAAATCATCTTGATTGATGGTGTCCATTTCCACCTCGGTGGCTACGTCAACAAGTAAAATTGTCGCTTCTCGGGCTCGCAAAACCCAAGAGTTATCCTCATCGTGTGACTGTTTGGTGCGGTTTATGGCCAGGGTTATTGGTTCTTACTTTTTCGAAAATTAGGTTGGTGAATGACGGTGATTGGATTGCGCTATCGATAGATGACTAATGATTTTTTATGGTCGGAGTTGGATGGTATTGATCTGTACAACATTTATTGTCAACACGACGGCGATACGTGCCACACAAGCAACGAAACCATTGATCTTTTACGGGAAAAGTTTCCGGACCGTGTTATCTCTCGAAGAGGCGATCACAATTGGCCACCGAGATCTTGTGATTCTTGCGACTTCTTCCTTTGGGGCCACGTAAAAGATAAGGTCTACGCCAACAGCCCAGCGTCAATTAAAGACCTCAAAGATAGAATTCGTGAGGCTATCGAGGACATAGGGCAGCCACTACGTAATTAGAGGGATGCACACACCGAATTTCATCATTCTAGCTTTAGCCGTTTAGTTCCTAACATTTGTTATCCCTCTGTTCTCATTGTAACTATTGAAAAACGAATTTGGAAGAACCTTTTTATTTTTCATGTCTACGCAGTCGTATAGATGTATGTATATACCGAATTTCCTGATTCTAGCTGCGGCCATTTGGGTGGTACAACTTTTATCCCTTTTTCCATTTTAGGCCTACGAATTCGATAAATCCCTTTATTTTATGTGTCAAAGCAATCAGGTGAATGTATACACCAAGTTTCATAATTCTAGTTGCAGCCCTTTGGTTGGTACCATTTTTATCCCTCTATTCCCATTTTATCCCATAAAAGTACAAATTTTAAAAAATACTTACTTACTTATTATCTTTTATACTCAAATAGTGGAATGTACATACCGATTTTCGTGTTTCTAGCTGCATTCGTTTGATATGTACTATTTTTATCCCTTTTTGCCCCATTTCAATTTATGGTGCACGTTTTTGCGAAAAGGGGAATGCACATACCCAAAATCAAGTAAATAAAGAGTGATTTTTTTGAGGTTAGGATTTTCATGCATTAGTATTTGACAGATCACGTGGGATTTCAGACATGGTGTCAAAGAGAAAGATGCTCAGTATGCTTTGACATTTCATCATGAATCGTCTTACAAACGAACAACGCTTGCAAATTATTGAATTTTATTATCAAAATGCGTGCTCTGTTAAGAAAGTTCATTGCGCGCTTCCATTTTATGGTCAGTTTAATCGACCCACTGAAGCGGCTATTCGGGCTATTGTGACTAAATTTCGCACCAAATTTACATTGTTGGACATTAAACCACCAACACGCTTACGTAGAGTGCGAACTGAAGAAAATATCGCAGCTGTATCGGCCAGTGTTAATGATGACCACCAATTTTCGATTCGTCGGTGTTCGCACCAATTGGGTCTCTGTTACTCAAAAACGTGGAAATGCCAAAATTGGACTAAGCGGATGGACCACCTAAGACGCAGCCGCGGTCAACATTTAAATGAAATTATCTTCAAAAAGTAAATGTCATGGACCAATCTAACGTTTCAAATAAAGAACCGATGAGATTTTGCAAATTTTATGCGTTTTTTTTTTTTTTAAAAGTTATCAAGCTCTTAAAAAATCACCCTTTATAAGCAGACATATTGAAAAAAATCATTCTTAAATACTCTAAATATTAGGGTATGTTCAATCTTTGTGAAGGAACAATTTTTACCTTTGGGCAGATTTCGCACAGTACACATATACGGAAAATTTTAACCTCCTAGCTCATTTCGTTCGGCAGCCAGCGTGCCTTCAACACACAGACAGACGGACATGGCTACATCGTCTTAGAATTGTACCACGACCCAGAATATATATACTTTATGAGGTGTCAGATGAACATTTCAAGGTGTTACTCCTTAGTTGGAGGGGCTCACATGACATTGGCATACAATTACACTGTCTAACTGCATTTTTGGAACATAGTATTCTGAAGGGTATGTTGAGTAGACCATTATTTGCAGAATAAACTTTTAGTCCAGCTGGTCTGAGTTTCTTTTTACAATTGGTCAAGGTTTTCATTTTTTGGCCGAAGGGAGCATTATAATATGCTGCAAAAATTATATACTAAACATGCCCTTTCAAAATTATACGGTCGCTATTAAGTTCCTTTCCAAAAAAATCTTAATTTGTTGGGCAGTGTTATTATATCTGGTTTTGTCTTAAGGTACAAATGATTACAAATATTTGAATGAAAGAGAAAATAATGACCCTAAAGGTATGCTGTACAAAAAATTGTTCAATTGTTTTCAGTGTTGTAGCGAATTTTGGGTTTCCATTGCTAAATCGATTAATCTTGAATTTAATTTTGTAACTTCTCTTACGAAGAATGTTCTGAGATGAACTTCATCTTTAGCAAGGATGCTCTGCGCATTCTAGGTTAAATTTAAAATAGAATAGAAATATCATCAGTGGTAGACTTTACACTATCACAAGGATGTTAGTGTTGTACTCTAGATCCACCCAAGTACGGACTCTTTCAGTGTATTTGCTTTGAGAATTATGATGGACACTCTGTTTTTGTATGGTTTGTCAACAATAATTGAAAAACCATAATATCTTCCTAGAGTTACAGGGAGAATTAAATCTTTTCCTCTTCATTTTCACCACAAATCCATCATATGTCCTTCGCACATAACCTATCCTCAATCATGTGCAATCTTGGAAATGCGTCTCCGCCAAATCCGACAAGTTTATGATAAATCACCCGTTTCCTGCTTAACGCCCCATCACAACGTAAATAGAGCATATCTGGGTAAGAAAATCAAAATATAAACTTGCAACGCTTACACGCAACTGTACCCGTCGTGTACTTTGACTTCAATTCATAAAGAGTTCTCTTTTTTATCATTTCCTTTCGTCATTGACAATCAAATCAACTTTTACTGGCTTGGATGGCCATTATAATAAAAATCAGATGCCGAGCCGAGAAATAAAACTTAAAAAGTTTATATATGTTTGAGCATCAAAAAATAAATAAATACAAATACTGCCTATACCTAGCAGAGCGTATTGTTTGGGCATATAGCCAAAGAAAACTGTTGTCGCGCTGTGGTGCCTTTGTCTTTTGTGAGCCTGTAAGTATGCTTCATGTAATGTTTTGGCATTGTTGTTATTCGTTATTCTTGATTGATCGGTCGTAATGTAGACAAACATGATGGTGGTCACGTGTCTGAGTAATGTCGAGACACGTGTTTGCGTATGTTTTGTTTAGACGACAACCATGATGTTGATGTTTAGGTGTGTCTGTGTGTGTGTCTCTTCACTCTGTCGAGCAGTATGAGTGAGTGCGAGTGCATATGTGAAGATGTTTTTTTATATTTTTGTTTTGTTTTATTTGTGTTGATGTTGAAATCCTTGCCAGGAGGGGTTGGGGGTGCTCCTTGTTGCGAGATGAGTGCTGTTTAATTCGTTTTTCTTTTTCGTTAGCTTTGCAAATCATTTGGAAAGAACGCTATTAAGCCTAAAAGTATGTGAAGATGTTATGACGACTTCTCAAGTATTTTGTCAGTTTTTACCCATTTTGCGTTTTCATTCATCAACACTTTTGCTAAACGGAGCGCAGACAAAAAGGAATTAATCGTAATCAATTTTGTGTGGCGGCAGCAAGGATTAAGGGAGGCAGACAGAGAAGGAATCTTTTGTGTTCGATGTGCTCAGGGAGATCTTAGGTCTGAAAGAAAGGGGTTCAGAAGGACAAAATAAAAATTTTCTACTGTATTTCCCTAGTACTACTGAGGGTAATTTAATATGATCGAAAATTAAATATATTTCTGAACAGAAAATATAGTATGTTTTTGGGTAATAATATTGAAATTCGGCCTATTAAACTGGAAATAAATCGAAAAACTTAGCGATGTCCGCCTGCCTGTCCGTCCGTCCTTGTAATCTTGTAATCAAATTAAAGGTCGCAATTGTAGTCAGAGCCAAATTAAACTTTCCACAACGACGTTTTTCGGGATAAGGGCGAACGCTGTTTAATTTGAAGAAAATAGGTTCAGATTTAGATATAGCCCCTATACGAATTTCACTTCCGATTTGACTCTTTTCCCTGTAGATACCACATATTTTAATATATTTTCTTCAAAATTAGCAAAACATCTTATATTTGAACTACAACTGTGAACTGTGGTAGAAATGTGTTAGATCGGTTCAGATTTGTAATAGCTCCCATACAAATTTCACTCCCAATTCAACTTTTTCCGCTCTCGAAACCACATATTTTATCAAATTATCTTCAAATTTGGCATAACGACTCATATTTAAACTAGGAAGACCTGTGCTGGAAATAGGTCAGATTGGTTCAGATTTATATACAGCTCCCATACAAATTTCGCTCCCGACTTGACATTTCCGCTTCAGAGACCACGTATTTTCACAGAATTTCTTCAAATTGAGCATAACACGTTACACTTGAACTGAAATACTTGTACAAGTGGCCACTTTATTCCATGTTTGTATATAGCCCCGATACAAATATTCTTCTCAATTTGACAAATTGGGTCAGGTCATATTAGCCTTCCTTCCCTTCCCTTTATCACTTTTTTACCGAATTGTATTGTATTCGGATAGAAAGTGGAGTGTATCATATAGTCGACCCCGCCCGACTTTACTTTCCTTACTTGTTTTATAATAATTTCTTCGTAATGTTTGACATAAATATGCAAAACACACCCTCGATTTAAATTGAAAGGATAGCATGGTTTCCTGTGACACACAGTGGACTATTTTCATACAAGCTTTGCCAAATATTAGAAGGAATAAAACTAGGGACTTAAAATTTTGCACACATCTTTATATTCTCAATTTAGATCAAAAACGAATTATCGTTTAAATCCGTCCACAACCACGCCTACCTCGTATGTAATAAAAAAATCGTTTTATTTTTCTTATTTTAATATATACGTTAACACAAATAATTACCAGTGAGTTGATTTAAGTTCACAATTAAATAAAAATTGCCAGTGTCACGCTCATATTTTTTTTATTTTTTACAATTTCGAAATCTCAGATAAAAGTCCTGACATCTTTTAATCGATGGTAACCTGCATTTATAACTCAATAAATAAAGAAGGCTTAACATCTCTGCTTAATATTTGCAAAAAATCATGAGGATAATTGCTTACGGTGTTTAGATAATTAATAAATCATTCCAAATATCCTGCCAAATCATTCCTATAAACATATCGTCTGATTGGAACGTGTGTATTTTGTAATGTATACTTTTAGGGTTAGAATACATTTTCTATTAAAATATTTTGTTGTTGGTTTTAAGGTGCAATTTTAATTTTTGTGGAGACTTTCATAACAAACAATTAAGAGATACATAAGAAATTTAACAAACGAAAAGTTAAGACTATAGCTTATTATCGTAATAATTTAAGATTAATTTGAAAAGCAGCATAAAGCTTCATCGTTATCAAAGTAAAATAAATACTAATACATTAAAGAAAAACGGCCTTATTCCCAAGGCTCACATGACATTGGCATACAATTATTAAATCTGGTGGAGTCTTAAGGTACAAATAAATATATATATTTGAATGTCAGGAAAAATAATGACATTAAAGGTATGCTGTACAAACAACTGTTCAATTGTTTTATAAGATTTGGTTTTTGAAAGCCTTTTACATCTGTTCCAACTACAGTTTCATTAAATCGTTCCCTTCTTCAACTACTTCAATGATACGTTTAGAGCAGTACCAGGCGTCCACTTGGCGTGCGCCATGATCTGCTTTGTGTTGACCGGCGGTTTAGGACGATTTCATCACGTCAGAACCAATAATAGTATTGTGCAAACAGGCCATATTTAATAAGGGATCGATACAAATGCATTGAGCCCTGCTTTTTTTTAGCAGTTTGACTTAAAAATCTTAATATTGTTATAGTTCGCCTCAGGATCATGGATAATTAAAAGGGCTTGATATTATTTTTAAATTTCTTTATTGTTTATCTTTAGGTGATATTTAAACTGTAGATAATAAACATGTTCAGAGTACAGCAATATATATTTATATATTTTATTTTTAAATTAAAATATAATTAATTTAATTAATTAATTTTTAAAATAAATTAAAATTTTAAATTAAATCAACAACCTATATCTTCAAAATCTTATTATTTCTGTTGAGATATTCTTTGTAGTCTTTGTATTTATATCACGATGCCATAACTAGAACCCCAATGATATGAAATCAATATCTCCATTTATAGGCACGACCTTAGCAAATCTTGCCCTATCTTTTAAATAATTCACTTATTACATTTTTGTATTTCTAAATAAAGTGTCCTTAATACTTCCACCTTTTACACTCATTTGATATAAATCAGATTTTTCTTACATTTCATGCCAAAAAATTCCATGCCATCCCTTCAAACTTTGATTTTAATTAAAAGACGCTTCCCTTGCTCGACCAAACCGGTCATGTATCCTTCACTTAGCTACAAGGACCAAATTCAATTAAGCTTATTTAAGCGTTAAAAGCCAATGTTGCACAGTGCCATACCCACACATATGCACTCGTGATAACCCCTTTTTGGTGGAAGTCGTCTTCATCTTCTCTCTAATGACTCATAAAACCTCCTCTGCATGCATTATAATGCATTGTTGTGATGTGCCGAGTAAAGCTGCCAAAAGCCGACTTCATGGCGAACGCCTAAAGTATGCATGTCTTAAATCTATAGTCACTCACTTGCACACACCCAAACACAACCCATGAATCCTTCGACGACTTTGTTTATGCAAAAATGGAGGAAAAACTGAAAGGACGTCATCATCACACTTTTGCACGGACGTTTTACCCTTCCTCGATGACATTTTCAATGAATTGGCAGACCAACGGATGTGCAGGAGGGTGTTGAAAGGTGACACTTTACTGCTTTGCATAACCTAAAGCTATATGGCAGGGAGCTTACCGCCCGCCCTCACTTGGCTTTAGCCTTCTTAGGCAAAAGATTAAATGCAAAATGCATTACAATTTATTGTTGTTTAATTTACAGACGTTGTCCTTTTGTTGTGTGACGTTGAGTTGTGAGTAGATGTGTGTGTGTGTCGTTACGCCACTCTGCCTTGCCTGTCTTGAACAGCAATAATGCATGCATTAACCTAACAAAACATGCCTTTTTGCAGTTGCGTTCGAGACAATTATAATTCTATTTTGGTTTACCACATCACATACACACACACACATAGACGCACTCCTTGACAAACTCCTGCCACAAAGCCACAGCCACTGAGGTCCTTGGCCATTGTAAATTATAGATGCAATACTACGCAGCCAGTCTCTCCAGGACAATTGCATTTGGCGCAAAGATTTTTTCAGTGCCTTCTGTGATTTACATTAACATGCAAACAGTTGTTGCAGTTGCAGTTGTCGTTGTCGTGTTGCCGTCGTCAGTCTGTCTCTATCGGTTACTTCATTCATTTATAATCAATCTTTTTAGCATACAAATTAATTAGATGCGAATGCATTTTTAATTGTGTTTTTCACCAGCGTGCCACAACGGCAACAACGGCAGCAACGTGGCAACAACATGTAACTGCACTTGCTGCATACAAATACAGCCATTTCTGATGCTGCTGCTACATTTCATTGCAATTTCATTTCATAAAGTCTGCGGCGTTGCTGTGTAAATTTATGAGGACACAGTATGTGTCGCGGCACAGTGTGTGTGTATGTGTTCGCCCATATACATCGAAAGGACAATGACTTAATGCTGGAATTAAGGATGTGATCGATGTGTGGAAGCAATTAGTAAATTAAGTTGGTAGTTGCAATTTTTGCAATGTGTATTTCTGCATAAATACTTTGTTGAAAGCATCTCTCTCGGTGGTCTACTAAATTTCACAGACTTATAGAGCCACGAAGTGCATATCCACAACATTTGGTTAGTGGAAGGAGAGGGGATGTCTTTCATAGGCTGAAATTGTGTGTTTTGTGTTTCGGATTTTAATCAAAGGATTGATTTATAAAAATTATTTGAAATCCTATTAAGGAAATGTTGAAGAAAGATAAATCAGGGAGGACTTTTACCGACACTGATTCGGACATTCATATCCATTCAATCATCGACCAGGTCTACAAAAAATTGAGGAATAAAAATTGAGGATGAATAGGGTCGAGTAAACAGAGAGATTTTAAGGCACATAAGACTCAGTTATCCTTGTTGACTCACAAACGATTCACAGATCCAATGTCGTCGTCAATATCTATGAACCGTGTCATAATTATAGTCAATAATAATTGAGCAATCAAATGATCTTAATGTTCTGGGCATGAAGAATCAATTTCTATTGATTTTTATGAAATATAGGTCCGGTCACACCCGCTTATACGTTCAATTAAATGTACTTACGAAAATATAAAAATGTTAGCAAACATTAACAAAAAACATAAAAAATCGGAAATTTTATTTTTAATATCTTTTCGTGCCAGCAAACAAAAATTTTTCGAAAAATTCAATTGCAAATATTCTATGTGAACCTTTAATTCAACGTACAACCGGGTGTGATGGGACTTATATTTATCTGCGAAAATTTGGATTTTAGTATAAAATAAAAAATCCAACGAAAAATCCAAGAAAAAATTGGTTATTTTTTTTCATTTTTTTTAGTGTTTGTAGGATTGCACCATCAAAAAAAATTGAAAAAAAAAATATTTTTCCATAACCAATTTTTTTTTGGATTTTTCAGTGTTTGTATACCTTGTGTTTATGAACTAATGAACAAATTATAATTTTGATTATTTTTCATTGTAATTCTTGTAGATTTTGTAAAAAATTAATCGAAAAAAAATCGTAAAAAATAGATGCCATCATTACATCACTTTCAAACTCAGACATTCGCTTAAAAATAGACCTAAGCACACTACTTTAAATGGATTAGTGTAATCATTTCGAAAATCAAAATAAAAGAATTAATATTGGAAAAACTTTAAAAAATCGAACTCTGCTTAACATAACACCTCAATATTTTAATTTAAATTTAAAATTACCTTCAAAACGAGGTATAACACATTAAAATCGGTAAAGTATTTCAGGAGTTACAGGCGATTGAATGTAGTATGTTTTCACTGCTAAATTGGTCATAACTCGTGAAAAAATTTCAATTTTTTTTCCAAAAATACGTATATAATATTTTTATGAGAAGAATACATTCACAAACTTTCAAAACAATCGCAGCTGTCGAAGTCAAAAACCGTATCGCTTGACATGGAATGACTCATATATATTTTGATTTATTCGTTAAGATATTAGCTATTAAAAAATAAAACAAAATATTTTTCTGATTTCTAAAAAAATAAAGGTAACAAATGAGAGTAAATATACTAAAGGTACCTTAGGCAAAAAATTTGAATTTTAGTAAAAAAAAATAAAAAAATCCATACATTTTTTAAAATCGTTTTTGAGTGTTATAATTTTATACACTAACAAATTTTTGTCGGACATGTGTTTGAAAAATATTTTCGTCGTTTTTCCACATAGAAACGAATTAAGAGTCAGTAATCAATTTAGAAATTAATGATGAAATATCGAATAAGTTATTTATGATAATTATAAATGTTGTAATGATGTAATTATTATTAATGATTTTTTTTTTTCAAAAAAAATTGTTTTTCGGAAAAATATTTTTTCTATGTTTATGTCTTTTTTATACCCTCCACCTCCAGGATGGGGGTATATTCACTTTGTCATTCCGTTTGTAACACCTTAAAATATTCATCGGAGACCCCATAAAGTATATATATTCTGGGTCGTGGTAAAATTCTAAGACGATATAGCCATGTCCGTCTGTCCGTCTGTCCGTCTGTCCGTCTGTCTGTCTGTCTGTCTGTCTGTCTGTCTGTCTGTCTGTCTGTCTGTCTGTTGAAAGCACGATTGCGGCCGAACGAAATGAGCTAGGAGGTTCAAATTTTTCCTAAATATGTCTTATGGTTGCAGATCGGTTGGGATTGAAAGTGGGCGAAATCGGCCCAGAGGGAAAAATTTTTCCCTCACAAGGACTGAAAATACCCCTAATATTTAGAGTATTTCAGCATGTTGTTGTTTGAACATAATAGCTTGTATTTACTTGATATTTGCAATTCGCATTCCCTTTATAGCATAATAGGGCACCATAGAGTGATTTTTATTTGTAGGGTGCGAAATGGTACGAAAAGGGATAAAAATAGTACCTATCAAACGACAACAGATAGAAACACGAAATTTGGCGTGTACATTCCTCTAATAGAGTAGATACATAATATAAAAGTAGTTTTTCTAAATTCGTACTTTTAAGGGGTTAAATGGGGATAGAGGGATAAAAATAGTACCAACCTAACGGCTGCACCCAGAATAATGAAATTCGGTATATACATTCCTCTGATTGCGTAAACACGTAAAATAAAAGAACTTTCTAAAAAATTCGTACTTTTTGGGGTTCACATGGAAAAAGGGGATAAAAATAGTACCTACCAAATGACAGCAGCTAGAATCATGAAATTCGGAGTATACATTCCTCTGACTGCGTAGACACGAAAAATAAAACTTTTTTTCCAAAATTCGTACTTTCAAGGGATACAATGGATACAGGGGATAAAAATAGTCCCAACTAAACGAATACAGCTAGAATGATGAAATTCAGTGTGTACATCCCTTTAATTGCATAGACGCGTAAAATAGAGGGATTTTTCGAAATTCGTACTTTTAAGGGATATAATTAAAAAGAGGGATAGAAATGGAACCTACCAAACCGCTGAAGTTGAAATCATGAAATTCGGTGTATACATTCTGACTATGAATACTCGAAAAAGGGGTTTTTCGAAATTTGTACATTTGGGCGGAGAATGGGGCGAATGGAGATATATTTAAAATTTATACTTTTCTTATCACTTTGTCTGTATCTGAAAATGCTTCTTTCTAATGGCGACTGACAATCGCCTAATATTTAGGCATGTCAACTTTCACAATTTCACCATTTTATTTATATATAGTAGTCGATTTTAAACAGTGCGCATAAGTATACATTATAGTTTGAAATAGTAAACAAATATAGTAATGTGCATAAAAATATCACAATTTTCGTAATATGGTACAGTACTTCTATGTAAAGTCGACATCCTTTAATCTGCTGGTAATACTGTGGAATGCACTCCGTGGTGGAGGGTATATAAGATTCGGCCCGGCCGAACTTAACGTCTTCTTACTTGTTTCTATTTTTATGCCTTGTGCGTCAGCATTTTTTTAAATTTTGTTGGAAAGATTTCCAAAAACGCAGTTTCTACATGATAATTAGACATATAACATTCGTAGACATCTTAGTTACCTTTAATAAAAAATATAGCCGAGTGTGATGTGAATTATATTTCCAAATGAGGTACCTTCGGCGAAAAATGGAATTTAATAAAAAATTTAAAAATATATTCATAAAAGTTTTCTTTTATTATCGTTTTTGATTGCTATAATGTTATACAATTTATAGATTTTTGTAGGACATATAATACGTCGTTTTCCCACATAGAAATGAAAACATTTCTGTTCAACTCAATTAAAAAATTAATGGATGGAGTAAAAATGTTAAATGAAATAATTAATACAATTATTATCTATTAATTATTTAATTGTTGCAATTATTTTTAATTATTTTTTCCTGTACGGACATATTAACAATCATTATGACTATTAAAATTTTCTAAATGCTTTATCCTCCGTAATACCTTACCTTACTGAATCATACTTAACCATCCTCCAAAGGCATGCTGCTGTTCTATCCCCGTAATTAGTGTTTCACTCCTGGCTAACTACCAACCAGCCAGACCATTATAACTTATGACTCGCAAGAACAGTTACTTAATCTAATTAAATCCTTTCTTAACAAGACCACAAAAAAACTCATAAAGCAACTCAATTAAATGCCATGAAATATGAAAAAATTAAAAACAAATCCCCGACAAAAGGAATCCAATTAGCTCCTTAATGCTGTTGCATTTACCAAAAACCAGCATCTAATTACACTGTTGATCCTTTGGACGTTGGATGGAACATCCTTCGCGCAGCATTTCTTTCGTTCACTGCTTTTCGGTAACTGTTCAGAAAATTAACAAATTGTTTATTAAAAAATAATCAACTGGAAAACAAAAGGCAAAGCCATGAGGAGGAGGAGGATGAGTTGGAAATAATCAAAATTAAGACCACATATGAGGGAAAAAACAAAGCAGGATACACACCAAAAACTGCAAGCGTCATCATGATGGTGTGGCAGGCAGTCTTAGCAGCAGAGTGAACGAGTGAAAGGATTCATGCTAAACGCTAGCTCAAGTGGCTTAAATGACTGCAACGGCGGCTACACCGGAGTCACATCAATATGCATTTACGAACGCAAGAGATTGGAACAGCAACAAAGGATAACAACAGGACTCTGTTAACGGTGGTAAATTGCATTCAATTGAGCGCATTTGTTGTCGAAATTAACTCATGGGGAAAATTTCATTATTACAACAACAGTCGAATACTACGAGGGGGCAGGAGGAAACAAAAGATATGCCGGAATATTTGTACAATCCCCGCAATCCTGGTTTATGCCATGCACATGCATGCACGTTGCCTTCTTAAATGGGATTTAGTTGATGTTGGGTTCAGTCTCAATATTTTGCCTTTCTTCCTTCCTTCCATTCTCGCAAATACATACAAATACTTAGACAATGATGTCTTTGTTGTTGCTGTTGTTTGGCAAATGCGAAATCCTTGTTTGTTGCATTCATGCCATGCATTCCGGGTAAGGTGCATTTGTTTTTTCTCTTCTTCTTCGTTTTGGATTTAATATCCTTTTTTTGGTTTCCTTTGGGATTTGTTTTTTCTTTAACAAAAGCATTTCCCGATATTCTGGGTATGGCATTTCATTAGGATTTCAGGCGGCAAGCCTGAAGATACGAGAGTATGAGTGATGCATGTTGCTTGCTGCGGTTCGTTGATTGCCATAAGACATGTCTGCCACTTGCAACAGCATCAACTGCACATGACTTGGCGTAAGTGATTGACATGCTCGGCAACGGCGGAGTACGGCGACTGCCTGCGATATATTGTCAAACAATTGAATTATAATATTAAAATTGTACTTGGATTGTCGAAAGTATGCGGTATGTCCTTGGTTGCAGGTTTTAATGTGTGTATATCGTCAAATAAGTAATGTAATGAGGATCCTCACATCCATCTCAGGTAGGTTACAATTTATACAATATTTTTAAAGCTGAGAAAAAACACAGATCTTTTGTTTTCAAACCTAATTGATAGAAGACCAAGATACAAAAACACTTCAATATTAGTTCGTATTTTTTATGAAATTAGTTCCATTACTCTGTTGAAGAACGGATTTAGAGAAATTATATTTTAAGTATTATATGGATTACTTCAAACATCAGTTGACAACAGATTCCGATGAAGAAGATGAACGATTTCATCAAACATATGCGCCAATTAACCCTTTCAGCTCTGCATTTTTTATATGATAAATACGGAAAATTTGATATACTTGTTGACGAAGTATTGGTTCAAATATGATTTCTATTGATTTTTGGGGTTTCTTATTTATACAGGACAGCAGAAATAATAAAAAATATAAGTTGTATATGTTAGTATGTGTATATGCAGGTATAGTTACCCAGCAATACTCAATGAGATGCTTGTAGGGTGGCATGGGTGTTTTATTACTTGGTGCGATTTTTTAAATACGGATATTCGGCAAGTGAGTTGTGCTTCTCGTTTGTTTGTGAGAATCATTTACTTAAAGAGGCCGGGTTTGATGTTGAAAAGACGCTGCGAAGCCACCTGAACGAAACCTTTGACAGGGTGGAAATCATGATAGTGTTTGTCTGCAGCCACGTAATAAATGTCATCATCCCATTTGTAAATAAATTTGCATTCTATTAAATATAGAAGCAAAATGGTCTTGAGCCAGGACAATATCCCAGTTCAAATCAAATCAAATAATTGATACTTTAGACATAACTTTGACTTTCGTCTTCCTACGTAGATCCAAGTTACTGAATTTCTTGTTCGTCTTTTCAATAATATTTGCTACACATGTACACAAAAATAAAAATTATTAACTCTGAAAAATATTTGATTTTAACGATATTATAGGACAAACTCGTGATATGGAAGCAACTTTGGTGGTGAAAGGGTTAAAGAAAGGCAAGAGTATTTATTCTATTATATCTGACAATGCTGGACATTGTTTAATAACGGTATAGAATTACGCCGTGAGACAATTTTACATTTTTTTTATTTGACCTGGGAAGACATATGAGACTAGAGATCGTCTCATAGAAAAACTGTGAATTCAGTTATCCATTTCGCAATCTTTTAATTTATTTTCATACTTTCTCGGGTCACACGAAAGTGATATGGGTATCAAATAAAAGAGTGGAATATCTGCTAAAATACATTTAATAGCCCCTATCTCTGTTGTTTTAGCATTAACAATCACTTCAAGTTTTCTCCCCAGAAAAAGTAAAAATATAAATATTTTCTTGTTTAAATACCCAAATTGGTACTGCTATTTTATTAATATATAATATATCTACAGCTTTCTTTGGTTCGGTGACTTTTAGTGAAATTTGCCGTAGAATATTTTTTCCATTCACACCACCCCTCTAAAATTCAGTTTTGTGGCACAATTTAGCACCAATTCGGAAAAGGTGCGAAATTGACCCCAAAAAAGGATTTTAAGTTTTGGCTTAATTCTGGCATTTAAGATAAGTTTGGATTGTTGGTGTACTTAGGGACTTCCAGTAGAATTTTATGGCAAGTATTTTTGTAGAATATTTTGACCCGTTAAGCCCCTGTCTTAGGGTCGTTTTTTATCTTTTTGCACAAAAGTCCGAAAAGACCCCTATATGGAAGAGCAAGAGTTAGTTTTTTTCAGCTGTCTTTTGTTGGATGACTTATAGTGAAATTTTGCTTAAAGTATATTTTTTTCAGCCACACCCTCTGGAATTCAGTTTGATAGGACAGTTTAGCGCCAATTCGGAAAAAGTGCGAAATTAACCCTAAAATGAAATTTCAGTTTGACTTATTTTTGTCATTTAAGTTTAATTTTGAATTACAGTGTATTCTGAGACTTCCACTAGAATTTTATGGCAAATATTTTAGTAGAAGATTTTGACCCGTTAACGCCTATTTTTAGGAATGTTTTTTTATCATTTTGTACAAAAGGGAACAAAAAGACCCCTGTATTGAGCAGTTAGACGGTTAAAATGTTCCACAAATGTGTTCCTCGTAGTGTTTTGACTAATTTTGCTGAACACATCCTGTACTTACAGTGTAAGGATCAGAAGGTTTCCTATGTCGATTCATCGTAAGAATGTGCAAAAGGGGGAATATTGACCCCCTTCATAGGTAAACTTTAAAAACGCCAATAAACGTATATTCTTGTTTACCTCCTCTGTCAGAATCCGTTGTCAGAACCTTGTTGTTTTTTTGTTGCTCCACAGTGTTATCATTTTCAGCCATATGCTCCTGGCAGGAGCAAAAGGACCAAATATATACAGTGTTATCATTACACCGTGCGACAGTAATTTTTAGAGCAGAACAAGACCATATACACGTGAAACGAGACGTCCTATATAAGAGAACTATGTACTTAATTTTCCATTTAAATTACAATCGGAAAGGTTAATAATGGAACACTCTATCATTCATATGACTACCATGACTGGCTCGGCAGTATCTCATCCGATCTACCAAATTTTTCAGTACAGCCCAAATCCACACCTGTGAAAACTATATGCTTGTTGACATAACCACCGAGATGAAAATGAGCTTCATCTGAAAACACGAACATTTTCCACTTAAATTTCCTACAGGAATTTTTATTTCCAATGGATATGGACGTTTTAATAATTTATTTTAGTATTTTTCCAAGCCTCACTAAGGCGATATGGGTATCAAATGAACGAGAAGAAGATCTGTTACAAATAATTCAAATATTATGCTCCTAAATGGATAAGTTTTGCATTAACCACCATTTCAAATTACCCCCTTTAAATAAAAATAATTAAAATTTAACTTTTTAAGAGGAAAAACTTTATATTATTGTTAACGTTAATCTAATACACATATAAGCATGAAATTTGAAGTATTTTTGCTAGACATTCTTCTCTTTCATTTGATACCCATATCGCCCTTGTGTGATTCGACAAAGTACGAATATAAATTATTAAAACTTCAAATAAATTGTTGTCCGGTAAAACATTCACTTTTTCTGTCAAAATTCTTCGATTCTAAGACTAAGGTTGAAAGAAAAAGTGCATATTTCCCGTTGACAAGGCAGTTTATTTTATAAACTAAGTCCCCTGTCCCCTAGATCTCCCATGATTGAAATCACTAGGCAATCTCTGTGATTGGTTGGTATGAATTGGCGATTTGTTATTATTATTATTCTACATCCTTCACATTTATTCCTATTTTAGTCTGCATATATTTAATTCGAAGTGTGATCCCTTCGAGCGCAAATTAATTTGATCTCTGCAATTATTTCTCCCATCCTAATGGTGATTAATTTCCATTTCAAAACACATACCAGCGATTAAAATTCCTATCGATACCAATCTAATTACGCGGATTAAAACAGCACAACATCACCAAATCACCCAAAATAAAAAAATAAACTGAATATAATTACTGCTAAATCAACTGTTAAGTATTTAATCCTCTTTCGGCAAAACTGACAAAAAATTGTCAATTATTCGCGAGAAAAAAAAACAGACAAATTCCAAAATCAAATTCCCAAACAGAAAATATCCGCAAATTAATGACAGCCCCGGCCAGTCCTGGCAAACAACCTCCAACTCCTTGCCACAAGCAAGAGTATTGTTCGTGAGTTTCCAAATGAGCTTAAAAAGCGTGGGAGGACATAATTAAAAACCAATGCAATATGTTGTTGTAATACCAGATGCATGCCCAATATTAATAAATGCAACAGCCAGGCCAGCCTCCGCTCCATTTGCTGGTGTGGCAGGTGGAGTGGTTTGCAGCACCAGAGTATTGATACCCGTTGTGGCTTTGGCTAAGCCCAAAACCCGACTGATATTGGAATGTGATTTCGGTTGCAGGCATTTTGTCAACAATAAATTTCAATTTATTTAGAGTAAATCATTTCGGTGTTGGTATTCCGGTCCCCTACCACTCCCCTTTTAGCGAGTTTAATTGCTTGAGAGTGGTAAACACAGCCAGTTGCAATTGGATGTGTTTTGCGTGTTTTTTTTGTTGGCTGTTTGCTGTTGTTGTTGCTTCCTAATTGAGCAGGAAACGGAACTGAAAGGGTTTGGTTGGAATTTTCGTATATGCTCGTTTGCAGTGCCATTCGAGGCTATCTGCAGGTTTGGCGGATTGTTTTCTCTCCAAATCAAACAAAAATAAACCGAAATACCAACAGCAGCAGCAGCAGCAACAACATATGTTTGGTTTTCATGCAAACGTAACGAGAAATCCCCATAAATCAATTAGTCTGTCCTTTGGCTGAAAGTGGCAACATTTGCAAATTTTGTATGGTTTATGTTGCAACATTGTTAGAAAGCGTAGCAGCAGGACACACAACACGGCACAAGGATTTTGCATGTCAAATTGTAATTTAAACAAAAGGGCATTTAAATCACAGCGCACACAAAACCCGGATAAGGTGTTTTTAAATACAAATTAAGATGATTTATGTTTTTATTAACAAGTAGACAAATTAAGCGGAAAAGGATTATGAATTTGGTGGAAGAAGCGAAATATGTTATAGCAGGAAGACGAACAATTTTAATCAGAATAATTGCCAGGATATTGTGGCTGATATAGATTTTCTAAATTAAAGTGGGTAAGGTTTTCACTTGCACCAAGATATTTGTAAAAAGATTTTCATTCCATAAAATATAGGTGCAAAAATGTCTTGAGTCAAGACAATATTCCAGTTCAAATAAAAAATCGATTACAGAACGAAATAAGACAAACGAAAAAAAATCAATAAATTTTTTATAAAAGACAACAGATTTAATTATGATAATTTTATAATATTTTTAATAAGTTCTCGAATAACGGCCTAAAAGGACAATAACCTGTGATTACTTGTTTCGGGTCAAAAATTAAAATATTATTTCTAAAAATTAAAATTCATTTTCAAAACTTTAAACCTTCATAACTTCTAAGCTATAGGCCCTAGGAGCAAAAGGACAATAGTATGTGATCACTTTTTTGGGGCCAAAAAATTAAAATTCACTTTCAAAACTTTAAACAATTTAAAATTTCAATTAATTCATGGAGTAAAATTTTATTTTTAAAAATTAAAATTCACTTTTAAAAAGGGACAATAATGTGTGATCACTTTTTTTGGGGGCAAAAATTAAAATTTTATTTCTAAAAATTAAAAATCATTTTCAAAACTTTAAACCTTCATAACCTCTAAACTAACTGCCCTACGAGAAAAATAACAATAATCTGTGATCACATTTTTCGGGTCAACAAATTAAAAATTTAATTAAAATATTAAAATTCATTTTCAAAACTTTAAACCTTCATAACATCTAAACTAAAGCCCCTACGAGCAAAAGGACAATCACTAATCTCTTTTTTCGGGTCAACAAATTAAAATTTTATTTTTAAAAATTAAAAATCATTTTCAAAATTTTAAACTTTCATAACCTCTAAACTAACTGCCCTACGAGAAAAATGACAATAATCTGTGATCACATTTTTCGGGTCAAAAAATTAAAATTTTATTTAAAATATTAAAATCCATTTTCAAAACTTTAAACCTTCATAACTTCTAAACTAAGGGCTGTACGAGCAAAAGGACAATAATCTGTGTTCACTTTTTTGGGTCAAAAAATTAAAAAAAAAATCGTGATAAGACCAGCGATAAGATAAGCGAAAAATGACAATAATCTAGGATCACCTTCTTTTTTAAAATTTATTAAAAAATATATTTAAAAAAACATATTTTCGAAACTTTAAACCTTCACATCTGCTTAAATAAAGATCTTACTAAAAAGGACAATAATCTGTGATCACTTTTTTTATTTTTCAAAAAAATATATATATTTTATATATGTATATATTTTCAAAACTGTAAACCTTCACAGCTTCTTAAATAACGGTCCTAAGCGAAAAAGGTCAATAATCGTTGATCACTTTTTTCTGTTAGAAAAAAATTCAAAAAATATTATTTTGCAAAAAAAATATTTTTAAAACTGTAAACCTTCACATCTGCTTAAATAAAGATCTTACTAAAAAGGACAATAATCTGTGATCACTTTTTTATTTAAAAAATATATATGTTTTATATATGTATATATTTTCAAAACTGTAAACCTTCACAGCTTCTTAAATAACGGTCCTACGCGAAAAAGGACAATAATCAGTGATCGCTTGGTTAGTTTACGTGGCCGCTCTCACAGGAGCTTCAAGTAGTGTCTTTAGGCACCGTTTTGACTTGCGTACAGACCTGCATTTTAAGCTAATATGTTTACCCCCAAAAATAGACCTACTGTTTCTAGCCAACATTATTGAGGTGATTCTGTCCCTGAATAAAGTCAGAGTGTCTTACCGGGTATTGAACCTGGATTATCTAGAATGTGAACGAACATATTAATTACACAATCCAAAAAAATTTAGAAGGGCTGTGTATAATAGTTTCTACTGTAGGTATAGTTTGTTTATAAACTCTAAAATAATACTAAAAAATATTTAAGGATAAATTAAAATATGCTAAAATTGCAAATTTTTGGCTTTAATATTTTTATTCGCATTTTGGAAATATAAGTCCGATAACACCGGCCTATATTTTTAAAATTCGTTATAAATATTCTTCACTTTCACATAGCAACAGTGATTTACGAACAGTTTCCAAAAAACGAGAAAAACTTGATTTGCTTCAAAAAATCTTTTTTTCCTGGTACGAAAAAAAACTAAAAATTAAGAACAAATTATTTTAGTTTTTAATAGACAACATTTTTACAAAGAAAACAATGTCTATACCTTAAAGATCTATGGATCTATGTAGAAGTTATTACACTTTACAGATTTTTAAAATTTTTGGTTATATATGAACGAAAATATTTTTATTTTTTTATTATAAATGTATGAATAAACACAATATTTAGTTTTTTCTATTTTCAGCAAAAAATATTTTTTCGAAATAATTGATAATAACACTAGTCAACAGTCAAAATGTACTCGGGATGCGATAATTTTTTCTGTGTAGATAACCTTGACATGAGCTCGAAAAACGCAATAAAAAATTTTTTTTTCGTTTGGTTTTTTTTTTATTATTTTTTTTTTAAATTTAAAAAATTTTTTTTTGGTTAATTTGTTTCGTCCGGCATAACTCGGGAACCACTAGCCCGATTTAATTGAATTAAATTTTAAAAAATTTAAAATTACAATTCCCTTAATCTGTTCATATATTGTTTTCCTATACAAGCAACAGTTTCCAAGTTAAAAATGAATATATAAAGGAAAAAACTTATTTTTTGCCTAAAAATTTAAAATTTTTTTTTTTAAAAAATCCATAAAAAATCCAAAATGAAAAAAAATGTCAAATCTTATTACTTTTACGTAAAGTCACATAACCTATGAGCAAAATGAGACAAAGATCATGAAAATCGATGCACGCGTTTCGCTTTTATTCGCAATTGAGTAAAAGTATGAATTTCAAAAATTTAAAAAATTTTTTTTTGGTTAATTTGTTTCGTCCGGCATAACTCGGGAACCACTAGCCCGATTTAATTGAATTAAATTTTAAAAAATTTAAAATTACAATTCCCTTAATCTGTTCATATATTGTTTTCCTATACAAGCAACAGTTTCCATGTTAAAAATGAATATATAAAGGAAAAAACTTATTTTTTGCCTAAAAATTTAAATTTTTTTTTTTTTAAAAATCCATAAAAAATCCAAAATGAAAAAAAATGTCAAATCTTATTACTTTTACGTAAAGTCACATAACCTATGAGCAAAATGAGACAAAGATCATGAAAATCGATGCACGCGTTTCGCTTTTATTCGCAATTGAGTAAAGGTATGAATTTCAAAAATTTGCTCGACATATGCACAACTTTGTCTATGGTAAGGTTTTTTCTTTTTTTTTTTTGATTCTCAGAATTAACAAAACGGAATAAACAAAGGGTTATTTAATTTTTATGATTGCGTAAGCAAAGTAATAAACGCTAATAAATGTGCGTGAACAATTAAAAGGAAAAAAGGAAAGGGGACTTTTTTAATTATTTGGGTTTTCCGTTGGCTACCTGTATGATTTTTTTACAGAAATGCAACCCACATTTAAGGGTGGTCATTATTCGGAAAATTTAAGACTCACACATGGTGAAACAGGTATGTAGCCACCGTAAAAAAATATACACCCATTTATAAGTACCTGTCAGTAAAATACTAAACAATACACAGTATAAATAGGTCTTCATTGATCGATTTTACTCATTCAACAAGTGTCGACGAACGCGATAGTTAAAATGAGCAAACGTTCGCGAGGATTTGAATGCAATACCAATCCAAGTAATTTTTGTTACATGTGCGGAGAATACGTTTCTGAAAAAAACAAGCGTTGTTTTTCACCTAAATTGAGAGATTCATTTGAAGAGAGCTTCAATTTAAAGGTCTCAAACATAGATGAGCGGTGGAGAGTGGCGTCTTTTCATCGACAGCAACAAGCAGAGCCTTAAAGCAATTTTACTGCACAACGGCAACAAGAAACCTTCGATTCCAATTGCTCATGCCGTAGACACCAAGGAAACATACGAAGTCATGGACAATCTACTAAAGTGCCTTAACTATGAGGGATTTGGAACGAAGGATTTTGGAACGAAGCTATGATGGGGGACTATATCTGGTTCCTGATAAGAGAAACAGACCCACAACAATATAAAAGAAAGACAAAAGCACATAATTATTTTTAATTTGAAGGTTTTTATTTTTGTGTTTAGATATTTTTTTTTTAAACTTTTTTATAATTAATTAATGTTGATATCCTTAGGATAATTTCTTGTACATATATCGAATTGTTTTTTAATTTAAAGTCATATATTTTTGTCACCCAAAAATTTTAATTTTTTTTGTAATAAAAAAGAAAAAACCTTACCATAGACAAAGTTGTGCATATGTCGAGCAAATTTTTGAAATTCATACCTTTACTCAATTGCGAATAAAAGCGAAACGCGTGCATCGATTTTCATGATCTTTGTCTCATTTTGCTCATAGGTTATGTGACTTTACGTAAAAGTAATAAGATTTGACATTTTTTTTCATTTTGGATTTTTTATGGATTTTTAAAAAAAAAAAATTTTAAATTTTTAGGCAAAAAATAAGTTTTTTCCTTTATATATTCATTTTTAACTTGGAAACTGTTGCTTGTATAGGAAAACAATATATGAACAGATTAAGGGAATTGTAATTTAAAATTTTTTAAAATTTAATTCAATTAAATCGGGCTAGTGGTTCCCGAGTTATGCCGGACGAAACAAATTAACCAAAAAAAAATTTTTAAAATTTTTGAAATTCATACTTTTACTCAATTGCGAATAAAAGCGAAACGCGTGCATCGATTTTCATGATCTTTGTCTCATTTTGCTCATAGGTTATGTGACTTTACGTAAAAGTAATAAGATTTGACATTTTTTTTTCATTTTGGATTTTTTATGGATTTTTAAAAAAAAAAAATTTTAAATTTTTAGGCAAAAAATAAGTTTTTTCCTTTATATATTCATTTTTAACTTGGAAACTGTTGCTTGTATAGGAAAACAATATATGAACAGATTAAGGGAATTGTAATTTAAAATTTTTTAAAATTTAATTCAATTAAATCGGGCTAGTGGTTCCCGAGTTATGCCGGACGAAACAAATTAACCAAAAAAAAATTTTTAAAATTTTTGAAATTCATACTTTTACTCAATTGCGAATAAAAGCGAAACGCGTGCATCGATTTTCATGATCTTTGTCTCATTTTGCTCATAGGTTATGTGACTTTACGTAAAAGTAATAAGATTTGACATTTTTTTTCATTTTGGATTTTTTATGGATTTTTTAAAAAAAAAATTTTAAATTTTTAGGCAAAAAATAAGTTTTTTCCTTTATATATTCATTTTTAACTTGGAAACTGTTGCTTTTATAGGAAAACAATATATGAACAGATTAAGGGAATTGTAATTTTAAATTTTTTAAAATTTAATTCAATTAAATCGGGCTAGTGGTTCCCGAGTTATGCCGGACGAAACAAATTAACCAAAAAAAAATTTTTAAAATTTAAAAAAAAAATAATAAAAAAAAAACCAAACGAAAAAAAAAATTTTTATTGCGTTTTTCGAGCTCATGTCAAGGTTATCTACACAGAAAAAATTATCGCATCCCGAGTACATGAAATTTTTTTCAATTTGTTGACTAGTGTAATTTATCACTTTTTTGGAGACTGTTCTTAAACCACGTTTTCTATGTGAAACTGAAATTCACAGTAATTTAATTCATCATAAGAAGTTTTAATTGAACATATAAGAGGGTGAGATCGAACCTATATTTCCAACATGAGAGTACAGATAGTAAAGGTCCCTTCGTTTTATAATGTTGTAATTTTATTAAAAATTAAAAAAATATCAATAAAAAATTTCCGGCATATTAAAAATTTTTTTGCGCCAAAAATTACCTGTTCCGTCAATTACATTTAAAGAATTGAAACTATGGTAAATATATGCTCAATCCTTTTCTTTGGCTAATTTGTTTTCTTTATTTTAATGCAGATCGATGCAGAAATTTTTCTCTTCCCTTACTCACAGTCCCCAGGACTAATTCCAAAAGTGTCATCAATGGAAACCCTGTTTAGAAGACTAATTTAGTCCAGTTCATTTTGACACTTAGCTCTCATTAAATAACTTTTTGTTGACAAATTTCATTACACAGTCTTAGGGAAGGACAAAGCTACATTTCTCCTAACACCGGACACATCCATTGATGCACATACGACACACAAATCCTTAAATCAAATACCTTTTTGGTGCTGCAACAAATGTTTTTGCTTTTAAGTTGCTTTTAATTAAAACTCTTAACACACACACACACCCTGGCAGACATGATGATGGACACTTCCCCTCGTCCTTTGGCACGGAGCATCGAAAATTTTGCAAATTCAGTTCGAAGTAATGAATTAACAAACACATCGATGCCGATGTGTCCGACTTCCTTTTTTGTTGGTCACTCACTGGCAGTCACTTCATGCCGGAGGAGTGATGCTCTGAATGTTTTTGGCGCCAATATGTCGATGACATATCTATACATACACGAGTGGCAGGGGGCAGTCATCACTGGTCATAGCACCGAATTTCAGGTCCAGGCCAGGACACCCAAAATGCTCAACACCGTGTTTGAATGAATTTGTCCAGCCAGGAGTGTGTGTTGTGCTGTGCTATTCAGTAGATTTGAACAAGATAAATGAATAAAAAGCCATGTTTTGAAATGGTACGGCCAGCTGAAAGCGTGTGTTCACAGGGACAGGGTGATCCGAAAGACACTATGTTTTCACTGTAAATAATAGCAAAAAAAAAATTTTAGTCTGTCTACCTGTGGACCACCCTGTTGTGAGTGCTTTTGCTGGAGATGAATAAATGGTGTTGTGTTGTACATTTCGTTATGCTGCCAATCATGGCGGATTAATAATGCCTGTATACGTGTGTATGTGTGTGCGCGTGAGTGTGTGTGCTTTGTTAAGTATTGGTCTACATCTGTGGTCATTGTTGCCAGCAATATCAGCATCAATATGTTGTTTGTACAAAAGCTGCTTGCAACATTGTTTGATTGTGTTACTACTAACGTACCTTTAACTCCGGCCATCACAGCCACCTCCGCCTGCCCGGCTCGGTCAATGCCTGGCCATCATATGAATCCGTATCAATCCTCAGCATTCAAGCGATCCGCAATGGTCGGAGGAGACGGCCGAGGAGTAATGGCTAACCAAATAGATTTTGCATGCCAATAACAAAAGTATTGAAGGCAAATGTTTGCATTTGTCATATACGAAAGTCCTGCAACTTCTGTTGGGGGGCAGGGGTGGCAGTGAGTGAGTGTGAGTGCTGTGTTCACTGGATGTATGTATGAGTGTGTGTGAGCGTATTTACAATTGTTCTCACACGACTGCATTTAGCCTTTTGTCAATAATATTGTTGCACAATTGTTAAAGAGATTTATCTACTGCGAGGCTACTCCCTTCTCCCGCCCACCACTATACAGACACATCCTGCTCGTTTGGTGCACCTCATCGTTATGCTGTTATCCCCACTTAACCAATTTTATTCATGTTATTTTGTCATGTCGTTTTGCTTGGGCTGAAGTGTACAATTATTAAGTTTGTCAAAAGGTTTGTTATTAGCAAATATTTTAAAATAAATAAACTCAAGATTTGAAAATCAAAATCTAAAGTAATATGAAAAGTTGAAATTATGATTGCCCTTAATTGACCAAAGTCATAAATAGTGGGAAGTTCTTCCTATATTTCCCCGTTTTCATTCAAACACTGATTTTGAACAGTCGAAAGTATCCCTGGAACGGTGTCTTAAGGCACTACCAACCATCCCTGGTGTTATTATAGAATACGCATTCTGATAAAAGTATTAACATGTATAAAAAAATATTTTTTGGGACAAAATAATAATTAAATAACGGGCCTAAGCGAAAAAGGACAATAATCTGTGATAATTTTTTTCGGGACAAAAAAATAAAAAAATATTTAAATTTAAAAAACAATATTTTCCAAAAATATTTTCAAAAATTTCAAAACTTCATATCTTCATAACTTCTTAAATGACGGTCCTAAACGAAAAAGGACAATAATCTGTGATCACTATTTTTTGATCAAAAAATTATTTTTTTAATAATTTTAAACATTCATAACTTCTTAAATAATGGTCATACAATAATCTGTAATCACATTTTTCGGGTCAAAAAATTGATAAAAAAATTAAACTTTATTTTTCTATGAAAATAAATCTGACGATTTGTTTCAAAAATTATATTTGAAATGAAAAATCCTTAATTGGCCACTAAACTGACTACTTTACTCTACTCATGCAATAAATAGTGGAAACATTTCCCCTTTTCCATTTGCAGCCACTGATTAAGAATAGTCGAGAGTATTCCTGGAACACACACCTAAATGTAGAGTATCTGGTCAGCAGTGTGGCCGAACTTACGGATATCTGTTGTTGTTTTTGTTAAGTATTTGTGTTATTTGTGGTTTCTGTGTTTGCCAGCCATTCGTCCATCCGTCCATCCATCCATTTGTGAAGCTATTGTTGAGCAAATGTATTGCAATGCAAGTTTGTATGAGCGTGTGTGGCTGTGTGTCTGTGTAAAAACGACAATATGTTGCATTCAGGCGTTAAGGTGCTCACTCAGCCACATCCGTTTCCGTGACGTATTTTCATTTTAATTTTGATTATTTTTCCACCTTCCGATTTTCCCACCTACTCCGATCTTCACACGTTTTTAGCCACCGCCCATCCAGTTCGTATCTCTGGCAATTTGTCTAAAATGTTTGAGCCATTTTTTTGCGTGTCATGTCGTTGAAACATTCGCCCAGGACAATGCAACACATGCCACTATAGTTTGTAGTTTGTTTTCGTTTTTTGGTGTGTGTGTGTGTGTTTGTGTGTCTTTTTTTAGGGAGATTTGTTTTGTTGTTCTTTGGCTGGCCGTCCTCCGGTTATGTTTATTTTTAGTGAAATTGTGTCGGAATACAAATTGAATTTTAAACTCTGGCAAATGCGAACGCTTCTATTATTTGAGTTGCTGGACATGTTATTTGTGTTTATTAGGTTTGTATTGGCCAAAATAAATTTGATTTAGCTTTTAGTTTAATTTGATTTATTTAATAGAATTGATTGAAATTCTTTTTTTGCTGCTGTTTTTCTGTTGTTTGGTCAGAGTGGTGTGTGCGAAAAATTTGTGAAATTGGAAATTTGTTAAAGTAAATGTTAGAATTGCTACCCTAATTTATTATAATCAGCTTAAATTGAATTTTTATTATTTTTAGGGGGACATTAAAATAGGTTAAAGGGGCGATAAATTAAATTTGCTAAGGCAACATAGTTACTCGAAATGTTGATTGGTATGTGATAGCTTAGAGAAAGCATCAAAAAATCAAAATTGTATGTGCGATACCTAAAAATTGTGTGCAAGCAGCATGTTGATTAATGAAATCAACATAAAAAATAGGTATGTACATAAGTGCCAGTTAGTATGATAGTGGTCAAAGTCAGGAATTACAAAAAATAAGTTAATTTTTCTCTTTAGGTTGATCAGTTCTCTAATTTAAGGATGTTTCCTTTTGAAAAGTTTAAAAATGTACCGTTGAAATGATATTTCTCTTTTTATGCACACAAGCCTTTAGCAGTAGTTTGAACGTGGTCCATCGACTTTTCAACTTATCTGATTCATTGATAATTTGAATGATATATACAATTAAATTATTTTAAAAGTAATAATTCATAATTTCAATATACAGCTTCTAGACGAACAACGTGAAATAAAATATTTCATTTTTTCTTTCGAATTTAAATAAAATATTTTGCAAAACATTTTTTTCAATTTGGGAAGAATTAAAGTGATCTAAGTCAGTGCATCCTCTGTAAGTAGTGGTTCCCTTAGAGATAACAAAAAAGTCGATTTTTTTAAAGTTGAATATAGTAGTAGAATATTCTAAGAAAAAAATTGTGTTTCGGTCGAAAATAGTTTTCTATTGACTCAAACGAAAACCATTGCATATCTCAAACGGCTAAAGTGTGACTTAGACCATATCATACCAATTGGCACATATATTCTTCGAAAAATTTTACTAAAATTCCAATTTTTTGAAAGGAAATATACGACAGATTACACCGTTCAATTAAATGTAATGTAAATGTCCCTAATTTCACTTCAAAATAGACAGTGACTTAGGGACAGCCGAAATAAAATTTAATTTTTTTAATTTACTTTTTTATCGAAAAATATTTTTGGTGTAATTTAAATTTATTTATTTTTTAAATTAATTAAAAAAATATTTCTTTGTTAAAAAGACGGAGACATATATTTTTTTATTTTTCAATAGAAAACCAGTTAATATATGTCGAAAATCACAGTGGTTAGGAATATTAAATTAAATTTAATTGTTTAATTATTTAAATTGTTTAATTTAATTATTATATTTAATTATTTTTTTTTAATTTAATTTCTTGCCAAAAAATATTTTTTTATTTATGTAAAAATCTACGGTAAATGTTGAAGTTCTGGATTTTTGCTTAAATTGATTTAGTCATACGTGATGACGACTTGGCCATAATTTCTACATTTATTCATAGATCCATTCTTTAAACTGCCTTGTTTTCTTTCCTAATATCCCAGATAATGCAAAATAAACTCTAAATAAATAAACAGTTTTTTTTTCGAACAAAAAATCTGTCTTTTGGAATCTAAACCACTGTTTGTATATGAAATTGAGATTCGAAGCATTTGTAGCTAGTAAAATTACCTTTAATTGAACATACAAGCGGGTGTGATCGGATCTATATTTCCAAAATGAGAGTACAGAGTTAGTTATGTTAGAGAAATATAGAATGGAATGGGTTTTTTCCTATAGAAAGTTACGTACCTAAACTTATTAATATTTTTTTCAATAGTTGACTTTTTAACAGAAAGACTTTTCGACGAATTGTCCGGCTGCAGTTGTAAATTAAGTCAGAATTTCGAGAAAATAAATGACAAGAGCTTGTGCTGCAAAAAGTAAGCTACATACACTATTTACCATAAAAATTCAAATGTTTGTCCTTTCTGACAAAGCATCAATGCATTTGGTAGTTTGGAACCTTTGCAGTTGACCCCAAACCTGCAATATTTCCTTTTAGCCTTACTGCAATTCCTTACTCTGGTTAATTAAACTGAAGTGTTGCCCATGCCAAACCCTACGTATGAACGTACCTTAAGTACCCGGAGTATGAAACCACTTATTTTTGGTTTTCTGTTTACAGAGACTTCATTTATTTCAGCTTATCAAACTCAAACTACCGTTTCCACCCCCAAACAATGATGATGGTCAGTGCCAAACAAAAAGGATATTAAGAACTGCATATGAATCCTTTATGAAGCATGACCGAAATTGTACTAAAACCAACACCAACAATGTTTACTTTTCTACTCCGTGTCGGTGTGTATGAGAGAGAGAGTCCTCTCGTCGACTATTTGCATATGACCAACAGACCAAAAACCCATTGATTGTCATCGAATCCAACCGACACCAGATATGGAAACAGAAAACAAACAAATGTAAACTTTTTTTGCGAGTGGCAGCATGGATGGAGTTGGATTTTAGTTTACTTTTGTTGATATACTTAAAATTTCCATGAAGCTATCCTCCGTAGCTATCTCTATCCCATACCCTGAACTTTGAGGCGACATTTGTTATGCTTTACATGTTGCACGGGTATGAGCCGGTGAGTGTGTGTGAAAGGATGAGTTCTGCCTGTTTGTGGCAGAGTCGTAAGTGTATGTTACAGTTGATAAATCCCAAATGCCACTTTGTTGAAGTCATCGGTCGATGGTTAGTAGCATGCCAAATGTTGTAGTTACACCGGTGCAGAGAGCTTTTGAAACCTGCAAAGGACCCTCTTGTGTAGAATTTGTGTAACACGTTCGTTGTGAGTGGCCAACACTTGTGAAAGGTGTGCAAGTGATGTCAATGTTAGAGATCGTAGTTGGGTTAAGTTAGAAGCAGCAGTAGGATTGGCAGGATGTATTTAACTTTTTTCGAAGCATAATTTAGTTTGAAGTTTATTTTGAAGTAGTTTTGCAATGAATGAATGTGAGAGATTTTGTTGTTTGTGATATTGTAAAAAGAAAATGAACGGACTGTTTGTCAGGTGTTTAAAAACCAAGTAAATATTTATAAAATATTATTTTTTTACTTGAAGTTAACTTATGTGGACTAATTATTCTTATGGAAGTGATGATATTTTTACATATGTGCCAGTTAGAATGATATCCAAAAAAGAAATTGAGATATGCAAATTTTTCACTTTAGTTTGATCAGATCTCTAATATAAGAACTTTTATTTTTGACATTTATAAAAAATGTACCCTTACAATTTCTCATTTTATGCACAACAAAATTGTCTATAGTGTTAGTTTGAAAGTGGCCTAAGTCACACTATATCCACTAATATTGATGTGTGGCGATGCAAACAAACATTCTTTATTTATAACTAGCTGAACCCCCGCCCGCTTCGTCAGGCAGAAAAACAGACGGAAATTAAAATCAGGTTTCATATTATTTTTTCTTGTTATCGGTAATATATGTAATCAAGGTACTTCCCTGAGATACTTAAGAAATGAATATGTTCCATGGAGAATATTGAAGAACAGAACTTTAGTTTAGTTTACGGCGAATAAAGGAAGAATTGTCAAAAATCAAATTGATTTTAGGTTGAGTGTTATTCTCCTCATTTCCATTACCAAAATAATAAACTTCCTACGTAAGAAGAACTTACGTACTTAGCTGGAATTCGAATGTACTACATTCAAAACACATAGAACGTCAATCAAATTGTTCACTAATCAAACGACACAAAAACTAAAAAATTAAAATAATTTCCGTTTTCTTGACTTAAGTCGGCTTTTGACGAATGAATATTTCTTTTCCTTTATTACTGTGCTAAGAAAATCCAAGGAAAACATGTAATTTTACAAAATTCAAATCAAAGATTCCCCATCTTTCAAATCCCGCCCATTTGTATATTGTCTATGCAGGTTATAAATAAATTAACTCACACAACAATATAGGAATCTCGGTCTCGAATATACTCTAAAACAGGTTTTAATGTCATATGTGAAGGGTCACGCCCACTTTCCGCCGATCTTTGCACAACTATTTATACTGGATATACTGGAATTTTCAGCACTCTAGGTCTTATAGAACTAACAATATTCGATAATAGGTTTTAACTTCGTCTGTGACGTACCACGCCCACTATCTCAATACCACCCATTTTTTGGCACAAAATTTTCACTCAAAATTTCAGTATTGTACCTGTCATAGAACTGCATATAATCGAAAATGCGTTATAACTTCGTATGGGAGGTGCCACACCCACTTTTCTAATACCCCCATTTTTTGCACGACTAGGTACATTGATGCTAGAAGCACTTACACAAAATTTCAACACTCTCGGTGGCATAGAATTGACAATATTCAATAATAGATTTTAACTTCGTGTGGTAGGTGCCACGCCCACTTTTCCAATACCGCCCATTTTTGTCAAGACTGTGCAGACTAACAATTAGTGAACTTTCACAAAAAATCAAGACTCTAACTGCAACAGTACTCCGAATATGCTAATTTATAAAAAACGAATAAATCCCCAATTTGTGTGCCACGCCCACTGAAAATATTAAGAATTTATTTCACCACCGGTTCAGCATGAACATACTGTGAAAATTTCAAGAAGATCGGCCCAGTAGTTTAGTCTGCTATAAAGAACAAACAAACCCACAAACTTACAAACACAGATTCATTTTTATATATAAAAGATGACCATTTTAGGTTATTCAGATAATTTGAATAACATATAAAATTAAATTATTTGAAAAGTAAAAAATAATTTTAATATAATGTTTCTAGATGATCGATCTGTAAATATTTATATATATATAATTTTTTTTTTAATAAAATTATAAAAAATAAAAAAAATCATATTGGGACTTAAGAGATTGAAAAAATGTTGGGGGTCGGTCATTCATTTGACTCCACCAGCGGCCTCCATGGGCCAGTAAGAGCTGTGGGAACTAATTTTATAAAACTTAAATTTTTTATTCGAAAAAAAAATCGAAAAAAATACTGGGGAGAGAAAATTAATGCGGGTCGGTCTTGCATTTAACCGCTCTGGCGACTCCGCCCCTTTCCCCTCAAATTTGACCAGGATGAGCGCCAATTTGCACTCACCCCACCACCCCCATGATTTTGTCTCATTATTTTTTTTTTCCGAACCTCACAATATTAGGGGTTCTAGCATATCGGAGTCGAAAATTCGTGCACTTTCCCACCCCTATTGTCCACCTCTATTCGCCTTCATCAAAGATATCCCATCCTCTGTGACCTATACTTCTGTCAACTTATATTTCAATTTGTCAAGTAATTAATATAAAATGCGTAAATATCCTTTTTAATCCTTTAATTTAATTTATTTCCTTTCAACAAAATTACAAAACATTTTATGTTACGTTCTTAAAAAATACCATTAATCAGGGACTTATTAACGCGTGAATTCATTACACACTATCAATTATGATAAGAAATCTTTTTAAGGATGGACACATCCTTACGCGCGCACACACACACTCGCAGCCAAACATAAATAATACACTCACGCATTGCCAAGATATGCAGATTTCGGTGTCTATAATCTCCACATATGTATGCATGAGTGCTTGAAGAAGTATGTGAGTAGTTGTCCATGCAAGGATGGTGGGTGGCAGTGTGAGTATGTGTAAACTAAATTATTTAATATATGTGTACGAGCGTCACGTATTCATTAAACAAAACTTAGCTTCGAATGCCGGGCCGTGCAACTTAACACGCAATTAAATGTAAATAATTGCATTGCCGCATACAAATGATTTGTTTATCATCTACTTGCACACACACACACACTTGCGTAGATACTCCGACAGGACCATCAATTCCTTGTATGTGTGGACAGCATGGCTGGGGTTTTGTTTATTCGCGTTGCATTTTGAAGGAAATCTAAATGAGTTGAAATATTTTACGTGATTGCAGCGTGAAATGGAGCTGATATGTATGGAAATGCATAAACGGTAAATCATTAACGCTTCAAATGTCTTCATCATCTGGCGGAAGATGTTGGCAGTGTGGGTACAGTTGACACTAGGTGAATGAAGTAAAAACTGTTATTCATATAAATCATATTAATTCTAATTAAAATCAATTCGTAAATTTATTTTTTACGCAGCCATAATTAACATCATCTGGCACAGTGATAAAAAATTGTTGCAATTATCGTTTGCATTTTTATAATTGGTACAAGCAGTTTACATAAAAAATGTCAGCAAAAATACCTTATTTATAATCCATAATTTTTATTTGCGAACTAAATGTTTTCACGTAGGTATATGAACTTGTTTCCAGCATTATTATTTTATATATTTTTTATTTTTCTGATGGTATTTGTCATAAAATACTTTTTCTTGGATATTACATTTTTTTATTTGTGTTAATAAACTACTGAAAATATAATCATTCTGAAAATCTTTAAATTCTGGTTGATTTTGCAAGAAAAAAGCCAAAAAATTTCGTAAAAATCAAAGCCATAATTTCACCACTTCCAAACTCGCACAGTCACTAAAATAGACATCTACACTGAAATAATTATCTTCATAATATTTATGATTTCGTCTTAACCTCAGTGAAAATTGTCGTTAAAAAGTCGCCAAAGAAACATTTCATAAAATGTATGGAACATGTTTCATAAAGCACAAATCAATGAAAAGTGTCATAGGATTTATGAAATATTTCTTAGAAATTGTGAAATGCAGTTTTTCATTCGAAGAACATTTGTCATAAAAATTCATTATTTTTCATAACATGATTTATGAAAATTTTCATAGATTTTATGAAGAAACTTTAATAATTTTATGAAAGATTTTAATAAATAGTAATAATTTTCCAATATAAACAAAAAAGGTAAAAAGGTCTGACTCGTTGACTAACCAATCAACACACGCCATCATTGCGAGAGTCTTTCCAATGTGTATGTCGTTGACTTAAATAAGGCTAAGTATAAGTCATAGTTAACAGAGGACAAATGAGAATTACTAGCATTCAACAAATAAAGTCGACACACTAAAAATGTAGTTGTAAGTTATGAAACATTTCATAAAAACTATGAATCCTTCATTATATTTATGAAGACATTTCATAACACAAATAGTTTATTGGTTATGACATATTTCGTAATATTTAAAAATTGTTTCTTTAATACTATGACATCTTTCTTTGATCTTATGAAAATAAGTTTGACTAAGTTTGACTAATTTAACAATTTTGTTTTATGAAATATGAAATGTTTATGAAAAAATTGTATGAAACATTTCATGTTATTTATGAATTTTTCATACGTATTACGAAATTCACTAAATTTATGAAAACCCTTTTATGAAATCGCTTCATAAATGTTATGAAAGAAAATTTTTTCAGTGTAAGAACAGTACTTTAAATTTTCAAAAAAAAAATTGATTAATGTAATCATTTCGAAAATCAAAATAAAATATATAAACTTATAAAACTTTAAAAACTATAACATGGCTATACCATTCCACTTCAATATTCTAAACGTAATTGAAATTGCCTTCAAAACAAGGTATAGTACATTAAAATCGGTCAAGTATTTCAGGAGTTGCAGGCGATTGAATGAACACACCTTTTAAAAAAATATATATTTTTCACTCTTAAATTGGTCATAATTCGTGAATTTTTTTTTCTATTTTTTTCCAAAAATTCGTATACAATATTTTTATAAAAAGAATGCACACACAAACTTTCAAAACAATCGTAGCTATTGAGGTCAATAATCGTACCGCTAGACATGGAATGACTCATATGTGTCCCATTTATCCTTCTCTTGCCTAGTTTGTGCCTTAAATCATTTCAATTTTATATGATTTGAGCTCTTCAAAATTTTTAGTTTTAGTTCCCTTTATTAAATCACCCAACGTGTTTTCAGAGTCCTTTCCGTCCCTTCTACACTGCCCAAATGTGTAGGTGTAGGAAGTTGTTGTTGCTGCTGCTATATTTAGTGCTTTCGTGTGACGTTAGCCGTGGTTGGTGCTGAAGTTTATTAATCCTTCTGCTAAGAGGATCTCAGCAATTTTATGCTGTAACGTCATTTTCTCCGATAAGCGGATAATGTATTCAATTGCAACTTTGGATGGGGCTCTATGGATTCGTGATTGTCTGGATAGGGGGGTGGGGCGAAGGCATATGGCGCGTGAGTATTAGTGAGACACGCTCATTGCTTAACTAATTTACTTAAATATGCACAATGGCATATCGACAACCGCATAAATGAAAACGTAGTTCAGCCGGAATGAGTAAAGTGTTCGTAGTGGCCGCCACAGTGTCTTAAAGGATTCATAAATTTACGTCTGCATATCGTTTATGTAAATATTTCTTGGGAGAACAATTTCTTACGATTTTTTATAAGGAAACCATAAACCTTGGACGAGATTCCTGTTATTTGAAGTTATATCTGCACACACTGCATTTTTGGCATTGTAAAAAATGTAAACGATTTTGTGTGCCAAGAATGGTAAATAAATATAGCACGAAGACAGAATATCCCAGCAAAACATTTATAATATTTTATACAAAAATTTTTAATGCTAATGAAATATCGATGTAACAGCAAAAAAGTTGGAGGCATGAAAGGGAACATACTTCCATCATTTAATATTTGTGAGGAATACATTTAGAAAAGGAATACATTTAGAGGAATACATTATAAAGATTCATAACGAGTAACCTATGAAATGTCAATAGATTCTTCTGAATTCTTTGAAGGATACCAGAAGTATATCCCTTGGCAACGCTTTCAAAAGGTATACTTTAATTCTAGAATTTTGTTTGAGAAACGGTTCAGCACTATAAATAAGGAACTAAATTTTCAAAAAAAATATTTATAGGATGGATTGTGTATTAAGTTTATCAATCCGTCTGCATCCTCTTTAAATATAAACATTTATAACCTTGTCGTTTCGTCATTCCCATGATAGACAGTAGTAGCCTTTTGGCTAAATATCCTTATTTGACTTCGAAAGTTTTGCTGGGTTTGTTAAGATCATACATTACACAGCATTTCCTTTGCATACTCCAAGGAGTGTGCTAACATTACTCAGCTGTAGCATATTTACAGGCAAATTATTGCAATTTGCTTTTTGTTTAACATTCTATTTTCGCACTTTTCGCAACATTAACTGCCGAATTTATGACTACATATTGTCAAGATATTCATACCACCAGCTATGTGATTTTATAGAGCTGTTCTCGATATAATGGCACTCCAGCAACACTATTAAAACGCCCTAATGTATGCTCTACACAAAATATACGGCATAGCCCGGTATAAAAAGGGGGCGTTTACATGTATTTTTCTTTACAGGATGTTTGCATATGTGGAATGTATGTAAATAAATTGTCAATACTTTACGGATTTTTATTGACACCTTCATTTGTTTGGGTAGCGAGTGAGCTGAGCTCATAATTTCCACATCAGTGCTTAGATTGAATTAAATGTTTCCGCCCGCCAAACCCAGCACCAGCGTCAGTGCTTTTTATGCGACCGAC
This sequence comes from Polietes domitor, assembly GCA_947397865.1. Lineage (NCBI taxonomy): Eukaryota > Metazoa > Arthropoda > Insecta > Diptera > Muscidae > Polietes > Polietes domitor. The sequence continues at coordinate 174,035,548 of OX377621.1, read as the reverse complement.
TACAGACATTGCAACCTTTTGTCAGGGGGGTTAGCGAGGAAACAAGTAACAATTTGTTAAATAATTGACTACAAACAATGGGCTGAACGGCAACGGGAGTGGAATTTCCAATTTGCCATAACTCGAAACAATTGGCGAATTGTCAAAGTCGAATGAGAAACTGAAACTGAACAAATCAATAATGGCCATAGGCAAATAATTGTCACAATTCGTATGCAGATCAATGACATAAAAGCGAAAACGGTAACCTACTACATAGAATTCGATGATTGTAATTTTAACCTATTCCTGTGCACATACACACCCAGCTAGCTACCCTTAACAGCCCGGCCGTGCTGTAAGCATTTGCTATACTCCAAATGAATTGGGAATGCTTTGAAATTGTTACAATTTCGTTGTTTCAATTGATGTTGACATGTCATAAAAATCAAAATACATTATCATCAGTTACATGTACGCAAACACATACAGGGTGAGCCACAAGCAGCACTACAATCTGGATAATGAAATCAACAATCCGTCCATGTGTCCTTCTTAACAATTTTCTTTTTTGCAGAATTGTAAATTTAAATTAAAAAAATAACAAAATATAGAATTCTTTCCTTTTTTTAAAAAAATATTGTTTTTTTTTCGAAAAAATATTAAAATTATATTTTCAAAAATTAGAATACGTAAAACTATTTAAAAAATAAAATAGAAAATTAAAATAGAAAAATATTGAAAATAATTAAAAAAAAATATTTAAAATATTAAAAAAAATATTTTTAATATTTTTTTTCAAAAAAGTATTGGAAATAGTTTTAGTTTTTTCGTTTGTATTTTTTGGTCTGTAATCAATATTTGATTTGAACTTGGATATTGTCCTGGCTCAAGACCATTTTGTATCTATATTCAATAGAATGCAAATTTATTTACAAATGGCATGGTGACATTTATTACTTCCTCTTTAAGGAAATGATTCTCACAATCGAACGAGAATCACAACTCACTTGCCGAATTTGCGTTTAAAAAATCGCACCAAGTAATAAAGTACACATGCCATCTTACAAGCATCTCATTGAGTTTCATATGTACGTATGTGTATATGCAGGTATAATTACCCAGCTATACTTCTGCCGTGCCAACGCTCATTTGTTTTAGTTTTTTCGTTTGTATTTTTTGGTCTGTAACACTAGTCAACAGTCAAAATGTACTCGGGATGCGATAATTTTTTCTGTGTAGATAACCTTGACATGAGCTCGAAAAACGCAATACAAAATTTTTTTTTCGTTTGGTTTTTTTTTATTTTTTTTTTTTTAAATTTTAAAATTTTTTTTTGGTTAATTTGTTTCGTCCGGCATAACTCGGGAACCACTAGCCCGATTTAATTGAATTAAATTTTAAAAAATTTAAAATTACAATTCCCTTAATCTGTTCATATATTGTTTTCCTATACAAGCAACAGTTTCCAAGTTAAAAATGAATATATAAAGGAAAAAACTTATTTTTTGCCTAAAGATTTAAAATAAAAAATAATCCATAAAAAATCCAAAATGAAAAAAAATGTCAAATCTTATTACTTTTACGTAAAGTCACATAACCTATGAGCAAAATGAGACAAGGATCATGAAAATCGATGCACGCGTTTCGCTTTTATTCGCAATTGAGTAAAGGTATGAATTTCAAAAATTTGCTCGACATATGCACAATCTACTAAAGTGCCTTAACTATGAGAGGCACGATTGGAAAGTTTGTGCCGACCTTAAGGTTATCGGTATCCTTTGTGGATTACAAGGTGGATTCACAAAGTACTGTTGTTTTCTCTGCCTTTGGGACAGCCGCGATCGTCAACATCATTACACCAGGAGGAGTTGGACAGAAAGAGTTAACTTCATCCCCGGCAGCGACAACGTGAAATATACACCACTCATAAAAAAGGAAAATGTTTTTCTCCCACCTCTTCACATAAAGCTCGGACTCATAAAAAACTTCGTGAAAGCTATCAACAAAGATGGCGAAGCGTTCGCCTATTTAAAAACCATTTTTCCTCACCTTTCATCGGCAAAGATTAAGGAAGGCGTTTTCGACGGTCCGCAAATTAAAAAGTTGTTGCAAGACCAACAGTTTGAGCACATTTTATCACCAAATGAAGCTGCAGCTTGGAACTCATTTCGGCAAATTGTTTCCGGATTTCTTGGAAACAACAAAAGCTAAAATTACAGAGAGATCGTCGAACAACTACTCCAAAATTATAAAAAAATTAGAGCAAATATGTCGCTTAAGATACATTTTCTACACTCGCACTTGGACTTCTTTCCGGACAACCTGGGCGATGTGAGTGACGAGCATGACGCACATGTAAATTAAATTAAAATTACTTGGATTGGTATTGCATTCAAATCCTCGCGAACGTTTGCTCATTTTAACTATCGCGTTCGTCGACACTTGTTGAATGAGTAAAATCGATCAATGAAGACCTATTTATACTGTGTATTGTTTAGTATTTTACTGACAGGTACTTATAAATGGGTGTATATTTTTTTACGGTGGCTACATACCTGTTTCACCATGTGTGAGTCTTAAATTTTCCGAATAATGACCACCCTTAAATGTGGGTTGCATTTCTGTAAAAAAATCATACAGGTAGCCAACGGAAAACCCAAATAATTAAAAAAGTCCCCTTTCCTTTTTTCCTTTTAATTGTTCACGCACATTTATTAGCGTTTATTACTTTGCTTACGCAATCATAAAAATTAAATAACCCTTTGTTTATTCCGTTTTGTTAATTCTGAGAATCAAAAAAAAAAAGAAAAAACCTTACCATAGACAAAGTTGTGCATATGTCGAGCAAATTTTTGAAATTCATACCTTTACTCAATTGCGAATAAAAGCGAAACGCGTGCATCGATTTTCATGATCTTTGTCTCATTTTGCTCATAGGTTATGTGACTTTACGTAAAAGTAATAAGATTTGACATTTTTTTTTCATTTTGGATTTTTTATGGATTTTTTAAAAAAAAAATTTTAAATCTTTAGGCAAAAAATAAGTTTTTTCCTTTATATATTCATTTTTAACTTGGAAACTGTTGCTTGTATAGGAAAACAATATATGAACAGACTAGCAAATACCCGCTACTTCGTATGCGGTGTAAGGATATTTATTTCAGGGTAAATCGCTTGTAAATGCTCACAAAATTTGAAAACATGATTTATGTTTCCCAACTACGTATTCCCACCAAATTCTCGATTCCAAATCCTACGTAGCTGGAGGAATTTATACACCGAATTTTTGTCCCCCTTGCACAAATTAAACAAAAAATAATTTATATTGTGCCATCAATTTATACGCAGTCAAGTGATTAATTTAAATTGCAACAATTTTCTTAAAAAATCCGAGATAATTATACCCTCACTCTACGGAGGGTATAATTACCCTACGGAGGGTGATTTAATACCCTAAGTATTTAATAAATCCCTATCACGTCCGTCTGTCTGTCTGGCTTGCTGGTGTACACGATTACTCTCGAAGGGAATTAAGTAATTTATTCAAACTATGAACAAAGTATTATTTTTCTCAGACTTAGTTTAAGTTCGGAGATGGATGAAATTGATATACCCGTTATGGTACCCCCACACATATAGTCCATATTCCTAGTAAAATATTCGGAACCAGTTGTATTTTGATATTTGATAAAGTTTTTATAATCACTTAGAGTGTACCAAATATGCATGAATTTGCAGTGTTCCTTTTTGTACCTGCGACAAAAATTACCACTTCATACGTAAAATTAAACATTTTATAAATTCTATACGGATGATGGGAATCTTTGCCACCATCGCTGCACACACCTTTGTATATTATTTTATGTTGAGCATCTACTTACTCGGAGAAATGTACACGCCAAATTTCTAACATTCTTTTCATATTCCAGCTAAAAACTTTGATTTGTGCCATATTTATCCCAATTTCCCCAATTTGGTTTGTTCGATTTTTATCACTTTTGACCCGCTTCCACCTTTAAAGTACACATTTTGATGCAATACTTCTGTATTGCACGTCAGAGTAATATATACCTTACATTGGCGGGTACCATTTTAATCGCTTGTTGTTACGATTTCTACTTAAAAGTATACATTTACGTCTACACGGTCAGAGGAATATACACACCGAATTTCACAATTCTAGCTTCAGCCGTGGTACAAATTTAATCCCATTTAATCCCTTGAAAGTAAAAATTTTGAAAAATTCTTTCTCATCAGTGATCTGCGCTATAAAACGAATATACACACCGAATTTCATGATAGTAGCGTCAACCGTGTTCTTGGTACCTTTTTTATCCCCGATTTCCCGTTTACTCTTTAAAAGTGGGAATTTCGAAAAATTCCTTCAATTTGCGTTAGTAAGCATTTTCAGGGATACAGACCCCGAATTTCATGATTCCAGCTCCGTCTATTTGATTGGTACCATTTTGCATCCCTTTCTACCCAGTTTTACTCACAAAAAGTACGCAATTTTGAAAAATTGTTTTCTTAGTCGCATTCGTGCTGTAATGTAATGCCCGTTCCGAATTTCATGATTCTAGGCCCAGTTGTTTGGTCTGGGCTATGGTACAATTTTTATCCCATTTAATCCCATAAAATTAAAAATTTCGAAAAATGACGAAAAATGATTTTGCGTTTCTAAGGGAATGTACACACCGAATTTTATTATTCCAGCTCCATCCGTTTGATTGGTACCATTTTTATCCCTTTTTATCCGATATCACCCACAAAAAGTACGAATTTTGAAAAATATTTTCTTGGTCGCATTCGTGCTATAAAAGTAATGCCCGTTCCAAATTTCAAAATTCTAGGCCCAGCCGTTTAGTTAGGGCGGTGGTACAATTTTTATCCCATTTAATCCCTTAAAAGTACAAATTTCGAAAAATGCTTTCTTATTAGTGATCTGCGCTGTAAAACGAATATACATTATTGTAGCGTCATCCGTGTTGTTGGTACCTTTTTTATCCCTTTTCCCTTTAAAAGTAAAAATTCCTTTATTTTGCGATTCTAAACATTTTGAGGGATGTACACACCGAATTTTATGGTTTCAGCTGCATCCATTTAATTGGTACTATTTTTATCCACTTTTACCCGATTTCACTCCCAAACAGTACGAATTATGAAAAAAAATTCTTGGGCGCGTTGAAGCTATAAAGGATTTTTTTACAAAATTTCAAGATTCTAGTCCCAGCCGTTTGGTCATTGCGGTGGTACAATTTTTATCCCTCTAAAAACTCCGTTGAAATCTGATCTCTTTGCTGTAAGAGAAATGCACATACCAAATTTCATGATTCTAGCTTCAGCCATGATGTTGGTACAATTTTTGTCCCATTTAACCCCCCAAAGATACGAATTTTGCAAATAACATTTTTTGGGATGTCTTCATGCTGCAAGAGGAATGTCCATACCAAATTTCAAGATTCTAGGCCCAGCCGTTTGGTCATTGCGGTGGTACTATTTTTATCCCTTTCTACCCGATTTCACCCCCAAAAAGTTCGAATTACGAAAAAATCCCTTCAAATCTGATATCTACGCTGTAAGAGAAATGTACACACCAAATTTCATGATTCTAGCTTCAGTCGTGTTGTTGGTATCATTTTCGTCCCTTTTTGGCCCATTTAACCCCCCAAAAGTACGAATTTTTAAAATACCACTTTTTGGTATGCCTTCATGCCGCAAGAGGAATGTCCATACCAAATTTCAAGATTCTAGCCCCAGCCGTTTGGTCATTGCGGTGGTACCATTTTTATCCCTTTTTACCCCACTTTACACCTTAAAAGTACAAATTTCGAAAAATATCGTCTTATCACAACTCTACACTGTAACATAAATGTACACACCAAATATCATGATTCTAGCTTCAACCGTACTGTTGGTACCATTTTTGTCCATTTTTGCCCCATTTTACCCCCCAAAAGTACGAATTTTGCAAATGCCACTTTTTGGTATGTCTTCATGCCGCTAGAGGAATATTCGTACCAAATTTCAAGATTCTAGGCCCAGCCGATTGGTCATTGCGGTGGTACTATTTTTATCCCTTTTTACCCAATTTCACCCCCAAAAAGTACGAATTTTGAAAAATATTTTCTTGGGAGCGTTGAAGCTATAAGAGGAATTTTTGTACCAAATTTCAAGGTTCTAGTCCCAGCCGTTTGGTCATTGCGGTGGTACATTTTTTATCCCTCTTTACCCCATTTTCCCCTTAATAGTACGAATTACGAAAAACTTCCTTCAAATCTGATTTCTTCGCTGTAAGGAAAATGTACATACCAAATTTCATGATTCTAGCTTCACTCGTGTTGTTTGTACAATTTTTGGTCCTTGTTGCCCCATTTTACCCCCCAAAAGTACGAATTTTTCAAAATCCACTTTTTGGGATTCCTTCATGCCGCAAGAGGAATGCCCATACCAAATTTCAAGATTCTAGGCCCAGCCGTTTGGTCATTGCGGTGGTACAATTTTTATCCCTTTTTACCCCATTTTACCCCTTAAAAGTACGAATTTCGAAAAATCCCTTCTTATCACACCTCTACACGGTAAGAGAAATGTACATACCAAATTTCATGATTCTAGCTCTAGCCGTTTGGTCTGGGGAGTGATCAGTCAGTCACTCAGTCACTCAGAAACTCAGTCACTCAATCACGCAATTCTTTTATATATATAGATTAAGGGAATTGTAATTTTAAATTTTTTAAAATTTAATTAAATTAAATCGGGCTAGTGGTTCCCGAGTTATGCCGGACGAAACAAATTAACCAAAAAAAAATTTTTAAAATTTAAAAAAAAAAAATAAAAAAAAACCAAACGAAAAAAAAAATTTATTGCGTTTTTCGAGCTCATGTCAAGGTTATCTACACAGAAAAAATTATCGCATCCGGAGTACATGAAATTTTTTTCATTTTGTTGAGTAGTGTAATCAATATTTGATTTGAACTGGCATGGTGACATTTGTAAATAAATTTGCATTCTATTAAATATAGTAGATGCAAAATGGTCTTGAGCCAGGACAATATCCCAGTTTAAATCAAGTATTGGAAATTTTTAAAAAGTATTTAAAATTATTAAAAAAAGAAATAATCATTAGAGCGGGTCGTTGGGTAGTAATTTTAGTTTCATAAATATATTATTGAAATTATTTTTAAAAAATATATTGAAAATATTTTATAAAAAAAATATTGAAAATATTTTTCAAAAAAAATATTGAAAATATTTTTCAAAAATATATTGAAAATATCTTACAAAAATAAAATATTGAAAATATTTTTCAAAAAAAATGAAAATTATTTTTCAAAAAAAAAATATTGAAAATAAATAAAAAATATTGAAAAATACTTAAAAAGATATATTTTAAAATTAGAAATATTTTTTCCAAAAAATAGTATTGGAAATTATTAAAAAATATTTAAAATTATTTATAAAAGAAATACTCATTAGACAGGGTCGGTGGGTAGTGATTTAAGGTGCAGAAAACATTAACTTTTTCGTTTTGTTTTATAGATGTTGGGGATTTTTTTGTTAATTCAAAAATTTTTATTTAAAAAATTCCAAACAATATTAAAAATATTTTGCAAAAAATATTTTTGATTATTTAAAAAAAAATGTATTAGAAATTATTAAAAAATATTTAAAATTAGAAATAAAATAATAAAAATAATAATAAAAAATAGAAATATTCGATTCGATGGGTAGTCATTTTAGATGCAAAAAACCTCAACTTTTTTCGATTTCGGTTTTGTTTTATGAAAGGATTTTTTGCAAGAGAATTTTTAATTTAAAAATTCTAAAAAATATTGAAATTATTAACAAAAAAAGTTGCAATTTTTTGTAAATTTATTTTTTGTAATATTTATTTTTGCATGAGAATTAAGTTAATTTAAAATGAAAAATATTGATATTTTTTAAATATTGAAAATTATCTTTAAAAAAATATCGAAAATTATTTGTTCAAGAAACAAATATTGATTTTTTCTCTAAATATTGAAAATTACTTTTAAAAATTATTAAAAATATTTTTTGTTGAAAATTATTAAAGCAATATTTAGAATTATTCAAAAAATAGAAATACTTTTTAGACCCGGGTGGGCTGTCATAAAACAAACCCAGTTTTCATTTTACGTGCGGAAAACCGAAACTTTTTTCGACCCGGTTTAATTCTCATGTGTATTAGTTTTTGCATGCCGAAAAATATTCAAACTTATTTTCTGATTTTTAAATTTTCGGTGCAATTTCGATGTAAATTAATTTCATTTTTTTTTTAATTTATTCTTCCAAAGCTATATAAAGAATATAATATCGTAGATGTTCATTAGCATTTGCCTAACCATGTACTTCTATGACATGATGATGTTTTCGACTGTGACTCACTCACTCCTGGTTGCCACCACTGTTTTATCACCAGCCAGCGCACGCAAGGAACACTTGTTTGGCATGGAATGTCAAAAATGCGGTGATAAACATTTCACTTTTACAAACTGAGTGACATTTACGATTTTTCATCGCTACAGCAACAACAACAACAATCACCATTTTACAATTCCAAACAATGATGATTTCTATGCAAAATAGTTTGTTCGCTTCAGCTTCCACAACAACAAAGTCGAGAACACGATTTTATTGCATTTTTATCACTCATTTTCTGCTGTGGCCCGCGTTGCCTGCGCTGCTGCTCAGAATGCGCGCGTTCGTCCATTATCGACAAATTCCATTCGAGCGTCACTAATTATGCTGTTCCCGCGTCAGCGTCAGTTTCAGTATCGGTTTCGGTTTCCTATGCGAAAGAGGGCTCATGGCAAAGGTTCATCATGCACTCACTCACCCCTCCCTGGTTTATGGTCGTGTTGGCAATTTTCTGAGCGTACATATAAATACAACGTTTTGTATATTGTGCAAAATTATATTTATTAACTCTCCTAAGTTGGACATTTATGGCTTTTTGCTCACTTCTGTTGCTTAACTCATTTGCGAAAAATTCTATTTTACGATTACGATTTTTGCAGCATGAACCAAGACGAAAACTTCAACAGCTGTTGGCATGGAATTCATGAATTTAGTTTTATTTTTGCATATTGTGATCTTTCCTTTCCGCCGAACGCTGCTGCACGTGTTTTATGGATTTTTGCGAGCCAGCCCCCCTATAAAAAATCTGGCCGATTTGATGGGTGTAATGAGGGAGTTCATTCTGCATTAAGGCAAGTAATTACTTTTTGGTAAACAACAGTTCTCGTGCCCCGCTTGGTGTCATTTTGTTTTATATTTTTTGCATAAATTAAAAAGTCGTTAAATTTAAGGCGATTTGTTGTGTTTTTAGCAAATAATTTAAAAGCCATAAAATCGCTAGGAAATTTTGCGAAACTTTTATTAAATTCAAAATTAACATATTCCGATGGAGGAAGGTGTGAGCTATCAAAAGTATCCACAGATCGTAAAATTTTTAAAATATGTTAATCCTTCAATATTCGAACAATTTCCATGCAAATCTAGTTTTATGGGCGAAAGCTGTTCACATTTTTTTTTATTTAGTCAATTTTAGATAACTACGACCAATATTCGACCTCTGCAATTTTAATTAGAAATATAGCCTTACACAGTCGGCATTGGGAAAATCGAAGTTAGTTTCTCTACATGCCGATATACCAAATCTCGAAAATCTTCCGTAATTGTGTCCAAATTTCATATCCATCAATTTTCATTTAATTGGAAATCTCTTAATCACCAATAAAATAAAATGAGTTTTTTTATTTTTTATATTTATTCGATATATCTGATTTTAACTATTAAATAATAATTGTTCAAAAATTCGATATTTCGCATTTTTAGTAATGCCCTGAAAAAACACTTAAAATTCATCAAAGTAGATAAAAGTGGTAAAAAAATCTGGCGACCATTTTAATAAAAAAATTCCTAATTTTGGAACACATTTTCCCAACTTTGGGTATTCGAGTACTTATTTTTAAAATAAATTGAAAATTCTTCACTGTTTTTACCTTTTTGTCGAATTTTAAACATTTTTATTGGACTTTAATTCGTAAAATTGTGACAGATGTGAACTGGAATGACCAAAAATTGTATAGGGTCCGCCAAATAACTTTTTTTTATGAAAATGCTATAAAAAAAACTACTGAATATTTTCTAAAGGGTGATTTTTAAAAGCTATAGGAAAGTTTTTCAAAAAAACACATAAAATTCAGAAAAATGCATGAAATCTTTATTTGAATCGATAGTACGGTCCATATAATTTAATGTTTGAAGATTATTTCATGCAAATGTTGACCTTGACTGCGCCTCAAATGGTCCATCCGCTTAGTCCAATTTTGGCATTTCCACGTTTTTGAGTAACAGAGGCCCAATTGCTGCGAACGGCGACGAATCGATAATTGATGGTCATCATTAACACTGGCCGATACAGCTGCGATATTTTCTTCAGTTCGCACTCTACGTAAGCGTGATTTAATGTCCAACAATGTAAATTTGGTCACAATAGCCCGAATAGCCGCTTCAGTGGGTCGATTAAACTGACCATAAAATGGAAGCGCGCGATGAACTTTCTTAACAGAGCACGCATTTTGATAATAAAATTCAATAATTGGCAAGCGTTGGTTAAATTATAGACCAAACTGAAGATGTTTGACAGTGAAACAAAATTCGAAACGTGCGTCAGCTGTTTAAACCAGTGTTGCCAAAAAGATAATAGCTAAGAAATCACCCTTTATAAGGAGTCGATACTATAATATGCTAAAAGTCATTGAAATTGCCTTCAAAACAAGGTATAGTACATTAAAATCGGTTAATTATTTCAGGAGGTACAGGCGATTGAATGAACACACCTTTCTGAAAAAAAATGTGTTTTTCACTCTTAAATTGATTATTCATAAAAAGTGTTTTTCTATTTTTTTTTTTCAAAAATACGTATACAATATTTTTATAAGAAGCAGCTATCGAAGTCAAAAACTGTACCGCTGAACATGGAATGACTCATATATATTTTTTTAAATTTGTATCTACACTGTCCAGCACCATTTTTGGAACAGAGTTGCTTGCGACCATATAATTCCGAAAGGGCAAGTTGAGTATACCATTTTTGCAGAATAAACTTATAGTCCAGCAGGTCTGGGTTTCTTTTTACAGTGGATCAAAGCGAAAATAGTGTTGTTTAATGTCTGAGAGAATTCTTACTGTCAGAACTATATTATGGAATTGTATGAGGATTAATTTTGTGGAAGATCTTTATGACCTTTTTTCGAGAAAATCAAAAAGGGTCTTTCAAAACATTTAAGGATTAAAATGTTCTACGAAAAAAATTGCCGGCAAATTTCAGTGGGGGTCACCGAAGACACCAAAGTTGTAAATAATGCTCTTCCCGCTTAAATAGCAAAATTACACGCCAGCTTAAAGAACAAAATTACTAGGGTAAAAATTGGTCCGTGTTTTTTGGAAGATTGATCTTTTTCGGATAAATTGGATATTTTTGCAAAATTTTCATTTTCGCGGGAAATATGGCTAAAATGATTTTATATGCATGACATTTTTGTTTTGTAATTTTCTCGAGATCTATCGATGGATAGATAGATAGGATCTGACGCGAAAAAAACTGCAACTGTTGCAAAAATCCAAAATTCGCGGTTGCATTTATTTCAACTTTCTCTATATGGGTTTCTGAAACAATTCTGTCACAAATATTTCCTATTTAGTCAGCAATCATATGCCAAACAAATATTTTATGATGGAAAGTTACGCGGGATTTTCTAAAGGCGTTTTTCACATTTCTTATCTTGCAGCCAACATTTATCCTACTTCACTCTTATTTTGTTTACCGTGCTCCACCGCAATACACAAATTTTTTGTCGAAAAAGATCGATCTTCCAAAAAAACATGGACCAATTTTAATCCTAGTAATTTTGTTGTTCCTCGAGGTCAGTTTTCGGTATTTTTTGTAGTAATGCGCTGAAGATGCAATTCATGAAATTGGAATTGGAATAAATTAACACAAATCCGACCTCGACCTTGAACAATTATTATTTAATACATAAAATAATATATTTATGGTGATAACTCCTATGAGATCTCATTTTCAACCAAACGTATTTCATCATTGGAGTAGAAAAAGAGTATATTTTGAACTCCATAATATCCCACCAATTCCAGCATCATATGTAACACTCTACTTAATAGATCCTTTGCCGCTTAAAACTTCAACATTCTCCAATACTTCACAACTCCTTCGTTATAATGCAAATGTGTGTGTGTGCCAGTGACTCTCGGTGTGTGATTCATGTGAATGTCCATGGCCATGGCATATTCCGTAAGTGTGAATATTCACACTTTGTAATGCATTACTTGGCACTTCTTTTGATTGCAAATATGCGGCCGTTGTGTCCATGAAGTGCGTTCGTGTGAGTGTTTATGAATGCACGACAGAGATTGTGGTGAAAATAATTTGAATGAAAAGTCCATTATTGTTTCCGCTTCGTATGTATGTGTGAGTGTGTGTTGGACTTTTTGGCAGACGACGTGATCAAAGTACAGAGTCCAAGTGGCGCCAATCCATCCATGAATAAGTGAATGGACCCAAGTAAGGAACACACATTCTCATGCTGTGGCACACACCACCACTCGGGCAGACAAGTAACGTGTAATTGTCGATAATGCCACGTTTGTGGACAATGAGATTATTTTGGTTACTTTTTTATTGAGTTTCTTTTTTAACATATTTCTTATGTTAATTTTAAGATTTTCTTTGTAATTCTCACGCATATCAGACAGAACAGTGTGTATGTGTTTGTGGTGTTAAAGAGGATTTGCAACAGGGGGATATATCAGCCGAAATTTCCAAGAGATATTACGGGAAATTAAATATATAAAGGGTGATTTTTTAGCTATTATCTTTTTGGCAACACTGGTTTTGTTTCACTGTCAAACATCTTCAGTTTGGTCTATAATTTAACCATGAATCGTCTTACAAAAGAACAACACTTGCAAACTACTGAATTTTATTATCAAAATGCGTGCTCTTTTAAGAAAGTTCATCGCGCGCTTCCATTTTATGGTCAGTTTAATCGACCCACTGAAGCGGCTATTCGGGCTATTGTGACTAAATTTCGCACCAAATTTACATTGTTGGGCATTAAACCACCAACACGCTTACGTAGAGTGCGAACTGAAGAAAATATCGTAGCTGTATCGGCCAGTGTTAATGATGACCATCAATTATCGATTCGTCGCCGTTCGCAGCAATTGGGCCTCTGTTACTCAAAAACGTGGAAATGCCAAAATTGGACTAAGCGGATGGACCATTTGAGGCGCAGTCAAGGTCAACATTTGCATGAAATAATCTTCAAACATTAAATTAAATGGACCGTACTATTGATTCAAATAAAGATTTCATGCATTTTTCTGAATTTTATTTTATTTTTTTTGAAAAACTTTCCTATAGCTTTTAAAAAATCACCCTTTACAATGGGATCCCAGGGCTGTGAATCTTGGTGCTGCAGCCGAAATTAGTGAAAATAGCGTCACTCATATTTAAAATTGTTGTAATCACATTAAATATGCCACGTCCCACAGTGCAAAAACCCCCAAATTTCATGCGCCAAATCTGGACTTTACTGCTTGAATTTTGCAAACAACATTCCTATTAAGGATATTCTAAAAGATTTGGACAATATCACGGCTAAATTTAGCTGTGGATGCATTTAATGTTCATAAATGCTTAAATAGTATCAAATTTCATCATAAGAGAGGTTATTTTATTGGGATGTATCTCGGAAACCATGTATCGCATTGAAATGTCGTTTAGTTCGTAGAAAATAGGAGCTCTTCAGGTGTTCTTTTGCATTTAAAAAAGTGTAATTACGTTTTTGCTTTCCTTTTAGGCAGATGTTTGCCTGAAGGTTGTATTGGTAATTTTCTAGAGTATAAAACTATACTCGCGACGCCGACCGATGTCTCGGCATTTATAATAATTGTTAAACTTTTGTCTTATTTATTCATTTTAAAAAGAATATTCTGTTTATAGCTGCCAACATCGATTTAATTACTGAAATGGTAAAACCTTCTAAGCCACAAATGAAGCAATACTTTCTTCGTTGTTCGCTGTAAATATATTTTGGAAAATTTAGGGATGGATGTAAGGTTTTGTGCCATGCGAGTGCATGCAAATATAGGGCGGAAATTAATCTTAAGTTATTTATAATGTTATAATAGCGGTTTGTCATCGAATAAAAAGTAAAATAATTTTTATAAAAAATTTCGAAAATCGTAAAAAAACTAAAGTTGGGCGTTGGGCAGGGGCACTGACAATTTTCATTTAATGGTGGACTCAACTGAAATCACTGGTAATGATTTGTATTCACATACATACATATTAAAATAGGAAATTTATGGCGTTTTTCATTTTATGTTACATGGGAGTTAGGCATGGTTGTGGCCAAAACAAAAAATTGTTTTTGATCTAATTTCACGATATAAGGGATGTGTGCGAAATTTCAAGGTCCTAGCTCTATTTCTTCTAATTTTTGCCGCAGCTTGTATGAAAATATTCCACTGTATTCACCCACGCAAATGTCCTCAACATAGGTTTAATTGAAGCCTCTATAGCTTCTATATTGGTATTTTTGATAAATGTTAAAGTTGGGCGCTGAGGGTTATGGAATGCATAAGTCGGTTTAACTTCACTTTTCATCCTTTTGTGGATATTTTTTTTTTTAATTTTTCTTTAAATAACAACTTTTTGCTTGATGATACTAATGTACAAGTTTTAAACATAAAGATTAGATCGGATTTAATTGCCTTTATGGAGCCTTTCCTTTAAACCTCCTTGTCTTTAAACCTCAAATTAATCAAATGATCATTCCTGCAATAAAAAAATTCAAAATAAATGTGTTGCCTACTTTTGGGTTTCAATTATGTTGGCGTGTCATGGCTTGGGTACCCACAATTCTCCTGGGGCTCTGCAAACGCTTGACAAAAGCGCGTTAAATCAAAAGATGCCGAGCAATAATTACATCACCGCCTCAGGCTATCGATGATTTTTTAAAAGCGCACACTTTCAATTCAATTTCACACTTATTTGGCGGCATTTTTTCGGTGGGATAAATCGAAATGAAATAAATTATTATTTACCCGTGTCTGTGGCAGCTTTCCTCCATCCGTCCATTGTTATGGAAAACAAACCAAACACAAGAGACATCATTAGTATTAATAAATAAAGATCAAAGGCAAATGGAGACAAAAAGACAAAAGGCCACAAAGTGAAACCAACGCCACCACCACCACAACCACCCGTCCGAAAACTCCAAAGGCAATGTCAACAAACAAATGCCCCAGAATGACAAAAAGAAAACAACGAGAATGAAAAAAAAACAATTGGCGGTGAAGAATGCGCTTTGTATAGAAAACAAATCCACGAAATCATTTCACATGGAAGGAACAATAAGCAAATGGAAAATAGCAGCGGCAGCAGCAGGAGTGCAATGCAAGGCGGAAACAGCGGAGAAAACATAAAAGTGAGCACAACCGGAAAACAAATCTTTAATGAAGCATAAATCGCCGCAATCTTACACACACACGCAAGTGTAAGAATGCATGGCGAAACTTTGTGACTTTTTGGTTTAAAGCCAACTGCCACACACTCGCACACAGAGAGATCCTTCAGCCACCGCCTCTAGGTCCTGCCGGTTTCCGTTTGCTTACTTTCGTTGGTGGCTCTGTGTGTTGCAAGTTGCTAGTCAAACGTCACAAGAAGTGACAAACTGCTGCGAAACATGCCATGCCATCATAAGTTGAGCTGTTTTTTTTCTGCTGCCTCTACCGCTGCTGATGTTGCATTAAAGCGCGAAATATGGTGTTTTTGTTCACAGTCCTGTGTGTCAGGACTGCGGTCCTTGCCATGCATGTGTGTGAGTGTATTGGCATGCTGCCTGCCTGTTTGTGGGTGTGCGATTACGAGAGCATATTGTGTTATTAATTCTGGTTCAATGGGAGCTGCAATAATAACAACAACAAGAAACGTAAAAAACACAATATTTTATATAAAAAAATGTGCACTGGGAGAAAAAACGAGGTAGTCAAATATATTTTTGGGAAATGTGGAACATATTTTCCTGCGGCAAGGCTTCATTTAATTTAACAAACGCCACGTTCTTCATTGAGCCTTCTTAGCCCTAGGGTAGTTTAATTTTTGAAAAAATAAACAATTTAAAATTTATGATTTTAGTTATTTATAGAGTAAATACAGATTTCGAGAATTTGTGATGTCAAAAACGTTAGGACTTTAATAGAGAAATTCCAAAATCTTCCTTTCATGAGGACACTTATCTGAATTCAAAGCCGATTTTCATATAAGGAATGTAATTCTTAAGCCTCCAATTTTCCTCATTAAAAAGTAAAATATGAAATTCAGATAGAAACATGAACATTAAAGTATTTTTAACAGATATTCATTCTCCTCTTCTCATATGATATCCATTTCGCCATGTATGCATCGCAAAAAAAGAACATAAATCATTAAAATATTTATATTTTTTTGGATATTGAAAAAAAGAGAAAATAAAAACGAAAAACTGACTACACAGTTTTTCTACATACGATCTCCAATTTCATGTAGTAAATACACTGAAGAAAATGTGTGATACTGAAGCATACTATAATTGAGCCTGAGAAATGTACTCAATCTAAGTACATTTGTAGTTAAAATGAGTAAATAAAACTCATTTTGAATAAATTTTACTTGATTTGTGTATGAACGTACTACATTCAAGTAAAAAATAAACTTAAATTGAATAAAGGTGCCAAACAGATACCAATTTCCTTATTTTTAGTACATTTTTACTGGAATTTAGTACATTTTTTTCTGAGTGTAATGTGGTCTCGTGTATGTCCCAAAAGTACTGTAATCTTCTTCTTGTCTATTGGTGCGAAACGTGGGATAATGCTTGCAATGATTTGAGCACCTATCGAGTTTTCACAAACAAATATCAGAGAAGAATATTGCAAATTTTCTGGGCCAACAGGATAGGGAATAAACAACTCTAGTTAAAATAATGACAAGGAAATGATCTTGCGTTGCGAAGACCATCTGACAATGTTAATAGACTGGAACCCGCCATGTAGCAGAAGCAGAAGACGTCTGGCCTACATATGGCGAAGACAGCTAGATTTAAAAGCTTCAAGATTTTGAATGAAATGAAGACCATCACATCAAATTGAAGTGATTGGGATTTTGTTGGCAGTCCTTTGCTTTAATACCATTTAAGGGAATTAAAGTAACCGATATGTAAAAACTCACAAAAATACTACAGACATTATTATATTAAAAGAAATCAAATTTATATTTCAAATGTATTTAAAGGACCTATTAATCCACAAAAATAATTTAGATAAAAATGCAAAATAAAAAAATACGCTGGAGAAACATGATTTTAGGTGTATTTTAGTTCCTAGTTAGGAAATGTTTTGCACATCATCATTAAACAATCCAAACTTTATTTCCGAAAGGTGACCGGAATTCTCTTTTAAATTGTGTGGACTGCGACCCAGTTCTATTCAGTTCGTCCTGAGCTCTCCTATAAGGTGTTTCATGTCCTCGATAACACTGTTAAGTAGAGTTTTGGGCTCTTCCATAGCCAGCATTCTCCTCAGAACCAGGAATTTATGTTGCAGAAGAAACTTTGATATTTTATATTTCGATATAGCTGTGTCCGCTACTTCGCCGGCAGAAAAGATATTTGTTATCAGTTGCTTTCTTATGTTTTGGTGGATATAGATAAATCTGGAAATTTAGAAACCTCATATTAGATAGCACTCATACACAGTGAAATGACTGTGATTGTTGAATTGCACAATTTTAGGTGACTTCCTTTCGTATGCATAATTTTTATCATTTTCTACCGTGTTTCGAACAAAAAATATACCCTCAGAACCTTTTATAACGATATTATGTTTCTAGATACAGCCGGTCATTTCAAAAAATGTACTCATTTTGAAAAATCGCTATGTTCTCGTTTCGAAAAATCAAGGGAATTTACACACCAAATTTCACGACTATAGCGTAAATTGCTACCATTTTTATCCCCTTTTGTACCGTGCACCCATTAAAAGTACAAATTTTGAAAAAAAAAAAAATTAACTTCTACATTGTCAGAGGAATTTACATATCAAATTTCACGATTCTGGCTGCATTAATTTAGTTGATACCATTTTTATCTCTTTTTTGTGTCGCTCACTCCTTAAAAGTACAAAATGAATTTATATTGCGCTTCTACAGCGCCAGAGGAATTTACGTACCCAATATCACTATTGTAGCTGTAATACTTTAGCTGGTACCATTTTATTTTTATCCCATTTTGTCCCACTCGTCCCTCAAATGTAAAAAATTGCAAAAAAAAATTTTTTGTGTTTCAAGTCTACGTTGTCAGAGAAGTGTAAATAGCGTTTTTCACGAATATATCTGCATTACTTAAATTGGTACCATTTTTATACCTTGGTCTCTTTTCTCCCTTAAAAGTACAGATTTCGAAAAATCCCTTTTTGCAGCTCGTTTGCATGGTAAGTGCAAGCGCACACCGAATTTAATGTTTATAGCTACAGACGTTTAGATAGTTTTGTTCCATTTCACCCACTAAATGTACGAATTTCGTAAACCCTGGATTCAGCTGTTTGGTCTTGGCGCTGATCAATGATAAGCCAGTCAGTCAGTAACGCTACTCTTTTATATATATAGATAGGTATATATTAAGCAATTTATTCCATTTCGTAAAAATCCATTATTGTGTAAAAATACGCGACAAGAGCCTTCAAGTCTTAAAGAGTTACGGTATAAATAGCTATCTCCCTGTTATATTGCCTACTTTCAAGCCGCACTTCTGGTAATTTTTTGCAGTGTATATTAAAAAAGCTCTTATTAAAAAACGCATGGATACTTTTCCTGTTAAATAAAAACCGCTTATAAAAGCGAGAAAATAATGCTTTTAACATTATTAATTTCGCAACTTTGATTTTTCCCCATCTTTGCGTGACGAAAAGCCAACAAAAGAACTGAAAATAAATACTCGTATGTAATTGTATGTGTGCATGTCTGTGGGTGTGTGAGTAAAGCGTATAAATAGTACTTAAATGTAAATTGAAAAACCGCACATTATTAAAAAATGCGTCTGAAAGGTATTGTGAAATATTTTCGCGTTTATAATAAGGAAAGAGAGACTTTATTAAAATAAACTCTGAAATCAATGAATATTAAAAAGAAATCCAACAATCCAGCCTTTATACATTCGTAAGGGTAATAATAACAATAACGATGAAACCGTAAATCAAAATGATCAAAGTGAAATCAAAAGTTGTCAGAAGGCTCAGAGAAGAACGGAGGAGAAGGTCTTTGCAAAAGGTTGTTGTCGTTGAGAGTTGAAAAGAAAAAGTTACACAGCAAATAGCTTTAATCTGTTAAATGGAACAATATGTGAGTGGAAATAAGGCCAATATGATGGGAAGACAACGAAAGCGTTGTGCACTATAGGAGAAATATATAAATACTGGAAATATTATGAAAAAGTATTATTACAGATGTATCAATATGTCTTATAAACAGTAGGTGGAACATTCATTTTATGAAATCCAGAATCGTCAAAAGTGCCGGGAACCCATAACGGATAAATCGTCAATATAATAATTTGCAATCGCTTAAATTCCTTTTTATATCCACAGAAATAAAAAATAAGTTTATTATTTATTTTTGTTAATTAAAGAAAGAAAACCTAACAAATATAGCATACCCTCTAGGGGGTTTGACAAGAAACGTGGCTTTGCCGTATCATTTCTTGAGGCGTTTCCATTGCTTTAAGCAAATATGCTGGACATACAACAAAAGCGCGTGAAACACTTCAGCAGAAATAAATCATTATTCGACAAAACAGAATCTTGATATTAAAAATGTATCAATATTTCTTAAATGTATAAATCTGAGTATAATCGAAATAGTTCTCAAAACAATATCAAAAAAATTCGCTAATCTCGAACACCTTCAGAATTGTTATTGAAGTCGGGAACTGTCGGGAACGCATAATCAATGTTCTTCAATATAATAACATTCAATCGCTTAAATTCATTCATAAGTAACACGTTTTAAAATTTCAGGTATTTCAACTTTTCACAAGAAAGAAAACATAAAAATGTAACATAACCTCCAGGGGCTTGGACAATAAACATGACTTTTCCATAGCATATCTTAAGGGTTTCCCATCAATAGCTTAAGTAAATATGGAAATAATACAAACAACGCTTGAAACACTTCAGCAGAAATATGTCATTATTCAATAAAATGGAATCTTGATATTAAAAATGTATCAATATTTCCGTAAAGTATATATTTGAATTCAAATTGGCTAAAAAATTGTAATAGTCCTCAAGACAATATCTATCTTTTATTCTATAACTCATAATCAATATTCTTGAATATAACAATTTCCAATCGCTTAAATTCATTCATAAGTCACTCGTTTTAAAATCTCAAGTTTTTAGCTTTACAAATGAAAAAGAAAACCTAAAAACGTAGCATACCCCCAGGGGATTTGCAAAGAAACGTGACTTTTTCCATAGCATATCTCAAGGGTTTCCCATCAATGTTAGCCATCGTATGGCTTAAGCAAATATTGCTTCTAATAATCAATCATTATGATACGTTGATATTTTAAAATTCTCAATAAACACAATACTCGTATATGATACGATTCAATAGCCTTTTGCAGATTATTCAAACAAGCGGCATATCGATTCCCATGCATTTGAAATGAAGGCAGAAGATGAAAAACAAACTTTAAAAAGAAAATTCAATCATATCCTCAGAGGAGAACATAATATAAAATCCCCTGAGCCATTCAACTGTAACCGAGAAGACATACGAGTGAGTTTCTTCGGAGTATATGTGCCTTAACGTATGCAACATGAAACCCTTTTCTAAGCGCCACAATTTATGTGTGGAATTTTATTTTTTTTTTAGATTTTTGCACAAGGCAAAAAACAACAAATCTGTTGCTATGTAAACACACATGTGGCCGCAACATGTTAAAAGAATATCGTGTAAGGACGAGCACACGAGTGTGCATGTGTGTATTTTATAGGATTTTCTAACCAAATACAAGTCAATCAACATAATCATGTTGCATGTGCGTGTGTGCTGTGATTCTAACAACTCCCCTCCCCATTCTAGGACAGCTGGGCCAAAGTGAAAGTGACCCATAAACAAACACGAGCAACTGAAAAGCCTTATTTATTTTTTACTTTACTTTACAGTGAGTGAGTTTTTTATGTGTGCAAATGTGTTGGCAAATATTTGGTTTTGTTTTTTCTTGAAACATGCTACAGCAATAATCGTCCTTCCTTTTCCACCCTCGCTCGCATGTGGTAGCATCAAAGGAAAAATCGTGTATTTTAGATAATTGAAAGCACACAACGATAATGGTCCGGGTTTTTTTCTCTTCAATAAGATTTATTATTGGTGTCCTTTTTTCCTGTCTAATCTTTATTGAGTGTATGTGTGGACTTTTCTAAATCAATACATTTGAAGGTTTAATAACGTAAGAAAAACAAACAGAGATTCGTTCATATACGAGTACTCCTCTAGCATTTTTAGTTAATAATGTTTGTTTAAGGCAACATACATCCTCTCATGTTGTTAGTTTCAAAGCCTATTTGGAAAAAAGCAAAACTGAAAAGCAAACTTAATAAATATTGTCCAGGCATGTCTGCACATCCATGGCATTGCTTTGCCGGAGTTATTACCTTGTCTCTCAAACGTGTTTTAATATTTGCAATATTTGTTTCCAAGTGCTCCCCTCTTATATATTTATTTTGCAGAATATATTTTCACAACTTGGCTACAATTGTATCTTTATTTTTTTTTTTCGAACCATAGGAACGTGCTCAAGTGATGATTTTCCTTTGGTCGGGGTTCTGTATTTCATGTCCAAGTGGTTGTATTTACAAAGTCTTTTTTGCTGATGTTTATTTGTCAAGTATCCAAATAATGGTCATTAGTGTGGTTTGTGAAAGGACTTTGGTAGAAGTATCAAAATAGAATGTGTGGAAAAGAGAAAAATTATTTGAAAGCTTTAAAATATTCCGCCATGCTCTTAACCTTACTAAGGTTTACACATACAGCTGTAGTTTTCAGGTCAAGGTGAGGCAACATATGTCGGCATATTCCACAAAAGGGTTGCAATATCAAGGCAGATATATTGACTGAAGATGCACCATCCAGCAGCAAAAGTCACGCATATCCTTGACATCGTTTTACGCGTAGAAGGGAATAGAATCAAGGAAAGGAGTACCTTTAACCACTCATAACATTTGCTGTATGAAAGATATTGAGCCATTTGCAAGATAATTGCTAGTTTTAATTATAATGTTCGACAAAAAATAAACATTTTGGTTCACCAAATCAACAACACAAAATCATTATGGATATTTGTATACCCTCCACCTCCAAGATGGGGGTATAGTAGCTTTGTCATAACGTTCGTAATACCTTGAAATATAGTCCTGAGACCCTATAATATATATATATTCTTGATCGTCATAAAATTCTAAGACCATCCAGTCATGTCCGTTCGTCTTTTGAAAGCATGCTAGCATCTAAACGATAGCAGCTAGGTCGTCCAAATTTTTCATAAATGCGTCTTATAGACGTAGAGCGGTTGGGCTTGCAACTGGGCGAAATTGGCACAAAAAGGGGAAAAAAATTCCCTCACAAGAACTGAAAATACCCACAATAACCCCTAATATTTTAGAGTATTTAGTATGTTTTTTCAATACGTCAGCTTATACTTTCTTGATAGAGGTTAAACGCATTTATTCGTAGGGGGTGAAATGGGACAAAAAGGGATAAAAATGGTACATATCAAACGACAACAGCTAGAAACACGAAATTCGATGTGTACATTCATCTAATTGAGTAGATACATAACATAAAAGTATATTTTCCAAATTCGTACTTTTAAGGTGTAATTCGGTGTATACTGACTGCGTAAAATAACACATAAAATGAAGGGATTTTTCGAAATTCGTACTTTTGCGGGGGGCAAAATGGAAAAAGGGGATACAAATTGTACTAAGCAAATGGCCACAGCTAGAATCATGAAATTGGGTATTTACATTCCTCCAACTTTGTAGACACGAAAAATAAAAGGGTTTTTTCCAAATTCGTTTTTCAATTGGGGCAGGGGGATAAAAATGGTACCCATTAAACGGTTACAGTTAGAATGATGAAATTCGCTGTGTACATCCTTCCAATTGCGTAGACACGTAAAGTAAAGAGACTTTCGAATGTCGTCCTTTTAAGGGTTTATCCAAATACGCTTTTCAAGGGATACAATGGGGACAGGGGGTAAAAATGATACCCATTAAACGGTTACAGTTAGAATGATGAAATTCGCTGTGTACATCCTTCCAATTGCGTAGACACGTAAAATAAAGAGACTTTCGAAGTCCTTTTAAGGGGTAAAGAGGATACAAATTTTACCAACCAAATGACCACAGCTAGAATCATGGAATTCGGTGTACACATTACTTTGACTGCATTCTTCCAAAGTCGTACTTTATTCTGTTGCTTTTAAGGCAAAAATAGGTGGAATCATGAAGTTAGGTTATCTGTGTACTTGAGAGGATTTTCAAAATTTATAGTTTTGAAGTTAAAATAGGATCGAAATGCAACCAACCAAATAGGAAAGCTGAAAATTCACCCACTATCCCCCAATATCTAAGCTTTTTTGAAGATTACTGCTATGTATTTATTTTTTGAGCTGACTTATAATCGTGTTTTAAAATAATTAAAGATTTATATTTATTTAAAATATTATTTTTATAATATTTTTATTTGTTTTGTAATGTTACTGATCTTTAATTTAACGCCGTTTTTAAAATTTAAAAAAAATCAAATTCAAATTTTCTCCGAAGGTACTTTTTAAATTTGTGCTCTCATTTTAGAAATATAAGTGCAATAATACCCACCTTTATTTTTAACTAAAAGTAATTAGGGTGGCTACAAATGTTGCGATTTTCACATTCACAGAAACTGTGGCTTAGGAACGGTCTCAAAAAAAATAAAAGATATTTTTAATGCCTTTTTGCTGGCCGTAAAAAATAGAAAAAAATGACAAAAAATATTTTCTTTCAATTTTTTATCAATAACATTCTAACGAAGAAAACTGTGGGTACCTATAAAAGATCTATGGTCAAATACAGACTTTCTGTTCCTCTCTGTAGACACAAAATATTAAAAATATCGTGATTCCCCTCCGGAAATTAGAAAACAAAATGTTTTGTTTTATTTTATTATTGCTGAAATCTTAACGAATAAATTTATTTTTATTGTAGACGTAAGGGAACTTTTTAAATATGGTGTATCTTCTTAAAGACGACGTGCACTCTACATTTATTGATACTTGCTTACTTCATTGAGATGCCTGCTTTTAAAAAGTAAAACAAAATATTCTGTTAACTAATTTGTTAAAAGTTTTCCCGCCACTAAAAAATAAAAAAACGTGTTTTTTATTAAATTATTTTGCGTCTATAAAGGTTGTCACAACTTCTATATTTATCCATAAATATTTTATACATAGATATTTTTTCATCGCTAGAATGTTAGCAATTAAAAATGGAACAAAGTATTGTTTCTATTTTTACGATTTTTTAGAGCCAGCAAAAAAAATAGGATTATAAAATAAACAGACCTCTTAAGAAGCTGGAAACAAGCCAGAGAAACGTTTGTTAAATAAATGGAATAAATTAGTTTCATTTCAATTAGAAGTTGACCAAATTAGCACGCACAACAAGAAAATTTAAGTAAATAAAATCAACATTGGTCATAGCAAAATAACAATAAAAAATAAATTTCGAAAAAGATTTTTTTTTTAATTTTTGGGAGACTGTTCCTATACCACTGTAACTATGTGAAAGTGATATTTGCCACAATTGTAGATAACATAATTACCTTCAATTGAACATATAACCTAGGATTATCGGACTTATATTTCCAAAATGAGAGTACAAATCTTCCTACGGCGATAAGAAATTTAGTAAAAATATAACCATAATTTTTTAATATCGTTTTCAAAATACATCAGAAATTCTTGTGAATAGCCCTTTGGCAACATTTTTATTGAATAGTTTTATAGGCAGGACCATCGATATTTTAATTTTAGAAGCTTTAGGAATTTAGACGTTTTTTATAATATTGTGGATTACAGAGTTAATAACGTTTATTCCTACAATCAAGTTTATTCAAAGTCATTTTGTAGTTCGAAGACTGTTGAAGAATTTTGCATTTATATACTTTTTTAAAAACTTTACTTTGTCCTTCTCGATTTTTGCTTCTTCGCGACTCTTAATGATGACTTCGTGGTCATATTCGCTCAATTAATTATTAACACTATCTTCAACAAAATTGTTTCGAACATTTTTGGAAAAACTAAATTTAAAATCGATAAAAATTTGCAAAAAAAACTTCTCTGAGGCTAACCTAAGTTAACACTAAAATTCATTAAACCGTTGCCTACATTTAGGCAAACGTCTATAAATCATTTATAGCATACATTTAGGCATTCTACTAAGCCTTATAATTAATAATTATTTCAATTACGACATGAACGCTGGTTAATAAATCACAAGGCTTTTAACATTGTGTACATAGGAATATCGAATTAACATTACCTTGCAAAAACTCCGACTCAAATGTATTCTCCGATTCACATGACAACCTTTACAACAACAGCAAAAAAAGGTCTCAGCTAAATAAATAATGCGATATATTTACGAACGTACATACACACATATCTTGTTTTCCTAAGGATACATCAAAGACCTGATGTACCAAATCATGTGAATTAGAACACTCATCATCCGCCCCAACCCTTAGTGGGGGAGTATATCACAGATATGCAAATTTTTTTCGGCATCCTCACTTTAATGTCACATTTTCGCAAAATCATAAAATATAAATAAGCAAATTAAAAGCTTATTAATAGAGAGGACAAAAGGTAAATGACAAACATGTACACAAAGAGAGCTTAATAAATAAAATAAACACAAATGAAATGATAATGGTGAATATATAAACATACGATATACGTACATACGTATGTATGCATAGAATTATGTGTGTGTCTGTGTATAATGAAATTTGTCATATGTAAATATCCTTAAAGGGGGAGGGTGATGTTTGCCGGCAAATCAATTCTGCCATCCAGTCATTCGTAATAACCCTCATGTTGATTTCCGGTGCCAACACACTTGTATCCCTTCAAAAATGTATCCTTAAATCAGCACTCTCACCCCATACACTTCCAGGGAGATAAAAAAAACGCAAAGAAAGAAAATATCCTTGGGTTACTTTTCTGATTTTCTATTCATGCATCAAATTGTTTTGACTCTCGTTATGTTGCCCTTTATCGATACTCTCGTATCTATCAAACGCATTTGTATCCATGAAGTTGCTGTAATCTCAGGAATTTTTTCATTATATGCTGCTCCTCAATAAAGACTGTCTTCATCGTCATCGTCATCTTTGCTTTTCCTTCCATTTGCCCTGCCAAGCAGATTATTCTTATACATTTTCTTTATTATTTTTATTATTATCACTGCAGATAGAATCTTAAGGATTCCTCCTCCTCCTTTCAGTGTCGCCGTATCGGTGCGTATCTTGGCATTGTGTTATACCTTAAAGCTAATCAAATTACCTTATGAGATACCAAGATATGGCTGTGTGTCAGTCTGTCTGTCTGCACGTAGATTTAATAAGCAGCTGAGTTTTTTCTCAGTTCGCAAAGGACATCAATATCCTGAAGCGGTGGATAGAGAGCGGCAATATCGCATCAAAAATAATTTGTTTGACGACAATAAAAGATGATAAACATTAAAATTATGTGTTTCTATTGCTTCGTTTGCATACATTACAATTTTACATTGTTGCGCCACCATCAGCAGCAGCACCAACCAACCATCGCCATCGCACCATTCATATTTTTAATGTTTTTTTTTCCTTTCAGGATTTTTTCCTGAGTAAAAAAGCGGATGCGGATGGTGGGGATTTACTTTAAGGAAAACATAAAAAAACTCTTGTTGTATTTACATCATCACAAAC
This sequence comes from Polietes domitor, assembly GCA_947397865.1. Lineage (NCBI taxonomy): Eukaryota > Metazoa > Arthropoda > Insecta > Diptera > Muscidae > Polietes > Polietes domitor. Next base: position 174,008,406 of record OX377621.1, on the reverse strand, counting down.
TGTACAGTTGTTGTTACATTATACTTGTTTGGACTTTGCGAGTGAGTTTGTGTCCTTTCGAAATGTTTACTTGTTCATTTGCCTGTGGCCATTGGCTGGGATTTGTTGACAATTATTATTCGATATGGCTCCGTTAGTATCTTTGGGAAAACGGGGAGTCTTTGAATATAAGGGAAGACTAACGGATAGCGAGATGAGAATTCTTTGCAAATATAGTGTATTACTTGCTTGCTGGTCAGATCCATATACTTTATCAGCTCGGATCCAACTTTCACAATATGATGGTGAATATTAATTTTAACACTATTTTTTAAATCGTATGTCTGAATTTTTAACTTCGTTTTAGTGAAAATTTGGGAAGATAATTTTGTTAATTAACAAAATTTAATAAAAGTGATAATGCATCACATAAGGCGCGTTTAATCTTATCATCATCATGAAGTACATTCCACAGTATTGCCAGTATATTACAATGAATCGACATTACACGTCCATTTGAGGGAAGTTATAATATTTGCACAGCGCCATAAGACAACTACGTCAATCTTGAGTCCTTGTGAGAACTTATTAACTTATTTGCAATTTTCTGGAAATTAGACAAAAACTATGGTCATGTAACATTCTAAATTTGATCTACCCATTACTCTGCCCTTGAAAGGATTAATTTTTATTTCCAGGTTTATGTTCGACATTTGCAAAATGGGAAGCTATATGCTCGAACATAATTGGGAAATATTAAAAACTTACTTCCAGAGTAGTGAGTCTTTAAGAAATTTACGTGAAAAATGTTCGTGTTTTCAGATGAAACTCATCTCGGTGGCTATGTCAATAAGCAAAATTGATGCATAGAACCCACACGTTCAATAGTCACGTGCCAGATGCCAATGCATCTAAAACGAGTCACTGTTTGGTGTGGATTTTGGGCTGGCGGCATCATTGGGCCATGTACTGAACAATTGGGTTGAACGGATGAGGTACTGTCGAGCCAGTCGTGGAATCATATGAATGATATTGTGTTCCGTTATTAAATTACAAAGTTCAACCTTTCCAATATAACCAGAAATTTGAAGAAACAATCACTACTTTTTTATAGCCGATTCTAATTTTAATTTTTGAAGGGCCCACCCTATACGTCAATCATAAATCTTGCGTCCTTGTGAGACATTTTTCCATTAAAATAGATTTCAACAATCCAAACCGATCTGAAACCATTATACATATATCAGGCAAATTAGAACCCTCTACCTTATGTCTTGCGGAAGCCAGCGTGTTTTCAAAATACAGACGGAAATGGCTGTCGCGTCATAGAATTTTACCATGTCTAAGAAAATACTCCTATAACTACTTCAACCTATGGTGACAAAATCTGGCAATATATCAAGAAACATGTAACAATTTGCAATCCATCGTAGATATTATTCTACAGTTTGCACTGCACTTATTTTGAGTCCACTTTGGTAATATATGAACTAATATAGAAAGACGTTAATACGCTTAACTCTTATAAGCAACATTACGATTTAATCTTTAAAGTCAAATATTTTTTTATTTTTGTACACATATAATATATAATAAATATTATTGAAAAGGGAAACAACAAATTCAGTAAATTCGATCATAAATAGGAAGGCGAACATCAAAGGGAAGTCTAAAATCCATTTTAAAATTTTTACGTATAATATCATACATTTCTTCGAGTTCCAAAAACTGTATCTGCCATTCGAAGCAATACATATTTGTACTTATAAAAATAAAGAAACCAACAGAAATATCCTGTTTTTAACCGGCATTTGCAAGATAATTGTTCTACAAAACGTTCTGTTAGTCATGTCCTGTACGAATTAGAAATCCAACATCTCTATAGAATCATATTTAGACCCATACAACATCAAAAATATTCGGAGCAAAAGGGTTAATTATAACAAAAAATAGTTTTTTTCGACAAATTTTCCCAGCGTACTCCTTAAAACGGATTTTATACAATAGCACTAAAATCATAAAAATCTCACGAATGGAATATTTTTGGACAATACAATTGTAAAAGGAATATCTAAAAATTTTTGAAACCACCTTTTTGAAATTTTCTCCAAATTATACACGAAAATGTATATTTGTACTTGTATCGCAGATTAAAAAAATGTAATTACTATATCCCTAAAATAATTTATTTTCGATTTACCCCAGTGTTTATTATTTAATTGAATTTTTGATAAAAGTTGATAAAAAAAGTAGACAAATTTTCTTCAATTTAAATTTTTCCTTAAAGATTTTTTAAAAATATATATATATTATGTGCCGTACTTTGTCAGCATTTAGTCTGTTTTACACATCCTTAGAAATTATTGTTATTCACAAAAAAAAATATATTTTTATTAAACTTGAGTTCCAATATAATAATGCTGTAACTACGTTTTTACGCTTTCGTTCAAAAGGACTTAAAATTTTTTAAGGATGAAGATGTTCATTAAAGTATATGCAACATTCCGAGATGAGACCAAGATCCATTTAATTACAACACAAAATACATTTTTTGATAAAAAATAAATGCTAGTCCAACAACAAAAATAACGCAGTTTTTAACCTTCAAAGATCATTACATTTCATTTATTACATCTTCTTGACTTACCGTCGGAAAAATTAGAAAAATTAGCAAAAAAAGTTTTCATATAAAATCAATGTCTCTCTCTTTCGTGTTTAGGCAATAGAAATAGGAAAAAGAAGGCATTTACTAACATAAACCAACTAAAATAATCAGATAAAGTTTTCAGTTTTATTTTTTTATTTTTCCATTCCAAACCCCCCGCTCCCCCACAACACCAATGCACGCAAACGATCTCGCAGTAGAAAATATACATACGCATGCATACAGTACCCTTCCGACAAAATACTGACGGATGTAAGGACAATTACTGAAAATTGTTGTCCTATTTCATGTGCAAAATTCAGGTTTTTGATTTTCTACAGAACTAAAAAATGTCTACTAGAACAAAAGTTATTGAATTTTGGCCGATGGATTTTGATTCTGAACCACTTTGTGACGTCAAAAAAATGTGTAGACAACTCTATGCGTCTACGTCAAGACGCACGCTTCGGTGTGTCCAATGTTTTAAATGAAAAATATAAAATACCAGCTGAACCCCGCCCGCTTCGCCAGTCAAAAAACAAATGGTAAAATTAAAAAACACTATTGCCACGCCCACTAAACGAAAATCCAAATATCGGCATCAAATTGATCTTTCTCGAGGTCAGTAATATATATGTACCAATTTTCAGCCTACTACCTCTTTAAAACACTTTTGAAATATTATAATTATTTTATAATTATTTATTATAATTATTTTAATTATTTAATTATTTATTATTTTTTTCCGACTTTCTAGTTCCGATTCACAAAACCATAAACATTATTTAGATTACCCAAAGTGTTGTCTTTCATTTGCAGACAAATTACAAAAATTTGGAATAATTAAATGCGATCTCGACCATAAAATGAAAAACTAAGAAAATTCTGTTGTTTCTTGTCTACTTTTCGAGTTTTATCGACATTTTGCCGCAAAATATTAAGAGTAAACTGCCGTCGGACAAATTAAAAAAAAAATAGAAAATAGTATCCACAACAAATTTGTAATATAATTTTCATATCTAGATATCAGAAATACATTGTAAAATAGGAATCATCCCAAGATGTGAATAATCCCCCTTTTTAGGAAGTTCCTTCAAAATATTTCCAACAAAAGTTGGTAACATGTTGTTATCCTGTAACACTTTTTGAATACCAACGATTTTTTCTTATGGAATCCTTGAGATATGGCGTCCGCATTTCATACAGAATGTGCCGAATTCGACTGTTTTTTTATTATTTTTAATAAGTAAAGCTTTTTTTACTAATTTTAGCAATATTTGTGGTGTTACAATTTATGGGTTTATTTAAATAATATTAATAATATTATTTAGTCTTGACTTCAGTTTAATACTAATTTTATTTAATATTAATTTATGTTATATATTACCTTGGTTTTTCTCATTCGAAATTTATTGGCATTGTTAAAAAATTTCACATATTTTTTTAATTCCTTGCAAAATATGAAGGGGGAAATATACAAATTTAAGATTACAAAATATAGGGATTATAAATTTAATTTTCTTATTGATTCATTCAGTTTGATGCCATGGAAAAAATGGTGATGTGGTTTTATTTATTTTTATTTTAAATAAAAATAAATAATAATCTATTGCCTCAAGCTAAATCAATCAATAAGGGATTGTAGGTTTTGGCAGAAATGATATTCACGATTGATAGTCACGTCGTTCTAGCCTTTAAGTTCAGAGCATTATATGTAATATTTCCACTATTGTGATATAGACGGCAACATTCACTCATGTTTTCCCGATACAAATGATGAGAATACAGACCCAAAAGCAACAAATTGAGATAGATTATCGTATATAGTAGCCGTAAGAGCCGCGCTAATTTTTGAATCCCGTCGGCATTGCGACATTTGCCTCGTCCATCTTGTCAATCTGATAGACGGTTTTCATCAACTTTGTACATTGAACATAAAATAGAATACAAACATTATCAGCATGGAGCCTGGAACTATAGAAAAGTGACCTATAACGCGTTACAATTTGGAATTTTAAAAATCACATATATGAAGAAATTGCTCATTCAATTTATCATCATTGGTAGTTGAACTGTGACCAAGGCAACAAAATATTCAACCAAAGAAACTACAATTTTTAAATTATTTATTCTATGAAAATTGTTTTTTTTTTTTTAAAAGAAAAATCAATCGTTTTTGCTTGCACCCTACTTATAAGTCAGTTTTACTGTAGCATCTAGAATATACTACCGCCTACATTAAGGCGGCAAAAAACTGTGCGAACAAACTATACTTTTAGGAGTAACTGTCTTTATGAAAATAGGATATTTAAAAATAAAAACAATATAAAATCAAATTTATGGCGGGGAACCTTACCTTTTTTCGTTTAAGTAAAAACACAGAATAATTTTTGTTCGTAATAAATTATATGAGTAGTTTATTTATACAAATATTTTTATAGAATATACTTTAAATTTATATATATTTTTTTTTCAATAAAATTATTCTCTAAAATAAATTTACAAAATTTCTTTAATTGTATTGTACTGTCTTATGCTCATTGAAATGAAAATGAATCATTAACTTATCAAACAAATTGCTTTAAATGGTTACTTAAATCTACATATAAATATGAGTAAAGTTTTTTATCAAAAATCCTTATAAGTTCCTTAGAAAAAACTCAAAATTATACACACACGCACGGACATGGAGAGAGATTCGTTTGAACTACCGGCAAATTATAGATAACTTTGATATTTCTGGATGAAATTTACTGTTGAGTGAAGAAAAAGCCTTAGATTCTTAGCATAGAAAAATCTATATAAATCTGATCAAATATGAGTATAAAATAGACACGGAGAGTTTAAAAAGGTTAGTTTATGTTAATATATCTAGCATTCTATAGTTTTAAAATTGACTATCACAATTGTGCTTATCGTTTAGTGTAAAGGATTTAATTTAAATCCCTTCGTTTGGATTCTGCTGTGGCCACAAAATATTTTGGCGGCTTGCCGACGGCATTTCGTTTTGCAATTGAACCAAAGCAGGATGGCAATATCCTTTGAAATATTTATATTTCCTTAGGAAATGTCCACTTTTTTGGTCTCTAACAACATCACAATTTTGCTTATAAAGAGCTTTAGTTTAGTTTCCGATGCTTTCGAGGAACTTTGTTAGACGGCAGGATGACGTTTAGTTCCAGGAGGGTTTCACTTGGCCGTTGGGCAAAATCTGTATTACCGCCGTGGAGGAGTTGCTCGACGATGTCGCCAAATTTTGTTGATAGTGATCCTTTAAGGCCTTGCACATGGCCAGGGCCAATAGTTTCCAGGCCGTTACATCACCCTCGGTCATTGGCGGCGGCGAATTGGGAGGCGGCATATCTGTACTGGCGACATTTGGCGGGCTGCTCATTACATGACCATCGACTTGGTCTACTTCATCGTGAAGCTGCTGCTGCTGCGCCGACTGGTTGTGCTGTTGCTGCAACGTTTCTTCTCCGTGTGGTTCATAGAAGGGAATGGCCATTTTACTTTATACAAAAATCCAACAATGTAAATCAGTTCCAACTATTATCCGTAATTTGTACTTTTTCGTAAATTCTTTCGTATTTTTTCGTTTCCGTTTGTTCTCTACACTAAAGTGCTTTCACTACTGCTACTGTCACTAGACACGTCTTGCTTACACCAACTGTTACGTGAGACTGACTCACGGAACTGCTGCACCACGGTATTTATAGCATTTCCTCGTTGCGTAGGGGAAGCAACAAGCTATGGTTACTCTGCTGATGGAAATTGTAATTGAAACAATTGTGGTTGTAAACCCACAGAACGTATATCCATACTTGCCGCCAAAGAACACACACGGAACTCGAGCGGCAGGGAAAAAGTCACCCCCAAAACTCGTACCCTGACATCATCACAACAACTCACACAGAGAGAGGGAGAGAGAGAGCGTGTTGGTCCTTGCACAAAAATAAACTCACGTGAAATTCACGTTTCGCCATGGAACACCGAAAAAACAACACCAACATCGCGTTATTCTTCCGCTTATAAAGCTGTGTCACTTCATGTGTCCGTCCGTGCCTGTGTCTGACTGCCACTTAACTAATCTTATCAACAAAAATTTGTTGTTTCTGTTTTTCGGGTGATTGTTTTGCTACTTACGGGTGACGGAGTGATGAGAGAGTATTTCTAAATACAATCATCACGTGCATTGCGGCGCTCTCATTTTCATTTGCTCTCCCGCTCACTTCTATCACGAAATGAAAGCTGTCTCTGTTGCTCTCTTTGGGAGACAGTGACAAATTCGAATATTTCAAAGTTTTGGCAGCAGGGGAAGTATTTCTACTCGAATTCGAATTAGTTTTTGGGGAAATTTTCGATTTTCAGAGAATTGCCATATTCGAAATGGAATGTTTACTTCCCCTCTAAAATCTCGAATTTAACGTGTGAAGTATTTTCTTCGAATATATACTTTTTCGAAGAGTCCTTGACCAAATTTTTTAAATGTATGCAAGGCTCGATGCATGTTTGAAATTGAGGACATTTTTTAAGATTTTTTTGTTCTATAGGCAATTTTATTTGTTGCAATTCAACCAGTGTAATAGAACTAAAATTTAAATATTTACGAAAACTCTGTTGAACTACAGCACAAGTTAAGAAGAGTAATATTATTTAAAACAATGAAAATATTGGGCTTAAAAAATCTATTTAATTTTTTCTTATATTGATGTAGTGAGCCACAATTTACAGGTACCTAAACAAACAGAATTAATCATTCATTTTATTTAGCAAAATTCACCTTTGACCGCTCCTGAAAATATACTTCGATTTGGAAAACCTCAGCCTATAACGTATGCTACATTTTTGATGGATTTTATAAGATTGCCCTCATAAGAATTATAAATATTTACCACAACATTGTATATGATTATTATTTTTTTTCTGAAAAAACATCCTTTTAAATAAATACCAACAAATACCTGCAATAAATCGTCAACTGTCCGGCAATAAATTATCCCACCTCCAAGTGGACATGCTCAAGATTAACTCATCTAAAATTATAAAATATCCAATCCAAATAACTCAGCTGAGACCCCTTTGTATGACAGCATCCCGAATCCCGTAACCTCAACCATACCAAACTCCCAAAAATATGCCACAAAATGTATTCCGCTCTACAGATTGTTTTGAATTATGTGGTAAATGCCGCATTATTAATTAGACTCATTTATGGCATTGTTTCCCATCTCAACGATGTACCACCATCCGCTTAAGGGGGAGAACACGACAGTGTTCTGTTCATATAAATATGGCTAAAAAGTCTATGCCGGTTTATGGTTGTTAAGTTTTAAATGTCAGTTCACATCGTTAAACTTTTTGTCTAATAAACATGTGTCTGGTAACACGGCGAGGGGGGTGAGGGTATGCTAAACATTTTGGGGATTGTTGCAAAATGAGAAATTTGCATATGAGTTTGAGGGAAGTTGTTGTTGTTGAGGCAGCAAACGTCTCCAGAGACGTTTTTCTTGCTGTTTTGCTTCATTATAATAAATCAATTTGTTAATTAAGTAATAAGCTGGCTTGTGAGAACGAAAAAAAAAACAGAAAGTAATTAAACAATTTTGATTTGAGCGCTAAAGGATTGAGAGAAGGAGTTTTCAAACAAAGCAAAAATCCTAGAAGTAGGCAACAGTTTAGTATTAATAAACGGGCCTAAAAGTGGGCCATGGAAACAGATTTTATTATAAAATAATATATAATTACAATAAAATTATAATTATTATAAAATTCTTTCCAAACAAAATAGTTGCCTAAAAGTAGGCACCAACCTTGGCGTACTTCAGCCCCTATATACAGCCATTTAGTTTTTCCGATACTATTCTTTTAAATGTTTGCCCAAACATAATCCACATTAATTTCTTAACCCATTGCAAACATATAAATTGCTAATTTGTACTTGCTTTTCTTGTCATATATTGTGGTTACTTTTAACTTGTTATCCCCAAGGATTCTTACTTTTTGTTTACTTAATAATTTTCTATAAATTCGTAGGTAAAATGTAACAGTTGAAGACGCTTCGGTTGTTTGTTCAATATCAGTTTTATGTGAACATTTTACACCAGTCTTTACTTAACCTGTAAACAAAGAAAATGTTAAAACATTTTGTATATTTGTTTATTTAAAAGCACAATTCAAATACATGTTCAGAGAACAAACACACACTCACTATGTGCATTTGTCTACATACACTGGCAAGGTAAAGTATTGACACATTGCGCCGCTACTGAATAAAAATTCGACTGAATAATTGACGATTACCTGAGAATATGCATCAAGAAATTGTTGATAATAAAAAACCCATAACAGAAATTAAATAAACCGTAATTATTTAACAAATAGGAAACTTTAAAAAAGAAATATAATACTGTCCGACAGTCCATATTACACTTGAATCAGATGATATACATCTGAAACTACTACATCTCATCCTGTTGTCCATTAAAAGGATTAAAAGTTTTCGAAGGATAGAATTTTTCCAAATTTTTGTTAATACTTAATCGCACCCTACGATACCATTATAAGTGCCGAATCAAAGAAGAAAATATGTGTTGAATATACTTTGAATTTCAAGCTTCCATCTGTATTAGTTTAGTATTAACAGTCATTTAAAGTTTTGTCTCTTAAAAATCGAGATATGAATAAAGTAGAAAGGTGTATATTAGAAAGGTGTTAATGCTGATCTAATACAGGCAGATTTTTGAAGTATTTTTAATAGATATTCTCCTCTTGAGTTTGATACTAATACCGTTATCATAAGGTGCGAACAAGTATATAAAATATTTTTTAAAATTATCATTTAGAACTTTGTAGTCCTGTGAAGTGTTAACAGGATAAGAAAATGAAAAACTAAAAAATTCAAGTAACTCCATTTTTCCTATAGTTTCGTACGTATATCATCAAGTTGAAGTGTAACGACTTTTTTAATTTTCGTTGGGTGTAATAGATTTTATAACAAATAGTTTAAAAACTTTATCATACGTTTACTTCTGTCCTTTAGTGTGTATGTATATACAGGAATGTCTGTATAACTATGACTGTTCTGCTTGACTACATTGAAAGTAAATATTTTCCTTACGTTGTACAAAACAAGAAGTAAAGGACGAAGACAATGGCAAGACGCAACAAACAATCTAAGCAATACAAATACATATATTCATATCGGTAAATAACATAAATGTTTGCATACTTTTAGGGGCAACGTATGATCAGAGAGGGAAACAGGTAATAGAGTATATACATATATACATTATATACAAAAAATAATAGGAAACTTCGACATTTTACATTTAGATAATAGACTAAATCGTAACTAATTTCATTATTGTTTTAAGGGTTCGCTCTATAAATTGAATCTATATCTAAAAGGCGGAAAACAATCATGGTTCTTCGTACAGACTATTCAAAGCTCTTTACTTTATTATTTTTTTTAATTATTCAAATTGATCCTTTTTATTTGGAAGTTAATACGCTCTAATAGATAATTAACTTAAAAGATTTGTGAGACGACGAATTATTAGACTATATAGATAATTGAAGGAGCTCCTGGATAAATTCATAACGTTACCAAAATTTAAAAAAGTCTCAACTTACATTTTTTGCAAATCGATATTTTTGGTTATTTTAACAAAACCCAACAACTTCGGGCATAATAAACACAAATATCGATTTGCAAAAAAATTTTAGTTGAGTCTTTTTCATATTTGGCGATAATTTTGAATTTAGATTCTTCTGGAGAACTTTAGTTTATTAAACTTCACATACCACAATGCAACAAATTTTGTCATATATATTATTTATTATTTTTGATATTTAAACTTGAAAGAGATATTAAAAAAATTATGGATAATTTTTTACTAAAATAATACCAATTTGTGACGAAGGTACCTTTAATATGCATACTCTCATTTTGGGAATATATGTCCCATAATACCATCTTATATGTTCAATTAAATGTACTAATGATGACTACAAATGTTGGGAATTTTACTTTCACATAGAAACTGTCGTTAAGGATGAGTCTCCAAGAATTGCCATTTTTTCCATATATAACCAAAAAAATAAAAAAATTATGAAAATATATTTTGCGTCTATAAAAGGGACATTTATCCGCAGATCTTTTACACATAAGCACTGTTTTCTAATTTAGAATTTTAGCTATTAAAAATCATGTTGGTAATAAATGTCACCATACCATTCATAAATAAAATTCCATTCTATAAAATATAGATGCAAAATGGTCTTGAGCCAGGACAATATCCAAGTTCAAACTAAATATTGATTGATCAAATAAAAAATGAAGACAAAATAATTTTATTTTTTTTTCTATTTTATGGTTTTGTGCGAAGATTTTTTTGAAAAAAAAAAAACGATTTTAAAAATAAAATTAAAATGTTAAAAAAAAAGAATTTGTTAAAATATTATACATATTTTTTCAATTTTATGAAAATCAGTATTGAGGCATATTTAAGAGTCGGACAGAAAATTTTTATTTTTTGTTGCATACATTTCATGTCAAGCAGTACGATTTTTGACCTCGATAGCTGCGATTGTTTTGAAATTCTGTGTATGTATTCTTCTCATAAAAATGTTGTATACTCGTTTATGATAAAAAATAGATTTTTTTACAAAATATGATCAATTGAACAGTGCAAAACTATTTTTTTTCAAAAAGGTGTGTTCATTCAATCTGCTGTAACTCCTAAGATGATTGACCTATTTTAATATAAGATACCATTTTTTTTTGGTTTTTACAATTTTATTTTTTTATTTTGATTTTCAAAATTATTATATTAATTAATCGTTTGAAATTTTTAAGTAATGTCCTTAGAAGTCTTTTTAGTTTTTAGTGACTGTGAGGGTTTGGTAGTGTTGAAGTGATGGCTTCTATTTTTTACGATTTTTTTTTTTCGATTTCTTTGGCAAAATCAACCAAAATTGCAGTGAAAAATCTGCCGAGTGATAATTTTTCTGTAGTTTATTAACACAAGATATAAAAACAATTTAGTATATAAACTTTTTAAAGATACTAAAATAGTATATATTTATAAGTAACACATTTCAAACACTACACCTATAGTGCAAGGCACAAATAAAAGATCGAATGACATTCTGCCTACGCAAATATTTCCACATTTCCATACCACCTTCGTATTTGAATAAATACGAAAATCACTTGCATACCTTAAGGATGGAAATGTACACCGAAGAAAAGAAAAGCACAAATGGAAAACCATAAATGTTGTTGCATGCACTTTTTTTGTTCTGCACCATAAAAACGCACCTAACCTTAAGATATATTTGAAAAAAAAAACATTCTACATTTATGGAAAGAAGAGCTTTTGTTTTCATTGTTTACTGAATATTGTTGCATTTTTTTCTTCTCTTTGCAGATTGATATTAAATTATATACCTTATTATCATCATTTTGATGTAAGTATATCAAACACTTGTGAATGCACTCCTACGTATAGATAGATGTATATAAATGTATGTATGTATGTATGTGTACATGTCCTGGAGAAAAGAAACCCGTCATGCTAAATGAAGTTCAGTTTTACGACCACAAGTTTATTAAGCCAAGCAACAATTGTTGCTTTATGTATGTATTCGGTGTATTGGTGTCTGTCGTTGTTCTCGGGTATCATCATGCAGGAGGAGAAACTGCATACAATGGATGCATTAAACGGAGAGGTTTTCTTTTACACTCCTGTCCCGTAACAATGATTGTTTTCTTTTTTTGTGTGCTGCTGCTGTTGTTTCCTTAAGAAGTCATGTCAATGCCAATACTGTGAAACCATACAATTCAGACTCACACACACACACATGGCGAATGAAAAGAATTCCTTTGCGCCTTAGAGTGTGCATTGTCAGGAGTTCATAGGGGATTTTGCCACATTACCTCACATAAAGACTGCTGGTCTCATGTGTGCCGCATACCGGTGGAATGTTGCATTTTAACGTCACGCTTAACTGCATTCCTGTAACATGTGCATCATTTTCCTGGATATATATTTATATTGCCGATATAAAAATATTCGTATACACAACTTTTTATGAATATGGTTTTCTATAATGTTGTCTTTTGTTATTTGTGCTGGGAAATTATGGAAGACTTAAATGTTACGGCAATTTCGTTTGATGCTTTTTTATTATTTAAAAATATTAAAAAATGCAACTCTGTAGATCAACATTGTGATAAGCAACTAAAAGTATGCAATGATTTTTATTTAGTCGTGCCATAAAGTGAGCATGTGGATCAAGATTATATAAGCCCGGGGAGAACAGAGTAGTGAGGATCACATATTCTATGCAACTCTATGTACATTTGCGAAGGAAGGCGATTCCTCCTGAATATTATAACCACACGAATATATATATTAATATATACCCGACCTCAAAATATTTGATATAAATATTCATGACTTTTTAAGGACACAAATAGACTTGCAGCTAAAAAGCTTTATAAGAATTTCTCTTGACAGATCTCTCCTGCATTATTTAGGTGTAGTTTTCTAAAATGTTTTGCATCGCAAACTCTCACCTATCTACCACACCCCAACTATAATATCAAACGATATTTGCAAACGGCTAATGCATAATTGGCGGTAGTGTTGTACTCTTTTCTTGCCCCATTCCCCTATGTAATGACTGCCTATTTTCAGACTCTATTAAATATTAAAAATTGTCATTTAATAGGCTTTCATGCAAAATTCATAAATTCCAACAATTTTATATTCAACCTTAATATGTTTTTAAACATATCGCAGCATTTTAAAGGTCCAATTACTTAAGTAATCTTTTTTGGGTAGCCCCCTGCACCACCATCCCGCGCAGAATGACCAACCAAAATTGAAAGGACGTCCACAACCTTTTGTAATAAAAGGTGTTGCATGAAATTCCTTCTTTAGTGCTCTTCACCGACAACAAGTCCGACAAGTACAACCCTCATATAACGAAACGATTAACTTTCTTTTTATGAAAAAGTTTGTTGACCAGAAAGAAATCCCAAAAGCAACAATGGCCAGTGAATGGTGGATATGGACGTCGAATATAACAGAAACCCCAAAGTTGAAAGCATGACTTAAGTATCAGCATAAAATTTACAGTTTTATGTGGAACACACACTCCCATCCACACACACACAACTCAGCACAAGGACATAACGTTTTTGAAGATGACCCTTATATGGACATACTCATACATGCGAGCATATATGCATGGCTATGTAGCTTATGCCACAGCACACAAATCAAAAAGAAATTATCTCTCTTATTCAGAAGTGTGGGGGATGTGTGGAGCTAACAAAATGTCAGACCCTTTTGTATTCATATCAGTTGATTGTATAGAAAAAGGTGTGGACATTGTGAAATAGAATTTCGTTCGTTTAATACCCTCGACCAGAACACGACATTGCCTGGCTTTTGGGGGGTTAAATAAATAAAAGCCAAAATACCATAAATTTACCCCACCAACAACATGACGAAGATGAATTGCGGAGTATTTAAATATTTAAATAAAGAAAAGTGGAAACGAGGCAAAGTGGAAGAAAACCGACCAGTCGACTTTTATGTTCGCATTATTGGCACTTTCTGTTGTTCGACGTATTTCGGCTGAATGGTCAATAAAAATGTGTTTTTGAAAGGACTCTGTACGTGTATGTGTGTGGGCTTGGAAGAAGAGCCAAAAGCACTTAAGGGATTTTGAAACCTTCTCCGAAGACTCCAAAGTCGATGGCGAAGTTGTTAACGGAAATTTCAGGAGAAACATATATTTATTTACGAGTAAATTCCAATTCTCGTCAAAAAATCTGGCAAAACGTTTTTAAAATGTTCGCAAAAAATTAAAATGTTCTGTATTTTTACTATTTTCCTGAATTTTCTCCATTTTTGTAAAATAATTTTCTATAAAAATTCCCGCTGTTCCCGGAGCACATTTATAAAATGTCCAAAATTGAGATTTAACTAGGCTCGATGGGATATTTCAATTTCAAGATATATAAAAATAACAAATCAGAAACATTTTTTTCGACATAGGTAGGGTCAGAGATACTAAGGGGAGATGTGTGTAAATTGAAGAACAGAACTACAGTTTGCGGCGAATAGGGGAAGAAATGTCAGAAATATATTTGTCTGTTTTTATGATTTAAATCTGGCTTTGACGAATGAATATTTTTTTCTTTACGTAAATTTTTTTAAAATTCACAATTTCCACTCCGTGTGACGAACTAAACTTCTGTTCTTGAGTTTGAATTAACTCTCATTTTCTCAAAGAGCGAAAATGAAAATCTTGTCAAATTATCAATCATTGTCATGGTGCATTAGGCTGTGACAATAAAGATAAATTATTGCATACCTTAGGGGCTACAAGTGATTATATATTCGGATGCATACTTTTCGGGTTAAAATTAAATTCCTTTAAAATATTTTATATTCTCTTGCCCTTGCATTTATAGCCTGATAAACGTAAAATATTTCAGTACCTATAAATAGGCTGCTGCTGTCTCAGGATATACAACCAATGAAAACTTAAAACAACGATAAAAAAATTATTGCATACCTTGAGTGTCACATCTGATTATACATATTATTGCATACCTTTAGGGTTCACATATCTAGACATTTAAACATGTGTAGTCTTACATCAGCATATTTTTTACGGCTTCATTTCACTTCATGTTCGACATTGAACTCTCAACCTTACCTCAATTTTTCACACACAAAACGATGCCTTTCCTCCATAATTTGCCCTCCTCTCACCATCTTGCCCTACATGAAATGAAATGTTCCTTTTTGTAGACACTCCGGCCAACGAGAAATAGAGAGAGAGAGAGACTCAAAACACAGATGGTTGACCTAACGAACCATAAATTAACCATGTTAGTTTTAAGTGTTTGTGTTGGTAATGTTAGACACTCACAACAAGTGTTCCATGGATGCGGTACGGTATGTTGGCCAAAGAGGAGGACCGGTATTACCTGGAGCCATAAAAACTATGAGCAACGTTTTTGTTGCTGCTGCCAGTCTTAGGTCAAAGTTTTATGTTTCACTAAGTAAAGATGAAGTATCCCTGCTCTGTTGGATGTTTTATAACTTTTAAATTCGATTATAATAGACAAAGGAGGAAAAAACAGATGCCGAAATTTTAAGCATAAATTGAGGAAATGGAGATGAAAGAGGAGCAACGTATTTGCTTGGTTAAGTCTGGGGAATCCCTGAGAGATTTTGAAGATTATGTGAAGATAATGAAGAGACTTCGATTGGTTATTTGCATATGAAAGGCTACATTTTTTGGCACTGTTGAGTTGTCCTGGGTAATGGAGCAATTTATGTGTTGGTCTTTAAGCCAATGAAATGAGTTATGAGAGTTTTGTTGTTAATTTAACAATTTGGAAAATGCTAATAAATCAATTGCGGCATTTGCTGGAAATATTTGCATATTGTTAATCAACTCTTTCGTAGAAAATGCATACTTCTAGCATTTATATAAGCAACATAGGCGAAGCATGTCTCTTGGAGAAATTTCTTCAATATGCAAAAATAAACCGATGAAACGGATACTTACGTATCATTGGGGAATATGATTTAGAGATGGATTTTATTTTCAACAAATTTGCAACCTACCCATAGAAATTGTTTAAAAAATTATTTTAAAAAATTAAGAAAGTTAATTTTAACTTATAACGTAACCAGATTTATGGATTCAGTGAATGAGAAGTTACAAATAAATATAAATATTCATCTTAACTGAAGCAAAAACAAGTAAGTAAGCTTCAGTGGGCAAAAACGACTTATATATACCCTCACTATCATATATACCCTAACTTTGATAAGATCTCTAATTGAAGAACTTTTCTTTTTGACATTTATAAAAAATGTACCTTTACAATGACATTTCTCATTTAATGCACACCAAAATTGTCTTTGGTGTTAGTTTGAAAGTGGTCTAAGTCACACAATATCCACTGTGGTGATGTAAATAAACATTTTTTATTTATAATGTCCGTTTTAGATGATTCCGATAATTTGACTAACATACACAATGAAATTATTTGAAAAGTAAATAATAATTTTAATATAAAGTAAATATTTATATATATTTTAAAATTTTTGAAATAAAATATTTTTGTTCTCTTTAATTTTTGGTAAGGAAATATTACTTTTGCGAAAAAAATGTTTGTTAATTTTTTCAATTTTGAGAAAAATGAAAGTGGTCTAAGTCAGGACATCCTCTGAAAGTAAAGGTTCCCTTAGAGGTACCAATGTTGTCGATTTTTCATAAAAGTTCGATATAATAGCGGGATATTCTAAGAAAAAAATTGTGCTTCGGTGGAAAAATATTTTTCAATTGATTCAAACATAAACCATTGTATATCTCAGACCGGATAAAGTGTGACCACTATCATTCTAACTGGCACATATATTATTTAGATATACATATTTATTGTTTGATTTTATTAATTAGTACGCCGAGCAATAGCATCTGCAACCCAAGAGCTGTTTTTGAAAAAAATCTAAAAAAGAGTTGTACCAAAAACATGCTGTATCTCCGACCACTGGGGACAGACTTCAAACATGCTTCATTGAATTTGCAGCCCAGGACGTTGCAAATCAAACGTTAGTTGTTTCATCAAAATCGGTCAACGGGTTCCCGAGCAATGGCATCTGCAACCCATGAGCTGTTTCTGAAAAAAAAATGAAAAAAGAGATGTACCAAAAACATGCTGTATTTCCGACCACTGGGTACAGACTTCAAATATGTTTCATAGGGATTTGTAGGCCAGGACATTGCCAAGCAAATGTTAGTTGTTTCATCAAAATCGGTCAACGGGTTCCCGAGCTGTATCAAGTTCGAGCCAATACGTCGCTCGAAACGGCCGTCAGAGAGAAGATCGATAAAATTACATATAAGGTCGCCACAAACTTGACCTGGTGGTCGGTCGAAAAAAACTTTTTCCAAATCGTAGTTCCGGACCTCCGTAGTGTTTTCAACTGATCTGTCCAACGGCAGCGCAGGATTTTGTGTACGGGGGCCTATTTACCCGGAAATGGCATTCTGAATCTCGAACTCAGAAAAATCGATATATGTTGGTCCACTGTGCGTTCACTAGTTCAACCTTTTTTCAAGAAACTCAATCGATTTCATCAAAATCGGTCCACGGGTTCCCAAGCAATAGCATCTGCAACCCATGAGCTGTTTTTGAAAAGAAAAATCTAAAAAAGAGATGTACCAAAAACATGCTGTATCTCCGACCACTGGGAACAGATTTCAAATATGTTTGTAGCCCATGACATTACCAAGCAAACGTTAGGTGTTTCATCAAAATCGGTCAACGGGTTCCCGAGCTGTATTAAAGTTGAGCCAATACGTTGCTCGAAACGGCCGTCATCCCCTTAATCCCTTTGAACTTGACCTTCACCTTTGATCCCCTTGATCTCATAATCCCTTAATCCCTTTTATCTCCTTAATCTCTTAATCCCTTTGACATTTGACCTTTGACCTCTGACCTTTGACCTTGACCTTAGATCCCCTTGATCTCTTAATCACTTTGATCTCCTTAATATCTTAATCCCTTTGACCTTTGACCTTTGACCTTTGACCTTTGACCTTTGACCTTTGACCTTTGACCTTTGACCTTTGACCTTTGACCTTTGACCTTTGACCTTTGACCTTTGACCTTTGACCTTGACCTTGACCTTAGATCCACTTGATCCCCTTGATCTCATAATCCCTTTGATCTCCTTAATCTCTTAATCCCTTTGACCTTTGACCTTTGACCTTTGACCTTTGACCTTTGACCTTTGACCTTTGACCTTTGACCTTTGACCTTTGACCTTTGACCTTTGACCTTTGACCTTGACCTTGACCTTGACCTTGACCTTGACCTTGACCTTGACCTTTAATCCCCTTGATCTCATAATCCCTTAATCCCTTTGATCTTCTTAATCTCTTAATCCCTTTGACATTTGACCTTTGACATTTGACCTTTGACCTTTGACCTTTGACCTTTGACCTTTGACCTTTGACCTTTGACCTTGACCTTGACATTTGATCCACTTGATCCCTTTGATCCCCTTGATCTCATAATCCCTTTGATCTCCTTAATATCTTAATCTCTTTGACCTTTGACCTTTGACCTTTCACCTTTGACCTTGACCTTTGATCCACTTGATCCCCTTTGATCTCATAATCCCTTAATCCCTTTGATCCCCTTGAACTCATAATCCCTTAATCCCTTTGATCTCCTTAATCTCTTAATCCCTTTGACCTTTGACCTCTGACCTCTGACCTTTGACCTTTGACATTTGACCTTTGACATTTGACCTTTGACCTTTGACCTTTGGTCCCCTTGATCTCATAATCCCTTAATCACTTTGATCCCCTTGATCTCATAATCCCTTAATCCCTTTGATCGCCTTAATCTCTTAATCAATTTGACCTTTGACCTCTGACCTTTGACCTCTGACCTTTGACCTTTGACCTTTGACCATTGACCTTTGACCTTTGACCTTTGACCTTTGACCTTTGACCTTTGACCTTTGACCTTTGACCTTTGACCTTTGACCTTTGACCTTTGACCTTTGACCTTTGACCTTTGACCTTTGACCTTTGACCTTTGACCTTTGACCTTTGACCTTTGACCTTTGACCTTTGACCTTTGACCTTTGACCTTTGACCTTTGACCTTTGACCTTTGACCTTTGACCTTTGACCTTTGACCTTTGACCTTTGACCTTTGACCTTTGACCTTTGACCTTTGACCTTTGACCTTTGACCTTTGACCTTTGACCTTTGACCTTTGACCTTTGACCTTTGACCTTTGACCTTTGACCTTTGACCTTTGACCTTTGACCTTTGACCTTTGACCTTTGACCTTTGACCTTTGACCTTTGACCTTTGACCTTTGACCTTTGACCTTTGACCTTTGACCTTTGACCTTTGACCTTTGACCTTTGACCTTTGACCTTTGACCTTTGACCTTTGACCTTTGACCTTTGACCTTTGACCTTTGACCTTTGACCTTTGACCTTTGACCTTTGACCTTTGACCTTTGACCTTTGACCTTTGACCTTTGACCTTTGACCTTTGACCTTTGACCTTTGACCTTTGACCTTTGACCTTTGACCTTTGACCTTTGACCTTTGACCTTTGACCTTTGACCTTTGACCTTTGACCTTTGACCTTTGACCTTTGACCTTTGACCTTTGACCTTTGACCTTTGACCTTTACCTTTACCTTTACCTTTACCTTTACCTTTACCTTTACCTTTACCTTTACCTTTACCTTTACCTTTACCTTTACCTTTACCTTTACCTTTACCTTTACCTTTACCTTTACCTTTACCTTTACCTTTACCTTTACCTTTACCTTTACCTTTACCTTTACCTTTACCTTTACCTTTACCTTTACCTTTACCTTTACCTTTACCTTTACCTTTACCTTTACCTTTACCTTTACCTTTACCTTTACCTTTACCTTTACCTTTACCTTTACCTTTACCTTTACCTTTACCTTTACCTTTACCTTTACCTTTACCTTTACCTTTACCTTTACCTTTACCTTTACCTTTACCTTTACCTTTACCTTTACCTTTACCTTTACCTTTACCTTTACCTTTACCTTTACCTTTACCTTTACCTTTACCTTTACCTTTACCTTTACCTTTACCTTTACCTTTACCTTTACCTTTACCTTTACCTTTACCTTTACCTTTACCTTTACCTTTACCTTTACCTTTACCTTTACCTTTACCTTTACCTTTACCTTTACCTTTACCTTTACCTTTACCTTTACCTTTACCTTTACCTTTACCTTTACCTTTACCTTTACCTTTACCTTTACCTTTACCTTTACCTTTACCTTTACCTTTACCTTTACCTTTACCTTTACCTTTACCTTTACCTTTACCTTTACCTTTACCTTTACCTTTACCTTTACCTTTACCTTTACCTTTACCTTTACCTTTACCTTTACCTTTACCTTTACCTTTACCTTTACCTTTACCTTTACCTTTACCTTTACCTTTACCTTTACCTTTACCTTTACCTTTACCTTTACCTTTACCTTTACCTTTACCTTTACCTTTACCTTTACCTTTACCTTTACCTTTACCTTTACCTTTACCTTTACCTTTACCTTTACCTTTACCTTTACCTTTACCTTTACCTTTACCTTTACCTTTACCTTTACCTTTACCTTTACCTTTACCTTTACCTTTACCTTTACCTTTACCTTTACCTTTACCTTTACCTTTACCTTTACCTTTACCTTTACCTTTACCTTTACCTTTACCTTTACCTTTACCTTTACCTTTACCTTTACCTTTACCTTTACCTTTACCTTTACCTTTACCTTTACCTTTACCTTTACCTTTACCTTTACCTTTACCTTTACCTTTACCTTTACCTTTACCTTTACCTTTACCTTTACCTTTACCTTTACCTTTACCTTTACCTTTACCTTTACCTTTACCTTTACCTTTACCTTTACCTTTACCTTTACCTTTACCTCGTATGCTTCTATAATAATAATTCATATTCGAATAACGAGTTTCCCTTGGCGTCTTCAACAAAGTCTTATAAAACAATTATTCGAACACATACATATCCACACCAAGTGCCGAAAACTCTCTCTCTAACACTTCCTTCCACTTCTCACACATATATCACAACAACATTTATCACGAGGCTGTAATAAAAACAGATCCATGCGACAATTTATTAATATGACTTCTAACTTCAATAACTCATCATTGCGGACGTCGTCATCATCGTCAGCGACATCCACATCATCAGCAACACCCACTCGCATACAAGCGCACAGTCACATACGCACTCTACTCCATCAGCACTCATTCATGGAACTCATTCCTGCACAGACTCATATCCGCATCCTTCCCCACCCCCACAAAGGCACAAGCACACAAGTTCTTTCTGTACATGCTTCATCGAAAGTAAAACAAAAACTAATTCACCATAATTTATCACACATGCCTACACGTCCTCCTGACAATCCTTATACTCGATTTACTCGGAGTACAACAGCAGAAGTACATCCGACATATACCTACGTACTCGTGCATTTATTTATATTCATATCCAAAATATATTGAGTTGTCTGTGCCGACAAATACTACGACAACATCACTTGGAATACTGACGGACTAGAGCTCATCTTCCGCATCTGAGGCACTGGTGTTTATACACTCGTAGTTGGTTGCGACCGATAGGATCGGATCGTATCGTATGGCAACAAATAACATCATGTTTAATAATAAAACATAAAGTGCCGTGTTAAATATTACGGCGATGATTTGCAGCCGCTGCTAACTCAACTATCTAAAGGCCATATATCACATATGGCATCAGGCATACGAGTAGAGCACATCCACTACGGGGTGTTCAGCTACTCCTGTACAAACATCCATACATCATATTAGATTCTGCTGTGCAAGTGCTGGCGTGTTGATGTTAAGAGATTTACCCTGATCTCTAAATGTTTATTTGTTATATGGAAAATACTTCGAATGGATATTCATGTTGTCGTGCCGCCGTAAGTTTATGATGAAATATATCTCCATATTCGCAGTATTATTTTCCTGGAAATATGTTCAACGGTAATTGAAACACATACGGTGCAATAATAATAAATTCTGTTTGACGAAATGTCTTTAGGGTGGCTTAATGAAAATTTCTTTAGAATGAAGCATATTTTCTGGGCTTAAAATATGACATAATTTGATGATTTTAAATCCTATATATTTTTAGAAATTTGAAGAGAATTAAAGTATACATTATTGTTGATTTTTGTTCACTATTACTGAGTGATTTCTAAGAACAAAGTGAAGGAATGCCAAGTATAAAGGCTTGAAGTATAAACCATGGAGTGCGTTGCACGATATTAACGCCAGATTGGGGGCTGTCGACTTTTTATAGAAGTGCAGTAACATTTTAGTAAATTATGATATTTTTAGCAACTTTCTATATTACAAAGTACCACACCCAGCTACAGCCGTTTGATTGGTATAATTATTATCCCTTTTACCCCATTTTGGCCCTAAAAATTGCAATTTGACTTCGCAGTTAGAGTTACAATTTCGAAAAATTCCTTTATGTTGCGCATCTCCTCAATATACACCAAATAACAGAACTTTGATTTGTACCACTTTTATTTCTGTTTTCCTAATTTACTCCTTTAAAGTGTAAATTTCGAAAAATCCCTTTATTTTACGTGTCAAGAAAAAAATCTACAACTTTTTTAGTTATCGATAACTTCCGTACCGATTACTTCCATAGTTAATTAGACTGTGGAAATTATATATAAACTATGTGTATTTTTATTTAAATGAAAATTATATGTACACCTACAAAGGAATTCAATAACAAAAATAACTATCACCCCGCCGCTATTTTGATGTTTAAAAATTAATTAAATATAGCAAAAACCGCGCGATTCTTTCCACAATTTGTTGCCATCGTACGGAGTAAAATTTCAATATGTCCGTCAAAAAATTTTCGATTGTAGCATCTCGAAAGTATATAAACGTTCTCTCTTCTATGTTAGAGGCAACATGTTCTCCACATTCAATATTTTTTCACAAAATGTTTTCCGATATTTTTGGTTTCCATAACTTGAAAGTTATCGAAAAATTGTCCCCGATTTTTTCATTCAAAAAGTTAAAAAATCGTTTTTTTTTTACTTTCAATTTCAATTTTTCGATAACTATAGTTATCGAAAAAATTATTACCTTTTTTCATTTTGACCACAAAAAACTTTTTTCGAGATATCGATACTATTGATTTTTTCCCGATATTTTTGGTTTCCATATCGAAAATTGTTACCCGACTTTTTTACATAAGCTAAAAATAATAAAAAATATCGTTTTTTATTTTCGATAACTAAGATAATTATCAAAAAATACAAATTTTTTCTTTTTTGACCTCATTTTACTGTTCTGAAGATATCGATAACTGTAAGTCAGTTTTTCAATGTCTTTGGTACATAACTTGAGAGTTACCGAAACTCTTTACCTGATTTTTTCAATTCATATAAGCTTAAAATAATAAAATATTGAAAATCTTTTTTTAATTTCGATAGTTATCGAAAAAATATTATTGTTTACCTCATTAAAAAAAGTTTTTTCGAGCTATCGATAAGTAAGCGAGATATCGATAACATGCCGACACTTTTTTCTTATTTTGAGGTCCAAAATTATATCATAATATTACCGTGCTTTTAACTAGACATGACTATATCGACTTAGAATTTTACCACGTCCCACAATAATTTAACTTTATGGGGTCTGCGATTAATATTTCAAGGTGTTGCAAAAGGAACAGTTGACCGTTCAAATAGACGATTGCCCACTTCCTGCAGATACACAGGTATAGCATGCCATCCGATTCAGAATATAAATGATGCAATTAATAAACTCCTCTAGTGATTCTTCGGAATTTCTTGACCGACTACTCAGTAAAAATTTACACATTCCTAGTATTAAAATAGGTCTCTTTCCGAAGGAAGAACTAACATGAAGGCTATTTCTGGCCATGGACCTAGATTATAGAATGTTTGGTTTATTTCCTCGGTTGGATTGATGAACTTATTCGTGATATAAGCTGTGGTGAATAATTTATATTTAAAAATTTGCTGAGATTCTCAATTTAAAGCATGCAATTAAGATTACCCTTCTTGAAGATATCCTTGACACTTTAAAATGTACAAAATCCGGGAAACTTGAGAGTTATGTATGTACAAATTCTTTCCCATCAACTTCTTCGTATCGACTTATGTTGTTCCCATCACAAAACTAATACCATTTGTAAGCTTTCAAAGGACATTTGTTGCCATTGTCCACAACATGTTTTTCATATTTATTTAGGCCTCTTGTAATTCAACAATTAATAACAAATTAACATAATATAGAGGGTTCTGTTTGTCCAAGGACACGTTTATCACGGTCACACTTACACTTTCGGGTATTTACATTGGAAATTAACATTAATAAAAGTGACACAAAAGAAATCACAATCAAACTGATTTTTAACAGAAAAAATTACTATTTGCAGTTGGGTGTCGGGTTCAGTTCTCTCTTTCTCACTAAATATACATTACAACTGGTTGCCTCCATTGATGTTATTGTTTGTGGCAACAGTGGCCGGCCACAAGGACAACAAACAGTGGTCGGCCGGTGGGTCGTTCGCCGTCTACTGCCAACAGAAACAAACTGCGGTAATGAGTTGCCGTCGTGTAGTGGGACAAAAGTCCTGTAAAAACAATTACAAACCAATTTTCAACAAATTCCTTTCTTGTAAGTTGTACTTATTTGTAAATATTTATTTTTCGAGCATATTCCAATCTCATATTCAGGAAATCTATACTTTTCCGAAGAGCCCAAAGTGGCAAGGAAGGAATCCATTTATACGTAGCAAGTTGCAAAGGAAGTCACGTGCTTGCCGCACACGTGTCTCTTTAATGACCGCATGGATTTTTCTACGCTTCCCGTTGGCCCTGTGGTATGGAGTGAAAAGGTAAACAAAACGAAAAATAAAACCGAACTCATTGAAATCAGGAAAAAGCAGTCGAATCACAGACCGTCCAGCGGCAAGTCAGTCAATCATCAATGACTATGACTATGACAATGAATATGTTAAGCCTATTTCTCGCCGATGCGAGCGATGTCGAGTTAATATATTGAAATGTAATTCAGTGAGAATGTCCGTGCACGCACGACTTCCATTAGACAAAGAGTCGTTCTGAGCTTCTGTGAGTGTGTGTATAACCGAATCGCGGCCTGGGTATGAGTGAGTTTTTGGAAGGATTTCGGTATTCATCCACTTCACGCGCTGGGCTGACTGACCGTGTTGCCAAACAAATTGAACTCTTTTTTGTGTGTCTATTCGTGTGTGTGTGTGTTGTCATGTTTTTTCGCGCCCCACTAAACGTAAAGGTCCAGCCAGGGGCAGTTTTGTATACAAATTCTTATTGTCCGCCAGGACCTTCACAGTTTGCAAAGGGTTTGGTTGGTTTTTGTGTTTCACGAGGAGGTGGTTTGGGTAAGTGAGAAGCTTTTGTAGCTTTTGTTCGCTGAAACGTTGGTCGTGCGTTTTGCTTTTCTTTTCTTTTTTTCGATTTTTTTTTCTGGTTCAAAGCTAGTCAAAGTCCAATTGTCTGACATACGTTCGATGGTATTGAATTTCAGTTGAACGCAGTTTTACTTTTTCATTTGCGGATGGGTTTGTACAATTCATAACAAATTAATTCAGGCTTCTCAATGGCCGATGATTGTAATTAATAATGTATTTATTGCATGTTGTCTACATGATTTGTTGTGAAGGAGATTGTAAGAGAGGAATTCATGTAATGTCGTTATTATTTAATGTTATTTTTATTTAAATTTAATAAAATGCTGAAGCGAAATATATAAGATTTGGCTAAAATAATCTTAATATACTTTTCAGAGGCAGTGCCTAATTCTTCATTTGGATATTTACTTTAATTATAGCCTCCACTAGGATATTATGTCATTGTGCATTTGTTTGTAATACCCAAAAATAAGCGAGTCAGATCCATTGACTTAGAATCACTTTCTGAATCGATTTAGCTATGCCCGCCTGTCTGTCCATCTATTCTTGTAAACAAAGCACAGATTGCAATTATTCCCCGAACATTACAAAAATCGGCACAATTAAGTTTCGGGGGTTAATGAAATCGATTTAGATTTAGATATAGTCCCCATACAAATGTCGCTCCCAATCTGAATTTTTCTGCTGTAGAAGCCACATAATTTAATCGAGTTTGATCAATTTAGGCACGACACCTTATATTTCAACTAGAAATATCTGTGGTGAAAATGGGTCAAATCTGTTCCAATTTAGATATAGCCACTATACACATGTCGCTCCCGATTTGATATTTTCCGGTCTAGAAACCATATATTTTTATTTTTTAAAATGGGCCAAATCGGTTCAGATTTAGATATAGTCATCATACAAATGTCGCTCCCGATTTGACTAACTGCTCTAGAAATCACATAATTTAAACGATTTTGATCAAATTTGGCACAACACCATGTATTTCCACCAGAAATATAGCCACCATACAAATGTCGCTCACGATTTTTTAGCAGATTTTCTTCAATTTTGGCACAATAACTTATATTTTAACTAGAAACATCTATAGTGAAAGTGAGTCAAATCGGTTCAGATTTATATAAAAATTTCGCTTCCGAACTTTTTGTTCTCTAGATAATACATATTTTAATATATTTAGATCTGAACACGTAATATTTCGCCTGGAAACATACATTGGTCCATTATATAGGACTCATGCAAAATACTCACCGAATTAAATTGTAATGCCGCAGAAATTGGAGGGTATCATATAGTCGGCCCCGACGACTTTAGCCTTACTTTACTTGTTTGGTTATATTTGGGTGTTCCTTTCAATTAGAAGTTGTGTGTATAAATCAGGAAAGGAATCATTAAATCAAATGTGTATGCTCCTCAACTGATTTTAACAACCTTATCTTAAGTTTTTCGGAAAAAACGCTTTTCTTTTTCACTTTTTCATCTCGCCTTATATGGACTGAATATTTTGGACAAAATATTTTTTCTCAATATGTTTTTTCTTTTTATGCGGTTTTTTGTGCCAGCAAAAAATTATTTTATTTTAGTTTTTCGTTTGCATTTTTTGGTCTGTAATCAATATTTGATTTGAACTGGGAATTGTCCTGGCTCAAGACCATTTTGCTTCTATATTTAATAGAACGCAAATTTATTTACAAATGGCATGGTGACATTTATTACTTGGCTGCAGACTACCACGATCATGATTTCGACCATGTCAAAAGTCTTTTCAAGTGGCTTCGCAGCGACTTTTCAACATCAAACCCGGCCTCTATAAGGAGATGATTCTCACAAACGAACGAGAAGCACAACTCACTTGCCGAATTTGCGTTTAAAAAATCGCACCAAGTAATAAAGCATACATGCCATGTTCGTTTGTGAGAATCATATCCTTATAGAGGCCGGGTTTGATGTTGAAAAGTCGCTGCGAAGCCACTTGAAAAGACTTTTGACATGGTCGAAATCATGATCGTGGTATTCTGCAGCCAAGTAATAAATGTCACAATGCCATTTGTAAATAAATTTTCATTCTATTAAATATAGAAGCAAAATGGTCTTGAGCCAGGACAATATCCCAGTTCAAATCAAATTATTTTATTTTTTGAAAAATTAATATTTATCAATTTTTAGGAGACTATTCCTAAACCACAGTTTCTATGATAAAGTGAAATTTGCCAAATTGTTAGTCATCATAATTATTTTTAATTAAACATATAAGTGGGTGTTATGGACTTATACTTCTAAAATGAGAGTGCATATATTAAAGGTATCTTAGAGAATAGTTGGCATTTTAAGAAAAAAATTTGTAAATATATATTTTATAAAAAAAAATGTATACGAGCCATTCCATGCCAAGCGGTGCGATTTTTGAGCTCGATAGCTTGGATTGTTTTCAAAATTGGTGTATGTAGTCTTCTCATAAAAATATTTTATAAACACGTTTTTCACGATTTATGACAAATTTAATATTAGTGAAAATACGATTTTTCAAATAGTAACTTCTGAAATACTTTACCATAAACTGAGTTTTTTTATTTTTTATTATTTTTATGCCGTTTGTTAATGAACAGATGATTTTATATTAAAATTTTGGTAGATTTTGCAAAAAGTCTTTTGAAAAAAAAAATCGTAAAAAATAGAAGTCACTTCCAAACTCACACATACACTAAAAAATACTTTAAAATTTCAAAAAATTAATGAAATCTTTATTTGAATCCATTTAATTTAATGTTTGAAGATTATTTCATGCAAATGTTGACCTTGACTGCGCCTCTGAGTAACAGAGGCCCAATTGCTGCGAACGGCGACGAATCGATAATTGATGGTCATCATTAACACTGGCCGATACAGTTGCGATATTTTCTTCAGTTCGCACTCTACGTAAGCGTGTTGGTGGTTTAATGTCCAACAATGTAAATTTGGTGCGAAATTTAGTCACAATAGCCCGAATAGCCGCTTCAGTGGGTCGATTAAACTGACCATAAAATGGAAGCGCGCAATGAACTTTCTTAACAGAGCACGCATTTTGATAATAAATCAATAATTTGCAAGATGATTCATGGTTAAATTATAGACCAAACTAAATTATAAACCAAAAGCTAAAAAATCACCCTTTACATAGCCTTTTCGATAAAATCGAAGACTTTATTTGTAATATTAAGCCCACATGTCCTCTATTTTAATCAATTTTAATCATATGTGTTTTTGGCTGTTACTTTACGATATTATGTCGGATATCTGTTTAATCCTCGTTCTGATGCTGATAATTTCGCCAATTCTGTATTAATTCCCTTTAGAATTGAAGGCCTCCAAGGATTCCACATGTTAGGTACGACATGAAAATATTCCGCATTATTTCTCTCGATTTAAAATATTAAAGATTTAAACGTTTTATTCTGCCATACCAACATAAAAAATCCCATTTAAGACAAACGTCATATAAAATATTCGCATTTGCTTAAACAATTTATAGACATTATAAAAAGTGTGCTTTCTGCACATTAAAAACGCTTTCCATAAACTTTCACATGGGTCATAGCTGAATACACCTCTCATGTGGCGGCTACGCACTCGAGCGTTGTGTTAAATAAAAATCCAATAATATACAATTTCATCCCTATTAAAGAAATTGCTTTTTAACCAAATAAAAGCAGACCTTTTGCGAAAATACAAACCCACTTTACAATATTTCCACGCTGTTCCTGCGCCCGCCATAAAAACACTAACTTAATGTCTGAGAAATAAAAAGCGGCCGTATTGTGCAGATATGACGAAACGACGAAATTTTAACAATTGCAATTTAAAAGTAATTTTTTATATCTTCAGCATAATACTTCATTTAAAATTGGAAAGATGCTCGTCGTCGTATATCTGTGAAACGAATTCTTGGTTGGCCATAAAAAATCATAGGCTCAAATAATAATTTTTTTAATGTTCTCAATGCGTTTTTTCGGCATTGAATTGCTCCCACAGCAAACATTCTTCAACCACCTTCACACACACACATCCTTTGTAAGGATAACAACATCGCAATGTCTCAAGTCATAAATAAGGTCCACAGAATTTAAGATTAATGATTTGTTGCTGCAAAGGAATTGTTGGAAAATAAAGCGTTTTAATACAGGAGACACTCCTGGCATGTATGCGTGTGGGTGGGTGGATGTGGAGAATGTTCACAAGACCATTTAAATTAAAAAACGTGAATGATAATAAAATCTATTGAAAGGAGCCATGACAATCATGCCGATTTGGGCTTCTCCACTTGTACTTCTGCTTCCTTGTCTGCATCTCCTTTTATAGATGCGAAATAAAAAATGATTTATTGTGATAAGCCAAACGACGGGAATGTGTAATCAAAGCGATGGAATCGAATGGAATTTGTTAAAGTCGTGTTTTCCTATTTATAACAATTTTTCAAGAATCATCAATTATCCGGCTAAAAAAGGACATGGAAGAAAGTAGTCGACAGAGATTCACTTTTCTCCACGGATCTAAAGTAGTTGGTGCATATGGATTGACCAAACTAATACACACT
This sequence comes from Polietes domitor, assembly GCA_947397865.1. NCBI lineage: Eukaryota > Metazoa > Arthropoda > Insecta > Diptera > Muscidae > Polietes > Polietes domitor. The sequence goes on along the minus strand of OX377621.1, from coordinate 173,978,082 downwards.
TCCCGTCTGTGGTAGAGTGTTTTTTTTTTAATTTTCATACTTTCATTCAATATTTGGGCAAACAGCACTTTGGTTTTCCAACCTGTCGTCTGTGTTGATTTTTCTTTTTTCTGATTTTCAGAACCCTTTCATTTTGTCATTAATTCACGAAATTGACACTGTCACTTGCCAAAATCGCTGTGGCGCTGGTGCTTCTGGTCCCACTAAGACAAAGACTAATTAGACTAGCAGACGTTCCAGCGAAGGGACGCGGGAATGCGCAGCCATCAACACATGTGCTTGAGCTTTTTGTTTGATATAAACCCAAAGCAAATGCATATTTCAATTTCATATTCATGCACAGTCTCATGTTATCCTTCCTGCCGAGTTATCCTTATGTAACCTAAAGGATACACACTCGAGAGTGTTTAACTTCAATTTGTCAGATTCAGACAAAAATACACACATGCGAGCGAAACACGAGACTTCAGCTGTACATCTGTATCTGTATCTCCGAAAGTGATGTTGTGTAATAACACCACACGAAGCAACAGCCAAACACTGTTCGCATTGTTCGCAGAGACAGTGTAAATGTCTCTTTGGGAACCATTGGCACCAGAAGTAGACAAAAAACACGGGAATACATTTTTCCCTCGCTATGTTGTCTGACAAAAACACACCGCACATAATTAGGAAGTTAAATGAAATACATACTTTGGTTGTGTATGTGTGTGTTCGTGTTCATGGTTTTTGCCTTTAAGGATAATAAGGACGAGATGTGTCTCTCTCATTATAGACATCAATTAAATATTGCACTCAATAGAATTTACACCTGAGCTCATTTTAATTACTTACAATCGCAACCAAACCTAAGCCATGTCGGTGAGAGGGTAAAGTTTCGCCATGAAGTTTATTATTTTATTTAATTGCTTTGACAATTAAATTAAAGCCCTTCAAAAACAGATGCCCTTAAACTGAAGTTATTGACTTTATTTTTTTGGGGGCAGTCTGCTATTGGAGTTAGAAAAATAATTCGGGGAGGTTATTCCCTCATTGTATATATGACGCGTTTAAAGCTAGAGTGACCTAAAAACATTTCTAACGAATTGAGATGAAATAGTTTCAAAATTGGACGATTTTGTTTATTTCCTATGGAATTTAATAAAGCGTCAATAGATGTGCGAATTTATTCCCTCATTGTATATATGAAGCGTTTAAAGCTAGAGTGGCCTAAACAACATTTATGTCGAAATGGGATAAATAAGTTTAAAATTGGTCCATTTTCTTTCTTTCCTATGGAATTTATTTAAACATCAATATGTATGGTTTTTATTATCGATCGAATAAAATTCAATTTACTATAAACTGTGCGAATTACTAATTACTAATTAGTGCGAATTAAGCCACTGTTGGGTTTCATATAGCGAATATTTCTTAAACTGCTGATAGGCCCAAGGAGCTGTGTCTACTATTTTTTATTTTGTTGATTAGACCACTCTCGAGATCACAGCAAGTAGACCGCTAAAATAGCGTATTAAAGACATTTATTCAGAGGTTGTTGCGGACGTCCTCATGTTAAAAAAGGAACTATATGAAACTTTTTCGAAAATAACAGGGTTGTTTTAACGGATTCTAAAAGAGGGGTAAATAAGAATATATCCGTATCGACGTTTTGAAAGTTGGTGGTCATTTTGGTCATTTGCACATTCTCCCAGCAAAAAGATAGCACCCAAAGAAGGGAAAAGGATGTTCATCTTGTGATTCGGAAGTAGTGAAAACTGAGATATTCACCAATGAATTTAACATGGAGCTGTTATAGAAGGGATGTCCTTCATTTTGAAAGACTTAAAAGTTATTTTAAAGTGTTGCAGAGGAAGGAACTACTTTTTCACTACCGGGGGTAGAACAGCGGACCTTCTGGTTGCTACTACGACACTCTAACCATCTCAGCTATCCTCTGTTGTGATTGCTACAAACTAAAGCAAACCATTTTGCTCGTTAGAACTGACAATAGGAAACTTAACACAATATTAATTTAGTATGAATTAATATATAACACAAATTAATATTAAATTAAATTAGCATTAAATAAATTAATACAACTCAATTTTTCTGGTATTATGTAGTATTCATAATTAATAAAAAAATAAATATTTAAAGTACATTAATAAAGCAATAAATTTGCATTTTTTAATCCTTTCATGCCCAATGTTGCCTATAGGCAACATTGCGAGTTACTCCTTTAAAATCACATATTTTGCAGAAATTAATATTTTTTATTTTTATTTACATATGTAACAAGAAATATTGAAAAGAGAACTAAGAAATTCGGTAACATGGGTCTGAGTAGGAAGGTGACAACAAAAGTGAAGTCTCAAATTTCAATTGTTTGAGTTTCTTGTAATTCGAAATTGTTTAGAAATTCTTCTTATTATTATTGCATTTCTTCGAGTACAAGAAAAACTGTCTTTGTTATTCGAAGTGATATATAACAAAGATTTTAAAAATGAAGAAACATTTAAAAATATTTTGTTTGTTTAACCGATATCTGCAGTATAATGATTTTAAGAAACATCCTGTTACTCATGACATGTATGAATTAGATCCTCAAGACTCTATAGAAATCATATTTAGGCACATACCTCATCAAAAAGCATAGTAAGTTTTAAATATAAATATAATAATAATAAATAAGGATTTTTTTAATAAATTTATTATAAAATTTAATTTATTTATAAAAGTTACAAAAACACAAAAAACCTACTAAGAATTCGTTCCCATTCACTTGTGAAAATTCTATTCGTACGGAAGTACTTCCAATTTTTGTTGCTAGGCTTATGATGAATCGGCTTAGGAAACCTTGTGGTCCTTAAAATTAAATCATTATTTTAAACACTACGAGCAAGAATTTTGTGGGACACTTCAACCCTCTAGCTCCTTAATGTAGGGGTCTTTTTTGGTCCCTTTTTTAAAAAAATGGTAGAATCTTTTCTTTTAAAACAGGGGTTTAACTGGTCAAAAAGTTCTACAAAACCTGAAAACTTAACCTAAATGCCATAAGTCTCAACTTTTAATTCATTTTAGGGTCAATTTTGTACTTTTTCCGAATCGATGCTAAACTAACCCACAAAACTAAATTTTATGGGAGTCGAAAACAATATTAAAAAAAATTTTTGTATAATTAAAAAAAATATTAAAATTCCAATTTTCGTCGAAGCAACGGAAACCTATTTGTACTTTCACTTCGGAAATATAGGTACGATCACACCCACTTGTATAGTCAATTAAAGGTAATTATGTTGCAAAACTTATTCTTCTTCTTTTGTGGAAGAAAAAAATTATAAAAAATAGAAGAAAAAATCTGAAAAGTTGTTTTGTTTTATTTTTCAATAGCCAACTTTCTAACGAAGAAAACAGTGTCTAAGTGTAAAAGATCTATGTATAAGGGTAAAAGTTGTGACCTTTTCCTTTGTAGACAAAAATAATTTGAAGAAATCAAGATTTTCAAAAATGTTCGATAAATAGTGCGAAAACTTCCTTTAAATAGTAGTTAAGATAATATATTTTAATTGTAATAGATGGGATCTTGACGAAAAAAACAAGGCTTAAGTGAATATACGGATAAATGTACAAATTATTACCCATTTCCAAAATTATAGTAGAGCTAGTATTGGCTATATTCGACGAAAATTGAAATTGTATTAAAAAATATAAAAGTAAAAGATAGATTCCATACAGATAGATTGAAAGATAGATTGCAGACGGTAATAAAACAAACACAAAAATAAACAAATTATTCATAAAAAAATTATATCAGCAAATTGTATAAATAGTCCTTCGTCAAAATTGTTGTTGCATAGAGTATTATGTCGTTTGTGTGAGAAATTTCTTTAGTATCATTTGGAAAGACTTATCTCCAAATTCACATAAGAACTAATATAAATTTATTGATTTATAAAGTGCCACTTTCATCTCAAATTTAACTGTTTCTGCCTTTTTAACACTTCATTAATGCTGGCGACACATTTGTCGAAATTTTTATTCATTAAGCAAACCAAGCTTTCACTTTAGGAGCTCGCAAAATGTCCCAGGACCTTTCTATTGTATTTATCCTCAACGCTTCCCTCAAATATACAAAATGTAGAACCGCTATTCCGTAAGACACAATGTATATTCATAAATGTAACATTGAAGTCGAAATTTGTCATGCCCCTAAGGAACTAATTCAACGACTAAAGCTTACCAAAAATCAAGTGGATATAAAAAATAAAATCTAAATATGGGTGTGTCTTAGCCACATCGCCTTCAAGTTGAATGTTGAAACCTTTTCAATGTCTTCCATGCTACTCAATATAGAATTTGTCTTTTGAATATTTCCCTGTAGCAGCTGTGTCCTGGAAAATAATTAATGAAGGTAGATAGATGGACCGCCCACTGACTATGGATGCGGCAATTTAAAAAATTGCAAAAAATTTGCAAATTATTATCCTTATACAAAGCCAAACCCGGGCGAGGGTGCCTGTTACGGATATGGCCAATTTAACATAATTTTCAATTTCAATAAAAACCAGTGATTCGGAATTTTGATTTCGAAAGAAACTTCTTGCCGCGAACAAAAGAATTTTGCCAATTTGCAATAATGGATTTTTATGGTTTGAGGACACTCCCAGCCATAAACAAAAAAAATTAAAACGCATATTTTTCATTTTTTCCGCACAAAATTTGCATAATTTTGTTGGTTCACTTTGCCATCATATGGCACAGTTTGTGTATGATTCGTTATTACCATAACAACAAAAAAAACACCAACAACAGGACATGTTTCCCAATGTAGTTGTATTGTTTCAAATGGCACTTGTTCGTCGGAGGATGATGGTGATGGTGTGCGAATTGTGCGACTCCTTGACAACAACTGTGTGTGTGCTGCGATATTTATTTGAGTTTGTTTTTTCTTTCCTTATCCTTGTTGTTGTGTCTATTATTTGCATACGCATTCGCAGGACATACGATCTCGCAAATAAATGGAGCGTATGCAAATTTGTAACTTGATTTCCTAATTTGCTAGCAATTTGTTCCTTGGTGATGTTGTTGTTCGCGCGTGTGTTTTTTCTCCTGGTCGTTCGTTCGTTCGTTGTCTGCGCCCAGCAGCATTGAGGAGTGGAATTTCGTTTTCAATTTTGCTTTTGGGTTCAATAAGTTAATATTGAGTGTTGCATTCCAGACATAATTGTCAATATCCTGCCAGCTAACCAAAAACACACAGTCAGTCGACAGGATGGTCGGTCTAGGTAATTTAACGCAAAAGGGGAGGTTTTTTCGGCAATTGGATGATAAATTGGCAGTATGTATTTGCGTTATTGATATACAAATTATTTGAAATCTGAGATTGTAAATATTTGCCAGCGAAAGGTAAAGATTTCCTGCGACCAGTGAACATAGATCAGATGTATAATGTCTGAAGGCAATTTAAGGCCAAATAATTTGTAACAATGTTGCAAACATGTGTGGCAATGTAGGATTTTTGGGTGGCTGTTCCTGTAGCATCTACTCGCAAAAAACAAGATATACAATTTTAATATTTTTCTGGCAAATAGCTGTAAACTAATGATAACATAAAGTGATGGGGGTATATTCACTTTGTCATTCCGTTTGAAACACTTTGAAATATTCATATTAGACCCCATAAAGTATATGGAGCATTCCACGACAAATCGGACAGTTGAACCAAAAAATATTTTTGAATCGCCCCATTTTTTTATATTTTTAGTACCCATTAAAGTACACCTCATGGTAACTTTGAGTTTTTTTCTGATTATTCTTTAAAGAGATATAGGTTTTTTAAAAAATGTTAAATACAAGTTATTTTTTCTTTTGCTCATAACTTTTTCAATAATGGTCCCAATTAGATATTCTCTTTTTAATATTTTTATCCTTTGAAGTACTTTTCAGAAAAAAATTTGAAAAAATATTCACAATGTTTTTGTATAGAAATTTTTATTTTTTAAATTAAAACTTTATTTTTTTAACTGTTTGTACTCTTCGATTTTCGCGAAGAATTTTTTATTTAAAAACGTATTTATTCTGTAAATTTTGAGCCTTGGTTGAAAGTGGCCCTATAATAATTACTATGTTTTTTTTTGAAAATTAGGAAGGAACGAATTCACTAATATCCACTCTATGCTTTATCTCTTCAGGTGTTTTTAATGGGTATTAAAAAATATAAAAAATGGAGGAAATCAAAAATATATTTTTTTTCAACTGTCCGATTTGATATGGAATGCCTCATATATTTTCTGGATCGCGTTAAAATTCTAAGACGATCTAGGCATATCCGTCTGTCTGTCCTAACAAGGACTGAAAATGCCCCCTAATTTTTGGACTATTTAAGCATTTTTTTAATTTCTGCTTCATATGTACTTGAAATTTGTTGTTCTGGAAGCGTAGAAGTACCAAAAAGTAAATACAAGTTTTAGCGGGCGAAATGGGACGAAAAGGGATAAAAATGGTAGCACCGAAACGACAACAGCTAGAAGCATGAAATCAGACTCGTAAAAAGGGATTTTTCAAAATGTGTACCTTTTTGGAATACCATTTGAAAAGAGGGATAAAAATGGTACCAACCACATCGCTGAAGTTGAAATCATGAAATTCGGTGTGTACTTTAATCTAACTGTGAAGATGCGAAATAAAAATGATTTTGTCGAAATTTATACTTTTGGGCGGAAAATTAGGCGAATGGGGATAAAAATGGTACCAACCAGACGGTTGCAGCTATAATAACGAAATTCGGTATGTACATTTCTTTGACTGCGTAGACGTGAAAAAATGATGAGATCTTTCGATATTCGTGCCTTCAGGATTAACTATGGCACCGATCAAACGGCTGTTGCTAGAATTATGAAAGCACGCTAGCATCTAAACGAAAGGAGCTAGGATGGCCAAATTATCCATAAATGCGTCTTATAGTCGTAGATCGGTTGGGCTTGAAACTGGGGAAAATCGGCCCAAAGGGAAAACTTTTTTCTCTCACAAGGACTAAAAATACCCATAATAACCCCTAATATTCTAGAGTATTTAAGCATATTTTTCAATATGTCTGCTTGTACTTTCTTGATAATGGGTATGCGCATTCCCCCGTATTCGTATTCGTAGGGGGTGACAGAGATAAGAGAAGAACAAACAAATGGTACGAACCAAACGGCTACACCTACAATAATGAAAATCGGTGTCTACATTCTCTGATTGCGTCGAAATATAAAATAAACGGATTTTTCGAAATTCGTACTTTTTAGGGTTAAAATTGAAAAAAGGGGATAAAGATTGTACCAACCAAATAACAGCAGCAGAGTCATGAAATTAGGAGTATTCATTCCTCTCATTGAGTAGACATGAAAAATAAAAGGTTTTTTCAATTAATACAATGGGTACAGAGGGATAAAAATAGTACCAACTAAACGACTACAGCCAGAATGATGAAATTCGGTGTGTACATTCCTCTAATTGAGTAGGCACGTAAATTAAAGAGATTTTAGAAAGTCGTACTCTTAAGGTGGTAAAATAGGAAAAATGGGATAAAAATAGTACCAACCAAATGACCGCAGCTACAATCATGGAATTCGATGTATACATTCATCTGATTGCATAGACACGCAAAATAAAAAGATGTTTCGAAATTAGTACTTTTTACTTTTACGGCAAATGTTACCGACATTTAGGCTTTAACTGGAATCAAGAAATTGAAAATGGAGGAAATAGACCCTGAGGGAATGAATGACTATTGAAGCATCACAATATATATAAAATATAAATTATATTTATATAAAATAAGCATGCCTTATAGTTTAAACTAGTGAACAAATATCGTATTGTTTTTCTATTATAGTACCACACATCTAAGTAAAGTCGAAATCCTCTAACCTGCTGGTAATATTCGAGCTTCGGCCCGGCCTAACTTACGCCTTCTTATTTGTTTATTTTCTCCTTTTTATGTTCCACTTTAAATTTAAATTCTCTAAATTGAAATAAATAATATTTTGTGCGATTTTTTTTATTGAAATTTGATAGTTACCATTAACAAAAAAATATGCGTTGTTTCCAAATATTTTCCCTAAAGGATGCTCTGTTTTTTTAAATTATCATAATTGGATTAAAACACCAGCGCAGACCAGCAAAAAATATAATACAAAAATAATTAGCATAATTTTACGCCGAAAATGCTGCAGCAAAAAAGGTACAATAAAAACTGAAAATAGTATCAAATATCGCGAACATCACAATATCCACGATACCATAATTATCATTAACAATAAAAGCAGCTCAGGCAATTTTAAGGCTGAGCGTGGATGTCAATAAGTGCAAAATAAAGGGTTGCAACGAAAATGTAAAGATAGAATTACAAAATTAACTTAAATCAGCAACTGAAACGAATTTATTAAAGCATCGATTGAAGGCAGGCATAAAGTGTACCGAGCAGGTGTTTTCTTGTGCCGATTTACGATGCAAATCCAGGGAAATGGTTTGTTTGCTGAACAGAAAATGTTAATATTTATTCCCGACCGAAAACCATTCAATATGATTATGTTCATAAAATTATTTGTTAAGCTGTCATTTACGCTGAAAGTGTAAATATCATAAAATTCACAAAAACAGCGATTAATTTGTCCCACTACCCACTGTGTTCGCACTGAATGGCTAACAACACAAACCCACCCTCTTGGGTTTGAAGAAACCCAAAAAACGAAGTTCCGCAATTGTTGTTGACTAATAACACTTTCCTAAAGAGATTTTCCTTGAAAACAACAAGGGCCTATCCTACTCTATACCAACTCCAGCATTTTTATGAGCTAAATACCATCATAAAAATAACGGCCTTGTTTCAAATGCAGCACCTGTGGCCACAGTTACGTTGCCAGGACTAAAACGCGTAGACAGACAATTTATAAAGTTTTTTTTTGTTTCACGAAATGATTTCATTTCCTTTGGCGTCTCATCGAGCGCAAAGTTATGTTAATTTAACTTATACCCAAACCATAACAAATTCGTAGATTCCTTGGGTTTTTTCTGTTGAGGGCGTCGGAAAAATTGTCCTTTTTCAAATTGTTTCAAAAAATTCTGTCATTTTCTCTCGTCCCGTTAATACCTGTTAAACTACGTGTCGACATTTATAATTAAATCTCTTTTTCTACCGCTTATTTCGGGCCAAAAAGTTTTGGGCTATTTAACACAATAATTTCTGGCTTTTTTCGCCATATAATTAAATATTGTTTCTTAACTTTTTTCAACGGCGAGTGACAAGGGTCGTCTTGGAACATCGTGTTCATTTTTGTTAATGAATTTATGTCCAATTTGAGAAACGTGAATCTAAAAGCAGATGTGATTCATTAAAATTCGAAAATGGCCAAATAATTATAGAAAAAAGGAATTCTGTTTCCTTTTTAAAACACAAAAGGATTTTTGCTGAAAATTTCATAGATTATCAACGAAATATTAAAGATATTTTAGCGAAATCCAACTCCACCCTTTTCAAATGTTTTTTCCAACACATCCTATAAACTGGACACACCTTCAGCCATAAAAGTGGAAGCAATTTTGGTTTTTGCCAACACCATTTCCAAATATCTCTAAAACGCATAAAATTCGTTTTTGCCAACAGATACCAGCGATATCCCTTTTCGTTTCGATAGGATTATATCAACAACAACAGCCTAACAAAACATCCTGATAACCCTTCATTACATGTGTGCCCGAGTCCTTATAAGGATGAGTATTTGTGTGGCCATGAAATGAGTGATCCCTGCTGTTTTGTCTGACGGGTTGCGAAACATTTAATGATTGACATTTATATTCAATTTTTATTACCGAATGTCTGGTTGTAATTGTTTATGATTTTGGTTGGGTGTTGGTGACGAACACATGAGCATGAGGATTTCGAATGTTATTCACAGAGGCAAGGCTTCTAAGCGAAGGATATACCAATAAAACGTTTACTAGGTTTTCTTTTTGGTAATTTGGTCCACTGTTCCTGAAACAAAGGACTTCTAGAATGGAAATACTCAATCAGAAAAAAATCAGTGAGGAAAATGGAAATTGGAAAATTCTCGATTATAACACGAAATGATAGCACACAATTAATTTATGAAATCCGGAGAAATAAACAGAGAATGTCCTCCTGGACTACCACTTTGTACCACAAATGTGGTAATAAATATTTATTTTGTGAAACACAATTTTTATTAAAAAAATCAAAATTTTCACTCTAAAAGGCTTTCTGGAAAAGATATTTTTATTTTATTAGGCAAAGAATTACAGGCTGAAATATTTTTAATTACTTTCTATAATTATAATTATTTTCTATAACTTTGCGAAAAAATCATTCTAAAGTATTTTCTATAAAAGAGACTCTCTTATTTTATTAGATACAAAAATACAGACAGAAATAGTCATTCTTAAACATCAAAAGCATTCGTGGACCCACGGAATTTAAAAAAAATATCATGAAACAAATGTTTTTCTTCAAGAAGATCGATTCTATAACAGCTGCATTTTCTGCAGCGCAAGCGAGGATTTTTACAAAGTAAAATTTCCTCGGCAACATATAATTTTCCTGAAGGAATCATGAACTAGAGGAAGTTTGTATAGAACAAGTTCGTATGAATATTAGGAGTTTTCGATATGAGCTAATCATTCAAATAAGAGGAGTTTTGATTCAAGGAACTATTTTAGGCCTAAAAGACTTTTTCCACTAAAATACTCAGCAAAAAAGTTCAAAATAGGAATAAAAATTTTTATACATTACATAAATCCTACAAGAATAACTTTTCTTCAATAAAAGGTCATCTACAGGAGAGAATTTATACCCAGGATGAAGTACATTGCAACATATGCATAATTTTGTTCGAAGGGTCTTGTATAACATTTTCTGGTGTATTTTGGCTTTATAAACACGGAAACGAAATAAAAATTGTTTGTTTTTATTTTTTACTAAAATTCCAATTTTCGGCAGAGGTACCATAAATATTTGCACTCTCATTTTGGAAATATAAATCCGATTACGGCCGGCTATATGTCAAATTAAAGGTACTCATGATGACTACAAAACTGACTACACATAGAAACAGTGATTTATAACCAGTAATCAAAATTTTTTGAAAAGAAAAACTATTTTTGCTGCTATGAAAAACTCATAAAAAATAGAAAATAGTCGACAGAATGAATTCTGTTTTATTTTTTTAGTAGATAATATTCTAACGCAAAAAAAAAACAATGTTTATATTTAAAAAATCTATGGATAAATGTAGAAGTTATGACACTCTTTGTCGACGATTTTTTAAACCTAAACGAATATTTCTTTATTTGCATTGAATCATACTGATTAAAAAAAAAATTATGGATACTTTTTTAAGTTTTACTTAAATTCCAATTTTCGTCGAAGGAACATTTAATATTTGTACTCTCACACCCGCTTATATGTCCAATTAAATTATGACGGCCATAAATATAGTGAATTTCACATAGAAACTGTCGTTTAGGAACAGTATACAAAAAAATTGAGGAACATTTGTTTCCAAAAATACATTTTTTTTCCAAAAATATTTTTTTTTCCAACAATCAAAAAATCATAAAAATAGAAAGGAGTAAAAAGGCGTTCGGCAGGGCCGAAGCTTACACCATGGAAGGCATGCTACAGTATTTCCGGCAGATTAGAGGCTATCGACTTTAAATAATAATGATGTAACATATAATAATGATATAACTATGCGATAGTTTTAAATAAATTCGGGTGTTTACAGTAATTTTACAATTCTAGCTACAGCCATTACCATTCAAGCTGCAGCCGTTTGGTACAATTTTAATCCCCCTTTCGCCTCGTTTTCTCTAAAAGCAGAAATTAAAAAAAAACTTTCAAGGGAGGATTGTTTATGATTCTAGCTGCATCCATTTTTTCGGTATCAATTTTATCCCTTTTTGGCCATTTTGACGCTAAAATTACAAATATCGATAGATCGCAGCTGGAGCGACGTATACCCGGTTTTTCGTTATTCTAGCTTCAGCCGATTGATTGGTCTTTTTTATCTCCGTTTCCCTCTAAAAGAAGAATTTTTGAAAAATTTCTTTATTTTGCACACACGATTTATGATTCTAGATGCAGCCCTTTGGTTGGTACCAATATTAACCCTTTTGCCACGTTTTACCCCTTAAAGTTACAAATTTCGAAAAGTCCTTTTATTTTACGTGTAGCTATTGTTGTTTGATTGGTACCATTTTTGTGTCCCAATTCTCCCCCTAAAGGATAGATAACTTTATGGTGTGCTGTCATGCTATGAAATTATTGAACTTACCAAATATCAAGAAAATACAAGGTAGAAATCTACACTCTTAAATACTCAAAATATTCTAACTTATTGGGGGATTTCCAGTCCTTGTTAGGGGAAAAATTTTCCCTCTGGAGCCAACCAAACTAAAACAATTAGACGTATTTTTTGGAAATTTTTGGACTTCCTAACTCTCTTCGTTTATTTGCTAGCGTGCTTTCAACAGACGGACGTAGTATACCCTCTTTTTGTGTGGAGGGTATAAGAGGAAAGTGTATAATGGGAAACAATAGTTTGTGGTTGAAAATAGTTTCCAACTACATAATGATGTGTTTATCATTCGAATATTTTTAACGCTACTTTGGGAGTTTTTAATTTCGGAATTTAAAATGAATTTTTATTCGACAGTTTTTATTTTAAAGTCACAATTTTCAGACTCTTTTCCGTATAACAACAGACCATTTTAATCAGATATATACATAGATATACATGTTCCTTTAAAAAAAATTAAATGTGTTCTTCTGTAAAGTAAAATCTGATACAATTTAGATCGCAAACACAAGACATTTCTGTGATTTTGGAAATTATTTTCCCAGGCTTTGTATGGAATTTCAAATGAACAAAATTAATGAGATTTCTTGGTAATGAGTTTTTTCAAATTTGTCATAAATTTCTGTTTTAATCCTTCCAGTGTTTAACACAAACGTAAATGTCCCTCACGTTGAATATTTTACTGGCAAAATGTACCCCAAATTGTGTTCGGTGGAATATGCAACGCTTCAAAATAAAACCGAAGTGAGGTAAAAACAAATCCCTTAATACCCGGGAACAACGTTGCATCATAAAAGTTTATGATTTTTATGTTCAACAACCACGTCGTCGTCACTGACAGCCAGACAGTCGTTGTGGCCTGCTCCAGCCCCAACACCAGTCGAGACTTGAAGTGTTTTCGTCAAAATTCGTTTTTTTTCGGTGGCACTCGGAATGTAAATACTCTTGGCCTGGTCTCATCTGTTTGTTGGTACATTTTGTGGCAAAAATTTAATTAAAAATACTATTATGCATTTATAAGGCCAACGACGACTACGGCGGCGGCAGTGGCAATAGTCTCCAACAATTTAGTTTCAATCAAAGTTTGGCTGAAGAGACAACAATCTAGACAAAACGAGAAAGTGGAAATTGACAATAAAAGGCTTGGGAAACGATGATGTTGAATGAGTAAGTGAAACTCATTAGGCAACAACGATGAGTGGTGGTGGTGTGAACACAACCCTTTCACCAGGGAATGGAAACACAAATTAAGGGGTGGGTAGTCAGGAAGAGAAATATTTAAATGCGGCAGAAGAAATAGGCAAAGAATTTTCTATACAAACCCGCCTTAAAGTATTCCTTAATTTTCCTTCAATTAATGTAGGCAATGCTTTTTATATACAAACCCGCCTTGAAGAAGTCTTTCATTTCCCTTCAATTAATGGATTTTTGTATCTTTTATCAATTGTGTTTTAAGTGAAATTTCATTTCAAATATATATTCAAGCCAAGTAGTTTTGCTGATTAAAGCCTTGTTTTTGGTCTGTAAATTAGTAACATTTCAATTATCCTTTTTCTTGCCGGAACTATTAATTAATTCCCGGGTGAATTGTGTAGTGTGGAGGCGGTAACAATTTCTTTAAAATAAACTTTTCCGGTTTCGGTGTAAAACTATTAATTACTTTTCGACCACACTTTTCCAATTTATTTTAAGCTGTCAAAATAATTTCAAATCAAACAGCCAAACCTACGTGTGCAACACCCGCAACACTTTGATCCTTTTTGAGCGACATCAAAACTCCCAAAGAAGAAAATATGTAAATTTTCAAACAATTTACTTAAGAAAACTTTGCCACAAGACGAACGAATGAGCGTTCAAACACTTCCCCTAATCAGAAAAGGGTTTCAAAGTCAAAGCCGTAACAATTGCATTACGCGGAAGTGTAGGAAGATGGCTTTTCACATGTGTTATGTTGGCTGGTTACGTTACGAGGGTTGGTTATATCAGCAAAATAAATAATTATAGATTTCATATGCTTGAGAAATAATGTATAATTCCTTTGACGTTGTTTCTATTTTTTGTTGTCTTATGTTCTCTGGCATCGAGTCAACATAACAAGTGTTAGTGACATGTTAATGTTATATTTGCCTACGAGTTAGTCGCTTTTTCACAACTTTTTTGCGGTTTGTCACTTGCGATGTGAGCAATTGGAATGGTTTGATATCCGGTGGATTGTCTGGGTAGGGCGACGACGAGGAAATGGTGGCTTAATAGTTTTTAGCCACACGTTATAATTTAGTGGGTGTTTTCGCACCGATAGGAGGAAGTGTCAAGGAAAGCAACACATGTGAATAAAGGAAATTGTAAATTACACAGTTTCTGACAGACCTTCCTGCAGGTATGCAACATGAAGGGGAAATGTTTATGCCCATCCCATAAGTATGCAATAGTTTGTGGCGAAAGAGCTGGAGTCGTATTAAATATTATGAAATATTTGAAGAACAGGGCACATATTGGATTTAAAATGGTTTGTATATTGTTTGTTTCTTCAGCTAAATCAGAGTTTTAAATAATAGAGTTCATAGTTAGGAAAAACCATTATGTAGAACTTACTTATGTCTGTACATGTTGGTACAGTCAAAAAATGTATGTACGCTGTCCTCAGTCCTATTTTGTTATTAATTAGGCATTAAACAATATTCATTCTTGTTATCATATATTTAAAATGACTCGCATACGTTTTTGGGTGCGATTTATTTATTTTCCAACCACAGCATACTTTTAGGCGAAATCAATACACATGTACTCATAAACATTAGGATGGGTCACGAAAATAAATTGCTGCGGTCACCCCCCAAAAATGAAGATGGGATTGTTTAATGATGATCTACAAAATATTTAGTCACTGGGTCAAGCCATCTGTGAGCTAAACGCTCCTTAAAACACCTCTAAAAATCATGTTTTTCCCGTGTAATTTTTTTATTTAGCATTTTTGCCCATTTCTTTTTTATACCCTCCACCTCTAGGATGGGGGTATATTCACTTTGTCATTCCGTTTGTAACACCTTGAAATATTCATCGGAGACCCCATAAAGTATATATATTCTGGGTCGTGGTAAAATTCTAAGACGATATAGCCATGTCCGTCTGTCCGTCTGTCCGTCTGTCTGTTGAAAGCACGATAGCGGCCGAACGAAATGAGCTAGGAGGTTCAAATTTTTCCTAAATGTGTCTTATGGTTGTAGATCGGTTAGGATTGAAAGTGGACGAAATCGGCCCAGAGGGAAAAATTTTTCCCTCACAAGGACTGAAAATACCCCTAATATTTAGAGTATTTCAGCATGTTTTTTGAACATATTAGCTTGTATTTAGTTGATATTTGCAATGCGCATTCCCTCTATAGCATAAAAGGCACCATAGAGTGATTTTTATTTGTAGGGGGCGAAATGGGACAAAAAGGGATAAAAATGGTACCTATCAAACGACAACAGATAGAAACACGAAATTTGGCGTGTACATTCCTCTAATAGAGTAGATACATAATATAAAAGTATTTTTTCTAAATTCGTACTTTTAAGGGGATAAATGGGATAGAGGGATAAAAATAGTACCAACCTAACGGCTGCACCTAGAATAATGAAATTCGATATATACATTCCTCTGATTGCGTAGACACGTAAAATAAAAGAACTTTCCAAAATTCGTACTTCTTGGGGTTCAAATTGAAAAAGGGGATAAAAATAGTACCTACCAAATGACAGCAGCTAGAATCATGAAATTCGGAGTATACATTCCTCTGATTGCGTAGACACGAAAAATAAAACGTTTTTTCCAAATTCGTACTTTCAATGGATACAATGGCACAGGGGGATAAAAATAGTACTACATACAACTAAACGAATACAGCTAGAATGATGAAATTCAGATAGTACGTCCCTCTAATTTTATAGATACGTAAAATAAAGAGATTCTAGATAGTCGTACTCTTGAGGGGGCAAAATTGGAAAAGAGGATAAAAATGGTACCAACAAAATGGCCGCTTATAGAATCATGGGATTCGGTGTATATATTCCTCTGACTGCATAGCCACGTAAAATATTTTTTCCAAGTTCGTACTTTATTTTGTTGCTTTTACGACAAAAAATGGTAGAATCATGAAGTTGTCTTATACTGCGTACGTGAGAGATAAGGTATTTTCAAAATTTATACTTTTGAAATTAAAATAGGATGGAAATACAACCAACCAAACGACTGTAGCTGAAAGTACACTCTCTATCCCCCAATATTTAGTGTATTTATGATTGCTCCCTTATGTTTACTTTATGAATTGAAGTATTATATCCATTATATATATATAGTCGACATCCTTTATGTAAAGTCGACATCCTTTAATCTGCTGGTAATACTGTGGAATGCACTCCGTGGTGGAGGGTATATAAGATTCGGCCCGGCCGAACTTAACGCCTTCTTACTTGTTAATTGATAGACCCTTGGAAACACTTTAAATGACTTTGTCTTAGTAGTATTATTGGACGTTTATATAAATTTTTCAAGATGAACATTTTTTCAAAATGACAGCTAAAACTCATATCTCTTCGAAACATATTGTAAGACATGTAATAAAAAATAAATAGAAGGAATCAATACCTTTTAAATATCCATTTTTGTAAAATAATTTTTTTAAATTTTCACTAAAATGAGCGCTGTGGCGTCAATTTCAATCCGATGTTCATCATTTAGGCATCATTCGAAAGGTATTGACTGCCTCTATTTTATCACCAAATACGAATAAAGTGACGATAAATTGAAAATACTATAAAGGTCCAATAATTCGACCAATAATCTACTCTAAGACAAAAATCAAAATTTATATTTAAAGTGCTTTCAAGCGTATATTATTTCAAAAATAGATTTGGACAAAAATGCAACAATACATGGGAAAATATGATTTTTTCGGGTATGTTCAGGAGCGTTTAGTTCACAGATGGCTTGATATAGGAACGAAATACTTTGCAAATCATCATTAAACAATCCAAACTTTATTTTCGTGGGGTGACTGTAAATTGCTTTTCCATTTGTGTGGACCACGACCCAGCCTAATAAACATACACATTGTTTATATAGGCAATATTTTTGTAAACGTATTTTAATTAATCAGAAAATAATTTAATTATTTTATGGTTTGACTGTTTGTGATAGCCAAGGGCTTTAATTAAATGTAATTGACACTATCACCAATGGATGGAGAAATGAGCGATTTAAAACAAATATAACCAGCAGTAGTTTATGCAATTTTTTATTAATTTTTGCTACACCGCAACTAAGAGAGCTGGTGTTTTTGTTTATCCAAAGTCATCATTATAAATGTATATTTGTTGCCATGAATTTTTCATCATTTCATATCATATTTCATTTGATGGCGATGATGATATAATCACAGCTTGATATCTGCATATTTGCAATTATTTTTGTACCCCTTAGGATATGCATTAAAAATGAATGGATGCATTCCAATTTTACTTACCTACGAATATCTGAAGTTTTCATAATCAAATTAAAATCTAGCATATTTGCTTTTTCGTCCTTTCCCTCCAATGGCAGCAGCAGCAATAACAATAGCAGCGCCAAACCGCAAATGTGAATTTTAATCTAAAAACGAGTTAGCGCAGAACGGAAATAAGCATGCAATTGCAGCTTCCGTCCGCTGCATTATTGCATCTTTCGTTGCTGCAGGCCATAATTACACTTTAAATATTGACCACATGCTACGATTTCGCGGCGTCATTTCGCTTGAAAAAGTCATCTGGTTATTAATAAAGCAACATGCCCCGAAAATATGCACTTCTTTTTGGCATTCTCACCCATCAAACCCTTGACGGTATGCTTTAATAAAATAAAGAAGTGCCGAAAAGCCGACCATCATTGGCAACTGTGGCATGTGTGTTTGCCAACATGGACTGGTAAGTGGACAAGTGTGCTTGTGTTTGTATGGGTCTAAGCAAATACGACCAGGCCAACACATGTTTATTGTCTGGTATCGTGCAATTTCCCCAGAGGTCTTTTAATGCATTTGTCAACGGATTGTATTCTTTGCTTGACTCTTCAGCTATTACATGGCGTTTTTTTTGTTGTGTGTGTGTGCAGCATGTGCCCCCAGGAGTGGGCCAGCGAGTGCATTTTGTCATTGTGATTAAATCATTAAATTCATACGCTTCGCCACATTGCTGGCGATGCGATGGTCAGTCACCGGGTATTTCTTTTTTTCTCGATTTTCAATGTTCGAATGCAGTTCCATTTTGGAGTATGTTTTCAGGCATTTTTTAATTAAACTGGGTGTTGTCATCACTAACTGCAGCACGTGCTCTTGTGTGCATCCCAAATGCACACATAAAAGACAAATATTTCACAATTATCCACAGGATGTTGTTATTTATCAAAAGAAACTTGTCAATGCAAATGGGTTTGTTCCGCCAGAGTCAAGGGGTTTGAAGTGCCATCAATGGGTTTGTATTTAATTAAAAACCTCCTATAAATATGAAGTGTTATTTCACATCAAAAAAGTACAGCTGAGTTTATGTAAAATTATCAGAAAAATATATGTTCTCATGCAACGCAGGTAAACATGACTATTTGTTTCGAATTCTTTATGAACACAGTTTTGAAATATATCTGTATGTACATAGGTTGGGTTGATAGTCAAGCGACTTTGTTGGATATTGGAGAACTAGAAAGTAGTTGAGGATGTCTCTGCCTGGCTATAACTAGCATTTAGATTGGGTATTCTAGCTAGGAACTTAGAATTTCTCACACATCCTTAGATTGTCATATTAGATCAGAAAATGTTTTTTTTTAAATCCACCCACAACCACCACCTCTATATGAAAAATCGTTCTTATTTTCATATATGCATTAATACAAATCATTACCAGTGATCTCACTTGATTCTACAATTAAATGAAAATTGTCAGTGGCGCGCCCAAAGTCCATATGTTAATTTTGCATTAGATAATTCTCTTTGTATCTTTTAATCAGCGATAACCAGCTCTTATAACTTAAAAGCCTAATATATCAGCTCAATATTTGCAATAAATTAGAAGATAATGGCTTAATTATTTTGTTAATTATTAAATCATTCCAAATATCCTGTAAATTATTATTAAGCTTTCGACTGATTGGAACATGTTTATTTTGCAATGCAATGAGTTATAATAAATTTACCATTGAAATATTTTTCTTAGGGTACTAATTAATGCACAAATTTGAAAACCACAAAAATATTGCTCCTAAAGGTATGCTATACAAAAAAGTCTATATTATATTTAATCAAAAAAGTAGAGATTGGGACGCATCACATTTGGAAGTTATTGTCGCCTATAACACTGTCCAACTGTATATTTTACGCTCGAACAAGATGATATACGTCTGATACTATAGAAGAAATGGAATTATTTGGCGTTTTTGGTTTTTAATTTTCTTATCCTGTCGTCCCTTAAAAACACTACAATTTTTCAAAGGACACAATTTTTCAAAAATTATTTTAGATACTTATTCTCACTCTATGCTACCGTCAAAGAAGAGAACAGGTCCTAAAAATGTTTCAAATTTCAAGCTTATATCTGCATTAGTTTAGCATTAACAGCCATTTCAAGTTTTCTCTCTTAAAAAGTAAAATATTAATAAACGAAAAAACTTGAAGTAGTTGTTAATGCTGTACTAATACAGACAGAAGTATGATATTCGAAGTATTTTTAACAGTTATTCCACTATTTAATTTGAAACTAATACCGTTATCATAGGGTTCGAATAAGTATTTAAAATAATTTTTGAAAAAAATTATCCTTTGGAAATTTGAAGTCCTCTGAAGGGGCAAGAGGATGAGGAAATGAAAAAATAAAAACCCCAATTTTTGCCCATAGTTTCATACGTATATCATCCGGTTCAAGTGTAATGACTTTTTTACATTTGAGTGCAAAAAATATAAGGAGTGCTCGTAGAGTGATGAATCTTGACACCGAGAATTTTCTAAACAAAATTAAAGAAAATATGATGTTTCATCAAAATCGGCCACGTCCATCACATACCGCCCATGTAACCTAAAATGATTTTTTCATACAAAATTGTTTGTTGCACATAGTTTACAATTAACAAAATGAAAAAGTTCTGAAAAAATCATTAAAATCAGTCGCTCCCATCCCATACCGCCCATATAACTCAAGACGAATTTTTCATACAAAAATTATTTTTTTTTTTGGTCCGAATGTCTTAAAATTGTACACAGAGAGTATACAATTAACAGAATGAAAAAGTTCTGAAAATTTCTCTAAAATCAGTCACTCCCATCACAGACCACCAATATATCTTTCAATTAATTTGTCAAAGAAAATTGTTTGTTTTGGTTCGAAAGTCTTTAAATTATGCATAAAGTTTGTTCAGCGGTAAAAATAAAAACAATAAAATTAAATAATAAATATTGGTGAAAGTTGTCGCATTTTTCATAAGTTGAAATAATAGCTTCATTCTGCAGCATTAAGTTGACGGATGTCGACGTAGCCAACTTCTTTATATGCCAAGGAAACTGCAAACGTTGAATTTTATAAGGCCAGTTTTATTCGCTCAAATCTACTAAACTAAACATGTCATCCAAATAACATTTTTTAATTAAAAACAAGGTCCTGATTTTCATTAGTATGTTAGCAATGAAAATATCGTACACGCATAAACTACTGCATTAAAATTTGCATAAATTTTCGTGTTACAATAATTAAGTTACTTCACTGCAATTTTTCTAAGGCAAAATATTATTTTTTACTAAAACTAGTCATTTCTTAGCGAAAGACTTTTCTATAGAACTGCATTATTGGATTTTTTAAAATTAATTGTCGAAAAATGATTTTCAAGCCAGCAAAATACCGCTGTGCGTCGGTCCCAAATACGTATATTTTTGTAGATGAGTCATTCCATGCCAGGCAGTACAATTTTTGACCTCGATAGCTGCGATTGTTTTGAAAGCTTGTGTATGTATTCTTCTCATAAAAATGTTGTATACGTATTTAAAAAAAAATAGAAAATGTATTTTCACGAGTTATGGCGAATTTAATAGAGAAAGGTGTATTTATTCAATCGCCTGTAACTCCTGAAACACTTGACCGATTTTAATGTGCTATACCTTGTTTTGAAGGCAATTTCAATTACTTCTAAAATATTAATGTGTAATGGTATAGTCGTATTAGGTTTTTTAAAGTTTTTACAATTTCAATTCTTTTATTTTGATTTACGAAATGATTGCATTAATCCATTTTATGAAATTTTAAAGTAGTGTTCTGATGTATTTTTTGCGACTGTGTAGTTTTCTACATTTTTTTCTATTTTATTTTTGCAAAATTAACCAGAAATTCAGTGAAGAATCATCAGAATTATATTTTTTTCATTAGTTTACTAAAACAAGGTTTAGTTATGAAATGTGCATTGAGTTAAGAACCTTTCTTCACTAAACTTATTAATAATACATATATATTGGAAATGGTTGAATTGCATTTGTCTTTGCAAAGCAGATTTTCCAACTTTTCTTTCTATTTAGTTAAATGTTCGGTTCAGTCGCGAATAGTAAAAAACCTACCGTAAAAACACTATACCCCTTTTCTCGAGCTTTCCCCCTTTATCCTCATTTGCCGTGAATGGCATTTTTCATTTACAGCGATATTTGACAGGAATCATGCTTTCAAACTCTGAACCAGTGACTAATTTTCTAGAGCATTGTTCATTTCCTCCTCCATGCTGCCACAACATATGCATAGCTGTACTTTAATGCGTTAAACCCTTTATTAAATTATACCGAATCTAGGAAACTAACACCGTTTATCTTTTCAAAATTAAAAACAAAAATCCTTTCTCACAGACAACATTAAGGATGTGTGAGAGCACGTGACCGCACGTTGTTTAAATTATTCAGCCTTCTTGATGAATTTATGATCTAAATTGATGAGGACCACTTCACCACAGACACGGCGAGGAAAACATCGACATAGACAGATAGTCAGGCGTACACCCACCCTGCCTACGCAAATCCCTTACACGGTGGCATTTAATGTATGAGTGACTTGATGAGATGCGCTTTTTTCAGTTCACTTTTGTAAATTTTTAATAATATTTCAACAGCGCCAACAACAACAATGGCATGACACATAAAAAAACACGCAATGTTTAACCCTTTTGTTGTTATTGTTGTGTTGTGTGAGTTGTTAACAAAAGGATTAAGGCATCCTTTTTGTCAGCAGAAGGCTGTTTGTTGCATTAATGATGACGAGGACGGCGCCCGCACACTTTCTCTTTATGGTTATTTAGCGTCAATGCCACTCTGAGGAATAGTTCGTTGCTTCGTTCGCTTTGGATAGCAGATTTTAAAACTGCTTCAATTTGTCACGCCTGTATGGTGTGGCGTATGTTTTCGAAAACAGTTTGACGTGTAAACATCAAAAACTTCGACGAGGAAGTTAAAAATATTGCTGCTAACTTCCATCTAGGATTGGAGCGTGCGAACATTGTCGGCGGAAGTGTTGCCACTGCAGCTGAGCATGGATGTTACAGTTTTTAATTATCTGTGATAAGCGTTGCAGATTAGAATTGAACAGCGCCAACGGTTGAGTTTAAATCAGGAAATAAGGTAATTTGTGAAATATTTCAAGTTTTCATAATAATTTCATTTGGAATATGGGAAAGAAATTGTACAATATTTTGTAAAACGTAAAACGAAGTCACGTCCTTAAAATATTGAATACATATTTGTCTGATTCTACCAAATGACTAATATTTCAAATGAAAGCGATCTAACGGTTCAAAGTCAAGTTAGCTGTTACAGTTATCCTACTTTGCGACATTAAAAACTTTTAATTAGAGTAGGCTATTAAAAAAGTACTGATTATTTTTTCAAATTTCTGAAATTTGTCATTTAATAATGGAACACAATATCATTCACTAGACTACCACGACTGGCTCGGCTGTACCTCATCCGATCAACCCAATTTTTCAGTACATGGCCCAATGATGCCGCCAGCCCAAAGTCCACACCAAACAGTGACTCGTTGTGGATGCATTGGCTTCTCAATAGTCACGTGTTGGTTCTCTGAACCCCATATGCGGCAATTTTGCTTATTGACATAGCCACCGAGATGAAAATGAGCTTCATGAAGGCTGAACTGAAGGCCGATCTCTTCTAGAAAAAATTACACGTAAATTTCTTACAATTTTGTTCGAGCGTATAGCGTCCATTTTTTCAAATGTCAAACATAAACCAGAAAATAAAAACAAGTAAGAATGCGTTAAGTTCGACCGGGCCGAATCTTATACACCCTACGCCACGGAGTGCATTCCACAATATTACCGACAGATTAGAGGCTGTGGACGTTACATAGAAATGTAGAACTATATTAGGATTGATTAGATTAGGATTGTGATGCTTCATTATTATAATATTAATAGTCATCTACTATATGCAAATATAAAACTTCAGGTGTAATAAAAAATTGAACATGAAGCAATCATCAAAAATATGCCCTAATTATTTGGTGTCAGTCGTTATTAGGTAGAAACAATTTCCCTCAAGGCCGATTTTTCCAATTTGCAACTTCTTGATTTACGCTACAGTCTAACTGTCTGTACCATTTTGATAGAAAATGTTCTAATATTGAAGATCCAATATGTTTCAGAGTAGAATACACACATCTAAATATATATATCACATACATTTCATGATTTTAGCTACAGCCCTTTGCTTGGTACCAGTTTCACACCTTCTTCCCTGTTGACCCTGCGAAAACGAATGTAGAACAATTGGTACCTCTTATTTTCAGCGTATTTAGATCATAAAGGCACGAACATCGAAAGATCTCATTATTTTTCGCGTCTACGCAGTCAAAGAAATGTGCACACCTAATTTCATTATTATAGCTGCAGTCGCCTGGTTGGTACCATTTTAATCCCCATTCGCCCCATTTTCCGCATAAACGTACATATTTCGAAAAAATCATTTTTATTTGGCGTTTTCACAGTCAGATGAATGTATACACCGAATTTCATGATTTCAACTTCAGTGATTGGTTGGTACCATTTTTAACCCCCTTTTCCAATTGTACCCCTTAAAAGTACGAATTTTGAAAAGTCTCTCTATTTTACATATATACGCAATTAGAGGGATGTACATTCCAAATTTCTTGTTTCTAGCTGTTGTCGTATCATTGGTACCATTTTTATCCCTTTGTGCCCCATTTCGTCCACTAAAACTTTTACTTACTTTTTGGTGCTTTTACGCTACAATAAATTTCAAGTGCACATAAAGCAGAAAAATGATTAACTAGTCGAAATATTAGGGGTATTTTCAGTCCTTGTTTGGGAAAAATTTGTCCCTCTAGACCGATTTCGCCCACTTTCAATCCCAACCGATCTGCAACCACGTTTAGGAAAATGTAAACCTCCTAGCTTATGTCGTTCGGCAACTAGCGTGCTTTCAACAGACGGACGGACAGACATGTCTAGATCGTCTTAGAATTTTACCACGACCCAATATATATGTACTTTATGGAGTCTCCTATGAATATTTTAAGGTGTTACATACGGAACGATAAAGTGAATTTACCCCCATCCTTAGGTTGAGGTTACAATAAAAATGAATAATATTCTGCCTTTCAAAGTCAAAGCAATCGGTAGTTCGATTTTAAAATGTTAAATGGCCCTCCCTACACCGATCTTAGCCAAGAACTAATGACATAAAATTATTTTTCTAATAAAATTAAGTTTCAGTTTGAAATTATGTGAAATTTGATTTGAACTGAGATATTGTCCTGGCTCAAGACCATTTTGAATCTATATTTAATAGAATGCTAATTTATTTACAAATGGCATGGTGACATTTATTACTTGGCTGCAGACTACCACGATCATGATTTCGAGCGTTGGCACGGCAGAAGTATTGCTGGGTAACTATACCTGCATATACACATACTTACATATGCAACTCAATGAGATGCTTGTAAGATGGCATGTGTACTTTATTACTTGGTGCGCTTTTTTAAACGCAAATTCGGCAAGTGAGTTGTGCTTCTCGTTCGTTTGTGAGAATCATCTCCTTATAGAGGCCGGGTTTGATGTTGAAAAGTCGCTGCGAAGCTACTTGAAAAGACTTTTGACATGGTCGAAATCATGATCGTGGTATTCTGCAGCCAAGTAATAAATGTCACAATGCCATTTGTAAATAAATTTGCATTCTATTAAATATAGAAGCAAAATGGTCTTGAGCCAGGACAATATCCCAGTTCAAATCAAATATTGATTACAGACCAAAAAAAATTCAAACGAAAAACCTAAAATTATGTGAAATTTTATTCACGCTATAAAAAGGATCTTAAAGCCCTTTCACTTATTTATTCTACTTTTTTGTTATGTCGGATATTGATTTTATCACAAACCAAAATTAGCGTTGTACAATGTAATAAGCTTACATTGGCAATATGTATTAAACAGTAGCCCTTATAAAAATAATACAATTTTACTATTAATCCTCCCTAACAGCAGCATATATCATTTTCCCTACAACACCTGCTCCCCTTATTCAATTAAAAATCATAAAAATTCATTTATCAATTTCAAAATACGATTAGTTTTAATTGCAAAAGCTTTAATATCATTACTATCACTCACACTCGGACGCCTTTAGGGCTCTGCAATTTTATTAGGGACGCACGCACATACATATGTGTGTACATACATCAATACCACTATCGAGCTGAGAGCTGTGCATAAGAGGTGTTGACTGCAGAAAAGGACAACATTTAAATATGAAAATTTATAATCAATAAATATTTATGAGTTTAACACTCTCTCACACTGGCGTGGAGGCGACGCGAACAGATACGATACCATAATCGAAATTATAGCAACAACGGAAAAAACACTTAAAAATTCATTACAGTGAAAATTCACCTAGCCACATACACACAATTACCCCAAAAAGGATATGCACTCTTTCGTAGTTATGCACACTGACACACACGCACACAGGACGCGTAAATCAGGACGGAAAAAAGTAATTCAATCAATGTGGGCGAGAGTGCTATAAACTCGATTTTAATTGGTTTTCAATAAAGTGCGTTGTACGTACATGTGTGTGTGCGTGTATGATAAATTTCAGTCAAACACTCTGTTATAAATTTATGGCCGCATTACATTTTTAATGTTATTTTATCAACTACAACTCCTTTGTCCCTTCTCTACACATCCACATCCTTTTTTCCTTCCTTCCTTCTATCATAGAATTTGTAATAGCTATCATTTGCCATTGCCTGCAAACATGCATGTGCATGCATTGTAATTTTAATTTTTAAGTAGCCATCAAAAACTGTTGCTCCACTTTATGGCCATAGGCTTTTATGGTCATCATCAACCTTCCTACTCTCTTCATCATTCAGGCCTCCTTCTCATCATCGTCATCATTATCATGCCGGCTTATTGTGGTCATTTCAAAAATCTGTGGCATTACGCAAAAAAAACCGAACTGTTGTTGCTATATAAAATTAATATACACCGAGTCGATTACGAGTCCTGTACTTAGTCGAGTCCTGCAGTTAGTACGAGTGTGTTGTGATTGTGGCCTGCAATGTTTTTGGAAAGTGTTGAAAAGTGCATTTATTACAATGAAAGTGATGGCCAGCGAGGGCTGCAGAGGTCGAGGTCTGTTTTGGGTTTGGTTGTCATCACTGGCTGCTGTTAAATGTCCGATGTTTTAAGTTCATTGTAAATTTACTTCAGCAAAAATGTGGCAAAAATCACGTAAAATGTTCAAATGAAATTAACACCCACTTACATGTGTTCAATAACTGGTAGTGGTCGGCATGATGACGATGTCGAGGATGCTGTACATGATGGTGTTGTAATGCCATGTAATGCTGCAAATTTGTTGCCAAAGAGGCTTTTAATGAAATCCATGCACGGAAAGAAATATTCAGCAAGTGGAGATATGGAAACGACACATAATACAGACGGATGAAATGTGGTATGTGAACATGATATTCGGTCCATTAATATCCAAACTCCCACCCCTGGCCTTCGTGATCTTAAATTGTTCATAAATTTATCTGTGTTTTCCGCAAGAACTTTGACTAATTGTCTTTGACAGCCACTGATTCATTCGAGAGACATAACTAATAGAATATCAAACATAAATTTTAAATGGAAAAATACTAGAATATTTCACATTTCTTTAGTAATAATTTCCCTGCAATTCGTATTTTCGAAACCCCGAAGTCTTGTCGAAATTCTCTCCCGATTTCATTCACCAGTAAGTGTCGGAAAGATCCACCATAAAAATATAGGAAAACGAAGGCCTGTATCAACACCCACAGTGGGTGTGATACATTCGTTTACTCATAAGCTCTAGGTTAGGTCTTTACAATTTGTATAATTCTACCCCAAGTGTTTACAGTTTGTCTGGAAGCAGTCTGCAAGAAGAACCCAATTTTTAATTTTTTTATCTTTTACTAAAAATATTTTTTTATATAAAAAATATAAAAATATTTTTTTTATATAAAAAAAAATACTTTTCACATTTTTTGGAGACTGTTGCAAAACCACAGTTTATATGTGAAAATTATAGTTGCAACGCTTGTAGGCATCAGAGTTATCTTTTATTCAAAATAGAAGCGGACCTATATTTCCAAAATAGAAATACAATAAATAAGCTACCTTCGATGAAAATTAGTATTTCATAAAAATATCATTAAAAAATCGTTTTCTTAACCAAATTCATCAGAAAATTTTATACATTTATTTTTTGCATGCTGCTGGTAGCGCCAAATACTCCCATATTTGATGATTTGTGTTAACGTATATATCATATATGGATGGATTTACACAAAAACTTGTTTGATCTAATAAATATGTGTGAATTTTCAACGTCCTTCTATTTTTTTCGCAGCTTGTATGAAAATATTCCACTGTACGATGCCTGTATGTATTCGTTTTCCAAAAATCACTTGTGGATTATGCTTAAGGTGGCCATCCATCCCGGTTTTTGATGCCCAGTCCCGTTTAAATTTTGCATCCCGGATTGTTCCGCTTTTTAAAAAGTCCCGCTTTTTCATTTTGGATTATTTTTGGTACGTTATATTTATAATATAATTTCTAAAATATTTTATATTATTCTAAATTCCGGATTAAATGTTAAAGGAATAGCAAGATTGTTAACAGTAACTTAAACTGTACATTAGAGTGAAGATTGATATGTTTCCTGATAATTCCTAAAATAATTCGGCTCTATTAACATCCGCAGGCAAACTACCTCTAACTAAGGGGTTTTTACTCAATATTAAATTCGTTATCCCAAATTTAGGCCCACAAGGTTACATACGTATAGAAGAATACCTTTAGACCTGCATTATAAAATTGGCAAACAATTCGCATACGTTCAGCCGGTCTACTGTACAAGAATACACCAAAGTTGTAAATACAGCTCTTCTCGCCTAAAAAGCAAAATTACACGCCAACACCCACTTACATGTGTTCAATAACTGGTAGTGGTCGGCATGATGACGATGTCGAGGATGCTGTACATGATGGTGTTGTAATGCCATGTAATGCTGCAAATTTGTTGCCAAAGAGGCTTTTAATGAAATCCATGCACGGAAAGAAATATTCAGCAAGTGGAGATATGGAAACGACACATAATACAGACGGATGAAATGTGGTATGTGAACATGATATTCGGTCCATTAATATCCAAACTCCCACCCCTGGCCTTCGTGATCTTAAATTGTTCATAAATTTATCTGTGTTTTCCGCAAGAACTTTGACTAATTGTCTTTGACAGCCACTGATTCATTCGAGAGACATAACTAATAGAATATCAAACATAAATTTTAAATGGAAAAATACTAGAATATTTCACATTTCTTTAGTAATAATTTCCCTGCAATTCGTATTTTCGAAACCCCGAAGTCTTGTCGAAATTCTCTCCCGATTTCATTCACCAGTAAGTGTCGGAAAGATCCACCATAAAAATATAGGAAAACGAAGGCCTGTATCAACACCCACAGTGGGTGTGATACATTCGTTTACTCATAAGCTCTAGGTTAGGTCTTTACAATTTGTATAATTCTACCCCAAGTGTTTACAGTTTGTCTGGAAGCAGTCTGCAAGAAGAACCCAATTTTTAATTTTTTTATCTTTTACTAAAAATATTTTTTTATATAAAAAATATAAAAATATTTTTTTTATATAAAAAAAAATACTTTTCACATTTTTTGGAGACTGTTGCAAAACCACAGTTTATATGTGAAAATTATAGTTGCAACGCTTGTAGGCATCAGAGTTATCTTTTATTCAAAATAGAAGCGGACCTATATTTCCAAAATAGAAATACAATAAATAAGCTACCTTCGATGAAAATTAGTATTTCATAAAAATATCATTAAAAAATCGTTTTCTTAACCAAATTCATCAGAAAATTTTATACATTTATTTTTTGCATGCTGCTGGTAGCGCCAAATACTCCCATATTTGATGATTTGTGTTAACGTATATATCATATATGGATGGATTTACACAAAAACTTGTTTGATCTAATAAATATGTGTGAATTTTCAACGTCCTTCTATTTTTTTCGCAGCTTGTATGAAAATATTCCACTGTACGATGCCTGTATGTATTCGTTTTCCAAAAATCACTTGTGGATTATGCTTAAGGTGGCCATCCATCCCGGTTTTTGATGCCCAGTCCCGTTTAAATTTTGCATCCCGGATTGTTCCGCTTTTTAAAAAGTCCCGCTTTTTCATTTTGGATTATTTTTGGTACGTTATATTTATAATATAATTTCTAAAATATTTTATATTATTCTAAATTCCGGATTAAATGTTAAAGGAATAGCAAGATTGTTAACAGTAACTTAAACTGTACATTAGAGTGAAGATTGATATGTTTCCTGATAATTCCTAAAATAATTCGGCTCTATTAACATCCGCAGGCAAACTACCTCTAACTAAGGGGTTTTTACTCAATATTAAATTCGTTATCCCAAATTTAGGCCCACAAGGTTACATACGTATAGAAGAATACCTTTAGACCTGCATTATAAAATTGGCAAACAATTCGCATACGTTCAGCCGGTCTACTGTACAAGAATACACCAAAGTTGTAAATACAGCTCTTCTCGCCTAAAAAGCAAAATTACACGCCAACTTCTAAAATTGGATATTTTTGCAAATAAAAATTGACAATAAGAAATTTCTCAGGCTAATGTCTTACAACACTTTTTCGCTTATTACAATGATCCCTTCGACCACAAAAATTAAAATTTTGACCCGCTGTAAAAGGAAACTCAGACCAGCTGGACTATAAGTTTACTCTACAAAAATGATCTTCTCAACATGCCCTTTCTCTTGCATTCAAAAAAGTCTTATTTTGTTGGACAGTGTTATTTATTTTAATGATTGCTAATAATAATATACATATTTTCTTATTATTTTTCAGATACCTCTTTCTGGGTAAGTTCACCTATCTGATTAATTTTTATATAAAATCCCATTTATAAAATTTAAACAATAGGCTCTTTCAGATTTTGTTATACATATATCCTGGCTGGAAGCATAACATGTTTCCACCTATGAATGAAAAGTTTGGAAATCTTCTGTTCTAAATAAATAATTTTTGGAGTTTATCCCAAATAAATATGTTCTCTTTCTTAGAGATTCAAGTATTTGAGATATCATTCAAGTATTTGAGATATTGTATTTTATGGTTTAGCCCAAGAACCTCAATTTGTTGATGAGTTCAAATCAACCTATGCAAATAATTTTTAACTTCAAATTGATTGATTTTAACCACCATTCATCTGTTCACTTATACAAAATGACCACGAAATATTTTCTAAATATTTTATTGAAAGGTTCTTCTGACTCAAGACCTTTTTGCATCTGGTTTTTACAGAATTTAAATTTATTTACAAATGGAATGGTGACATTTTTTACTGTGGCCAGCCACTACATTTATCATGATTTCTTCGTATTGATTTTTTCAATAAACTACCCGAACTCTTTAATTCAATAATTCTCCCAAACAAATGAGAACCACGATTCATTTTTCGAATAACAGTCAAAAATAATCTCAACAAGTCATAAATCATTATGAACAGATTTCCATCAGAATGATTGCACTGTTGATATCCCCTAGACGTTGTAGAGACAATTTATTAAAACACAAAACAACTTAGTTTTTTTCAATGTTTTATTCCAGCGAGTGTTGCTGCTTCCTTCGTACGAAGTACACAAACTACTACATTGACAGCCAAAGGAATGAAGGATAGCGTCACCTGCACGTTGTTATACGCATATCAGCTGACGTCGATCATATGGTCGAAGCTTCCAGCATCATATGGTCGATCTTCAACACATTACATATGATATTTGTGGTGTTGGCAGCGTATTGATTTTTATGGGCCAGCCTAATATACCTTTAAAAAGTACTTACAGTGGGCCTCGGCTGAAATTGAACCTGTTACCATATCATACGAAATTTATGTTGTTTTATGATTACACTCTCCAAAAAGTTAGAACTTTTTGAATGGAACAGAATAGCGACCATATAATTCTGAAAAGGAACATTTTTGCAGAATAAATTTATAGTCCAGCTGGTCTGAGTTTCTTTTTACAGTGGATCAAAGTTTTCATTTTTTGGTCAAAGGGAGAATTTTTGTGGAAGATTTTGACCTTCTAGCTCCTCTCTTTATGGGTCGATTTGAACCTTTTTTTCGAGAAAATCAAAAAAGTCCTTCCAAAAATTACATTAAAGGATTAAAATGTTCTACGAAAAAATTGTTGGAAAATTTCTGTAAGGGTCGCCGAAGTCACCTAAGCTGTAAATAAAGCTCTTTAATAGCTAAATTTCACGCCAACTTGTACATCAAAATTACTACGGTTAAATTTGGCCCATGTTTTTTTGGAAGATCGACCTTTTTCGACAAAAAATGTAGGTATTTGGGTAGAGCACGGTAAAGAAAATTTCATTTTCGAGGGAGATATGTTTGAAATGATTTGTATGTATGAGATTTGTTTTGTGATTTCCTCGCGATCTATTCAACGGATCGGGCTGATTTTTGGCATGTGTATTAATAATCAATGTCGCTTGTTACATATATCTAGTCAGTTGCGAAAAAGGCTGCAATTGAGGCAAAAATCCAAAATTCGCGGTTGCAACTACATTTATTTCAACTTTCTGTATCTGGGATCTGCAATAATTCTCTCACAAATATTCCCTATTTTGTCAGGAATCATATGCCAAGAAATATTTTGGTATTCTCCATATGATAGAAAGTTACGGGCGCTTTTCTAAAGTCACTCTTCACAATTTTTGACTTGACTGCCAACTGTGGAATGTTTTTGCTACAATGATGCTTAAGTACACCCATTTTACTAAACCAAATCTATTAGTTTTGGTTGGGAATATTTTACCGCACAAATGGAGTCAAACCTGTATATTAGGATGAGTCACGAAAATAAATTGCAGCGGTTCCCCCCAAGAAATAAAGATGGGATTGTTTAATGATGATCTGCAAAATATTTCGTCTCTGGGTCAAGCCGTCTGTGAGCTAAACGCTCCTGAAAACACCTCTAAAAATCATGTTTTTCCCGATGGTTTTCACAGCCAAAATGTTCAAACACTTACAAAAATGAGCGCTGCGACGTCAATTTTATTCCGATGTTCATCATTTAGGCATCATTCGAAACTGCCGCTATTTATTTTTCATAAAATACTACCACCAAATTCGGTAGTTACTGTGAAAATCCGCAAAAAAAATACTATAAACGTCCAATAATTCGACCAATAAGTTACTCTAAGACAAGAATCGAAATTTATATTTTAAGTTCTTCCAAGGGTCTATTATTTCAGAAAAAAAAATTGAGAAAAAAATGTTTTGATTTTCCATTTGTGTGGACGGCGACCCAGCCTTCTGTCGCAATTGGCAAGCACTCATATTTACAAATACCTGTTCGCACTGATTTATGACCCAAACTCGAAGCATATCTTAAGGTGCAGCCTTAATACATTTATTAATGCCTACATTTGTTTACTGACTTGCAACAATAATATTTTCAGTGTAGGAATTTTTTTCTTGCTTCCAGCTCATTTTAAACAATTGGGGATTTGAATGAGTCTGCCCAGCAAAACGCCCTTAGCAGAAGTGTTAAGCAAAAACATTGATATAAAGAGCTTCATAAAGTGCAACAACAGTAATGACAACATTGTCTAACGATGTGTGTTGCAACATCATCACCACTCTGCACTAACGTAACGAAATAGTGACAATCCCTCTTTACAGCATAGTTTTGTACATATAGTTTTCCACATTTAACATGTCCTTTTGGCCATTTTGAATATTTTTTAATTTAAATTTCGTTGTAAACATTGTTGGCCCTTTAACTGAACTATTTCCTCGATTTATTTCCTCTCATAATTTTATTTCTCGTCCAACAATTTTGTCATCCATTATCCTGATGCCATAGTCATTACCCTGGCGTGGTTGTTTCCTTTCATTTTGTTTCGTTTGAAAAGAGGTATTCAATTTGTTGGCAATAAATCACTAGCCAAAGTTATGGTCATGTTGATAATGGTGGCACTGATGATGATGTCGCTTGTTGACCATATCATATCCTGAGCCAATATTTGCTGTTTTAATTAAAAACGTTAACAAGGTTATTACGAGCCGGCACTCCATTTCCCACCCACCCACCGGCTTCCGCCTGTGCAAGGCCCGTACCTTTTAGTTTTAAATGCTTTTACCACTACCACTACAAAGGCAAAAGCGTTAAACTGTAAGTGTTGTTTGGCCATTTAAATTTGTGCGTGTTGCAAAGCGATAGGTCGCCGGCGTTGCTGATGCAATAAACAACTGAGCCAGCCAGCCAGCCGGCAACAAATTTTTGTTTAACTTTGCATTAACATGTTGCATTACACTGTGTCAACAACACGAGCACTTGTGTGGGTTCCTGATGCCGGAGTGTTTGTGGCATAATGCACTGCACTCCAACGCATACAAAACATGCAATTGCATTTACGGTTGGTTAATTAAAATTGACTTTTGTATTTGTATAGGCATAACTGCATAAAATCTGCAGTATGCTTTTAGCCATCATAATTGAAAAGGAAGCGCCCCGATGGAAAGGTGAACTTATAAAAACCACAATTTTGTTAGGATTCCTGTGATACGGACAAAGGAAAACAACTTGTGGGTATCAAACGTAAACGGCCAAGGGTGCAGGCTTATAGGAAAAACCACAATCCTCCCATGGGTTGGGGTAAAATGAGTAAAATTAAATTTGCACTGCAGGGCGTATGATTGATTTTAATTAGGAGACGATTTTGATTTGGGGTCTATATCTAGTGTGTTTACCAGAGGATTTTTAAGGAAAAGCATGCATATGAAAGCTAAAGATTAAGAGCTTACATTTAAGGAAAGGTAATTTATAGTTCCGTTCGAAAATATATGCAGAATGTTATTTAAATTCAAGCAGATTTCAATTCATGGACAAAAGTTTTCAATTTTTCTACAGAAATTACTTTTTTCCAACCTTTTCTACTCTTTGCATTTTCGCCATTGTTGTAGAACCAAATGCCAAACAGATATTTATGCAAACATGTTAAAAGTTTTGTGTAACTACACAAAATTGCATTTTACCACTTTGAACATTTTTATTATAGCCCAATGCATTATATACCTTTTTATATTTCTCGTCTAGCAAACACCCCCACCCGTTCTCTGGTAGTGCACAGGTCAAATGCATTTCAAACTTTGTTGGCTGTTACCAGAAAGGCAAAAGTTGAAACTTGTGAAGCACTCACAGAAATATAAAATCCCTTTTGAGAGTTGTTAAGATGATTCCATACAAACACACAGAGAAAACAGTATTGTGGAACTCCCAAACTCTAAAGAAAATTAACACTTGGCTACTTGTCGATTTTGTGCAAATATGATAAAAAAACAACTCGAAAAGAAAACAGAATGCAAAATTATGAAAATTGTTTCTTAACCCAGGATGGGGGAGCACTCCTGCGCTCTCACCATGGCTATGGTGCTAAATTTAAATTAATAAGCATTTGTATGCAAAAAATTCCTCCTCTTTTTTGTTGTTACTTTTCACGTAAAACTTCATCTGGGCAAAGTTCCTCCTGTGTTGATGACTAAGACCAAAGATACCTTAAGGTCCAAGTTTTCTTTAAGTAAGACAAGTAAATTACAATTTAATTGCTCTGGAGAGAAAAAACAAAAGTTTTGTGTCCAGAAGTATTTCGATCGGAGAGGGAGAGAGGGAAATTGTTAGTAATATGAATGGAGTAGGGTTAAAAGATGCCAGTTAATTGCTAAAGCTGCATGAAGTGGCCATTTGCCTCGACTTATTTCAATATTTGCACTCCGACAACAAAAGGAGCTTAAAGAAGGTAAGAAGAGACTTAGGGACTATAATTATATATTTAAGAAGGGATTTTTGAAGTATGCAAATTTAAATTTTGAAGAATTTTCTAATACGCAGTATGTTCACCAGTTTATCCGAAAAATATAATAGCGATTTACTCTGTTATTTCTGTATAGAATACATTTTTCATCAATGCCTCTGGTTAACACCAATGTTCTTAGAATCCTGAAAATAGAAAGGTTTTTTTAACAACTTTTATAAGTCGGGGTATAACTGATTCCGACAATCATCAGGTTTTATAAATTTATAGCGAAACAATCAATTGTTTCTTAAGAAACATCAGTTCATCAGCTACCCATAAAGAAATCAAATTGAAATCTTTTTCCCTCTTTTTGAAATGAACTTTACTATAAACCGATATAATACACTGTGCAACAAATTTACATTTTTCATTGGATCGGAACAAGATCATATACAAATGAAATTAGAAATTGTATGTAGAAAAGCTGTGTACTCAGTTTTTCATTTGGTAATCTTTTCTCCTTTTTACAGGACTTTTAATTTCCAAAGGATATATAATAATTTATTTTCATACTTTTACAAGTCATACAAAGCCATATGGGTATCAAATGAAAGTGAATAACATCTGTTAAAAATACTTCGAATTCCATCAATCTATCTGCATTAGTTTAGCATTAACAGATGTTTCAAATTTTCCCCCTTAAAAAGTTAAATTTTATTTATTTTTATTTTTAAGGAGGAAATTTGAAATGATTGTTAGTACTAAACTCATACGGGTAAAAGCATGTCATTTGAAGTATTTTTTGCAGATATTCTTCTCTTCTATTTGATACCCATATCGCTTTTGTATGACTCGGAAAAATACGAAAATAAATTATCTATATCCTTTGTTAATTAAAAATCCTGTAGAAAGGAGAAGAGAGCAAACTGAGTACACAGTTCTTCTATATATGAAGTCTACATTCACGCGTAGTCTTGTTCAGCTCCATCATATGTTTTTCTCAACTTTTAACTTGAGTATCTAAAAAATATTTAAAATTATTATATTTATTACTTCATTTCAAATTCCGGCTCACTCGCTTACCATAGGGGTTTCGAAAACGGTCTTTTCTCAATTATACTATTCATTACTTATTTATTTACCTCTTTATACTCAGATTTTTTGAACTTCTCGTTTCGTATTTGTGTTTATTCTGCTTTCAAATTTAATCATTTAATACTATTGCTTTAATTAGTTTGCCTACCCCACCTCAGCAGAGGAGAATTTTCAAAATAAACCTTCACGCCTTTAATTTTTAATCATAATTTTGTTATCACCCTGTGACTGGGTGGAAAACGGTTTTGCGGTTAATGTCCACACTAATTTAAAGCAATGAGGCCTACAGACCTACTTTTTCCACAGTTAAGTCACAAACCAATGTCTTATCCACAATTGTGGATTGTTTTTCAATGTTAACACCTGGCAACAATGTTGTGGATTGTAAAGAGTTAGGTTGAAAAGCAGTATGTCCCAAAATACCATACAAATTTTATAAAATTTGTTAGAAATAGGATTTCATAATTTTTGCTTATCATAGATAGTATGTAGCGACAATAATATCACATAACATAACATAACAGATATAACAAAAACGTTAACAAAATTTTTTTTCTCAAAATAAAAAGTATTTTTTCACATTGTAGCCAACTGCAATATAAATATTTGTATCAAATCAAATTGTCAAAACACAATATTTGGTGTTGACTTTTTTGGACGTAGCATCGATAAACATAAATTTGACTTACACTGGATAATTATCCAGACTAAGGCCACAATTTTTGACACAAAATTATATATATTATAAGCTGAGATATCAAAAACCTAAATAAAAAATTAAAATTTCACTTAAAATTAAAAAATCTATTTTAAAATTGTCGTCAACAGTAATATGTGCATGAAAACAAATTTAGCAAAAAATAATTTTATGTTGTATTTAGTCCGGATTATTTTACATTGTAAGTCTAATTTATCGTTATCGGGGCTAAGTCCACAAAAGGCAACTCCAAATAGTTTGTTTTGAAAATTTGATTTGATACAAATATTTATATTGTAGTTGGCGATAATGTAAAAAAATATTTTTTTTATTTTGAGCAAATAATTAAATTGTTTTTTTATTATCGCAGCATGTACCGGCTTAAAGAAAAAAGGTATAATAGGCCTATTTTTGTGTGTTTCATAAAATCAACAGAAAACATTTTTTTCTAATTTTCGTCAGAGATAACTTTAATATTTGTACTATCATTTTGACAGTATAATTCCGACCATGCCCGGTTATATATTAAACGGAATATACCTTTACCTTTACGTAGAAACACTTGTATAGGAATAGACGCCAAAAAAAATTAAAAAAAAAATAAAAATGGTTTTTTGTTGGCAAAAAATAGCAAAAAATTACGTTATTCCATTTTTAATAGCATCATAAAGAACGAATCCATAAATACTTGATATACGTGTAAAAAATTATGACCATAATTAAAAAGATTTTTTTAATTGGATTCCTTTAGCGTAACAGCTCAGGGGCAACATTTTTGACCGAGATTGTGCCTATTCATACCCTCACAGTACAAAGTGGGAAGGCATATCAGTCATTCCACGTAAAGCGGTACGATTTTTGACCTCGATTTTTTTGAAAGTTTGTTTATGCATTCTTCTCATATATACATACTTTTTGGAAAAAAATCACGATTTATAACCAAATATAAATCTATAAATCGTAAAAAATAGAAGCCATCATTTCACCACTTCCAAAATCACAGTCACTAAAAAAGACATCTAAGAACATTACTTTAAAGTTTCAAAAAAATTAGCAATCATTTCGGAAATCAAAAAAAGAAATAAAATTGTAAAAACATAAAAAATATAACGCGGCCATACCATTTCACTTCATTGTTTGAAAAATAATTGAAAATATCGTTAAAAGTTACATGTGATTGAATGAAGAAAATTTTTTGAAAAAATTGTATTTTTTCACTGTTAAATTTGTCGAAAGTCGTGAGAAGAATCTATTTTTCCAAAAATATGTATACCACATTTTTATGAACCAATCGCAGCTATCGAGGTCAAAAATCATACATGGAATGACTGATATATGACAATATTCCAATCGTTGTAATAATGACTTTAATTCTAGCAATGACATAAATATTTGGACTATAAAATCATTTATAAATATCGAAGTTATTTCTGGTATCCCTATAAAAGTTACATAGATTTAGTTTTAACCTCTGATCTTGCTATTCTTGTGGGATGTACCATTTATCCACTCTGCCCATCTTAAAATATTGGATTTTCAAAAGTCATCGTAACACCATCCAGCAATACAGACAAGCGGACATGGTGAAAACAACTTAAAATGACACACTTTCATTGAGAAGGTATTAACTTAAAACATCCAGTCAATTTGTCGTACATATTTTATTTTCTCCGATAAATAAGCCAAGGTGAAATTAAAAAATTTATATAAAATTGTATTATGTTTGATATTCGAATTTCATGTTTCCTTATTTATCACGGCAACATTTTCCCTGTAAATATCTTGAAAATTTGTATTTACCCATCTGATGGCAACACAGTTTATTCTCGTGGAAACAATGACAACAATTATTTAGTATCAAAAGTCTGTTCGGTAGGCAATTATTTAGTTAAAATTAATAGTGTGCGACGAATTAAGACTGATCAAGTAAGTCAAGTGTACAAAAGAAAGTTGTAAGTGTTAAATATACCAGTGACACCACGAGGATACCCAGTAACTGAAGTACTTTCATTGCCAACAGGCCAATGTTTACATACCACGTTTCTATACGGATTGGATATACATACATATTTACCCCAGCAGTTTATCTGTGATCAGCTGCTATAACACTGAAACACCTGTTTTAGTCTTCAAGAAAGCTTTTCTTTCAAAAGCTTTGTCAACGCCACAGCCAAAGATAATAGCTTGAAACGAAAAAGCATTTTATTCGTTAGCATTGACAACCACCCAATGTCTTCAAAGTTTTATTATTTTGGCTTTGGCAGCAACATGTTGGCCAAACGGCTGCATATACAAAATCCCACGGCTGTTCGTGTGGGTCCAGGGAAATTGGAGGTAATCATTGGAATCATTTCCGTCATTTCAAAAAGTTTTTTAACTTCTTCAAAATTCCCCATACAGAGTTATCGCTTAGATTTCCACAGTCGATCAAAAAGATGGCTTGGTGCTCCAGCTACCATTGTGCCCACCAAGGATGATTGTGTTTGGGGTGCCATTTGGGAAATTGACAGTAGCGACATGGAACATTTGGATAAGTATGTGGTCAGCAATATGTTTGTTAATTTAGTCAGTGTTGTAATCTTTCGAGTAGCCAAGAAGGTGTCCACCAAGGCGAGTATACACCAATCACAGTTTCCGTCCATTGTCCGACCACGAATACCAACATTGAATGTAGATCCTATCATCTGTGCAACCAGCCTGAAACCAACTTGAAAGCATTGTCTGCTGAGACGATACCAATCGGTCGCCAGCCATCTATGTCATATATGAAGACTCTAGTAAAGGGAGCCAAGGAGACTGGTGTTCCTACGGAGTACATCGAGTGGTTGAGACGTATCAAGCACAATTCGAACATCGCCGATAGTTTTGAGAAGGAATTGGAGTTAGAAAATGTGTTACTTTACTAAAAATTAATTGAAAATAAAAAGTTAAACAAAAATTTGTGTTCAAACTTGTGTTGGAAATTGAGAAAACCGCACAAAAAATTTAAATATGTATCATTTCATCAAATTATTTTCAACAATAATTATTTGTAATATTTATTAATAAAAAATATTTATGAATAACAAGTATCGTAATGCAAAAGGGTATGTAAGTGAGTAACCAAAATAGATAAAAAATTGTGGTCATGGAATCACATTTTTTATATAAATACTTATATAGCGTAAATATAAATTCGTACTATACATAGGGAAATATTACTATAAAATGCCACCAAGCAAAATATTTTATACTAACCAATCCTTAAATAAATAGAAAATATTTTAATTTTGGAATTAAATATTAGGACACACTTTAAAACTTTGATATTTTTGGTCGACAACAAATTTTTACGTTTAACGTATAACTGGACAAATACTACAGCTAACTCGACGAAAATTGAAATTTTAGTTAATATAAAAAATAAAAATTATACATAATATTTTTGGTCGATTTTATGAATCAGTATTCCTCAATACACACAAAAATAAACTTTTAGATCTCGGGCACAAAATGTTTACTTTTTAAATTATTCAGACTTTACATAAATTAGTCCAACATTCATATAAATCGAATGATTTCATTATGAAAGAAGTACGGTCCAAACAGACCAAAATCCGCACCAAACAGTGACAGTTGCTTAGGTTGAATTGCTTCGTAAAGCCTTCATAATTTTTCCATTTATTTATTTTTAATTTTTTTATTTATTTTTATTATTTTTTCTTCTATATTTTCCTATTTATTTTATAAACAAAAAAGCGTACCTTTGATTTTTGTATAATAAAGTTTATTATTAGTTAAAAGCGTCAGTAAGATGCTCCAAAATTTTCATGATTGTGTTAATGGTACTCACCCTAAAACAATTATAAACAAGACTGATACAATATTAAAAATTATTTAATTGAAATAATTTAAATTAAATAATGCCGCTTTAAACGATGCAAAGATTTATTTCCCTCCGGAACATCCATAACATTTTTGAAGACAGCTTTAAATAAGTTATTTTAATCATATATATTGTTTTAGGGTAAGTACCACACTGAAAGAATTTTCCTTCATAATATTTAGGAAGCGATTTCATAAATTTAGTGATTTTTTTAATATGTATTAAAAATTCATACATAACATGAAATTTTTCTTAAAATTTTTTCATAAACATTTCATATTTCATTAAACAAAATTGTTACATTAGAGAAACTTAGTTTCATAAGATCAAGGAAAGGTTTCGTAGTATTAAAGAAACAATTCTTAAATATTATGAAATATGTCATAAGCAATAAATAAAATATTTGTGTTATGAAATGTCTTCATAAATATAATGAAGGATTTCATAGTTTTCATGAAACGTTTCATAACTTACAACTACAGTTTTAGTGTGCGTGTTAACTCTGACATAAGTATGAACTTGGTTTAGGTGAAAGACATATTCATTGCAAAGACTCTCGCAATGATGGTGTGTGTTGATTGGTTAGTCAACGAGTTATACCTTTTTTGCTTATATTGGAAACTTCATTATAAATTGTTACCATTTATGAAACTCTTTCATAAAATAAATGAAGTTTCTTCATAAAATCTATGAAAATCTTCATAAATCATATTATGAAAAATAATGAATTTTTACGTCAAAAACTGCATTTCATAGTTTCTAAGAAATGTTTCATAAATTCTGCGACACTTTTCATTGATTTGTGCTTTATGAAACATATTTCATACATTTTATGAAATGTTTCTTTGGCTTTTTAATGAAAATTTTCACTGAAGTTAAGACAAAATCATAAATAATATGAAGATAATTCTTTCAGTTTTTATGAAATGTTTCATAACGTAAAACTACATTTTTATTCGTTGAATGCTAGCAATTCTCATTTGTACTCTGTTAACTGTGACATAAGTATGAACCCTGATTTAGATGAAAAACATATTCATTGCAAAGACACTCGCAATGATGGTGTGTGTTGTCACACCTTTTTTGCTTTTTTCTTTATATTGGAAACTTCAGTGCAGTAACACTATCATGAATCATATGGAGCGTCTTACTGACACTATTAACTATTAATAAACTTTCTTTAAAAAAGGTAAACTTTTTGTTTATAAAATAAATAAGAAAAATACATATAAAAAATATATACATATTTAAGATTTTTTTTTGTAAAACTAGAAGAAATTTACTGAAAATTAGCAAAAAAATATATTTGTACAAAAAACTTAAACTAAACAAAAATTTCGTAAAGGCAAAATAACTTTACTTTCGAAATGTAGCTTTATTCGCCATATAGAAAAGTACATATATGGAAAATTTCATCAAAATTGCATCACAAAAAATTACTCTTCAGCTTTTGTAAGCATTTTCAATGAAACCTGTGGTATTTACATCAAGCATAACCGAACAGCCGAGATTTGAAAACATTAAGTAGAGCTACAAAATGATAAAAAAAATGAAATAGGGAATAAAGGGTGTCCCAAATATCACACAGCGTTTGTATTTTTTGGCTATTTGTGCTCTCAGAAGTTTAAAAAAACCGAAACCAAACTTCGGCCAAATTTACATCTTTCGGCTGTAACCGAAGCTGAATTTTTTGACATTTGAATTAAATAAGTTTTTCTTGGTGGAAATAATAAAAAGTTTCTAACAAGTTTATACAACAAACAAAAAACATTGATTCATAAGTTTCTTTTAAAGAGTGGATTTTCGATGGACGACATCTTTGATCCGCAATAATAAAAAGTTTCTGAAATTTCAAACGATTTTGGTTATCTTTTTTATTTTTATTAATTATTATGATATGATATTATTTAAACTTTTTTTTTAATTTTCTTATTTTACTTTACCACCGTTGTACTATTTTGTAAGTTCGATTTACACAAATGTATTTTTTATGTATTCCTCTCACAATATTGCATTTTTGCACAGTTTTATTTTTCTACATAATCCAGAAGGTTACGAATAAAGCCCTTCTTAAAAGTGATGAATGCATTCAATTGTTTTTACAATCTTCTTTCAAATATTCTTCTTATCATTGAATAAGAAAAAACAATTACACTGACAATGAATATTCGCATGTGCCAAATATTTATCGCTTACTGGACGCGCCTGACTGGGTTGTGATTTGGCCTGCATTCAGTAATCAGTAAGATAATGACCGCTGGTTCGCAGAATTCAGTTTTTCCTTTTGCAATGCTTTTAATCTTATTACGTTGCCACACGTTTGTCGTCTTTAAAGAAAGGAAGTAAAAAAAACAAAAAAAAACGTCAACATCGTGAAAATACTTTACCCACATTTTAAAATTAACAATTTAAATAAAACGGTTCGAAATAAAAATACTCGTTATGCCAATGAATGACGTATGCGTGATGCGGAAATGTTGATTATTATTTTACCCCGTATTAAAGGTATTCACAAAAGCGCTTACGAACGTGAAAGAAGGGAGCTTTTTATACTGCGGCTGTCTTTCATCAGTTCGACAAAAATTTAAATTACTTAATTTCAGAATTATTTTTTAAGATACAATCGAACATGATAAAATAGGCAACAATCATTTTGTCGAATTTAAGTATTTTGGATTTCTAAACTCGAAAACGACATTAACATATTTTTAATGGTACCTTTAATATTCGTACTCTCTTTTTGTAAATATAAGTCCGATAATAACCGCATATATGTTCAATTGTGGACAGTGGTTTAGCAACAGTCTGCCAAAAATTTTAAAAAATATACCAATTTTTTCAAACATAAAAATAGTTTTTTCAATTTTTTTCAAACATAACAATAGAAAAAAATTCGGAAAAATATTTAAAAACAATTCAATTTAGAAAACGTTACTTTATTGTACTGTCTCGCAACAAAAGTAGCCATCATAATTAACTTTAATTGAATGTATAATTGAGATCGGACATATATTTCGATGAAAATTGAAAAAAGTAAAAAATAATTAAAAAAAAATCCATAAAAATTAAATTTGATTTTATGAATCAATATACAAAAAAATAATTTTGGATCTCGTTATGTTTTTCATATAAATAAATATTACATAAATCTGTACTTTTGCCTAGTTTTCTAAACAAAACAATAGATTTTGTAATCATGATAAAACATTTTAAATTTCGTTTTGTGTAAGTAACCTCATTTATCTTTCTCGTGATGCTCCACTCCATGTGAATACCCCAAATATGTGCGGTTTCTGCATTGAATGTACATAACT
Source organism: Polietes domitor (assembly GCA_947397865.1). NCBI lineage: Eukaryota > Metazoa > Arthropoda > Insecta > Diptera > Muscidae > Polietes > Polietes domitor. Next base: position 173,933,322 of record OX377621.1, on the reverse strand, counting down.
GGAGTAAACTTGCATCAGGAGGACAGTCTTGTTTGTAAGGTAAAAGTGTTCGTAAGGCAGACTTGAAAAGTAACGGAATATTTGGAAAACGCGGAAATCAATTTATACATCGTATTGACAGCACTCTTCATTCATAGACAACAGCTGAGTGGAGTGGTTGTCAAGTGCAAAAGTTCAAAGATTAATTGCGGAACAAAAGCCATTTATTCAATTAAGGTTAGTGGAGTGTGACCAGCTAAAGTTTATCAACAATACAACACGAAGAGTATTCATTGATGGACACTATAAAAATAGTCCAAAGTTCGTTGGAAAAAAGAAAGAAATACTTTCATTGCCACTAACCACGAAACCAATGTTTACACAATTGTTGAATTGTCGATAAGAAATAATCACAGCTATTTGTTTATCAGCTGCTGCGAACGACGACGTTAAAAGCGCCAAACATATGGTTTTTAATTTCAGATAAGCTTTTATTATAAAAGCTACAGTTGCACAGTGGACAACGAACTATAGCGTTCAGCCATTCTACCAATTCAAAGCTTTGTCTATTACCTTGGACCACAACCAAATGTCTCCGAAGTTCTATTATTTTGGTTTTGGCAGCAACCTGTTGGCCAAACGTCTGCATATACAAAATCCCACGGCCGTACGTGTGGGCCCTGGAAAATTAGAGGTTTTCGCTGGCACTAACCTACTTTGAAAATGGTTTTTAACTTTATCACAAATGTTCTCCACAGAATTATCGTTTGGATTTCCATATTATAACGAATCGATGGCTGGGAGCTGCTGCCACCATTGTACCCAGTAAGGCGGATAGTGTTTGGGGTGCCATATGGGAAATTGACAGTAACGACATGAAACATTTGGATAAGTAAGTTGTCCCCAAGACATGGTTTATTCAGTCGCTTTTGAAACATTCCTTTCAGTCAAGAAGGTGTCCACAATGGCATTTATACACCCATCACCGTCGACGTTCATTGTCCGACCACAAATAGCATCCTTGAATGTCGAGCCTATCATTTGTGCCAACAGCCTGGGACCGCCTTGAAAACATTGTCTGCTGATAACATACCCATGGATCGCCAACCGTCTGCGACATATTTAAAGACTTTGGTGAAAGGAGCCAAAGAGACTGGCATCCCGGCGGAGTACATCGAGTGGTTGAGGAGTATCAACCACAATTCCAACATCGCTCTGCGTTTCGAGAAGGAACTGGAGTTGGAAAATGTGATATTGTATTCATAGTTGTAGCCAATTTGAAGAAGTCTCATCTAGATTAAATGTGTAAATAATGTGTGTATTAGCCCATTATGGGTGCGCTTTCCTGTTTCCAAAGATTTATTTAATAAAAAATATCCCAAAAATAAATTTCTTGGTTATTTTTTATGGATTTTCCATAGTTTATATTATTTTAAGACCTGGGGGTCCCTTCTCTCCCCTTCATTCCCCTCTTGTTCAAAATTTGTTTAAAAAATTATGTATGACTATATTTGTGTTGAAGATATATTTTTTACAAAACTTATCTACGAACTTTTCCATCTTTTGCCTGGCATTGTGAAAGCAAAACAACAAATTAGTGAAAAATAAATTACTTCAAACTTCAACTGAGAGAGAAATGTATGTTAAATTTGTTAAACATCAAAATAACAGCGATGTTATCAATTAATGTGATTAATTGATAAAAAAAATCACTTATTTTTTAAAAAATTAATATATCTTATTTCGAAATTTTGATTATAATAAATCGCATCAGAACATTTAAAACATTTATTAACTTTTGAGCTACTATTACCAATCTAATGTTGCTTCTAACATGCTAAGATCAAATTTTCCACTCTCAGTAGTAGATTCTCTCTCCAGCAACTTACTGGAAACAGTTTCAAAAACTTTATGTTTTGATAAAAAACCCAGAGAAATTCCACATCTTTCACCGCATTCACATCATTCATCTGGGGTGGTATTGGGAATGAGATATAAAAACAAAGAAGCACGACTTATAGAAAATATGAAGTTTGTAGTAAATTATAAAAATTAAAATTTCGTTGAAATAGTTTCCTATCTCATGTTATTACACCCGTATTTTATGTTTTAAGCCACGTCTACAGTTCTTCGAGTATAAGAACTTTCAATATCTATAATTATTTTTAATAACGATATTAAAAAAATCTATGAATATTTTTTTACTAAAATTATAATTTTGCATTTTACTGGTACTCCCATTTGGGAAATGATTACAAATATTTCGTGAAAAATTTGAGAAAAAATATTTTTTTTTTGAAAAAAATCTTTTTCACAATAAAAAAGACGTAAAAAATAGAAACCAGTAATAACGGCGTACTAATATGGAAAAATCTTTTTATTTTGCGGGTCTATGCAGGCAGAGGAATGTATACACTGAATTCCATGATTCTAGCTGCGGCCATTTGATTGGTACCATTTTTATTCCCCTTTTCCCATTTTACCCCCTAGTACGACCTCTTAAAATCTATTTATTTTACGTGACTACGCAATTAGAGGGATGTACACACCGAATTTCATCATTATAGTTGTAGCCGTTTAGTTGGTACCATATTTATTCCTCTATTCCCATTTTACCCCTTAAAAGTACGAATTTGGAAAAAGACCTTTTATTTTTCGTGTCAACTCAGTCAGAGGAATGTATGCTCCGAATTTCATGACTCTAGCTGCGGTCATTTGGTTGGTACTATTTTTATCACCTTTTTCCATTTAAACCTCAAAAAATATGAATTTCGAAAAATCCATTTATTTTACGTGTCAACACAAATATATACATCAAATTTCTTTAATTTAGGTACCGCCGTTTGGTTGGTACCATATTTATTCCTCTATTCCCATTGTATCCCTTAAAAGTACGAATTTGGAAAAAAATACTTCTATATTATGTATCTGCTCAATTGGAGGAATGTACACACCGTATACACAAGAATATATATAATATAGGGTCTCAGGTCGATATTTCAAGGTGTTGTAACGGAATGACAAAGTAGACTCTTTGTAGACTCAATAGATTAAAAAAAACAATAATGATTTTAAGTTTAAATATTTATTATTATTATTTTATTTTATAATAGCTGGGAAGAAAACAAAGTCTATTAGGAGTAAATCTATGGGTAATTGTAGAAGTCCTGATTAGCTGAATATATAAGCGTTTGTGATATTTCCAAAATCAGAATACGATATTAAAGGTACTTTTGGCATAAATTGGAATTTTGGTAAAAAAAATTAAAAAACTACACCATTTTCAAGTGTAATTCAAAAGACACCATTTGAAATTCAAAAATATCAATTGAAACTCAAAACTTCCATTTGAAATTCAAAAAATATCAATTGAAATTCAATACTCGTTATTTGTAATTCAAAACTCGTCATTTGTAATTCAAAAGACACCATTTGAAATTCAAAACTTGAAATTCAAAAGTTTTCATTTGAAATACAAAAGATTCCATTTGAAATTAAAAAATGTAAACAAACTTATGAAAAATATACATTAGGTGGGGTAGCATTTATTTTTTCTGCAAATTTGGATAATCTGCAGTTTTGGAAACAGATTTAATAAAATGATAAGCAACTAATAATTATAATGATGTAAAATATCGGTAATTTCATATATAGTTTATAACCTTCACCAGCTCAGAGAGCATCTGCATATAAATTATAATGACTTGCATTTTACTTAGGGTTGGATTATTTGTGTGGGAGGTACAACAAATCATACTATTTTACAAGTATAAAGTGATTGTAAACCCATTTCCAATATTAAATTGTTACTGATCAGTTTTTTTTAACCAAAGCTTATGCCAATTTGTGTGAGAGGTCTTGCAATATCGCTCATATTGCAGGTGTATATAACGTCTATGAAAACATTACCAATGACAAAATTTCAGAGTATTCCGATCGTCCGTATAGAATTTATAAAATCTTTAAATTTAAATAGGTTAGAGTGATTTGCGTGAGAGATACGTAAATCTGTTTTCTGAACAACAGAATATTAAAGTTTACAAAAATAAATAAATGCTACCCAACCTAATGTATATTTTGCTTAAATAATTTTTTTACCCTTTTTGAATTGCAAATGGAATAATTTTTGAATTTCAAATGAAAACTTTTGAATTTCAAATGGTGTCTTTTGAATTACTTATGACGAGTTTTGAATTACAAATGAAGAGTTTTGAATTTCAAATGATGTCTTTTGAATTTCAAATGATATCTTTTGAATTACAAATGACGACTTTTGAATTTCAAATGTTGTCTTTTGAATTACAATTTCAACTGGCGTCTTTTGAATTTCAAGTGATGTCTTTTGAATTACAATTGAAAAAGGTGTAGTCATTAAAAAATAAGAAGTAATATCCATATAAAAATTTGGATTTTTTACATTTTTATGCTGATTTTACAATTATTAAAGGTACCTTCCATGTAAACATGAATTTTAGGATTTTTTAAATTTTATCCCTTATCAGTTTATCAATACCTTCAGTTCACAAAAAACAAATAAATTTTTAGATCTCGGGCACAACATTTTTTGTTGCATGTTGTTTTTATTGCCAAATTGGAAAATCTTTCAGTGTGCTTAAATTTTTCACATTTAAAAAAAGATTAATTGAAAAATAAAGACTTGACTATATCCATTTAAATAATTTATTTAATCACAGAATATATATAATTTCACCGACCTATGCCTTCAATTCGACATCGTTTAACTCCAACATATTGGACATTTTGTCAGCTACAATCCCATTGTGTTTAAGCGATTTCAGCCATTCAATGTAGTCTGGTTCAATGCCCGATTCAATGGCTCCTTTCACCAAACACTGCAGGTACGTTTTCGAGGGCAGCCTATCAGAGGGTATATCATCGGCCGGCATAGAGTTCATATCGGTTTGAGGTTGATCCGTCAGTAAATAAACACGGGCTGTTATAACCTTTCCCGAAGGTGTCAGAGTAATGGGTACACTCTTCGCTTCATATATGCCCTCGTGCACGCCCTCTTGACTGGGAGGAGAATATATAGAATTGTTTAGACTGGCCTGGGGGTTAGCTCTGAATACTCACTCATCAATATCATCGAGATTGGACAAATCAATTTCCCATACGGTGCCGCGTACCGTTCTGTTCATATGCGGTACCACGGTGGCCGGTGCACCATTCCAGTTATCCGAGAAGTCATTGAAATCCAATCTGTAATTCTAATTAAATCACAGTAATGTGTCAGTTAGTATAAAAGTGGTATAAGTCACAAAAATGACTTAGATCGTTGCATTAATTTCATATTATTTTATAAGTTGTTAATGCCACCTCAAATAAATTTTATAAAATATTAAATTCCATTTATAGCTTATTAAGGCAATAGTTTGTTTGAGATCCCCTTTTTCAGAGGTCGAAATCTATCTCCTCAACATTTCTGATATCACTTAGAGCACTTTCATTCTAACTGACACAATTTAAATAATCTTCTGTTAATCTTTTAATTTTTGTTGCTTTGTTCTTACCTTCAAATCACCGGGTCCGATTTTAATGGCCGTTGGGTTTTGAATGTGAATACGTTTCGCCAACATATTGCTGCCGAAGCCAAAGTAATAGAATTTATCGCCATTAACCTCTGGCAAAGCTTTGATTTCTTTCATTTTTTCTGGTTCTATGAAGGAGCTGGAAATCGATACCACAATTGGTAAAATTAGTAGAAATTTCAGCATTAATTCCATTTTCTAATTTCTAAACGTATTCAGCAAAATTTATTTTATTAATTCCAAAAGAATGTCTTTGTTGTAAGAGTCTCAACTGATGTCTGTTGAGTGCCTAGAGGTTTAGATTTCCTCATAGTCGATTAGACACTCTTAGAACACTAGAGGAAGTACCCGAATGAAAATACCTCGTGGAAAAAGACATAATAGCCAATTTTCTTCCGTTGATAATTGTGGATTTTCTTAAAATTGTCAATATAGCGGCTGTTGTATTCATAATTACGCATCTACTGCCAGGTGCTAGCAGAAAATTTAATGCCAATAAACTTCCACAAATACGGCTCCGAATCTCTGGATTGTACTTTTAATACTGATATGCGTTGTTTGATAGCTTTCGCTTTTGTTTTTTTGAATGACATTTTTAATATTATCTAACCGGTAATTAAAGCATCTGATGAGGGGTTGGTTGGTTAGGAGGCTGGCTTTGATTTAATTTTAAAAATTTAAAGCTTTCTTATGACGTTGCTGAGCTTGATCGTATTGCCAATATCAGAAATAAAACAATAGCATGACGTAGTCACAGATACGTATAAAAGCTTTTTGTGGGAGTTTAATTGCCACAACTGACTGCTAGTGAGTGGATCGTGGCACAGTGTTCAAAATTAAAAAAATATTTTCTTAAAAAAATCCTATTTCCTGGCACGAAAATATTAAAAAAATGAATAGCTAACATTACAAAGAGGAAAGATACATGGATAAATATAGAAGCTATGACATACAAAATATATTTTTAGAACAATTATGTTTTTTATTTGTGTTTAAATAAATTAGTATTTTAATAAAGAAAACAAGGTAAATTTTAAGAAAATCTATGGATACGTATAGAAGTTATGTCCCTTCCTGTAGAAGTAAATGTATTCTTCACACATTACTAAATTAGTTTAAGCTAAAATTTCTTAAAAAATTACACACGATTTTTAAAAGGGTTATAAAATCGACATTTATCCACAGATTTTCTACAAATAGGCATTGTTTTATTCACTAATAATCCGGCTATTATCAAAAAATATTGTACCGATGAATTTACGGGGAGTAGAATAAAATAGAATTTTAATAGAATAAAAAACAACAAATTAGTTTATAAATTCAAAATAAAACGGTGTGTTTTATTAGAAAAACGTACCTTCGGGTTTTTATTTTATTTTGATGAGAGGGCGGCTTCGGAATCCGGTTCGAAAGACCAATGAATTTACGGGGAGTAAAATAAAATAGTTTACCCAAATTTTAAATAAAAAACAACAAATTAGTTTTTAAATTTAAAATAAAGCAGGGTGTTTTATTAAGCAGGGAATAGTTTTGACATTTTGTCATTTCAATTTTCTTTTCAGTTTCTTCACAATTCTTCGATATTATACAATGTTGTATTTCATGTACAATTTACACTTAAAACTATACTTAATTTAGGTTGCCCAGCCTAGACCAAAACACACATAGAAATGGACGATTTCTCATTTTTTGGGCAATATTTCCTATTTGTCATTTGGACGACTTTTCGTTACGAAAAATCATTCAAAAACCAAATATGAAATATTGCTCATTGGGTAAAACTTTTACTCTGCGAAGCCGGACATACCCCAGAGAAGAAAATTTGTCAGCCCGTTGAAAACCTTTTCTTTCAAATTATTGGTCGATTTTTCATATGAAAAATTACACAATTTTTAGACGATTTTTCATTTATTTTAGGGTCATCATTTTCCGTTTTCGGTCTTTTTAATTTTTTTTTGCTTTGGGCAAATAAGATAAAATATAAAATCTTATCTAAATTGTGAAGCTATTTTTCGTGACATTTTATCAAAAAATTAAAAAATCATAATTTTAAATTCGTTTTTTTCATAGCTCATAAGAATGTTAGCTAATAAAAATAAAACAAACTATTTTTTCCGATTTTTGATATTTGTTATAATTTTTTTGAAAGAGATATCTTTTAATACCCTCTCTCTACAGATTAGGACAGAAAAAAGTAATTTTGTATATACCCTCTCTCTACAGAGTTGGAGGTGTAACGCATTGAAGGAGTGACTTAAGACCCCAAGTATGTTTGGGCCAAATCCGTTTCAAGACCTTTTAAGTTGTTTAAGCCATGTCCGTCTGGCTGACTGGCTGGTATACACGATAACTCTCCGAAGGAGCTAAGGAACTTTGCACATTATAATATTTTTCTCTAACTTAGTTTAAGTTCCAAGATGGGCTAAATTGCCACGCCCCTTCAGGTACCTCCCACACAAATGACCCATATTCCTATGTTAAATAAAACTAATGTAACTTCCACACGGAAATTCGGAATCGGCTATATTTTAGTATTTGATAATGCTTTTATAATCACTTTAAGTGTACTATATATGGCGGGTTTTGCCACGCCCCTTCTAGTACCTCCCACACAAATCACTCTAAACTACGTAAAATTAAAGCTATTATATCTTCTACACAGATGATCGGAATACTGTGAAATTTGATATTTTGCAAGGCTTTGATAGAATTTACATTTGCATGGATTGTGGGCGATAGTGCCATATCCCCTCTGGTACCTCCCACACAAAGTGACATAAACTTTGGTTGTAATAAAACCGATATAACATCCATACGGGTAGTGGAAATCATTTGCAATTTGATATTTGAAAATGTTTTTATAATCCCTCTAAACATAAAAAAACATTTACGCTTTAGCCACGCCCCTTCTTGTACCTCCAACACAATTGTCTCTATCCTAGGTAAAATTAAATGATCTACTACTCCTGTGCTTGAAATCTATTATGACTTTATATTTAATCATGCTTTTATTTATTATTAACAAATATGGAAGCTGGATCCAATTGGCACAAACATACTCCGGCGCTAAGCAAGTCCTTCCATACACATGTTCTCTGAGAGTGAGGGTATATAAGTCGGTTTAGCCGACTGACGTTTTCTTACTTGTTTAGTTTTTCATAGTGACAAAATCGTATTAGGTGGCAGTATTTATATCTATATAAAAAATTAATAGATGAAGTCAATACCATTCGAGTGATGCCTAAATGATGAACATCGGAAGGAAATTGACGCCGCTGCGCTCTCTTTTGTAAAAAGAGTTTGAAAATGTTGTCTCTGAAAATACATCTCCTGTATAAATTATTTCACAGCGGATATTCATCATTCGAAAGGTATTGATTCCATCTATTTATTTTTCATAACTCATTTTGTTTCCACGAAATATGACTTTTTAGCTGTCACTTTGAAAAACCACAAAAAATCAATCAAAATGTCCAATAATACGACCAATGAGACAAGAACAAAAATTATTTAAAGTTCTTGCTTCCAAGAGTCTACTAATTCAGAAAAAACTTTTGGACAAAAATGGGGCATTAAAAATTACACGGGAAAAACATGATTTTTGGAGGTGTTTGCAGGAGCGTTTAGCTCACAGACGGCTTGATCTAGGGACGAAATATATTGCAAATCATCATTAAACATTCTGGGAGGTGACCGTACCAATTTATTTTCGTGACCCATCCTACTGTAGAGTAAGAGATAGAACTTTTCGTCAGATTTTCAGAATGGAATTTTTAAAAATCAAATTAAGACTTTCCTATGCAAAGTGAAATTTCAATTGATGTTTTCTGAATCACTCTTGGAAATTGTGTAGAAAATAATAAAAAGTCTGTCGAAAATCTGTGTAGCCGTACAAAACATAAATATACACAATAAACCATAACTGCTCATTTATGTGTTCTTAGAACGTCATCATTAATTGATTACTTAAGCATGAGAGTAATTTGATGTCATTAACTGTTAATGCAAATAGTAATAATATGTACTTAACATTAAGTAATAAATGCCAATTCATATTTGAGGTATGAATTGTGAAATATTTCCGTTCTTTGTAATGGCGGCATATCGCCCTTTTACCAAAATTAATTGATAGCATTGGGCAACAAAATCTAAAATCTGGTTGAGTGGACAAAAAATAAATATACTTGAATCGTCGTTTAAAAAGACTATGTCTAAAACTAAGTAAAGTTGCCCCCCATTTACACATTCTTGTGATATAGGAAACCATGTTATCGTGACATTTTTGGTATAGGGTGTGTTGTGTAAAACAATACGAGGAACATTTTTGTGGAACATCTTTCCTCTTCAACGACAACGACTATTAGGAACATATTACGTTTGATGACTTTCGGAAAATTTTCAAAATGACCTATTCATTGAAGAGTTTGAGGTTTAAAATATTCCACAAATGTGTAGTGTTTTACATAAATATGCTGAACACATGCTATACCTAAAATGTGAGGATAACATGGTTTCCTTATCCTTAACCTTCAAAATGCTGATGCACGTAATTTTTTCCACTCTACCGGAATCTCTTAACCGACTTTGTTATTTTTTGTGTTGAATTCTTATTTTTATAAAAAAATAAATAAATACAAATTCCCGAATACCTGGAAAAATCTTAAAAATTAATTCAAATTTATCATCAACCATTGGTCTTTTTGGTCTGCAACTGAAAAGCTGGCGCTTTTTTGCTGAGTAAATACGTATTAAAATGTGTTCTTCAACAAATGGAATTGAGCTCTTTGGCATACCTTCCCCCTAAAAATTTCACTACTAAGCATTTAGTATTCAGTTTGATCCCCTGCTCACTGATAAGCTAGAATTGCGTTTTATAGAAATAGTTCAAATCAAATGCTATTCTAATTGAAACCTTGCCAATTGTATAAACACATGTATAGATAGATAGAAATACATACCATACTATGTACATTTAGAACACTGGGTAATCACAACAAATCATTTGTAAAATATGAGCAGCAGCAGAAAATGAAAAAGAACTCAGAAAAATAGACAGCAAAATCATTCGAATAAAAAAGGAAAGCGTAAAAAACAGATCAAGCTAAAATTCCAAACCATCTACACACATATGTGTGCATCCATGTCGATGCCATACATGCAAACGAGTATGTACTCGTATACATATGAACGCGTGTGTGTGTGTGCATCTCTGACAAATAACGATCAAATGAAGCAATCAATCTATCAATTGCTCAATCAATCATCATTAATTTCTTTGTGCGATTATTTTGTTTGGCGATTTTTTGTGAGAAGTTCAAAGAACAACATAACTGCATACGCTTTAGCAAGAAGGCCGCCATAACTCAAAATTCCAAATTCTTCATGATTGCTACAATTCACTCTTTTCATTCAAATCTTCCAGTTGGTCTAAATAATTCTCCATATAAGCATGAGAACATCAAGAATATTGAATATTGCAAGCATTCCTTACAAATTGACATCTTCTAAGACATTTTATGCCAAAAACTCATTTTTGAGTTATGACTTTCTAGTCGCATATTATACATACATATCTAGCAAAACATGCAATTCGCCGTACATTTTACACACATAAATGTCTGTGCTGTGCACGTACGACTAATGCCTGCTGCATTGAGACGTTTTACAAGCATTTTTTGTCTTGCCACTTCTCCTCCTGCACAGAAGGCAGAGTGCTTCACTTGACCCATTTACTGGGTGATGAAGGAATAGGATATGCCTCAATGGGTAAATTGTGAAATTTCATACAATTCAAGTTTCTCTTTACACCTACAAAGTGAAACAAAAAGGGAAAAGTATATCATAACATTTTGGAGAATTGACGCAAAAAGAAATGCTTTTGATAGCAAAAAATCATATTGCGAAAAAGGCGATACGTTGAAAGACATTGCACAGTGTCTGGATGTCAAATCAATACTGCTTTAAAAGTGATAACACACAAGTGTGTCCATTAAGTTATTGAAAAAGCATCCTTTAATTTTATATTTATCCCAAAATACGAATAACATTTTCCACAATCTTTTTAGTTCTTGAATTATATTTTTATTAATTTTCTGTTTTTTCCATTTCGTAATATTTTACCATTTCATGATTTTAATGACGAAATTAAATTTGAAATTTGTCCGAATAAAAATCCAAATAATAATTTCACATCGAAGTTTGTCTAAAATATTTTTTTCTTTTACTTATAGGTTCAAAACATGTCTGGAGGATTATTTTACCAAAATGCGATCTTAGTGAGTCAAATTGAAATTTTAAAATTTAAAACTACACCGAAAGAATTATCTTCATAATATTTATGATTTTGTCCTAACCTCAGTGAAAATTTTCATTAAAAAAATAAATCAATGAAAAGTGTCATAGAATTTATGAAATATTTCTTAGAAACTATGAAATGCAGTACTTCATTCGAAGAAATTTTGTCGTAAAAATTCATTAGTTTTCATAATATGATGTATGAAAATTTTCATAGATTTTATGAAAGAGTTTCATAAATATTAATAATTTATACTGAAGTTTCCAATATAAACAAAAAAGCAAAAAAGGTCTGACTTGTTGACTAACACACACCATCATTGCGAGAGTCTGTGCAATGAATATATCTTTGACCAAAATCAGGGTAAATACTTATGTCATAGTTAACAGAGTACAAATGAGAATTGCTAGCATTCAACGGTATTAAGTCGACACACTAAAAATGTAGTTGTAAGTTATGAAACATTTCATAAAAACAATGAAATCCTACATTATATTTATTAAGGCATTTCAAAACACAAATGTTTTATAGGTTATGACATATTTCATAATATTTAAGAATTGTTTCTTTAATACTATGAAATCTTTCTTTGATCTTATGAAACTGAGTTTCAGTAATTTAACACGAAATATGTAATGTTTATGAAAAAATTGTATGAAATATATGAAAAAATTCACTAAATTTATGAAAAACCTTTTATGAACCTATCATAATATTCAGTGTAAAAACTGCATCATTTTTTGTTTGTTTCAAATTTGGTCAAGTACTTACTCGGCACAAATACAAGCCAACGAAGCTCCTTTTAATAGCATCCCGAGAAAACGTAATTGCCGCAATATAATTTTTTTAATTACTCAGAACTCTACCTAGAGGAATCTAATAGAGCTGTTTTTCTTAAGTCGGGAAAACAAGCTGCGATAACAAAAACGTTAATAAAAAGATAATTTTTTAATCAAAATAAAATATTTTTCACATTGTCGTTAATGACAATATAAATATTTGTATCAAAACAAATTTTCAAAAAAATATGCACTTAGCTTCAATAATCCTAAATTTTACAGACACTGGATAATTTAGATAACTTTTTAACTTTTTCTTTAGGGTTTTGTTATCGCCAACCCTACTATTCGACCTAATATTTCGTCAACTTTCATATTCGTATTGCGGAAGTAACCTCAATTAGAGAAGTTTATGCGGTCAGGGTGATACCTCAAAGCAATACGGAAGCACTACTTCTGGATGATAAGTTAACGATATTCGTATTGCGGAAGAAGTAACCACAATTGGATAAGTTTGTGCGGTCAGGGTGATACCTCAAAGCAATACTTCTGGATGATAAGTCGACGATATTGTCAGAGGACAATATGCAAAACAACTTTTTCGAATAACATTTTCTGATGTGTTTGGCATTCACGAAAAATATATAGATACAGTAACATTTTCAGGCGAATCGGTCCACCGGTTTGGCGTCCTATACGCAACATACAGACACACATCGTTTTTTGTATATATAGATAAATTTCTTATATATTAATTAATAATTAATATATATTTCTTTAAATTCATAATTGCATATTTCATTCCAATATTATATACCCTATAGCAAAACCGCAAATATACATTAAAAAGTAGTTTCCAATTATTTTGTCAATTTATATTTCATTTTACAGGCATCATGTCATTTTCGATAAAATGAGATGGCCTCATGTGTGTTCATAAACCACAATTGTTTTGTTTGTCACAAAAACTAAAAAACAATCGCAACAATTTGAAAAATCCTTTTGACATATAGATTGCTTTTTTTACAACTAAGAACACTGTTAAACAAGGATTTTGAGCCAAGTGAAAATTCAGTGTAGTGAAATGAAAAAATTCCAAATTTCACTGTAAACTATTTTACACAAAACGTTTTCTTTGGGCTCTCGCAAAAATGAGGGATTTTGTAGAACTGTGTAAATAGTGCCAGGTATTGTAATGCATAGTTTACGTATTGTTGTAATTTTAAACAAATGCATAGTTCTCTAACCACAGTTGCCATATTTTTAATTAGCCAACCAAAAATATGAATCAAATGAATGAAACTGAACACTGGAGTGCATGCGAGTTCCAAACACCAGTACCCCGAACTCCAGCCTTGCCAACTCGTTCTGCCAGCCAGTATTTTTTGTGGTTTTCTCCTACTCCTCGCTGGAGGAGGATGTTCAAGCACTGGGATACATTTCACCAACGAGAACACAAATGTTCTATCATCGTGTTCTACACGTATTGGTACATCTGGTTGCTCTTGTTGTCGATAGTGCAGATAGTTGTTCAAATTGCTGCCCTCCTTGGCTGTTGTTGTTGGTGATGTCACAGTATCACATTGTATGCCATTCCATTCAGAACATACATAAGAACATCCTAATTTATAATGTCATAAATTGTCAACTGTATCGACAATTTCCTCAAATTCAAGATTTCGATGTAGGTGTAGTAGTTGTCGTAGCAGTAGTAGTAGTCCATGTAGTTGTAGTTGTGGTGACAGCTGTTCAGCAACATCACGTATGTACGAATGTGCAGGGGGATCTTTGCTAATGTCGTAGTCATCTGCCCCAGTCGCCTGTATTCATTCAAGGACCTCTCTTCGGGAGTGTGGTCGTGTGTGTGCAAGTATATGTGTGACAGTGGCATGTGTTGGTAAATATTATATTTTGTATACTTTTGCATTGCAATTACGAAAATTATTTGTGCATGAATGCCATGATGTTTGAAAAGAGGATTCGGTAGTTTGATAGGATATTTCGAAGAACAGTGTCAACATGAATGCTCTTGATTTCCTTTCACAACTTACTTTGGTGTATATAGCGTTTTACTGATATGTTCCGCAACCAACTGAAGGTCTGTTTTGCGAAGATAAGCTTGACAGGAGTTTTAAGACAGCTCTGATAAAATATCTGGTAGTTGAGTCGGAAGGAGTATAGCTCGAAGATATATTATCAGAGAAGGTTATAAAAAAATATGGAACTTTTGAAAAAGTTGCAATTTTTAAAGTATTTTTGTTGATAAATATATATAATATATTGTTGATAAATATATAAATATAAAAGAGTTGCGTTACTGACTGACTGACTTATCATTGATCAGCTCCCAGACCAAACGACTGAAGTCAGGGTCACGTCGTCAGGTACGTAGACTAATAAAGGGTTTTACGAAATTCGTACTTTTAGGGGGTAAAATGGCACAAACAGTGATAATCATCGAACTTTCGTCCTGACTAAACTGCAGTAGCCAGAAACATAAAATTCGGTGTGTTCCTTGCAATGACCATGTAGACGAGCTACAAGTAGGGATTTTTCGAAATTTGTACTTTTAAGGGAGGCAAGAGACAAAAAGGGTTAAAAATGGTACGTATTTAAGTATTGCAGCTATATTCGTGAAAATCGTTATCTACATTTCTCGGATAACGTAGACTTGCAATATAAATGGATTTTTCGATATTTGTACTTATAAGGGGAGAGCGGGACAAAAGGGATAAAAATGGTACCAACTAAAGTATTACAGCTAGAATCGTGAAATTTGGTATCTAAATTCCTCTGACCATGTATAAGCGCATTAAAATTGGATTTTTCAAAATTTGTACTTTTAAGGGCTGCGAGGGACAAACAGTGATAAATATGCTACTAATTTAAGTATTGCAGCTACAGTCGCGAAATTTGGTGTGTAAATTCCTGTGACAACGTAGAAGCGTAATCTAAAGAAATTTTAAAAAAATATACTCAACATTTTTCTGTTTTCAAACGATATCCTCATAACTTCTACAATTATTCATAGATATTCATCATGCTGGACTTGTTAGGATACAAGCTATTAGAAAATAAATAATATTTTTTATTTCGCACATAATCATTAATTTCTTGTTCTTTTTTTGTTCCATCAAAAAATATTTTTTTTTTAATTTTTTCTTAATGTGATATTTAGCAGAATTGTGTTGTAACTAGTCATGGCCGGACTTCTAGTTACACAATTGGTTACATGGTCTAATGCCAACATGCCAGTACAAATACTAAAAGTACGCCGACAGAAATTAATTTAAAAAATCTTTATGTATAAAAAAATGTGATTATAAAATCAAAATGCCTCAAAACGCACAAAAAATCAATGTTTAGGTTTCGAACATTTTTTTTTACTTTTTGTCTGCGTAGCACTGTGCTGCAAAAAAAAAAAACAATGAAAACTCTTGTAGGTATTGTCGAGTAGAACAAGAATCGATATTTGAAATTTGCCAGACACACCCAAAATCTTAAGTTACGAGTAAAAATCCGGGTTTTCATACCTGTGCACACTTATAAGCCTGTAACTTAGTCAACCGATTCTCACATCGGATTTGAAAAGAAGAAACCTGGAGCTTTTGATCGATATATAGCTTATTTAAGAAAACTTAAGAAACATGTGTGCTTTTGTCCAGCAAACACATTAAAAAAATTGCCAACTGTCGAATTTGACAATATTTTTTAACATTATTTTGTATGGTAACCATACCACCTGTAAAATTATTTAAATATCATATTTAGTATGGAGTAAAACGTCGCGTTGTTCGTAAAAATCCTCCAGTAATTGACTGAGTTATTGAAGATTTCGCTGAAACAAAGTTGTTGAAAAAATACAAGTTTTGGTCATTCCAGTTCTTTCATATTTTTACGAATTGAAGTCCAATAAAAATACTTAAAATTCGACAAAAAGGTTGAAACGATGAAAAAATGCCAGATTTTCAACTTTTTCCAAAAAAATGGAATTCCCAAAGGGGGGAAAATCTGTTCCAAAATTGGAGATTTTTTTAAATGTCACCATGGTTTTTACGACTTTTATCTGCTTTGATGAATAGTTAGAGGGTTAAAATATTCAACAAAAATGTCCCTCGTAATGGTTAATAAAAATATGCTGATCCTAACCTATATCTGAAATTTAAAAATGACATAGTGACGTTAACTTTCATATTTCCGTGATCCACTGTATTAGAATCGGTTGGTGGAATCTTTTTGCTTTTTCTATTGTAATGTGTTGTTGTTCCCAAACTTATTCTATGTACGAAGATGATCAACTGCCGTTGAATTAATTCAATATCACACCGAAGAACTTACCCTTTGTTCCGGGGGAAACTCATTGAAATCAACATGCATTGATTCGCATGCCAGCCCAGACATTGATATGATACACAATTGAAGACAGATGTCAACATATATTTTGCTATATTATCATTACACGAGTAATATACACACAATGTTCTGTCGAAACTTTTGTAGATAGTTTTGCATATTTTGCTTATTTTGGAAATAAATTCTAGGAATTGCATGTGCACAAGTCAGAAAGACAAATTTCAATTAAGAAAAATGGTTTACACTGTTCATCAAATACAGAATCAAAATAAAATAAGTGATTGAAAATTTAAAAATATCTTTGTGTTGCAGTGAATCATTTCCACAAAACACTGGAGATTTTTAGATATTTTAAGAACTTCCCAGTTTTTTCTAAGAATTCGTGAATTATAATTTCCTTGAAGCCATTTTGTAGAAATCTGCACTTCCTTTTCCTTGGACAAAAAAGACATATTAAAGACATTTTCCTGCCCCAACATTTTTATTGGCATTGACGCAAGTTAACACAAATAACAGCATTTTCCCTAGACAATGTGATTTTCGGTTTTTCTATGATAAAACCTAACCTTGTTAATCTCTGGCAGTAAATCTTTTCTGGAATTCCCAGTTGAATTCTGTTTTTGCGAATTTAATTACAAGAGGCATTTTTGGCCTTTCAATATACGCAAGTCGCTGTAGCAACATAACAATTCACGCTTAACATTATTCGGAACTAATCAATTTTGATTGAGAGTCTGTTATCCAAACAGAGCACCACGCCGTCAACTTCATCCCCTCGTCTTTGCCCCGGGGACTTTTGATGTTATTTACGAGGAATTCAATTGTTAGAGAAATATTTACTCCTACATACTTATATAAGTCTGTTGACATTCCACAACAGTAAGAGATTCTTCATGGAATAGATTGGATGACAGCAGCAACAACATACATACGTAATTAGCGGTAATTCAACGTTCCAGCCAATAATTGAAATGTCGAGATACTTTGACATACAAATTAAGGTGGTGTTAATTAATCTCGAATTGTTGCTGGAGGGGAAATCCTTTCACACGATACTAATATATCAATATATCTATGCATAAGTATTAAACCCATGTGCATGGTCAGACAAACTCAACTAACCTTTTTTGCGAAAAATAAAACCCAATCTGGGCATATATTGCATATCCCTATTTATGATGGATGAAGTCTAACATTTTGTGAAGACATGTTTTTTGTTGATGAAATGCGCCATAATCATCAATCAAAACTCGATTTTGTGCCTTAAGTTCGTTTGCACTTCGGTTGCGTATATACATAAACATTAGGATGGGTCGCGGTTCATACAATTCAATAAAATAAATAAATAAAGTTTAGATTGTTTAATTTTGATTTACATAATTTTTCATTCCTGACTCAAGGTTTCATATTGCAATTTTTGTCTAAATTTTCCTTTTGAATATACCTTCGAAAGGTCTATCATTAAAACGATTTAATTAAAGAATAGACCTTTGAAAGGTCTTTAATTACACATGCTTGTTTAATAAATTAATTTTAATTCAAATATTCGACGATAGTACATACTAGTAGGTACCAGGCAGAAGATTTTGATTTTTGTTTAAATAATTTAATCAATAATAACTAATAAAATTATTCTTTATACATTATTTATGTTTAAATTACTCATTTTAATGATTGCTAATAATAATACCTCTTTTTATTAAATTTCAGATAACTCTTTCTGGGTAAGTTCAGCCACCTATCGGATTAATTTTTATATAAAATTTATTGAAATGGGATATTGTTCTAACTCAAGACCTTTTTGCATCTGATTTTTACAGAATTCTAATTTATTTACAAATGGAGTGGTGACAATTATTACTGTTGATAGTCACTTACTTTATCAATTGATCTTCGTGGCCCAGCCTATAAAGAAGGAATCATGTATATAACAGAATGGGTCACGATTGAAATTGAAACTTTATTAGTAGACCAAACTTCGTTATAAAAATTCGTATACTGATAACCTTGAAATATTATTTACTAAAATAACATTAAAAGTCAATAAAAATCATTGTATAATAAACCAATATTCATTATACCCTCCACTAGGGTATTATGTCTTTGTGCATTTGTTTGTAACACCCAAAAGTAAATGAGATAGACCCATCGTTTATTATACAGATCGGCTTAGAATCACTCTTTGAGTCGATTTAGCAATGTCCGTCTGTCCATCTATTGTTGTAATCAAAGTACAGGTCGCAATCATTGTCCGATCGTAACAAAAATTGGCACAAGTAAGTTTTGTGGATTAAGTACGAACACTATTTAATTTGAAGCAAATCTGTTCAGATTTAGATAAAGCTCTCATACAAATGTCGCTCCCGATTTGACTTTTTCCGCTCTACAAACCACATACTTCACTCGATTTGCTTCGAACTTAACGCAGTACTAGAAACATCTATGATAAAAATGGGTCATATTTGTTCAGATTTAGATATAGCTCCCATGCAAATTTCGCTCTCTATTTGACTTTTTCCGCTCTAGAGACCACATTTTTAACCTATCTTGTTTAAATTTGACGCAATACCTTATATTTCAACTTGAAATATCTATGGTCAGATGGGTCAGATCTGTTCAGCATTATATATATACTCTCATTCAAATTTCCACCACATATTTTAACCGATTTTCTTCAAATTTGGCACAGTACCTTTAATTGAACTAGAAACAGTGGGCAAGATCGGTTCAGATGCAGACATAGCTCTCCTACTAATTTCGCTCTCAATTTTACTTTTTGCTCTATAGACCACTTAATATTACCCATACAAAAATCGTTCCCGATATCACTTTTTCCCCGAATTCAATTGTAATGGGGAAGAAAGTGGAGAGTATCATTAATCGGCCCTGTCCGACTTTAGCCTTTCCTTACCTGTTTTATGATGGTAAATGAGGAATCAGTTGAACACTTGAATTACAACTTTAACCCACTTATATGTACAATCACACACGCACACTCGTATGTATATATGACCACGTATACTGTGTTTTCAATTTGACATGCGGTATTGACAGAACAGGAACAATGTGTGGTTAAATTGTTTTTTGGTATTACATCCGAATTGTCTACAGTGGGTAACATAAGATAATATCTGCATAGAACAAGATATACTATCATATTCAGTTAAATCAAGTAACAAGCATTCAACAAAAAATCGGAAACGTGATGGGCTTTCCCACACAATGGTTATATAAGTTGTGTGGACCTCTCGCAAGGGGGCAATCGCTGTTGTATATTATCGTCCTGCAGACAGATGCGACCTCATACAATTTTTGAAATTTTCACTGACTTCATGGAAGTCATATTGGTATTAGTAACATCATGGATTGTGTTGACTTTAGACAGACCAAGCCACAAGCAGTCATACCAGTCTTGGATTTTAGTTGTTGAATTACTGTTCATTGTCTTGAAAGCGTCTGGCCAACTGCTCATTGGCGTCATCGTATCCATGGACTATAATGTTGTGTACGGACATCAAACTAAGAAGACAAATATCATGCATTATTGGATGTGATTACTATAAATCTGTAGACGAATGTATTTCGCTTGGTTGTCAGTAAAACTTCTCAGCTAATCGATATATTTAAAGAGAACAAAAAAATCTTTATTAATTTTATCTTTGTTTACGGAGGGATGGAAACGACGAAAGTTATTTTATTTATTTATTATGAATTACAATACAAAGTAAATTTATATTCTAATTTTGGGTCTAGGGATTGAGCCGAGGTGACTAAGACCATTGTAGCTAGTTATTGCAGCGACAGACCAGAGCCTCTGGTGGGAATCGAACCCACGACCCCCACGCTGATAGCCGACCACGCTACCAACTCGACTACCGGGGCGCTCTAAGTTAAAATTAATTTACTTTGAAATAAGGAGAGACCGGAATTATTACAACCTTTAGAATCATAATGCGGAACGAAGATAAGATGTAGGCCACGGATGAACCATAAAGTGATTCTTATTCGTAGGGGGTGAAATGGGGCAAAAAGGGATAAAATTGTACCTATCAAACGACAACAGCTAGAAACACGAAATTCGGTGTGTACATTCCTCTAGTTGAGCAGATACGTAATACAAAAGTGTTTTTTCTAAATTCGTACATTTAAGGGATAAAATTGGAATAAAGGGATAAAAGTGGTGCGAACCAAATGACAGCAGCTAGAGTCGCGAAATTCGGAGTACACATTCCTCTGATTGCGTAGACACATAACATTAAAGGAATTTTTCGAAATTCAACTACACTCATGAAATTCGGAGTACACATTGCTCTGACTACGTAGACTCGAAAAATAAGTAGGTTTTTCCAAATTCATACTTTCAAGGGATACAATGGGAACAGAGGGATAAAAATTGTACCAACTAAACGGCTACAGCTAGAATGATGGAAATTGGTGTGTACATCCCTCTAATTGCATAGACACGCAAAATAAAGAGATTTTAGAAAATTGTACTTTTAAGGGGGTAAATGGAAAAAGGGATAACAATTGTACCAACCAACCGCAGCTAGAATCATGAAATTCGGTTTATACATTCATGCGGCGAAAATAGAAAGATTTTTCGAAATTAATTTTTTAATGGGATTAAATGGGTACAGAGGGATAAAAATGGTACCCACTAAACGACTACAGCTAGAATGGTGAAATTCGGTGTGTACATCGCCCTGTTTAAGGACACACGTAAAATAAAGAGATTTGTAAAAGTCGTGCTTTTAAGGAGGTAAACGGTTATTCGATTATTCAGTATACTTTGAAAACATAAGAATGCAATTACATTATAAAGTAGGTCGGATTCCATTATTGTGGTGAAAAGCATTAATTATGGTCAAAGTAATCACATTAACGTACCCACTTCTATCTGGGAATAAAGCTTCAGTTTTCTAGAGCTAGGTTATTTGTTTCATTCCATTTCAATAATATTTGAAGATTCACTTTTAAGTGAATCAAAGCGATCAAGATCTTTTGTGAGTGACTGTATATTTTTAAGTGCATAGACGTGATTACACGAGTGAGTGTGTGTATGTATGTCCATGTATCGATTAACACTATTATATGCGTGACATAGGCAAACTACGTGACTTATCCTGCTGAACAATATAATGTTCTTCGCGGATGTATATGAATGGATGTGTATAACTGTGTGGCTGTATCCTAAAATCGAGCACATCCTTCTCTTGCGTGTGGGCGTACAAACTCATTAATGCGCATTACAAGCATTGACGGTTGTGCTTTGTGCGTTTCTTCCTTGAAAGTAATTAAATTAAAAGCCGTTGCTTGTAGAAACCTTCGGACAGTATTTAAGCGTTGTTCAGAGTCAGTTTGTTTCCGATTCGTTTTTTTTTTGTTTCACCAGTCACCAGGCGACTTGTCCTTTCATCGTGTATCTCACTGGTATTGGTCAGCGTGTTCCGTAATATGCAAGTGGCAGTGGCAAGTGACAAGTGGAAGGTAATAAACCAAATATGTGTCATCACAAGGATGCTACAGTTGCACCACTAATAACAGTGAGTTAATCATTCGTGTCGCTTGGTCCACTTGAATGGGTCAAGTCTCTTTTCTTTATTGTCTCTGTTCACCCTTGAAGGCCACCAGGATGGCGCGTTGTGCAAATTAAATTATTCCATACGCAATTATGCAGCCCATTTGCATATTTGGCTGCTGTTGAATCGTAATTAAAGCATGTTCATTCAGTTCATCTTTGGGTTAATCAAAGCCCAGCGCAGCAGTTGCCTTAGCCTTCCAACGCACAGTGGGAGAATAGCAATAACTCTTGCTCAGTTTTATAAATTCTTAACTGTTTAAAGGTAGTATTTGTTGTATGGGTCTTATGAAGGACCTCCGTGGAAGAGGAGATATTTCTACGGAGGATAAAGTGAAAAACCACCCATCGCAGCTGCGGACCTGTGGGCCTATATTTTGAAGTCTCTGGCCAATGTTGGTGATGCATTTAATTTCCATTTACCTTTCAAATTCCAATGTGGGTCTTATGAAGGACCTCCGTTGAAGAGGAGCTATTTCGGATAAAGTAAAAAACCACCCATCACAGCTGCGGACCTGTGAGTCTATATTTCGAACTTATATCCCACAACACTTCTACTAAGTCTCTGTGCAACACATTTTATTTCCATTTCCCTTTCAAATTCCACCACTGTGCTGCATAGTGAAAAATCAATCCTGAACACAACTGCGTCGTTTGGGTACATCATGAAAATTTCATAATTTCACATTATCGACATCAGTTCTTCGTGTTGCTGTAGTTTCCGTTGCCGTAGTTGCTGGTCTACTTGCATTGGCAATAATAAACACCGACATCTCCCTGGAAGTGTAGCACTAAAAGGATGAGGGGCTTAGTAGTACTCGCATAACTAAGACATTTTTCAATTAAAGATTCCTTTGTGCTTTAACATCAAGACAGTAGCTTGGCCGCCCAAACAGTCCGTAAGAGAGTCAGTTGGTCGTCTGTGTCCCAATGATGGTATGATGTCCATGCCAGAGTGTCTTTGCTGCACAAATCCCTGTTCGCCATTCCTCTCAAAGGCAAATGCGTCTGTTACTTTGCACTTTACAATAATCACAACATTATTGCGATAGCAAAGTGATTCCTTTGGATGTCGGTGTACGCCGTACAAGTCTGCGGGGCACTGAGGATATCCATGCCCATGTCCGTGTGGGTGTGGTGGCACAGGAAGTGTGCGTTAAATGGTTTAAGTTGTTTAAGTGAGTTAATGCTAAAAAA
The DNA here is from genome assembly GCA_947397865.1 of Polietes domitor. Taxonomy (NCBI): domain Eukaryota; kingdom Metazoa; phylum Arthropoda; class Insecta; order Diptera; family Muscidae; genus Polietes; species Polietes domitor. Next base: position 173,909,592 of record OX377621.1, on the reverse strand, counting down.
TTTCCATCGTACACTGGTATATTGCCATAAAAGCTTCTGCTTCGCTGGTGGTCTTGTAGAAGAAATTAAACTATTCGATAGCGTTTGGCGTTCAGCAATTCTAAGACATGACGGGCGGTGGGTAGTTTCCATTTTAATTGTGTGCTGAAAGTTTAGAAAAAAAGGAAATTATAGCTACAATGTTACGGTTGCATGCCACATTGTTTTCACGGGAGGGTGGAAATGAATGTGAATTAAATGAACACATTGGCACGCATTTAAAGTAGGAATGTTTAGAAGATTTAAAATAAAGAAATTATAAAGTAGAACCTGAATATAGTGACTTGAAGTGTTGTGGCTAATTCGAAGTTAAAAAAGCTTCACCTGATAAGAGGTGTTAAGAGGTTGCTTTTTCCAAGTTTTTTCCGAGATTATTTTTCATGGAAGTGACACATGGTTAGAAACGAACAGATACGCAATTTTCATTTGCAAAAAATCAGATCAAAAACAAAGAGAAATCGATCCAAATTATTCACTTTAGTAAATTGAGTTTTATTATTTTTTATTATGTTTGAAAAATTAAAAACTGCAGCATAGCACACAAAAATGTAGAATCAACATTCTGTCTCCAAAACACACAAAAATCAACTTTCTGTCTCCAAAACACACAAAAACTCCTTTTCTAATGTCGGCCGCTTTTACCATCTCAAAATTAAATTATTTGAGGTCGATTTTCGAAATACTTACGTTGTGGCCTAAACTGTTCCCGATTTAAAAGTGGACTCAAAATTCGGTTGACAAAAACGCCAATTCGAGGATTTGTTGGTAACATCGGACGATTTCACTATAACAACGCTATACTCACTGATATATTAGGATGTGTTGATTTTAGACAATTTTTGATTTTCAAAAACGTGTAGTTAAACAAGTAAAAACGGCCGGGTCGAACTTTATATACACTCCACCATGCATTGCATTCCACAGAGGTTGTCGATTTTCGTAAAAGTGCAGGAAAATATATATTTCTTAATATAGCCAATACAAATATTGAAAAGATAATTTTATAAATAAATTTAATATTTTTAATATTTCAAGACAAGGCTAAATACCATAAATATCTTATACCTTAAATACCATAAATATTGGTAGGTAGTGGGAGCTACAGTTGGTTGTATTTCCATTCTATTTTAATTCCAAAAGCACAAATTTTGGAAATCCATTATCTCTCGTACATAGTGCAAAATAACTTAACTTCATGATTCAACCAATTTTGCCTACGAACGAACGAATTTGGAAATTTTATTTGACGTGTCTATGCACCGAATTTCATGATTCTAGCTGCGGTCATTTGGTTGGTACCATTTTTAACCCCCTCTTTCAATTTTACCTCCTCAAGAGTACGACCATCTAAAATCTCTTTATTTTACGTGTCTACGCAATTAGAGGGATATACGCACCGAATTTCATCATTCTAGCTGTATTCGTTTAGTTGGTACTATTTTTATCCCTCTGTACCCATTGTATCCTTTGAAAGTACGAATTTGGAAGAAACATTTTATTTTTCGGATCTAAGCAGTCAGAGGAATGTATACTCCAATTTTCAAGACTCTAGTTGCATTCATTTGGTTGGTACTATTTTTATTCCCTTTTTCCAATTGAACCCCAAAAAGTACGAATTTCCAAAAATGTTTCTATTTTACGTGTTTACACATTCAGAGGATTGTCTACACCGAACTTCATTATTCTAGGTGCAACCGTTTGGTTGGTACCATTTTTATCCCTCTATTCCCATTTTATCCCTTAAAAGTACGAATTTGGAAAAAAATAATTTCATATTATGCATTTATTCAATTGGAGGAATGTACGCAGCGAATTTCGTGTTTCTAGCTGTTGTCGTTTGATATGTACCATTTTTATCCCTTTTTGCCCTACAAATAAAAATCATTTTATGGGGCACGTTTTTATTATCAGGGGAATGCGCATACCCAATATTAAGTAAGTGCAAGCAGATATATTGAAAAAATGTGCTTAAATACTCTAAAATATTAGCGGTTATTATAGGATTTTTCAGTCCGTGTGAGTGCCTATTTCGCCCAGTTTCAATCCCAACCGATCTACGACTATAAGACGTATATGTGCAACATTTGGACCTCCTACCTCCTTTCGTTTAGATGTTAGCGCGCTTTCAACAGACGGACAGATGGACGGACGGGCATGGCTAGATTGTCTTAGAATTTTATAACGATCAAGAATATATATACTTTATAGGGTCTCAGGTCAATATTTCAAGGTGTTACAAACGGAATAACAAAGTTAGTATACCCCCATCCTGGAGGTGGAGGGTATAAACAAGTGGTGGAATGCTTTGCCTTTCTCAGATATATTTCTATTTTTTGATACAATTAAAACTGCTAAACCACTTTGAAAGGTACATTTGCAACATTTGTACCCCTGATAATTACCTCAAATTTAAAGCCCGATCGAGGCGAATAATACCTCAAATTAGGTAGAAAGGTAATTATGGGGGCTGCAAATGGTCAAATGGTCTCTTTCAAGTAGAACCAGTGGTTCGTTCAAAAAAACAGGCGGTCGTTCAAAAAATTAAAAAACGCCTTTTTAATCGATGTTTCTACGTGAAATTGCCTTAAGACTTTTAAGGTTTTTCATAACTAAACGTTTTTAAAATATTGAAATTTAAAAAAAATTAATTCTATTTTTTATTAAAATTAGAATTATCGTCATACCTTATTATGTTTGAAGTATAAGTTCGATCGAGGCGAATAATACCACAAATTAGGTAAAAGGGTAATTATGAGGGCTACAAATGTTACAATTGTCTTTTTCAAGTAAAACCAGTGGTTCGTTCAAAAAAAAAGGCAGTCGTCCAAAAAATTTAAAAAAACGCGTTTTTTAACCGATATTTCTTTTGACGATTTACATTCCACCACCACTGACAACTACCCCTACTGATATATAGTGACTAATTTCTGAGATTTTGTCTTTGCAATATACACTTTATGATTACTTTCTTCTATATGACTTTACTCACCACATTTTCAGTAGAACTATACCCATAGAAAAGAAAATAATCTCCAAAAAGCCAGCGCCATATGGGTTTTACCATCTGTAGTTACAAATTCTCTAAAGTGGCAAAACTGATAAAACTCTTCAACGAGCTGCATATATCAAAAATATTCAGATTTGTCCGTTAAATTAAAACACCCACGTAATCTACATTTCTCCTTGTACATCCTTAACTAGTCTCGACTTATCTTCAAGTATATACTTAATTTTCACATAAACAGTTGATACAAGTTGAAAAATCTCAATTCCATTAATAAATGTTTATTAAAGCCCTAAAATATTAAACCACTGACAGCCACGAACTTTTTAAATAGCCCAATATAAACTTGTCTTCATGACCTCCATAAATAATCTTCAATATTTTCTGGATAAACAAAATATTTCTGCAAATATGTATGTATGTTTACTTTGAGATTTATCAAATAATTATAATGTGACACTTTTCTCGGCCAGAATTAATTATCCGACCACAGACCTTAATTCATTGTCATTTTTGTCGAGATATTATGTAAATGTTTTTAATACTCACTTTGACGTTTAAAGAATAATTTATTTTGTTAGCAAGCTTTTGGCCATGTCACATTAATTATGATAATCTCGCTTGAGATTTTGCTGAATGTTATATTCGTATGGTGTGTAAGCAAAGCAAGAAGAACATTTGCACGAACAAGTTATGTGCTGAGATTAAAGCATACATTTAGGGATATTGCAAAAAAGTAAATGTATAGCATATATTTAAAAAAAATAACATTTTATTAAGTATAGTTTAGGGACATATTTTAATTTGAATGTTTGTCATTTGCTGTAATTTTTTCGTTTAAATTAAAATAATACCCTATATTTTAAAGAATTGTCTCTATTATGTTTAATTTGCAAGCTTTTGATATTGTTTTAAAAAGTCCCAACCAAGCAACAACTATGCCAGCTCTCATAACTTGTGCACGCACACACACACACTTTATAAATTCTGAAATTCAGTGTTATTTATTTTGTTTGCCTATTTTCTGCTTACGCTACTTTGTAATACACACCTTTGGAGGCAACTGTAGCCTGAAAGTCAGGACATACTTTAAGGTAAACTTTTGCACAAATAAGTTTAAATAATGTGTTAAATATGCACATCCAAATGCTGTTCAGTTTATTTTTATTAGTCAGCTTTCCAAAAAACAGCGAAATACAAAATAGAAGCATACTTTCAGCGACTAACAACTATTGTGTTGTGTTGCATACCCCGCAGGTTGAAATTAAACTAAGCAACTAAAGCCTACTTAACTAAAACTTTGCTACTTAGCATAGTGTTGTGTTTCCATAGCCTAACTAAATTTAAACATTCAACAACCCAGCAAAACATTTCTCGATCTGTTTGATACTTTAATTGCATTCAATGGCTCTCGCCGAACAGAGCTGCCACAAATATAGAAAATAAAAAATGACAAAATTAGGGAAATACAACTTTATGAAAGACTAATATCAGTTAGAGCCAACTTTTTGACCTCCGTGCTTTCTTCTCCAGACAAAATATCAAAAGCATCCGTACTAAGTGGTGCTATTTTATGGGCCTTATATAAAAACGTTCTAGACTTCTAGAATGTCAGTGACATTTTTATGTAAATCTTATAGTTAAACTTTAGTTCTTATATTCTTTAATTTGAACACGTTTGACAAAGACAACTACATTAGGCTGTACTGAAACTCCCTTCTGGACTTTCATGGCGAGATATGCTGGGATCTCAAACTCTACACACGGAAAATGGAATCCGAATTAAAAAATTAATAACTTAAATTATAAATTAATTAATTTTGGGACCTGAATTATTATGTCCAGCAATTCAAGCAATATTTCAACTCATTTTTAATTTCATGCAATCGAAAATGTAGCTGGGAAATGTACTTTCATTTTGAAATTTAACATTTTAATGCTTTAACTCAATGTAAGGCAAACTTGGTCATAAAATAACATTAATCAAAAGTTTTTTTGCTGTGCTTTTCTTGCATAAATGTAAATGGAGAGGAGAAACATAAAGTGAAACAAGTCGGAAGAAGTACACCAAACCTTGGCGGGCGGCATTTTAGTTATGCTTTCGCTTTTGCCTTCGGCCGAACAGACAGAGCACTTCCCTCACCCCCATCCTATGTAGGCCTTTGAGAAAGCGCCATCAATGTCATCATTATCATCTCTTCAGCAGAGCTGACACTATCGTCTCCATTTGAATGATGATGTTGATACTGCTGTCGACTGTGTGTGGGGAATGGAAGAACGAAAAGTCACTGAAATATTTCACTTTATGGCAAATAGCAGCGGGCGAGGCGAATAACATAACGGCCAGGATGTGGGACTAAATGGGGGCAGGATATTAAGTTTGTTAGCAGCCAAAATATTCTGATGTTCATTAAAATCAATGTCAATGGTGTTGTTTTGCCTATCCCTCGTTGCGCATGTTCCCATCCAAGACGATGATGTCCCTTGTATGTATTCCAGGATACGAAGGAAGAGTAAAAATATGAAAAACGTATTACATACATGTTCATAGACGTGTAAACGGAAGGGCAGAAGTGTTGCTAAACACGGAACATTTGTTTACATTTACGCCCACTGATCAATGGAAGCATAATTCCCGTTCATTATTAGATTTTCTAAGAATTCGTGGAGTGACAATGTGAGCATTTCTGTCATTTAATTATTAGTACTTGCCGGCGGGGCCATGTCGGGGTTATGTTTGTTTACCATTTCTGCCATAATTAGGGACCTTTTTTCTACAGAATTTATTAATATTCAATGGATGCGATACCCAAGATGCGCAAAAACATTTACCAGCGATAAGTTTCGAAGGTCGCCATAAAAAACACAGACGCATCATATTTTTCGAACAAAATTCAAATTCAAAAAGGACCGGAATCCCAAAGAGATGGGCAATTTTTTTGTTTTTTATTATGCACTGACAATTATTATGAGCTGGCAATTACTTATAATTGGTATCATGTATAGCAAAACATTTATGCCATTTAGCATTGTCCGTTAGTCCTTTAAGTCCTTTTAGAATTGTTCACATATATTTTTGGATCTCAATGAACAGGCTTGCCAGATGATTCTTTTCCTTGTCCCCAAAATTGTCATGCAAAATACTCAATTATCCCCAAATATAAAAAATTGTTTTAATTCTAAAAATTCGACCAAAACAGAAAAAAAATAATGAATGATTTGTTGATTCGTCAATTTATAATTATACCCTCACTCTACAGAGTAGGAGGGTATATATCATTTGGTACAGAAAAACAATTTAACGCATTGAAGGAGTGTCTTTAGACCCCAAGTATGTTTGGACCAAATCCGTTTCACGACTTTTTAAGGTGATTGAGCCATGTCCGTCCGTCTGGCTGGCTGATGTACACGATAACTCTCGAAGGGCGTTAAGGAAGATGAAGATGGGCGAAATTGCCACGCCCCTTCTGGTACTTCCCACACAAGTAACCCATATTCCAATGCTATATTAAAACCCATATAACCTCCACGCAGATAATCAAAATCAGCTATATTTTGGTATTTGATAATGTTTTTATAGTCACTTTAAGTGTGCCAAATATGACGGGTTTGGCCACGCCCCTTCCAGTACCTCCCACACAAATCGCGCAAAACAACGTACAATTAAAGTTGTTGTACCTTCTATACTGAGGAGCGGAATACTGTGAAATTTGATATTTGGCTATGCTTTTTTAGTGGTTACATTCCCACGGAATATGGGTACCCTTTCTGGTACCTCACACACAAAGTGGCATAAACTTTGGTTACAATAAAACCGATATAACATCCATACGGGTAGTGAAAATTATTTGCAATCTGATATTTGAAAATGTTTCTATAATCACTTTAAACCTAAAAAATATTTACGCTTTCGCCACGGCCCTTCTAGTACCTCCCACACAAGTGTCTATATCCTAGGTAATATTAAATCCTTCATAACTTCTGTACTGGTGCATGGAATCCACTATGACTTGATATTTAATCATGTTGTTACAATTGTTTTATGAATGTGGAAGGTGGGACAATGAGACACTAACCTTCCACACTAATTATCCTGGCGTACATAAAATTGTATTCCTTACAACTTCCGTATATATGTTCTCTGATAGTGAGGGTATATGTAAGTCGGTTTAGCCGACTGAAGCTTACTTACTTGTTTATATATTAAATTCATTTCAATGCTTTTTTTTGTCGTTGACATTTTTTCATATCTTTATTATAATGTCTGACCAGCAAACCCAGTCGTCACCGAACAAAATCATCATGAAGGTGGTGAGCAGCCAAGTAATACATGTCACCGAAAGAAGAATTTTGCAGTTCAAAAAAACCAAATTCCTAAAAAGTACTTCGAATATCCCACAAAATATTTTATGAAATCCCCGCAAAAATCAAATTAAATTTTGTTGCCCTTTTTCCCCATCTCCATTTCAAATTTTTTGTCCCCATGATTGATGACAAATCCCCACATCTGGCAAGAATGTCAATGAAATTTGGCAAAAATTATAAATTTTTGTGAAGTTAGGTATGAATTCAGATATAAGAATAACACTTTTATGCCCTCCAGCCCAGCATGTATTTAGCAATCCCCGTCTGTCCATATTTTCTTTCAAAAGAAAAGGTCTCATTGAAATTTGGCAAAAGTGATTTTGTTGAAAAAGAAAAATTATATGGACAATTTTTATATGACCCAAACGTAGTACAAGGGATAGATCATGTAGGGTCAAGTTTTCTTATAGGTTCCATAAAATCTTCCAAAATAAGTGCAAAAGCTTCCAACGACATTTATATCGGCTTTTGAATTCATCATGGTTTAATTTTTCAAAACCTTGTAATGCTGTTTAGAGATGTAGGTTATATCCTATAGTCTGCCCTGCCCTACTTTCCCTCTTTGTTCCTTATTTGTTACATATCATGATTGTCTTACAAATTTAATCACATCGCATGAAGGTATATTACGTGCCCATAACAATACAACATAATTATATTTACCGGTGTTTCATGTATAAATTTTAGCACGCGCAAATTACCACTTGCAAATATTTACGCTTCTGTATTTACGTTATGTAAACATTTCTGAGAAAAATTTGGTTTAGCCCTGAAATATGTCGACATAATTGCTAGGAATGTTTTTTCCGAATTTGTTTTGCTGTCCTTGTTCTTCAGCTACTCTGTGCCTGGCACATTGTATTATGTTTTTATTTATTTATTTTTTTTTGTATAACATTTCGTAATTAAATCACTAAAAGTGCCTTAAATCAAGATAAGGACGAAAAATAGCATGATAGGGAGGGGGGGTGTGCTTATTTATAGTCAACACTCAAATAAACATATTTTTCGTGTTTCCTTCTCTACGCAAATGTTCATAATTAATTTCACAGTGTCTTGGGCTGATTTGATTTTCTCTTTAAAGACAATAGATTTAAATTTAAATGTGATTGTCTTTAATCAATTTGCTCTAAGTTAATTAAATTATAATGAACACAAACCATAAATCCTCAAGTATGTATTTATATTTAATTAACACGCAGGGAAAAATACATACGTTTTGTATGTCATAAGGATTTTGATTATACGTGGCCAATTTTTCAGCTAGCTATTTTAAGCCTCTTGAGATAATTCAACTAAATCGCTTAGACACCGTCGCACAGTGGAATTATTTCATACAAGCTGTGGGAAAAATTAGAAGGAATAGAGCTAGGACTTTGAAATTTCGCACACATTCTTTACATCGTCCAATTAGATGAAAACCTATTTCTTGTAAGTTAAAATGAAAAAAACGTCATAACTTTCTTATTTTACTATATATGTTAATACAAATCATTACCAGTGATTTCAAACGCCCAAATAAAAATTTTAGTTTTTTAAGATTTTTGTAATTTTTTATAAAAATTATTATATTTTTTAATCGATGTCAAGAGGCTATTAATCTTTATAAATAATGTCGGCTCAATATTTACATGTGCTCGCATGCCATAAAACCTTACATCCCTAAGGTATGCTTTAAATAAAATTTCCAAAATACATTAAAGAGAACAACGAAGAAAGTATTGCTTAATTTTTGGCTTAGAAGGCTTTACCATTTCAGTAAATAAATCGATGTTTGAAGCTATAAGCAGAATATTCTTTTTAAAATGAATAAATAAGACAAGAGTGTAACAATATTTGTAAATGTCGAGGCACTGGTCGGCCTCGCGAATGTAGTAGAAAATTAACAATACTAAATAAATACAATCCTCAGGTAAACCATTGTCTGAAAAGGAAAGCAAGAACGTAATTATACTTTTTTAAATGCTAAAGAACTCCTCAAGAGCTCCTATTTTCTACGAACTAAACGAAATTTCAATACGATACATGGTTTCCGGAATACATCCCAATGAAATAACCTCTATTATGATGAAATTTTCAACTATTTTAGCATTTATGTACCTTAAATGGATCCACAGCTAAATTTAGCCGCGATATTGGCAATATCTTTTCTCAGTAAATTCGAGATTTTAGCGCATGAAATTTGTAAGTTTTTGCCGCTGATAATACACTGTGCGTCGTGTTTTCAACATATAGACAAACAATAATGGCTAAAATAACATTTTATGAAAAACCGTAGCCGTAAAGAAATTATTTTCAATGTCTCACGGAGACACTTCCAAATATCTATGTTTAAGGCCTCCCTAAGAACACATCCCCATTCAACACATCCCCACCCTTATATTCTACATTATGGCTTAAGAAGAACAAGAAACCCAAATAAAAAAATAATAAAAATTGTCCTCTTCTCAACTGTCTAGCTGGTCATTACATACTTATTAGCAGTTAACAATGTGACCATCAATTTTAATTTTATTTTAGTCCATATAAATTTTGATGCTAAAAATAAATTTGACACAACATTGTTCTCAACATTTCATGGTGGAATGCAAAATTTCTTTGGGTTTATTTTTGTAACCCATCAATTAGTTGACACTTCCCAAGTACACGGACATTTACAAAAGGGCAAGAAAGCCAATAACTTCGATTTCCTTGATTTTCCGAAAATACAAAACATGTTCTTTCACATACATTCATTAGTTAACAATCTGGTCATCAATTTTAATTTTATTTTGGCCAATATAAAATTGTGCTACACATATGCAGTTCTTATGTAAATGTCTGTATATTTGGGAAGTGTCAACTAATTGATATGTTACCAAAAATAAACACGAATACATTACCATTCCGCCATGTGGAGAATGTTGAGAACAATGTTGCATCAAATTTATTTTTAACATCAGAATCAATCAATTACCATTCCTTTAGTTTAGGTCATTGTAATACGCTGCACAGTGGCATGTTAGCATACAAGTTTTGGCAAAAATTAGAAGAATAGAGCTAGGACCTTGAAATTTCGCACACGTCCCTTATATTGTAAAATTAGATAAAAATGGAATTCCGCCCACAACCACGCCTACCTCCCATTCAAGTTAAAATGAAAAACATCATAAATTTCTTATTTTAATATTTATATGTTAATGCAAATCACTACGAGTGACTTCATTTGAGTCCACACTTAAATGAAAATTTTCAGCGCCACGCCCAACACCCAAATAAAAGTTTTATATTTTTACGATTTTCGTAACTTTTGATAAAAAATATTTTATTTTTTAACCGATGACATACGGCTATTATAACTATATAAATAACTTAAGATTAATGTCGGCTCAATATTTACATGCGCTCGCATGCCATAAAACCTTACATCCCTAAAGTATGCTTTAAATAAATATTCCAAAGAACATTAACATAGAACAACGAAGAAAGTATTGCTGCATTTGTGGCTTAGAAGGTTTTACCATTTCAGTAATTAAAAGGATGTTTGCATGAGCAGAATAATCTTTTTAAAATGAATAAATAAGACAATAGTTTACCAATATTTGTAAATGCTGAAGCATCGGTCGGCCTCGCGAATATAGTTCTATACTGTAGAAAATAAAAAATACTAAATAAATACTACCTTCTTGTAAACCACTGTCTGTAAAGTAAAGCAAGAACGTAATTACACTTTTTTTAATTGCAAAAGAACACCTCAAGAGCTCCTTAATTTCTACTGATAATACACTGTGCGTTGTAAAAATAAGTCAGATTACATTAGTGGTAGGCTCAAATGGTTATTGATTAGATACAACAGTTTTCAAACATTAATAATATCATTTCCTAATCAATTATATAAAATTTAAATTTTATTTACAATGACAATCATCTAAGATTTCAAATAACGACCCTAAAGGTATACACTACTTGTTTCAAATTCAGAGTTCTAATATAAGAGAGGCAATATTTGTATTAATGTTTTAGCATTTTATATTTTTTATATATTATTTTGCGAAAATTGCCCTACAAAGTTTTATTTATCCAATGCCTATCTATAAACCATATATTTTCGAATATAGCTCCTGAAAGTATGCAACTGTGTGGGATTTTGTCCTGTCGTTGAATCATCATTACATCGACTGTGAAAATCCATCATTTTTAAATCATAAGCTATAAATAATAAATATGATTTCACACGAACACCACAACATCACATCATGGAGCATGGCTTGCTTTGTGCTGTTCTCTGTCGCCTGCCTGTCAATTGGTGCTATTGCACGCTTGCTGGCCATTCCAAATTTCATGGTGCAAACTCATGATTACAATGACCTTAATTAGCCATGTGGAGAAGATACAAAATACATACACATGTATGTATATAATTAATGTGCATGTATTCACGCGTACATGTACAAATTGACGATACAATACATGTGTGAAATTATAAATACATGCCATGACGGGTGTTTACAGCTTGACGCTTGTGACCAAAACAAATAAATGTAAGTGTAAGTGTATGCGCGGACGAGTTTGTATGTATGTGAATGTATAAAGGTTATTACATATCAAGCCGAATATTCTCTTATACATAGTGTATTTGCTTATTCGAATTATTTGGACAAATTTATTCCAGTTCGAGTTTTTATGTATGAAATTATCCTCGCTCACATAAAGATTTTTATTAAACTTCTTGCCTTCTTTTAAGGTAGGACTATAATGGAAATACTGAGAATTTAATCAAGTGAATTTTTATATTGTGAGACATTTATTTCGAGTTAAACATAACTGACTTTGAATATAATAGGATTTAATATAGTCAGATGAATGTATACACCGAATTGCATGATTACAACTTCAGTGGGTTGGTTGGTACCACTGTTATCCCTAGGTTCCAATTGTATCCATTAAAAGTACGAATTTCGAAAAATCCCTCTATTTTACATGTCTACGCAATTATAGCTGTTGTCGTATCATTGGTACTATTTTTATCCCTTTTTGACGCATTTCGCCATTTTGGTGTTTTCACGTTGGTAGAGGATTATCCGCAACAAATTTCAAACTGAAATTTTCAAAAAATTGCTTAAATGGAAAGACCATAACTCTATGTTTAGAAAATAAATAAATTTTGTTTAATTTATTATGTTTTGCCTTATTTTTCTTTAAATTCAACTTTTTTCAGAGTTATTTTTGCTTCGTTTCAAGTACATCCTTAGTAAAATTATTCCACATTATTCATGGGCAAACATTGACTGTCGAACTTCTTCTACAAATCAGTCGATCTGCCATGGAATGACTCACAACTGTTTTTCATTTCATTTGTTTGTATCGCAGCGATAAAAAATACAAAAAAATTAACAGCCACCACATGTAATACATACAGTTCGTGATTTGTCTGTCGTCTAGACCAAGTAGAAGACATCATAAATTTAAAATGCGAAAATGAAAAATGAATGAAGTAAATAACACACTCAAAGGCGTATCAAATTAGAGCAATATCATTTTGAATTACATTAAATAAAATTATATGGTTCGATTGTTTTTGTCTGATATTCGAAAAGTGATTTTTGGCTCTCATTCGGGAACTTCTGACTTAAGAAGTTCGGGTATTTTGTTTGAAAATTGTTGCAAATCATTCTGATGAAACGACCTGGAATCATGGACACACAGAAAAAACTAAAATCAGATTTTAATTGAAAAATTCGCAGATTCAATTATAAAGTTTATTGATTTCGAAACTATAAACAAAATTCGCAAATTCAATTAAAAAATTAATTGAAATATTTCCAAATATGTTATTAAATAATTTAATTGCATTTGTTAATAGTTTGTTTAATTTTTTTGAAATTTTCAATTAAATGCTTTAATTGGATCATTAATACTTTAATCAAAATATTTAAAAACTTTCAATTAAATATTTTAATTGGACCAATTAAAATTTTAATCAAAATATTTTAAAAATTTCAATATAGTGTTTTAATTAGGCCAATTAATATTTAAAAATTAAAAAACTAAGTTCATATGTTAAAATAAACACACAGCGACACCTTGCTCTAACCAATGCCGTTTGTTTTCATTTCATGCCGCTCATAAGCGGAGCGGCTAAGCACTCCACTTTTTCTCCGCTCTCACCAAACACAATCACACCTTGGTTGTTTGGTTGAACGACATCATTACTAGGGGCAAAAACATACGAGAATCGAGAAGTTCAATTAAAAAATTAATTGATATTATTAAAAAAAGTTTTTAAACACAAATTCAATTAAAAAATTAATTGATTCAATTAAGACATTTATTGAAAACCAAATTTTTTTTTCAATAAAATGTTTGCTTGGATATGTTGGTCCAATATTTTTTTCTGCGCAGCCAAGTAATTAATTTGTGACCTGTAAATATGTGTAGAAACAGAAAGGTCTTTATGTAAGAAAAAACTATTTGCAGTGTTGTCCACTGAGCGTGTCAATATTGCCCAAGATTGGGAAAAATATTAATATATTAGACGGGCGGACATGACATGGCAAATAACTTAGAAAGTCATAAGACATATTTATCCTCCTCCTATCAAGTCGACTGAATGTATAATTATACTAAAACCATAGGTCTATCTATGTCGGGAATCCCAAAAATATACGCTGTATTTGTTTTACAAAAATATATATAACTATTTCGATAACCCTTTGGTTACCAGATTTTAAGATTTCCTCTTGCCTGGAGGTGTTTTTATGGCTCCGGCCTCCATCCCCAATGTTGGCGTTGGTTCCGTACGCAGCGATTATAATGTCGCTTTAGCACATTCTAAAATGAATGGCATTTCCCAGAAAACGAGAGCTAAACGAATACAAACAATAAAAAGAAAATTGAGTGTGTTTAAACTGATTTGTTTCACTCCGACCATCGCCTGGAATTTAATTCATTTTCTTTTTCTTTGAGACTTATCGTACAACAATGTAGAGATGAATTTGATGTCAATCAAGCGAAACACAAATGGATGATATGAGTGACACGAAAGATAAATCCTTAGCGACAAAAAAAACACAACCTATAGATGTTAGAAAATAAACACAGAAATAAATCTCCGCAATCAATTAAATAATGGTTTTTCTAATACCATAGTATATGTGCGGCTACAGCTTTAACTGAACTTTGTTGCATACTTTTAGGGCTATGTCATGCTCATGCTGTAAACATACTGATGGATATATGCTGTGTGTAGTAGTTGATTCGATTTTTAGCAAAATGACATTTAATTAAAAGTAATCCAATTCCGAGGCTCTTATTTAATTATTGCTATTTTTGTTTACTCTACACAGCAGACATGTGTGGTGTTTACTTAAATTGAGGCTTAACAATGTGAGTTGTTTCCTTCTTTCAGTTATAGCAGACTTTATGGGGGATACTACTGTCAATTTAATTAATTCACATCACAAATTGGTAGTAGCAAAAAATTAAATCTGTTATATTTGTAACTAATAATTATCAACCCATTACCCATAAAGTATGCAACAATTTCTTTAATAATTTCTACAGCATAGTTCATGCAACAACAACTGTTTGTGTCAATCATCTGCAGCACCTGCTTACTTCCGCAACATTTCCCACACAGTTATTGACAACATCTCAGATGAAGGAAGGTAACACAACGACGGAAATTACACTTGTCGAATTGTCATTCGCTAAGGGCACTTCTCAATCTCAAAGTATTCATTTTGAGACATTGATTGCTGGATGTGGAAAATCTCAGTCAAACGAAAAACTACAAATCAATACAAAGTATTGTCGCTGAGAGGAAATCCTTTTGCACAGAACACAGAACAGGTGAGTAGCATATTGTGTTTTCCGTAAAACTTAATTGTGAGGTGTGGGACGTCCTGGCCAATAGCTGGAAATCCTCTCAATTGAAAATGTCTTTCCATTATTGCCAAATCTTAGTCTATGTTATTAGCAAACAGCGTCAGAGAAAAAGCCAATGAAATTTTAATTGAATTTTATAGTGAGTGTAATGAAATTCGTACAAATTAATTAAATTTTACAATGAGTTTAGTAATATAATAAATAAATGCTAAAAGCTGCAAATAAAATCATTGGGTTTTAAAAAAAGTGAAAATTAAAATGCATCAATTAAAACCTAAGAAAGTAAAATTAAAAATTTCCCGTGCAAGAAATTGTGTTCATTGTGCATTAGTTTTTTGTGCATATTATCTGTTAGTAATACACATTTAAAAAAACGATAAAAAGTGATTCATACTTCTAAAAAATGTACTGGAAATAACAAAATATAGGAAAATATATATTTTTTGGCCTGTTCATTAGGGCGTACCTCAAAAAAAAAGTTCGCCGTACACCTTCGAATATGAAGTATTATTGAAAGGTAGTTTCAAAAAAAAATTTTTATTTTTTTATGCCGAACGTAGGGGTCGCGCTTTTACATTTTTCTATATAACTTGTATTTATAAACGGATTTTAAAGTGTGATACATCGATGTTTTTGTCTCGACGAGGCCGATTTTTTTGTCTTTGAAGTCATTGAGCTCAAGCACCCCCTTCTGGTACTTACCCATCATTTCTCAGTTGCTACTACCCTAATGTACCACTCTAATAATCGAAAATTAAAGCTCGCATAAAATCATGAATCATGTTTGAGCTCAATGACTTCAAAGACAAAAAAATCGGACAAAAACATCGATGTATCACACTTTAAAATCCGTTTATAAATGCAGAAGTTATATAGAAAAATGTAAAAGCGCGACCCCTACGTTCGGCATAAAAAAATAAAAAAAAATTTTTTGAAACTACCTTTCAATAATACTTCATATTCGAAGGTGTACGGCGAACTTTTTTTTTTTTACTTGTAACCTGGTACGCTCTACTGTTCATGTGTGTATTAGGTTGTAGCAAAAGTAAATCGAATATCTGATTGTCGAAAAGTTCAGGTTTAAAGTTTTGAAAGTGAATTTAAATTTTTTGACCCGAAAAAAGTGATCACAGATTATTGTCCTTTTGCTCGTAGGACGTCTAGTTTAGAAGTTATGAAGGGTTAAAGTTTTCAAAATGAATTTTAATTTTTTGACCCAAAAAAAGTGATCACTGATTATTGTCCTTTTGCTCGTAGGACGTCTAGTTTAGAAGTTATGAAGGGTTAAAGTTTTCAAAATGAATTTTAATTTTTTGACCCAAAAAAAGTGATCATAGATTATTGTCCTTTTGCTCGTAGGACGTCTAGTTTAGAAGTTATGAAGGGTTAAAGATTTGGAAATGAATTTTAATTTTTTGACCCGAAAAAAGTGATCACAGATTATTGTCCTTTTGCTCGTAGGACAGTATGAAGGGTTAAAGTTTTCAAAAAGAATTTTAATTTTTTGACCGGAAAAAAGTGATCACAGATTATTGTGCTTTTGCTCGTAGGACGTCTAGTTTAGAAGTTATGAAGGGTTAACGATTTCGAAATGAATTTTAATTTTTTGACCCGAAAAAAGTGATCACAGATTATTGTCCTTTTGCTCGTAGGACGTCTAGTTTAGAAGTTATGAAGGGTTAAAGTTTTCAAAATGAATTTTAATTTTTTGATTTTATTGTCCTTTTGCTCGTAGGACGTCTAGTTTAGAAGTTATGAAGGGTTAAAGTTTTGAAAATGAATTTTAATTTTTTGACCCGAAAAAAGTGATCACAGATTATTGTCCTTTTGCTCGTAGGACGTCTAGTTTAGAAGTTATGAAGGGTTAAAGTTTAGAAAATGAATTTTAATTTTTTGACCCGAAAAAAGTGATCACAGATTATTGTCCTCTTGCTCGTAGGACGTCTAGTTTAGAATAAAGGAATTTATTTTTTTTGACCCGAAAAAAGTGATCACAGATTATTGTCGTTTTGCTCGTAGGACGTCTAGTTTAGAAGTTATGAAGGGTTAAAGTTTTCAAAATGAATTTTAATTTTTGACCCGAAAAAAGTGATCACAGATTATTGTCCTCTTGCTCGTAGGACGTCTAGTTTAGAATAAATGAATTTTAATTTTTTGACCCAAAAAAGTGATCACAGACTATTGTCCTTTTGCTCGTAGGACGTCTAGTTTAGAAGTTATGAAGGGTTAAAATTTTCAAAATGAATTTTAATTTTTTTACCCAAAAAAGTGATCACAGATTATTGTCCTTTTGCTCGTCAGACGTCTAGTTTAGAAGTTATGAAGGGTTAAAGTTTTCAAAATGAATTTTAATTTTTTGACCCGAAAAAAGTGATCACAGATTATTGTCCTTTTGCTCGTAGGACGTCTAGTTTAGAAGTTATGAAGGGTTAAAGTTTTAAAAATGAATTTTAATTTTTTGACCCGAAAAAAGTGATCACAGATTATTGTCCTTTTGCTCGTAGGACGTCTAGTTTAGAAGTTATGAAGGGTTAAAGTTTTCAAAATGAATTTTAATTTTTTGACCCGAAAAAAGTGATCACAGATTATTGTCCTTTTGCTCGTAGGACGTCTAGTTTAGAAGTTATGAAGGGTTAAAGTTTTAAAAATGAATTTTAATTTTTTGACCCGAAAAAAGTGATCACAGATTATTGTCCTTTTGCTCGTAGGACGTCTAGTTTAGAAGTTATGAAGGGTTAAAGTTTTCAAAATGAATTTTAATTTTTTGACCCGAAAAAAGTGATCACAGATTATTGTCCTCTTGCTCGTAGGACGTCTAGTTTAGAATAAATGAATTTTATTTTTTTGACCCGAAAAAAGTGATCACAGATTATTGTCCTTTTGCTCGTAGGACGTCTAGTTTAGAAGTTATGAAGGGTTAAAGTTTTCAAAATGAATTTTAATTTTTTGACCCGAAAAAAGTGTTCACAGATTATTGTCCTTTTGCTCGTAGGACGTCTAGTTTAGAAGTTATGAAGGGTTAAAGTTTTCAAAATGAATTTTAATTTTTTGACCCAAAAAAGTGATCACAGATTATTGTCCTTTTGCTCGTAGGATGTCTAGTTTAGAAGTTATGAAGGGTTAAAGATTTCGAAATGAATTTTAATTTTTTGACCCGAAAAAAGTGATCACAGATTATTGTCCTTTTGCTCGTAGGACGTCTAGTTTAGAAGTTATGAAGGGTTAAAGTTTTCAAAATGAATTTTAATTTTTTGACCCAAAAAAAGTGATCATAGATTATTGTCCTTTTGCTCGTAGGACGTCTAGTTTAGAAGTTATGAAGGGTTAAAGATTTGGAAATGAATTTTAATTTTTTGACCCGAAAAAAGTGATCACAGATTATTGTCCTTTTGCTCGTAGGACAATATGAAGGGTTAAAGTTTTCAAAAAGAATTTTAATTTTTTGACCGGAAAAAAAGTGATCACAGATTATTGTGCTTTTGCTCGTAGGACGTCTAGTTTAGAAGTTATGAAGGGTTAACGATTTCGAAATGAATTTTAATTTTTTGACCCGAAAAAAGTGATCACAGATTATTGTCCTTTTGCTCGTAGGACGTCTAGTTTAGAAGTTATGAAGGGTTAAAGATTTGGAAATGAATTTTAATTTTTTGGCCCGAAAAAAGTGACCACAGATTATTGTCCTTTTGCTCGTAGGACGTCTAGTTTAGAAGTTATGAAGGGTTAAAGTTTTCAAAATGAATTTTAATTTTTTGACCCGAAAAAAGTGATCACAGATTATTGTCCTTTTGCTCGTAGGACAATATGAAGGGTTAAAGTTTTCAAAAAGAATTTTAATTTTTTGACCCGAAAAAAGTGATCACAGATTATTGTCCTTTTGCTCGTAGGACGTCTAGTTTAGAAGTTATGAAGGGTTAAAGTTTTCAAAATGAATTTTAATTTTTTGACCCGAAAAAAGTGATCACAGATTATTGTCCTTTTGCTCGCAGGACGTCTAGTTTAGAAGTTATGAAGGGTTAAAGTTTTCAAAATGAATTTTAATTTTTTGACACAAAAAAGTGATCACAGATTATTGTCCTTTTGCTCGTAGGACGTCTAGTTTAGAAGTTATGAAGGGTTAAAGTTTTCAAAATGAATTTTAATTTTTTGACCCGAAAAAAGTGATCACAGATTATTGTCCTTTTGCTCGTAGGACGTCTAGTTTAGAAGTTATGAAGGGTTAAAGTTTTCAAAATGAATTTTAATTTTTTGACCCGAAAAAAGTGATCACAGATTATTGTCCTTTTGCTCGCAGGACGTCTAGTTTAGAAGTTATGAAGGGTTAAAGTTTTCAAAATGAATCCTTTTGCTCGTAGGACGTCTAGTTTAGAAGTTATGAAGGGTTAAAGTTTTGAAAATGAATTTTAATTTTTTGACCCGAAAAAAGTGATCACAGATTATTGTCCTTTTGCTCGTAGGACGTCTAGTTTAGAAGTTATGAAGGGTTAAAGTTTTCAAAATGAATTTTAATTTTTTGACCCGAAAAAAGTGATCACAGATTATTGTCCTTTTGCTCGCAGGACGTCTAGTTTAGAAGTTATGAAGGGTTAAAGTTTTCAAAATGAATCCTTTTGCTCGTAGGACGTCTAGTTTAGAAGTTATGAAGGGTTAAAGTTTTCAAAATGAATTTTAAATGTTTGACCCGAAAAAAGTGATCACAGTGATCCTTTTGCTCGTAGGACGTCTAGTTTAGAAGTTATGAAGGGTTAAAGTTTTCAAAATGAATTTTTATTTTTTGACCCAAAAAAAGTGATCACAGATTATCGTCCTTTTGCTCGTAGGACGTCTAGTTTAGAAGTTATGAAGGGTTAAAGTTTTCAAAATGAATTTTAATTTTTTGACCCGAAAAAAGTGATCACAGATTATTGTCCTTTTGCTCGTAGGACGTCTAGTTTAGAAGTTATGAAGGGTTAAAGTTTTCAAAATGAATTTTAATTTTTTGACCCAAAAAAAGTGATCACAGATTATTGGCCTTTTGCTCGTAGGACGTCTAGTTTAGAAGTTATGAAGGGTTAAAGTTTTCAAAATGAATTTTAGTTTTTTGACCCGAAAAAAGTGATCACAGATTATTGTCCTTTTGCTCGTAGGACGTCTAGTTTAGAAGTTATGAAGGGTTAACGATTTCGAAATGAATTTTAATTTTTTGACCCGAAAAAAGTGATCACAGATTATTGTCCTTTTGCTCGTAGGACGTCTAGTTTAGAAGTTATGAAGGGTTAAAGATTTGGAAATGAATTTTAATTTTTTGGCCCGAAAAAAGTGACCACAGATTATTGTCCTTTTGCTCGTAGGACGTCTAGTTTAGAAGTTATGAAGGGTTAAAGATTTGGAAATGAATTTTAATTTTTTGACCCGAAAAAAGTGATCACAGATTATTGTCCTTTTGCTCGTAGGACAGTATGAAGGGTTAAAGTTTTCAAAAAGAATTTTAATTTTTTGACCGGAAAAAAGTGATCACAGATTATTGTGCTTTTGCTCGTAGGACGTCTAGTTTAGAAGTTATGAAGGGTTAACGATTTCGAAATGAATTTTAATTTTTTGACCCGAAAAAAGTGATCACAGATTATTGTCCTTTTGCTCGTAGGACGTCTAGTTTAGAAGTTATGAAGGGTTAAAGATTTGGAAATGAATTTTAATTTTTTGGCCCGAAAAAAGTGACCACAGATTATTGTCCTTTTGCTCGTAGGACGTCTAGTTTAGAAGTTATGAAGGGTTAAAGTTTTCAAAATGAATTTTAATTTTTTGACACAAAAAAGTGATCACAGATTATTGTCCTTTTGCTCGTAGGACGTCTAGTTTAGAAGTTATGAAGGGTTAAAGTTTTCAAAATGAATTTTAATTTTTTGATTTTATTGTCCTTTTGCTCGTAGGACGTCTAGTTTAGAAGTTATGAAGGGTTAAAGTTTTGAAAATGAATTTTAATTTTTTGACCCGAAAAAAGTGATCACAGATTATTGTCCTTTTGCTCGTAGGACGTCTAGTTTAGAAGTTATGAAGGGTTAAAGTTTAGAAAATGAATTTTAATTTTTTGACCCGAAAAAAGTGATCACAGATTATTGTCCTCTTGCTCGTAGGACGTCTAGTTTAGAATAAAGGAATTTATTTTTTTTGACCCGAAAAAAGTGATCACAGATTATTGTCGTTTTGCTCGTAGGACGTCTAGTTTAGAAGTTATGAAGGGTTAAAGTTTTCAAAATGAATTTTAATTTTTGACCCGAAAAAAGTGATCACAGATTATTGTCCTCTTGCTCGTAGGACGTCTAGTTTAGAATAAATGAATTTTAATTTTTTGACCCAAAAAAGTGATCACAGACTATTGTCCTTTTGCTCGTAGGACGTCTAGTTTAGAAGTTATGAAGGGTTAAAATTTTCAAAATGAATTTTAATTTTTTTACCCAAAAAAGTGATCACAGATTATTGTCCTTTTGCTCGTCAGACGTCTAGTTTAGAAGTTATGAAGGGTTAAAGTTTTCAAAATGAATTTTAATTTTTTGACCCGAAAAAAGTGATCACAGATTATTGTCCTTTTGCTCGTAGGACGTCTAGTTTAGAAGTTATGAAGGGTTAAAGTTTTAAAAATGAATTTTAATTTTTTGACCCGAAAAAAGTGATCACAGATTATTGTCCTTTTGCTCGTAGGACGTCTAGTTTAGAAGTTATGAAGGGTTAAAGTTTTCAAAATGAATTTTAATTTTTTGACCCGAAAAAAGTGATCACAGATTATTGTCCTTTTGCTCGTAGGACGTCTAGTTTAGAAGTTATGAAGGGTTAAAGTTTTAAAAATGAATTTTAATTTTTTGACCCGAAAAAAGTGATCACAGATTATTGTCCTTTTGCTCGTAGGACGTCTAGTTTAGAAGTTATGAAGGGTTAAAGTTTTCAAAATGAATTTTAATTTTTTGACCCGAAAAAAGTGATCACAGATTATTGTCCTCTTGCTCGTAGGACGTCTAGTTTAGAATAAATGAATTTTATTTTTTTGACCCGAAAAAAGTGATCACAGATTATTGTCCTTTTGCTCGTAGGACGTCTAGTTTAGAAGTTATGAAGGGTTAAAGTTTTCAAAATGAATTTTAATTTTTTGACCCGAAAAAAGTGTTCACAGATTATTGTCCTTTTGCTCGTAGGACGTCTAGTTTAGAAGTTATGAAGGGTTAAAGTTTTCAAAATGAATTTTAATTTTTTGACCCAAAAAAGTGATCACAGATTATTGTCCTTTTGCTCGTAGGATGTCTAGTTTAGAAGTTATGAAGGGTTAAAGATTTCGAAATGAATTTTAATTTTTTGACCCGAAAAAAGTGATCACAGATTATTGTCCTTTTGCTCGTAGGACGTCTAGTTTAGAAGTTATGAAGGGTTAAAGTTTTCAAAATGAATTTTAATTTTTTGACCCAAAAAAAGTGATCATAGATTATTGTCCTTTTGCTCGTAGGACGTCTAGTTTAGAAGTTATGAAGGGTTAAAGATTTGGAAATGAATTTTAATTTTTTGACCCGAAAAAAGTGATCACAGATTATTGTCCTTTTGCTCGTAGGACAATATGAAGGGTTAAAGTTTTCAAAAAGAATTTTAATTTTTTGACCGGAAAAAAAGTGATCACAGATTATTGTGCTTTTGCTCGTAGGACGTCTAGTTTAGAAGTTATGAAGGGTTAACGATTTCGAAATGAATTTTAATTTTTTGACCCGAAAAAAGTGATCACAGATTATTGTCCTTTTGCTCGTAGGACGTCTAGTTTAGAAGTTATGAAGGGTTAAAGATTTGGAAATGAATTTTAATTTTTTGGCCCGAAAAAAGTGACCACAGATTATTGTCCTTTTGCTCGTAGGACGTCTAGTTTAGAAGTTATGAAGGGTTAAAGTTTTCAAAATGAATTTTAATTTTTTGACCCGAAAAAAGTGATCACAGATTATTGTCCTTTTGCTCGTAGGACAATATGAAGGGTTAAAGTTTTCAAAAAGAATTTTAATTTTTTGACCGGAAAAAAGTGATCACAGATTATTGTCCTTTTGCTCGTCAGACGTCTAGTTTAGAAGTTATGAAGGGTTAAAGTTTTCAAAATGAATTTTAATTTTTTGACACAAAAAAGTGATTACAGATTATTGTCCTTTTGCTCGTAGGACGTCTAGTTTAGAAGTTATGAAGGGTTAAAGTTTTCAAAATGAATTTTAATTTTTTGATTTTATTGTCCTTTTGCTCGTAGGACGTCTAGTTTAGAAGTTATGAAGGGTTAAAGTTTAGAAAATGAATTTTAATTTTTTGACCCGAAAAAAGTGATCACAGATTATTGTCCTCTTGCTCGTAGGACGTCTAGTTTAGAATAAAGGAATTTATTTTTTTTGACCCGAAAAAAGTGATCACAGATTATTGTCGTTTTGCTCGTAGGACGTCTAGTTTAGAAGTTATGAAGGGTTAAAGTTTTCAAAATGAATTTTAATTTTTGACCCGAAAAAAGTGATCACAGATTATTGTCCTCTTGCTCGTAGGACGTCTAGTTTAGAATAAATGAATTTTAATTTTTTGACCCAAAAAAGTGATCACAGACTATTGTCCTTTTGCTCGTAGGACGTCTAGTTTAGAAGTTATGAAGGGTTAAAGTTTTCAAAATGAATTTTAATTTTTTTACCCAAAAAAGTGTTCACAGATTATTGTCCTTTTGCTCGTAGGACGTCTAGTTTAGAAGTTATGAAGGGTTAAAGTTTTGAAAATGAATTTTAATTTTTTGATTTTATTGTCCTTTTGCTCGTATGACGTCTAGTTTAGAAGTTATGAAGGGTTAAAGTTTTGAAAATGAATTTTAATTTTTTGACCCGAAAAAAGTGATCACAGATTATTGTCCTTTTGCTCGTAGGACGTCTAGTTTAGAAGTTATGAAGGGTTAAAGTTTTCAAAATGAATTTTAATTTTTTGACCCGAAAAAAGTGATCACAGATTATTGTCCTCTTGCTCGTAGGACGTCTAGTTTAGAATAAATGAATTTTAATTTTTTGACCCGAAAAAAGTGATCGCAGATTATTGTCCTTTTGCTCGTAGGACGTCTAGTTTAGAAGTTATGAAGGGTTAAAGTTTTCAAAATGAATTTTAATTATTGTCCTTTTTCTCGTAGGACGTCTAGTTTAGAAGTTATGAAGGGTTAAAGTTTTCAAAATGAATTTTTATTTTTTGACCCAAAAAAAGTGATCACAGATTATTGTCCTTTTGCTCGTAAGACGTCTAGTTTAGAAGTTATGAAGGGTTAAAGATTTGGAAATGAATTTTAATTTTTTGACCCGAAAAAAGTGATCACAGATTATTGTCCTTTTGCTCGTAGGACGTCTAGTTTAGAAGTTATGAAGGGTTAAAGATTTGGAAATGAATTTTAATTTTTTGACCCGAAAAAAGTGATCACAGATTATTGTCCTTTTGCTCATAGGACGTCTAGTTTAAAAGTTATGAAGGGTTAAAGTTTTCAAAATGAATTTTAATTTTTTGACCCGAAAAAAGTGATCACAGATTATTGTCCTTTTGCTCGTAGGACGTCTAGAAGTTATGAAGGGTTAAAGATCTGGAAATGAATTTTAATTTTTTGACCCGAAAAAAGTGATCACAGATTATTGTCCTTTTGCTCGTAGGACGTCTAGTTTAGAAGTTATGAAGGGTTAAAGTTTTCAAAATGAATTTTAATTTTTTGACCCGAAAAAAGTGATCACAGATTATTGTCCTTTTGCTCGCAGGACGTCTAGTTTAGAAGTTATGAAGGGTTAAAGTTTTCAAAATGAATCCTTTTGCTCGTAGGACGTCTAGTTTAGAAGTTATGAAGGGTTAAAGTTTTCAAAATGAATTTTAAATGTTTGACCCGAAAAAAGTGATCACAGTGATCCTTTTGCTCGTAGGACGTCTAGTTTAGAAGTTATGAAGGGTTAAAGTTTTCAAAATGAATTTTTATTTTTTGACCCAAAAAAAGTGATCACAGATTATCGTCCTTTTGCTCGTAGGACGTCTAGTTTAGAAGTTATGAAGGGTTAAAGTTTTCAAAATGAATTTTAATTTTTTGACCCGAAAAAAGTGATCACAGATTATTGTCCTTTTGCTCGTAGGACGTCTAGTTTAGAAGTTATGAAGGGTTAAAGTTTTCAAAATGAATTTTAATTTTTTGACCCAAAAAAAGTGATCACAGATTATTGGCCTTTTGCTCGTAGGACGTCTAGTTTAGAAGTTATGAAGGGTTAAAGTTTTCAAAATGAATTTTAGTTTTTTGACCCGAAAAAAGTGATCACAGATTATTGTCCTTTTGCTCGTAGGACGTCTAGTTTAGAAGTTATGAAGGGTTAAAGATTTGGAAATGAATTTTAATTTTTTGACCCGAAAAAAGTGATCACAGATTATTGTCCTTTTGCTCGTAGGACGTCTAGTTTAGAAGTTATGAAGGGTTAAAGTTTTCAAAATGAATTTTTATTTTTTGACCCAAAAAAAGTGATCACAGATTATTGTCCTTTTGCTCGTAGGACGTCTAGTTTAGAAGTTATGAAGGGTTAAAGTTTTCAAAATGAATTTTTATTTTATGACCCAAAAAAGTGATCACAGATTATTGTCCTTTTGCTCGTAGGACGTCTAGTTTAGAAGAAGGGTGTAAGTTTTCAAAATTAATTTTAATTTTTTGACCCGAAAAAAGTGATCACAGATTATTGTCCTTTTGCTCGTAGGACGTCTAGTTTAGAAGTTATGAAGGGTTAAAGTTTTCAAAATGAATTTTTATTTTTTGACCCAAAAAAAGTGATCACAGATTATTGTCCTTTTGCTCGTAGGACGTCTAGTTTAGAAGAAGGGTGTAAGTTTTCAAAATGAATTTTAATTTTTTGACTCAAAAAAAGTGATCACAGATTATTGTCCTTTTGCTCGTAGGACGTCTAGTTTAGAAGTTATGAAGGGTTAAAGTTTTCAAAATGAATTTTTATTTTTTGACCCAAAAAAAGTGATCACAGATTATTGTCCTTTTGCTCGTAGGACGTCTAGTTTAGAAGAAGGGTGTAAGTTTTCAAAATGAATTTTAATTTTTTGACCCGAAAAAAGTGATCACATATTATTGTCCTTTTGCTCGTAGGACGTCTAGTTTAGAAGTTATGAAGGGTTAAAGTTTTCAAAATGAATTTTTATTTTTTGACCCAAAAAAAGTGATCACAGATTATTGTCCTTTTGCTCGTAGGACGTCTAGTTTAGAAGAAGGGTGTAAGTTTTCAAAATGAATTTTAATTTTTTGACCCGAAAAAAGTGATCACAGATTATTGTCCTTTTGCTCGTAGGACGTCTAGTTTAGAAGTTATGAAGGGTTAAAGTTTTCAAGATGAATTTTTATTTTTTGACCCAAAAAAAGTGATCACAGATTATTGTCCTTTTGCTCGTAGGACGTCTAGTTTAGAAGAAGGGTGTAAGTTTTCAAAATGAATTTTAATTTTTTGACCCGAAAAAAGTGATCACAGATTATTGTCCTTTTGCTCGTTGGACGTCTAGTTTAGAAGTTGTGAAGGGTTAAAGTTTTGGAAATGAATTTTAATTTTTTGACCCGAAAAAAGTGATCACAGATTATTGTCCTTTTGCTCGTAGGACGTCTAGTTTAGATGTTATGAAGGGTTAAAGTTTTCAAAATGAATTTTAATTTTTTGACCCAAAAAAAGTGATCACAGATTATTGTCCTTTTGCTCGTAGGTGTCAATGTCCTTTTTGTGTTGGTGTCAATTTAATAAAATCTCTTCTTAAATTAACATTATAATGAAGTGATATGTGAATTTTTTTTTGCAATTTAAGGCAATATTTATGTGACTTTTTTATTATTTGGAAACATATTTTTTGTCGGATAAAAAAGAGCAGACACCAAACATTTTTAAAATGTATGATTAACTGAATTTTGTTAACTATTGAATTAAGACTGTGTTCATTTTTCCCGTTTCACATTCACAAATGTTGAGCTGAAGAATTTTAAACCTTTATAGCCTTTCACTTTGGTCATATAAAATGTGGTTCCAACAATCGCATACATGAATGTATATGCAATAGAGGTTGGTCTTGATGGTATCACAAAAGGCACAAATGCGCAATTACTCCTGGTGCAAAATGTATTAAGAGCGCCTAGATGTGTACTTATGGTTGGATGATTAAACGCACTGAAACGCAAGCAGTATTTATCTTGATTACTTACGCCTAAAGGTATGACTCAATTTGGTAGGCCAATATTTGCCTAAGTTCGGAGAGCAGTTGGAATGAACTTAATCATACACCCAGAGTAAAAATTGGTTGAATATGCTGTGTGCCCTCTTCAAAAAACACATTCCAAGCATATGTCTTTTCTTTGGAGTTTATCCACAGCATTTTTCTACATATCTATATATCCAGCATTTTTTACTTTGAATTTTGACTTATTTAATTTTTATTTCGAGTGTTCTCTCCCAGCTCTCCCATGGGGTGATTAAGTGTGATTTAGTGCTCTTATGCGTAAAACAGTTATCTTTGATCCGTGGTATCGCTTCAAGCGCAAAATGTTCATGTCGGCCTCGAGGCTTGTCCCCAGAGCATCAGTGCATCACAATTGATGGATTTCAAACGAAAGTTTTCTTTTCTTGTAGCAAATTAAGCATACACTTAGGAGTGTAATGAATGGCACTAAAATGAGCATACATTTAGGTTATATTGGAATAAGCAATAATTTTAGGAATATTTTACAAACGATTACAAATACTGCACACTTTTATGTTCAATTTAATTATAATCTATGTTAGGTTAGGAAAATAAAGATGTTAGTGGGGTGTGACATGCCTTAGCTGAAAGTGATTGCATATTTTTGGTCTTAATTTTTAAAATATACATGCTTAGTGCGTATTAATAAATATGCAAATGGAAATATTAAACACAAACATTGGAAGAAAAGAGCAATTAAGTTTTGCCAAATGTTGCATGTTTTTGGGCTTAGTTGCGTGAACAATTCCAGATTTTGCCTCATGAATATTCTTTTAATATAATATTTTACTTTTGCATTCTATTAGGCTGCTATTGCTCGTCAAACATTGAAAACTTTTAGGCTTAATTTAAATGCTATGATATATGAATAGCTTGTGATGAGATATGATTTGATTACCCTGATGAAGAATTGACATGACATCAAGTACAGGGTTTTTTCAAAGAAAAAATCCATTTTTTGAGATAAATGATCGGATGTTTATTTCATAATAAAGAGAAGGGTATGCCGTTAATAATGAAAAACAACATCAGCCAAATGGCCACCACGTCCACGTTTACAGGACCATATCCTTTTCATGAAATAGCTGCCCTATGTCCTCGATAGCCTTACGAAGTCTATCTTTGAGATCTTGAATCGACGCTGGGCTCTTGGCGTAGACCTTATCTTTCACGTGGCGCCAAAGAAAGGAGTCGCAAGGTGTTAAATCACAAGATCGCTTTGGCCAATTGTGATGTTCATCCAAGCTCATTTTCGAAAAGGTGAGGTCCAATGACGCCGCCGGTCCATAAACCGCACCAAACAGTTACACGATGAGGCTTCTCAACAACAACTCTTGGGTTTTCCGAGCCCCAGATGCGACAATTTTGCTTGTTGAGGTGGAAATGGGCCTCATCAGTCAAGATGATTTTTCGATGGAATTCCGTTTCATTTTAATTCATGAATTTTAATAATTTCAATGCGTTGCTGAAGCATTGTATCGTTCCATTATGGCGTAGTTTCTACTTGTCAATTGTCAAAGAATAAAAACTTCTAAAGTGACAGCTACCGAAATACCGGGAGATTCAAAATAACACCTCTTGTTGGACAACCTTGTACATCACATATGAAGTGTCCTTAATCTCATTCGCAGTGGATGTTAGTGCGAACATTTAGAATATCTTTTCAATGTGAACTTTGTGAGTGAATTATGTTTGCAAAATTTACTTGATTTTATAAACACGACATACATGGTCCGGCCGAACTTAAAACTCTAAAATCATTTCTTACATAAAGGAACTACATGGCCCATTTACACACGTCAACGAAACCATTTCAGTATAATAAAAAAACTGTATCATTGCATCTAAAGTGTAACATAGTATGCTGTCGAAACGATTCAGTACAACTTTAGAACAACAATTATACAGTTGCATTAATTAAATGTATAATTTTATGGGTGAAATTATTGTTATAAATTATTTTTTATTTCTGTGATTTACTCGCTGTTAAATACGATTTCAAGTATATCGCAACTACAGCTAACTCTTTTTGTCCCGTGTTCAATATATTATCTTTGTAGAACAGTGTTCTCCCTACTTGAAATGATGTTGAAATAACTGTAAAATTTCCAGAACCTATTGTGATCGTGTTGTGCAAAAGACTTGATGATAACAATGTTAATTTCAATAAACCCCACATCTTCGATGGAACTTCATAAGGTATTCAATATGGACAATTGTTTTTTATTCATATGTATATAATTCCATTACATTATTGTCTGCTCCCTTGACTGCCTTGATTCATACAATGTCAACAATTTGCATTTCATGAACACACGGATAATACACGCATACACGTCTCACACATATCATTGGCTTTTCACATGTTATTGGATAGTATCTACACAGTGAAAGGGTTATTCAATGAGACGTACTTTTTACTAAAACATCACCGTTGAATATTAACAGTACACTTGACACAGATGATATAATCAAAATGGAGTTAATTGGCATTTTAAGTTTGTCATGTCCTTACCCTGTCGTACACTTTCGCAGGACTACAAAGTTCCAAAGGATAGAATTTTTCAAAAATTATAAGTATTATAAGTCTCAAATGTTAGAGAAGAATATCTCTTAAAAATACTTTAAGTTTCGTTATTCTATCCACTTCAAATTCTCCGTCTTAAGAAGTAAAATAAGAATAAACTAAAGGGGGAACATGAAAATCTTATATATTGAAGCATGCCATTTGAAGAATTTTCAACATAAAATTTGAAACTTATACCGGTATCATAGGGTGTGTAAATGTATTTAAATTAATTTTTGAACAATTGTATCCTTTGGAACTTTGTGGCCCTGTGAAGGGGCAACAGAATAAGGAATTGAAATACTAAAAACGCCTCCATATTAATCAATCGTAACAAAAATTGGCATAAGTGATTTTTGAGTTTCCAAGGACGAACCCTATTTAATTTGAAGCGAATCGGTTCAGATTTACGTACAAATTTTGCTCCCTATTTGACTTTTCTCCTCTCGAAACCACATATTTTAACAGATTTCCTTCAAATTTGGCACAGTACCTTATAACTCAACTAAAAACAATTGTGGTAAAAATGGGACAGATTTAGATTTATATATAAAGGGTGGTTAAATTTTGAATAAATGAATGTTGATTTTGAATAAAACACAAATTATTGTCATTTGTTTTTATTATGATAAAATTGGTATGATTCAATTATGTATGGAACAAAATATCGGCTAAATGACCGCCGCGACCTCGGCGGTACACCTCCATCCGATGGTCCAAATTTTCGATGACGCTTAGGCATAATTGAGGTTCTGTGCCGTTAATGTGCCGAATTATCTCATCCTTTAGCTTTAAAATTGTTGCTCATTTTTTTTTTCAAATAACCCCAAAGAAAGAAGTCCAACGGTGTCAAATCACATGATCTTGGCGGCCAATTGACATCGCCACCATGTCAGATAACACGGCCATTGAATTTGTCGTTCAAAAGAACTATTGTTTCGTTAGCTGTGTGGCAAGTGGCACCGTCCTGCTGAAACCACATCCATATCTTCCAATTTGGGACATTAAAAGTTCGTTATCATCTCACGATTCAAAGTAACTGAATTACCGGCCTCATTTTGAAAAAATACGACCCGATGATGCCGCCAGCCCATAAACCGCACCAAATAGTCACTCTTTGTGGGTGCATTCGTTTTTCGACAATCACTCTTGGATTATCATTCGCCCAAATGTGGCAATTCTGCTTGTTGACGAATCCACTGAGGTGAAAATGTGCCTCATCACTGAAGATGATTTTCTTCGGTTCTTCAGCCACACTATCCCGAACAGCATCAATACTTTCTGCAGTACCAGCTGTACGAGCATGCACTGGTGTTTTCATACCTCCTCAAATTTGCTCAAATTTTTTCACGATTTTTCCGATTGTACGCACATTGGGACGATTAAATTGACCGAAAAAACACGAAGTGCACGATATGCATTTTGATTTGTGATTTTCATAATAAGCTTGAATAACTTGAACGCGTTGCTCGATTGTGTATCTTTCCACGGCTCAAATTGAGTTAGTCTGAAATTGAGAAATGTCAAATGAAATGCAGAAAAAAGCTTGAC
Source organism: Polietes domitor (assembly GCA_947397865.1). Lineage (NCBI taxonomy): Eukaryota > Metazoa > Arthropoda > Insecta > Diptera > Muscidae > Polietes > Polietes domitor. Next base: position 173,877,958 of record OX377621.1, on the reverse strand, counting down.
GTTGAGGTGTGGCTCACATTCAACATCGGCCTTTACAATTTAACCACCATTTATATCTCCCATACAAATTTCACTTTCGATTTTACCTTTTCCGCTCTAGAGGCCAGATATTTTGACCAATAGTCTTAAAATTTGCTACGTCACTTTATATTTCAACTAGAAACATCTTTGGTGAAATTGGGTCTGATCGGATCAGATTTAGATAGTGAGTCTGATCGGTGCAGTTTCAGATTAGCTTCCTACAAATTTCCTTCTCTATTTTACATTTTCCGCTCTAGAGACCACATATAAAAATCGTTCCCAAAATCAATTTTTTCCCCGAATTCAATTGTAATGGGGTAGAAAGTGGAAAGAATGGTCGGTCGCACCCGACTTTAGCCTTTCCTTACTTCTTTTAAATTTGATATATGGCTTTAACCAAATATCTTCACTTACAAGATATACGAATAATTCGACATTTATATTCCTAATTTGAATACCCATTACATTGTTATGCAGTCACTTTTACCGAACTCTTGGTTAGAAATCGACCTGAACTTGTGTGTACAAGGTTATTATGTGAACACACCGCCAGACTGGAGATGGGGCCGTTGTATAAACCAACACTGGAAGCATCAGGAACATTCAAAACATTTGTATACCTCAGAAGATTATGCATAAACTTTGATTACAACAACAACAATGTTAAATGAATATACTCACATACCTACCTTGTATAAGAATATATATAAAGGGTGTTTTTTATTGAGGTATAGAACTTCGAATTGAAATAAAACACAAGAAAATCGTTTTAATGTCCATCAATTTGGCTTTATTGGAAGGATAATTTTATGCCATTAATGTTTATATATGATTTCGGTCATGTGGCCGCCGCGGCTGGCTCGAATATAGCCAATTCTACAGGTCCAATTTTCAACCACGCCACGAATGTTGGCTTCCAAGTCCCCTAACGTTTCTGGTTTGTTGGCGTAGACGAGCGACTTCACATATCCCCAAAGAAAATAATCCAATGGTGTCAAATCACACGATCTTGGTGGCCAATTGACAGGTCCATTCCGCGCAATTATGTGCTCATCGAATTAATTGCTCTGATGGACGATTATGTCGACCATAAAATGGACGGAGCTTGCGGTGAACTTCGCGAACTGAACCATTACTTTCGAAATAAATTTACACGATTTGCAAGAGTTGTTCTTTTGTCAACCTGTTCATGATGAAATGGCAAACCAAACTAAATATTAATCACTTGACAGCTGACAAAATGGCCGCCAGTTAAAAAAGTGATGCCAACTTAAAGTTCTATACCCCAATAAAAAACACCCTTTACATACCAATATGAATTCAAGTATGTATGACTTTGTACCCGAGCGTAGGTATACCCAATACACAATACATTACTGGACATAGTGGGGGGGGTGTTCCACATGAGGAGAAACGTAAACAGCATTTACTTGCATTTGAAATTCATTCTTGGTGTCAACAACGGACAAAGAGCATTGCCAAGCAGGCCGGAGAGTGTGTTACACTCTTACCCAACGAGATAGTGTAATGCGTCAACGAGTTTTTTATATATGCCTCTCTCTCTCTCCCTCCGACTGGCTGGAAAACATTACATCATCTGAAATTTGTTAGTGAATGTTCTCAAACCTGGTAAGTATTAATATGTTTTCAAAACTTAGTACTTATATCACTTCCCATAGAAATTAATTAAATTTTGGTTGATTTCACAAACCCCCTTTAAAACTCAGCAATGAATGTTGTAAACTGCAAGTGTTCGACATGTTCGGGTTTTGTTTGTGGCCTGAGAGACACCACTCCCTTATACATTTATCTCGGCTTTTATAAGAGTATTTGATGTACAGGAAACATGTGGACCCTTTAAGTATGCAATGACAATCTAGTAAAAAATAACCAGGGCGACATGCTTCATTATAATAAGAGAAGTTAAGCAACTGTCAGGCTTGCCAGATGTGGGGATTTGTCCCCAACCATGAGAATTTTATGATGGTCAAAAGGATGGAATGGGAATTTTGTGGTTATTTTATAAAATATTTTGGGGATTTTTGGGGATACGCGAAGAACTTTGAATATATTTATTATATCCTCCACTTCCAGGATGGGGGTATACTAAGTTTGTCATTCCGTTTGTAACACCTTGAAATATCGACCTGAAACAATATATGTATATATTCTAAGACGTCTGTTGAAAGCACGCTAGCATCTAAACGAAAAGAGCTCGGAGTTAAATGGAAAAAGGGGATAAAAATTGTACCAACCAAACGACCGCAGCTAGATCCATGAAATTCAGAGTATACATTTCTCTGAATGTAGCCACGAAAAAAAGGTTTTTCAAAATTGGTACTTTCATGGGATAGAATGGAAAAATGGGATAAAAATGGTACCGATTAAATGGATATAGCTAGAATGAATTCGGTGTGTTGCGTGGACACGTAAAATAAAAATATTTTAGAAAGCACTTTTAAGGGGCTAAATGGGAAAAAGGGGTTAAAAATGGTACCATCAAAGTGGGCGCAGCTAGAATCATGGAGTTCGGTGTATACATTCATCTGACTGCATAGACAAGCAAAATAAAAAGATTTTTTCAAATTCGTAATTATTTACTTTTACGGCAAAATTGACAAAGATGATCAAAATATTCCATTGTTGTCGACGAATCAACAATTCGTTCATAATTTGATTTTGTTTCGGTCGAATTCTTTGAGATAAAGCAATTTTTCTATATTTTGGGGATAATTGAGGATTTTTCGTAACAACTTTTGGGATAAGAAAAAAATGTAGCTGGCAAGCCTGGCAAATGTCGTTATTGTTTTAAAAACACAGGTTTGACACATTTTACTTATGTTCACAAGGAAAAATATGAATGCGATTTAGTGTTAAAGAGCCTGTAAATTTAATATGTAAATTTTAAATATAATCAAAACCAAACCAAATCTATAAAGACTTTTTCAATTAACAGCACGCTTAAGGTATGCAGCATACGTCTTAAAAGGTAATCTTGAAGTATGCTCTTTACTTTGATTCTGAGTTCTTTTTAATGGCAAAACGTAATTGCAAATTCATATCTACAACTACTACAATTTTACATTTTTCGAACATCAGGTATCCCCTTCAATTCCTCACAAATACAACTTTTTTCATTCACAAATAACTTGGCCTTAGGATAGTTTCTTAGATATCCTGAAATCTTGATGCAGAGAACAGCCCACTGGTTTGTGAAAAATTCAAATGCCGTTTCAAGTCAGATCTCAGAATCTTAATTACTGTGCAATGCATAGTATCCATAATCTATGCTACAAATTCACAGCCACAATTATGCCTTTAGTTATGCCTTTGATTTCATGTTGGTTGCAACATGCAAGTCCAAAGCCTCTTACGTCTGCATTTGTTTTTTCAAAGGTATTATTGAAAGAAACAACGAACAACAATGGTAATGACAAGGATTCTCCCAAAACTACCCTTTTACGAGAGAAACCAATATCAATTTGGTTAATTTTAATTTGTGAGTAGCTTCCTCGGTAGTAGAATGGTAACAGAATCATCATCATCATCTGTTTCTGTTTTGAATTTTAGGTTGAGTAAAAATATCGAAGCCTTACAAATGTATGCACTGTTCTCTTATTTGCATCTAGTTTCAGTGTTTTCGGAAAATTATAGTCATGGTTATAGAAGATTGAAGTAGAGACTTAATCCGGGATTACTATAATAGGATTTTGTGTAGATTAAGAATATGTAATTTACATTTTTTAAGAATATCATGATTTATGCAATTTATAATGAAATATTCATGTTAACATACTACTTAAGTTTAACATTGTATTATTCAAGTACAAAAAAATCATGACAAAGTAATATTCGATTACACCGTACAACAATTTAAAAAAGTCTTTACACTTGAACAGGATTATATACGTTTAAAACTACAGACAAAATGTATTTTCTTGCCGATTTTAGATTATCATTGGTTCATCCTGTTGCTCCTTCACAGGACTACAAAATTAATAAAAATATATTTTATATACTTGTTCCCACACTATGATAACGGAATTAATGACAAATTAAAGAGGATAATATCTATTAAAAATACTTCAAATATATTTATTAGTTCTTCTAGTTTATTCATATCTTTTAAATGGTTGTTGATACTAAACTAATACAGATAGAAGCTTGAAATTTAAAGTATTTTTAGCACATATTCTCTTCTTTCATTTGACATTAATAACAGTGTCTAGTGTGCGAATAAGTATTAAAAATAATTTAAAAAAAAAATGTATCCTTTGGTAATTTGTAGGATGAGAAAATGAAAAACTAAAAACGCCATTTAACTGTATTTCACCTATAGTTTAAAATGTATATTATTTGGTTCAAGTGTAATATGGACTGTTGGACAGTGTTATAGTAGACAACAAAGCTGAAAAAATTGTCATGAAATATGATTTATTTTTTACCCTAAACCTAACAATCTCTAACTCATCGAAGGTGTGGTAGACCCAAATCTGTATCATATCTGTCCGTCTGACTGGCGTATATGATATCGATGAATCATATTTTCCCTAAACATAGTTAGACCCTTTAATGTGAGATCATCAGCACAAATCTAAGATTAACTTAGGTCAACTTAGGATAGGTCATATAATCGCTGTTTATCCATGAATATTTTTCAAATAAATTTTGTTCTTTTTTTAGTTTTTCACATTTAAATTTTAGTTAATAGATCTATGTTAATACATTATGAATTTGTGCATTTGTTTGTAACACCCAAAAGGAAACAAGTTAGACCCATAGTTTATTATACAGCTCGCCTTAGAATCACTTTCTGAGTCGATTTATCAATGTCCGTCTGTCTGTCCATCCATTGTTGCAATTATTGCCCGATCTTAACAAAAATTACCACAAGTAAGTTTTGTGGATAAACGACGAACGCTATTTAATTTGAAGCAAATCGGTTCAGAGTTCTATATCTAACTCTGAAATATCTAACCCCCATGGAAATGTTGCTCCCGATTTGACTTTTTCTGCTCTAGAACCCACATAATTTAGGCGATTTTGATAACATTTTGCACAACATCTTATATCTAAGTTAAAAACATCGGTACAGAAAATGGGTTAAATCGGTTCAGATTTAGATATAGCCCCCAAACAAATGTCGCTCCCGATTTGAGTTTTTCCGCTCTACAATCCACACATTTTACCGAATTTTCTTCAAATTTGGCACAACACTTTATAATCCAACTAAAAACACTTATGGTGAAAGAGAGTACGATCCGTTCAGATTTAGATATAGCCCCCATACAAATGTCGCTCCCAAATTGACTTTTTCCGCTCTAGAAACCACACATTGTACCCTATATTCCTTAAATTTGCCACAACATCGTATTTTCCAACTAAAAATACCTGTGGTGAAAGGAGGTTCGATCGGTTCAGATTTAGATATAGCCCCCATACAAATGTCGCTCCCAATTTGACTTTTTCCGCTCTAGAAACCACATATTTTTTCGGATTTTCTTCAAATTTGGCACATCCCTTATAATCCACCTGTGATGAAAGCGGCCAAGATCAGTTCAGATTTAGATATAGCCCCATACAAATGTTGCTCCAAAATAATTATTTGATTTAATACTAGTGTATGTGTATGTTTAATGTTAAAAAGTATACTGCGAATTTCGCGGCATATTACTACGCAAGACCAGCAGGAAACTATATTTGTAGTCGTAAAATATGCTACAGCAACAGTCAACAATTTGTAATATGCAGCAATTAGCAGGAAAAGTGGCATCCTTCAAGTAGGCTACAAATTTCAAGTGCTAAGAATGGCCAGCACAAACTGGAAATGGTGCGGTTGTTGGCTAACAATTTTGCTGTGAATGAAAATTCTGCAACGGTGAATGCAGCATTCAACACCAGAGATTGAGCACGGTATCTATACACAATGTGGAAAGTATGCAACTATTTGAAGGAAAGTTAGGATCCGTTAAGTATTCTTCAAAGTTGCTTATTTATATTTTTACAGGTGGTAAAGGGTATCAATAATTTTCGACATTTGGAAAAAAAATGAAGAAAAACTAAAATACAATTTAAATTTAATAGATTTGGCGGGTGATTGAAACTTCAAGGTACTATTTTAGTTGGTTTTCAAAGGCATTCTATAAGCTGAATGTGTTTGTTGTGAAGTTTTGATTTTAAATTGCCTTGCTATTCATTTTAAAAGTATTTTGTGTACATACCAATCGAATCCCAGTGCTGCCTTAAATTGCTGCAAAGTTATTGCGCTTTAAATTGTGCTTTACTTTCTGACTTTTCCAATAAACGTCATTTGAAACCTTTAAGCACAAGAAATTTATTAAAAATGAGACTTGTCAGATATTGCTGCCTCTTTAAAATCTCGCAAAGAAATTCCTGGAATATGTTCTCACATTTCATTCACCTCCTGTCTCAACGTGCAACGGCAGCAGCTTGTTCATGTTTAAAAATATGTCATGGTGTTTTGAGCGTCACTGTCAAGGAAATTCAATAATGTTGTGCACAACACAACAAAGAAATACTAAGGCAAAGGCAGCAGTATCATAACTGGGTTAAAAGTCATGACATATTTATACAATAATTTTCCTTAAAAAGCCAACAGCTCGTGATGGCAATAACATTGAGCGAGCACACAAGAAATGTGGTGCAAGCAGCAAAGAACGATAGAACGTCACATCATCATGAAGTTATGTATGCCACCAAGATTGTTGAGCAACATGTATGTATGTGTGCAAACATTATTTTTTTTTAAATTATCCTTAAAGCCATATTTTTAATTAATTGTGGTTTTCCAAGAAATTCTTTGGGAATTACCGTCCCATAAACACCTTGATTGGAATGCCTACGGTTATATTAATGAACACTTTTTTGCTACAGCACAAACGCATTAGGATAATTTAATGTGTCAGCCCATCTAATCGAATGTGACAGAGCCACAAAAACCTCAAGGTAATTCCAGAAATTTATAGCATACATTTAGGTGTTAATATGATGCACGTGCCTTACTAAATATGTAAACCCAAAGTGTGTGTGTGTACTGTGACAAATATCTTAAATTCATATTGAATGCTTACCTTTATAAATCTAGTCTGTCAATGATGAAAATTGATTTGACGTTGTAAGACATGCAACGCCACAACCTCAATTTAGTACCCGCCATGATGGCTTATACCCACCGAGACGTTGAAGAATTTCAAATGAAAATTTGTCATATTGGGTATTATGTTATAATTCGACGTCTACTTGAGAGACGTTTATAATTAGATTCCATTGGGAAATCTATGCATATTTGCTGTTTCTTACAAAGCCCTGAAGGAAATTTATTGAACCTATGAAAATTCCTAAAGTGTATTTCATAAGAAATCACTTGAAGCATAACATCAATACGGAGAAGCAATTATAATATTACAGCCTTACACTAAGAAATTTTAATTATACTGAAGAAGGTAATTTGCAGTGAAATAAAGGTAATTTCTGAGAATGTTAAATCAGTTGAATGAATAGACTGTAACGTGTCCCATAACCAGCGAATTTTGGATTTATTTTACTACAAAATAAATGTATCGAAGGTATACTTTAAACTTTTTCTTCAATATCACTGCGTGAATTTTTGAAGTCGTGGAAATATAACCATATACGGTGTCCTCCAGTTTTGCCCAAACTTTGTACAGTTTTGCCCAAACATGTACTTTTTTACATGTCATTTTTGAAAAAACTGATCATTTTCTCAGGCTCATATCTTGCAAACCGTTTGGAATTTTAATTTACACTCTGAGTCAAAGTTGTAGCTCATGTCATAAAAAACAAAAATTGTAAACATATAAAATCAAAAAACTTAATCTTTAAGGTCAAAATCGGAAATGTCGTCGAATACATCTTATATTTATTATGTGTAGGTGGCATATACGTGCTGTTGATTAAGGATATCATCACTTATACGCACTGTAGTCGATCTGACTATTGTTTCCTTGTGGTTGACTGTTTCCTTGAATTTTGAACGGTTTGCTACCTATGGACCTGAACAGGAGAAAAGTGGTTAATAAATCGACAAGAGCTACAACTCAGAGTAAATCAAGATTCTAAACGATTTGCAAGATATGAGCCTGAGAAAATTATCGCATTTTTGCAAAAATGATACCGAGGCCGCAAATCTTTTGGGGCCCATACAAAAGTGCATGACTTTGTGCAAAATTGGGAGACACGGGTCTTTTTTTCACGACCGTATATGGTTATATATTTTCGTGTTTCTATTTCTAAATATCACTTGGAGTAATTTCGATGTACCTCATAGAGAGAGATAATTTCCTTCTGAAAACACAGGATTTTTAATTTTTATTAATATCACTAATCAAAAAAATGTGTGCCCAAGACCTAATTTTTAATTTTTGATTATTTATTATTTATTGAAATATGTTTGTATAAAGGAGGTATTTCCTACTTTATAACCTGGAACATTAAGTGGTGGTCCAAATTACTCAATATGAGTCGTTTTAACGTTTACCAGACTTTCCCCAAATCATCGAAATTGACGAACGGTATACCTTAATAAATATATATATATAAATAAATTTGTATGCAAGTAAAGTCATTAGGACGAAAAGGATTATTATTCAACGTGATTACACATACTTTTGCCTTCATACTTTTTGCCATCATCTGTCTATCTTTAATTACTGATATTTTTTTTCTCCAGAACACTCATTTATTTATGGAAATTTATTTCCACGAAATCTTAACAAAATGAATGCAAACAATTTATTCCAAAATACCAATATATATTCCCAATCGGTTGGGTTTCTATGTGTCAATGTTTGTCTTCACAAGTACATAACGACTTTCCCATTCAAAATCACTTGGTTTGTGTTAAGATGATGACTCTGATAGAATGACAAACACTAATCATATACGAATGGCACAGAAGCTTACCACTGACCACTGCATTTTTACTTCACAAGTATACTTTGCATATGATTTTTTTACATAGGTTTCCGATTTGGTTTAGTATTGCTCCCATCGTAGTCAATCTTTGGACGTCGCCAACAGTTTTTGGAACACGGCGTAGATTTTTCTAAAACTAAACAACTTCATCGGCTCATAGAAAGTCATGTTTCACTCTTACTTTATAATCAAATCAACAAGCCAGCCTTAAATGAAGAAGCTTCGTCTTGGTCATAACTATGATATGAATTTAATATCGGTAAGAATTTACATTTGTCGGAAAAATTTCGTGTTTTCAGATGAAGCTCATTTTCATCTCGGTGGACATGTCAATAAGCAAAATTGTCGCATATGGGATTCAGAGAACCACACGTGACTATTGAGAAGCCAATGCATCCACAACGAGTCATTGTTTGGTGTGGATTTTGAAAAGTTGGGATAATGGGACAGAGTTACAAGCCGAACCATAATTATCGGCGGCGGCGGCGCTGTTCAAAATGGGTCGGCGGCGGCGGCTTTCGGCTGATTTGCCGGCTCGTTCTGTCATTCGAATACCACTATTTGGAAGGAACAATTTTCTTTTATTTTTTGGCAAGTAGTTCAATATTCGTTAATATTAGCCAATGTTCCAATAATTTAATATTAATATTATTAGGGTATCCAATTATTCTGACTGTTATGTTATTCGATTTTTCGTTTATTTGTAAACAAAAAAATTCCAATTAATCGAATAATGAAGTCGAGAGTTATTCTATTAACCGATTAATCGAACAATTGTCCACTTAAATAAAATATAATTAATTAGAGTTATATAGACAAGACACGGCAGTTTACGGGTAGTTCGACTATATATTGAACGTTTATTATGTATCTTATTTTATTTGAAAATTGTAACATCAAATTCGAAATTCATTAGAAGTTGACAAAAATCTTAATATCTTATCAAAATAAAGAACCTTCCCTTAAATGAGCATAATATCAGAAGTTATCCATTGACTTTTTTCGAATATGGATCATATGATTTATAACAGAACTGACTTTATTATCACGGCGTTAACCTCAATTTTTCTATGAATTTACTATTCTATGAAATTACTATTCTTCTTACTATAAATGAAGTCGGATAAATCGTTATTTTAATATCTGTGGAGCATATAAATCAAAAATTTAAAATTGTGGTTTTATATTTGGTGTACCCAAACGGAGCAAACTGGCTATTCAAAATCAATTTATCATACAAAGCATACGACGATTTCATTAGTTTTTTAAGGCAAAACTTATAATATCGATTAATCGATTATTTGGGACAATTTATTCGAATTATTCGTTATTCGAAAATCATGATTTTTTATTATTCGAACAAATATTTGACAAAAAGTATTCGATTAATCGAATAAAATTTAATCGGTTGGATACCGTAATTGTAAACCCATACAATTATTTCTTGGGAGAAGGAATCCATTCCCAAAATGTATTTATAATATGGATAAATATATAAATATTTTTGCAATTACAGCTTTTCATGTGAGGCATATTTGACCAGACGTTCTCGAATATCATAATCCTTCCAAAGAATGATATTACTCTACCTACTTTGACACACTAAAGAAGATATTGTTATTTATAGGAACACATGGCCACACGTACTGGAATTGACTTATATAAATGAAAGATAGATCAATATATTTCACAGCAGTAGGTTGTCTAAGTTGACATTTATATTTTCTTTTGTAATTTTAAGTGGGTTGTCTATTTTGGTAGTAAGATTTAACTGAGTTAAAACTCCGTCAAATCACGGCGGCGTGGTTGAAGTCGATATGAGTCGATGAAATCGGCGGCGTGGTTGAGTCGATTTGAGCCGATGAAATCGGCGGCGGCGCGGCTCGTGCAGAAACATGCGGCGGCGGCGGCTTGTCGGCTTAAAATCGGTCGGCTTGTATCTCTGTAATGTGATGAGGTACTGCCGAGCCAGTCGTGGTATCCATCCATATGAATGATATTGTGTTCCATTATTAAATGACAAAGTTCAACCTTTCCAATAAAATCAGAAATTTGAAAAAATTCTCAACACTTTTTTATATCCGATTCTAATTTAAAATGTTAAATAGCTAACCCTATATATCTCTTAAAATTTTGCCTTTTAACTTTCCACGTTATTTTAAAATCTTTGGATTAATTTTGGATTTATCAGCTCGAAAAATATAAGGATCACGTTAAATTTGGTGAAAAATCGTCCATCACTATTGGGAATTAGAATGCATAACTTCAGAGTGGAGGTAGCTCGTACACTGCTTTATATAATTTCTCCAAGTGTCCATCTCCGCGAACTCAATGATAACAATACAGTCGCTATCGGATTTAATAATTTACAATCCTTTTAATGAGCTTATATTTTCCTTTGTAATCAGTGTATGTTTTAAAGGAAACATCATCATTATATTTCCATCTTTATTTGCAATCATTGTTCTGGACATTTTCATCTCTGCAGCAGTTGATAATGAAATATGGATTTATCATTTACGTGCTGCTGATTAACATACGTTTAATACTGTGCTCATCTGTGGCTGGTGATTTAATTAAAACCTGGAGCTGTGTTTCTTGGAGATTAATGCATTCTACACGAATAATTGAGAAGGGATGATGGGAGCTTTTAAAAACGTGCAATTCGAATGTTTGTCATCGTGGACAGGAAGATGCGAAAGGATGCTCTTAATGAGTCTAATATTTATAGAGCTTTTGAGACTGCCTTCGATGGAGATTTTGTTGGATGTGTAGATCGATACAATTTTATTTTAATGTGAACAAATCACAAATCAAATTATTTGTATAGATTCTATGTCACTACAGAAAAATATATATACATTGAATTAATGAATATCAATTTATCGATTTTGTTTGTAGAATTCTTTGCCATTTTGAGCGCGTCCTTCAATGCTACTCTGTTAACTTCATTCGAGTTGACTTAAAGAAAGAGCCGAAGCAATTGATCAGATTTCATCTTTCAATTAATCAAATGGAAAATTTCGCGATAGCTTCATTTCATGGCGAAAGAGGAATGAAAATAAACGACTGCCTTTCTTCCCTTGCTTTATCTTCTTACATATGCAAATGTAGGAGGGCAATCTTAAAAGGAACCGCAATAATTCCTTTATTTTAAAATTTATATTGTACTGATTGTAAACTAGTGCTGCGATACAGTTCCTCTATGAAATAATCTGTTTTAAAATATGTATATATATTCCTCTGCACCTACTATAATCGACTGTGTCTTCAACATTTATATATCCTTTAGTTATATTGGTTAATCTGGAATAAAACTAACTTGCTGCTTCTATATGCATACTACCCTCGTTTATTAACTCTTTGACTAACTGTTTGCACAAAACACATGTATACAATAGTGCGGCCCAAATTTCCTTGAAAATATAAAGTACGTGAATCTTTTACAAATATTTCAGATTATTATAGCGATTCTTACTTACTTACTTCAACACGCATAAATGAACGGAAGATTGCAAATATGACAGTAATAACCCTGCAGTCTAGTCTATTAACATATCATTACTTTAATTCTAAAAAGCGTAACTGGAAATATTTTCTGAATCGTTTTTTCATATATTCCGATTGAAAACTGTGGAATTTCGAAAAATTTGTCAGTCACACCCTTTTATAATTAATGTAACGATATAGTTGACAATTCTAATGTCATTAGACATTAGAAAAATGACCCACCTTACCCACCATACTGACATGTACATCCAAATAGAGCAAAATTACAAAATCAAAAATCGAGGTGTGCATCGTCTTCTTATCATTGTATTACGCTGAAATGTTACTTGGAAAGCTTTATCGTAATCCGCAATATTTTTAAAAGATTTACGTACATTTTTATTCTTGGGCCACACTAATACATAACCCTTATGTATGCCGTCAATCACACACGCAGTTGCCAATATTTGTACAATTGATTTTATTGGCTGTCTTTAATGTAACTGTGCATACATGCTTACGTATGTATGAGTGTTGAACATATGTCTGTGTCCACACAGACACAAACACTTTGTGAATGCCACACAGTGGATTCCGTGCAATGTTTTCCTTGGCACAAACTCTGCGACGCCAGCAGAGCTGCACAAAGAGCCAACGAATGAATTAAAAGGAAATATTTGATTAATGTCACAAAGAGCTGACACACACACATCGATACACCAACACAGACATACATGAGCGAGCGAGCTACCAACCAATATGTCAACCTTGCATACTTGTGTCGCACACACAAACGCTCTCACGATAGAGTCTGCCTGCCATACCGAGACAAATTCAGTGGCAACAAAACAAACAAGTGGCTGGCTGGCTGGCTGGCTGGCTGGCTGGCTGGCTGATTTTCAGGAACTCGAGGAGGAGCTGTAAAAAAACCTTTGAAGCTTGTTTTGCGTTCAACAAAGCAAAGATGAGCAACCGATTGAAGTCACGGAGTGCAGATGGGTTTGAGGAAAAGAAAACACCGACAAATATTTACAACGCATTCAGATACCAAAGATTATAGTCGTGAGAAGGGCAAAGAAAATAGCGTCAAATATTTACATATGCACGTATGCATGTACATATGTATATATTAGGTTGGGTCGCGTCCATTAAAATTGAAAAACAGTTTTCAGTCACCCCACGGAAATAAAGTTTGGATTGTATAAAAAAGCAAATAAGGTCTGACATGTTGACCAACCAATCAAAATCAGGGTAAATACTTATGTCATAGTTAACAGAGGACAAATGAGAATTGCTAGCATTCAACCGAATAACATCGACAGGCTAAAAATGTAGTGGTAGTGTTTTATAAAAAATAAATAGTTGCAGTCAATACATTTCTGAAATGATGAACAAGGGAACGAAATTGAAGCCGCAGCGCTCATTTTTGTAAAAAGAGTTTGAACATTTTCGCTCTGAAACCATCGCCTGCGTTAAATTATTTCATAATAATAGAGTCAGTGGCGTACTTTTTCGTCCGATATTCATCATTTAGGCATCGTTGGAAAGGTATTGATTACTTCTATTTATTTTTCATTACAACTCTTACAAAATGTTTCCAAGAAATATAAGTTTTTAGGTGTCACTTTGAATAACCACCAAAAATCAATATACGACCAATGAGTTATTCTAAGACGAGACTAAAAATTTCCATTTAAAGTGCTTCCTAGGGTCTATCAATTCAGAAAAAAAAATTTGTACAAAAATGCAACATAGCTCACACATGGCTTGACCCAGTGACGAAATAGTTGGCTGATCATCATTAAACAATCTAATCTTCATTTCTGAGGGATGACCGCTGCAATTAATTTTCGTGACCCATCCTAATGTATATATGTCGCATTCCATTGCGAAGCAAATGTATGTAAATGCATTACTTTGTCAAATTGAAAGCGTTTGAAGGCTAGGGGTATTGTTTACTTTTAAAAGTGACCTATGTCACTTAATTTTGAAAACGAGACTTAGGTCCCTTGTATGACGCGTCAAAATAAATTTTGTTATGATTTCTGCTAAGCAGTTTCAGCTGCATGACACTGGCGTTAGTTTCAAAGAAGATCGAATGCAAAATGGAGCATTTATTTGAATTGTCCTCGAAATCACACAAAATATCACTCAAATTGCAAGTATCTATAAAACTATTTTCAAATTGATGCTTATTGCGACTATCCACATGGAAGTTAAATAGACTTTTCTTTAGTCCAGGATCCTGGTTATTTGTGTGGTAGGTATCAGAAGGGCGTTTCAATAACCATCATATCCAAACCTAAACTGAGTCCGGGCTAAATGTTAATGCCTCTGAAGTCTGCATGAATTATGTAAATCCCCCTGGAAAGTTATTGTGTATATCAGCCAGCCCCTTAATCACTCCCACGGTACGTGACATTCTTTGTCTGTCCCAGATGTTATATATATACTTCGTGCAAATATGACTTACGCCACTTTCAAAATAAACGATCCTGTTTGAAGAGTGACTATTAGCCACTTTTTCTAACGTATGTTATAAACAGCAGTTTAAAAAATATTGTAAATTTCACAAATACATTTGCCAGAAGTACACAAAGCCCTACATATTTACCCATTAACGAATTCTCTATAAATTATGCTGCACTGAATTTATCCAAACATATTGTTTCATTTCCAGTTCTCATTTATACGAACTCTGTTAACTATTTGCGGTTTTGTTTTAGCAATTTCAATCAGCCTTTTATTCGAATTTCACTTTTAATTAACCCTAATTTATGAACAGTGAGTAAATTGCCCCAAGTGGTACCCTATTGTGAGTCCTGTCCCTATTCAATAGTTAGTTAACCGTGGACCGCTTGGTGCAACCATATAGGTAGAAACCGTCAAAAAAACAACAACACAAAACATATTGCTGTTGTGTCGGAGCAATTAACTAACTGTTTTTGTCTGAGCCAGTGTGTGTTTGTGGCAACAACAAATTACTGCGATTAGTTTGAATACCACTAACTGTGACATGAAACGAATTTATTAAATTATACAACTTATATATGGCTTGTGGCTGGGAAAACTCACTGCAAGTGTCAAGAACAATAAATGGCCACTAGTTTTGTTGCGGTGGAACACTGACGATGCATTAATGTGGCGTTGAAGAAGTTGAAACTGTTGCAGAAGGCTGAGGAAGGGGAATATAAATACATATGGTCACCTTAATTCCAAATGAGCGTAAGAAAATTTTTTTTCGAAATTGTGTTTTTACGTACTTCTATAGAAAGCGTCGGAATACATTGGAATATGTAAAGAAAATTTAAGTTTTACCCACTTTGGAATGAACGTTTAAAAAGCAAAAGTATTTTAAATATATATGTATATATATATATATATATATATATCGAAAATTTTAATATTGAGTTCATTCAAAAATCCTATAGATGAGGGTACTTTCAGTTTTTCACAGATTGTCCACTATTCCAAAAGGATAACTAACAAAAGGGCAACTAATAAAAATCAGCCGTTCTCAAGTGATGCGATTACCAACGAACATCATTTCATTATTATTATTATATATATATATATATTATTATATATATATATATATATAATAATAAAAATGAAATGTTGTTCGTTGGTAATCGCATCACTTGAGAACGGCTGATTTTTATAACAAACTGTTCGGGTAGTCCCAACTAGGTTTTAAGATAAAAAAAACTTTTGGATAGTTGCCCGGAATAGTGGACAATAGGGCGTACCTCAAAAAAAAAGTTCGCCGTACACCTTCGAATATGAAGTATTATTGAAAGGTAGTTTCAAAAAAAAAATTTTTATTTTTTTATGCCGAACGTAGGGGTCGCGCTTTTACATTTTTCTATATAACTTGTATTTATAAACGGATTTTAAAGTTTGATACATCGATGTTTTTGTCTCGACGAGGCCGATTTTTTTGTCTTTGAAGTCATTGAGCTCAAGCACCCCCTTCTGGTACTTACCCATCATTTCTCAGTTGCTACTACCCTAATGTACCACTCTAATAATCGAAAATTAAAGCTCGCATAAAATCATGAATCATGTTTGAGCTCAATGACTTCAAAGACAAAAAAATCGGACAAAAACATCGATGTATCACACTTTAAAATCCGTTTATAAATGCAGAAGTTATATAGAAAAATGTAAAAGCGCGACCCCTACGTTCGGCATAAAAAAATAAAAAAAATTTTTTTGAAACTACCTTTCAATAATACTTCATATTCGAAGGTGTACGGCGAACTTTTTTTTTTTACTTGTAACCTGGTACGCTCTAGTGGACAATCTGTGAAAAACTGAAAGTACCCTCATCTATAGGATTTTTGAATGAACTCAATATTACAATTTTCGATTGAGATGGTTTTGCGAAATTCTTTTCTGTTGTGTTCGCTATGATTCTGCGAAAATTTTCACTACACAAAAACATGAAAAATTTTATAGAAAAGTGAGAAAATATGGATAATCTGCAAAAATCGTAATAAATAGTTTATGCACTTTTATGATAATCGGCGATAGGAACGATTTATGTTCATGATTCATTTGCACGATTTATTTTACTTTTGAATTTCCATCTCATCTAACAATGCATCAGATCGACACTCATTGGGATTACACCATCAATGTGATGTTTGATTCCGAAAAAAGTTTATTTAATACGAATATTTTTTTCTATAATTATTTCAAAATATTTCAATTAGTTACCGAATCGTTTTTTGACCAAATACAAAGATGATATGTCTGTCTGATTTGCAACTGATGGATAAAATAGACAATAAGGCATTGACTGAAGACATGTGATTAATATGAGTTCGCCCAACTATCCAATGCACGATGCATTTAATCAAGAGTTGGAACGCGAAGTATAAGTTATAATGAACGGACCGCTGTTGAATCGCCAACAAAAATATACTTGCGCAGTCATCAGCAAATGAACCATTCAACTATAGTGATTTTCTTCTTGGACGCTCCCGATGGAAAACATTTTTGGTCGTATTAAATTTGGAAGGCGTAGAATGTCCCAATTAAAGTCCATTGCGCAACCTTTCACAGATCAGAGATGACCACAGTTTTCAACGGTTCGGAGAAAACTAACGCGAACAACAAGCCTGGGATCAAAATCATTGAACCACAGTCAAGGTTCCATGATTATCTTGGAAGGGTATTTTCGACTTACGTTGCCAGTGAGTCCACTGCATGTTTTGTGGAAACACGCCAATACACTCAAATTAGGTGCGCGTTTCTGAACGATCATTCTTAATTAGTTCGCAATGGAAAAAATCGAATTTCACATTAGTGAATTCACAGATCCAAATACCGAACACATAGAATACGTGTTCTCAAACATTTTTCAAAATCAAGTTTGTTTGTGTGAAGCTGATATTGACTACTACATGATCGAATTTTTAAAGTTGCTGCACTCCCCAAGATTGTCTCCTAGAAAATTCCAGTTGAAAATCGGATAATTTTTCAATGACAGCAGCAACAATTCTTAAATGAAAGTACGACCATTCTGACCGACCAGAAACACCGAGAATGAATTCTAACGAACGTCCCGCTGTTAAATCGGCAATGCGACGACAGAGGTTCTGAAGCAATGAAAATTAATCGTTTGGAATGAAGTATTTTGAGACATTAGAACGAACGATACAAGATGCCCGAAGCAATCAGATCCGGTCAGATGGTGCAAGGATTCTTTTGGATATTTTTATCAACCACTGACAGTGATTCCATGGCCGGCATCTTCGGTTAAACTTTCTTGAAGTCGTACAATTTATGGCAACATGCCACGACATGTAGCATTCTAATTGTGTTCGAGTTGCATTCTGACCAATCTGAACAATTATTTTCAACACAATGGGCGGAAATTGTCAATGCAAACCTCGCTATTTACATTTCAACCTTCTGTCTGAAAAACCATATTCATTCGTGAGATGTTAAAATCCAGTTGGGCGAACGTACACACGTTTGCAGCAATGGACTTCCGACAGAATTAACCATGTTAATTTTTTTGGACACAGCATTTAAGTAGCTTTTGAAATAGGTTTTCAAACTGCACACAACAATCACAAATTAACTCATTAAAATATGGACAGGAAGGTTTCGGTCGAGTCAGCTAGTATATAAATATAAATTGTAGTCTGAATGAAACCTAATTTGTGCCAACAAAAATTCAGTGAACATGGTTCGATAGCGCTCCTCCCTCATCCCCGATTACACCGTCAACGTGTAATCCGCGCCAAACAGTCAATTTTAATGGATAATGGAGATTCGTTGACGGCTTGAGGATTGGCTTCGTTCCAAATACGGCAATTTTGCATATTGACGTATCCATTTAACCAGACATGAGCTTCATTACTAAACACTATTCTTTGGACGTATGAACAGATTTTTTCAAAGTAAATTTCCACAATTTGGACGCGTTGTTTTGGCTTTAAACAATTCATCATGACTTGTCAAACCTTACTGAATACTACCACTGCTACAGTATGGGAACAACTTATTGCTTTTAACTAAATTACATTTATGTTTATGTTCTCTTTATGAAAATGTACAGATGTAGAACACGTTTTTTTGTTTTTCTCAAAAATATATCATTATATTAAGCGCCATATTGCAAACAAAACATAAAGCATACTTGTGGGCGGATTGAAATTCTAAACGAAAAGCTAGTATAGTTTATGGACAAATGTAATATGATTAAAATTTCGTGTTGATACCCTTCCTAGAATAAGGGAAATTTTTGTATTTACACAAAAAATGAGATGTTGGTTTAAATATCAACCAAAAATTGTTTATTTAAATGGTTAACGTGGAATGATGCTGATCATATTTACTCAACATTCACTCAGCACAGGGAGCATGGTTTCTGAATGGGATACTATTATATTCTAATAATAAATTTGAGGGCTGCTATGCGTGGTAAAGGATTTCACAACATTATTTCCAGCTTTTAACATTGACAATGGGACAATTGTGGGAGGCCAACGTCACTTTTGAATAAATCGGGTGGCTTTACACAAAATACACTTTAAAGCATATTTGTGGCTTCAAAATTAACATTACATTTCATTTTGATATGCAATGTCCCACTACTATCAAATCACTGCACATGTATAAACTAAAACCGCATTTTGTGGTATTATCATCAATAGTCATATTTGAACTAATTAATTATATATTTTATGGGAAATTTATTTTGTATTATTCTATTATTACAAACACCTACCTACTTAGGCTGTATCCAACAAGCCTCCTCCCACAGACTAACAACCCAAAATAGAAAATCTGTCGCCTACTTCAGGGTAATCCCAAATACATTATTACCATGAATTCTGTTGTTTTGTTGTCATGTGGCCATATGTGCATTAGGCTGTATCTACAGCACAACGAATGAAATATTCGCAAAACAAAATTATGAAATAAGCTCGGGACTAGAATTAACTTTGTATTATAATTCATAAAAATAAACTGAAGAAATAATTTGTTACATTTTTGCACCTTTCAATGCGACCCATTATCTCCGCCGACACGTTGATATGATGCTATCGCATGTGCTGCGTAATTAAAATGATCCTTTGTTTTCCGATCATTGAGGAAATCCTCAAATATTAATGCAATTTATGTGTGAAAGTTGCTTCCGCAGTAACAACATAGAATTTGGTTTAGTAGCTTGGCAATTGTTTCTGTCCTGGCAACGTGCTAATAGCATTGGCAACGACAATTGAATGTAAATGAATAATTTAATGAACGCAATGCGACCATCTGTCGAACGATGCCAAATGATGTCCTTAACATAAATAAGTCATGAATGAATGTTGCCTCAAAATATGCTCTCTTCTTGAAAATGTATGTAAATAAGTTGCAGTTCAAGGACGAATTCACCATTGAGCATATTAACAATGTGTGTGTGTGTGTGTGTGTATGTGTAGGTGGTGTTCTTTATGGCTACGCCTAAGTAAACTTCTGCTAGCGTGTGTGTATGTGTGCGCGTGACCAGCTGTAGTGGCTAACATTTGCAAAACTTGGATGGTAAATATTTTCTTTGGAAAATTAACTTCAAGTGTTTGCTCAGATACGCTGTGTAATATTACTTAATCTTATTATTAATTAAATAAAATTAGCTTAGTATATGTTCTATATTTTTAGAAACGTTTGTCTTTAAAACCCTTAAAACTTTATAAATATTTGCTACTTTTGTTTATTTTGTGGAAACTGGTCAACATTTCATAGATTAAATCTGATATGCTTGTCCAGTACCATAAACTCAGAAGTATGAGGCAGCAGAGAGAGATGTATTTTAAAAATCTATTAATCCGCTTTAAAAAACATCATCCACACACTCTATCAACTGAACATTTTACAAAGTAAACGATGGATAATATTCCCTGTAAAATTAATCCAAATCGACTTGCGTTTTAATTTCAGTTTATTAATGAACAGCTTTTATTCAGCAGTTTCCATTATCCCAATATCAGCGAACAGTTCCTACAAAAATTAAATGCCACAAACAGTTGAACATTTTCAGTTTGAAATAAGCACAAGAAAAACTGATGACGTGGCCAGTTTGGGAAGTATTCGACCTCAAAGACGATCGAAATAAAATACCCACACAAATTCCTCAAAAAACAAGAAGACACTTTTTCAGTCAGTAATTGAACGCTCATTCATTGGGATCAATATTTAAAACTTCAATGCGATAATGTATATCGTTACCAAAATATAAAAAAGACTAAACTAACATTTTTTGCAAATCGATATTTTTGTTTATTATTTACGAAGTTGTTGTAATTTGTTAAAAAAAACCAAAAATCTCGATTTGCAAAAAAAAATTTAGTTGAGTCTTTTTTATATTTTGGTAACGATATAAGCTTTACCGATATTTTTCGTTTGTATTTATCTGTTAATTTATGTTTGGTTTCCAAGTTCTATTTTTGCTAATTGTTATCAAAACCCTTATACGTGCCAGTTAGAATGATGGTGGTCTAAGTCAAAAATTCAAAAAAAAAAATGAATAACCCAATTTTTCTTTTTAGTTTGATCAGATCTGTAATCTAAGAACTTTTATTTTTGCAATTTATAGAAAATGTATCCTTATACTGACATTACTCATTTTATGCACACCAAAATTGTTTTTAGTTAGTTTAAAAGTGGTCTAAGTCACACTATATCCACTAATATTGATGTGTGGTGATGTAAACAACAATTTTTTTATTTATAATGTCCATTTTAGGTGATTCAGATAATTTGAATAACACTTAAAATGAAATTATTTGTAAAGTAAATAATAATTTCAATATAAAGTTTTTAGACAAACAACCTGTAAATATTTATAAATATTTTTTTGAAAAAAAAAATATTTTGTTTTTTTCTTTCATTCTTGTAAGGAAGTATTACTTTTTGTTTTTTTTTTCAATTTTTTAAATTTTGAGAAGAAAGAAAGTGACCTAAGTCAGTGCACCCTCTGAAAGTAGAGGTTCCCTTAGAAGTACCAACGTTGTCGATTTCTTTTATAAAAGTTCGATATAGTTGTAGGATATTCTATGAAAAAAATGTTGTGCTTCGGTGGAAAAATATTTTTCAAATGACTCAAACATAAACCATTGCATATCCCAGAACGGATAAAGTGTGACTTAGACCACTATCATTCTGACTGCCACATATGTGGTGGAATAACCAAAAAGTGATTGTCTGTCGACCAGTGTAATTGAAATATAATTTTGCTCAAATCATAACTTGCATATACATATATGACCGCTTGGAAAAATAAATATAACTGTTACCACATTTAATCAAAACGAGCAGAAAAAAACTTTTGCTGAACGTATTCATTTTAGCCATCTACATTTGTAGATAATAACATCTACAGTAACTCAAAGGTATAATGGGACACTGAAGTAAATTTGCTTCAAAATCAAAATATCACTATTGCTTCAAAAATAAATCCCAAATGTTTGTAACATCCAGAAATAAACGAGGACTACCTTCCTGCATTCAAATTGGCCTAGGATTCCAGTCTGCCTGTGTGTATGCGCCCTACTGGTTACCATCTATATAACCTATTATAACTTCCATGCCCAGAAAATGTCAAAAATTTTGTGTCAAGCACATTGGTTCAGATTAAGATACACAGACGTGTTCGAAAAAATAAGAACAACGTGGACGAACAAATTCAAGGTGGCATACAAATAAAACTATATACTTTTTTCAAATTATGTTTTTGAATTTATAATTCACATTTATTTCTGAAATAAAATGCAGTAACAAAAATATTAAAATGCATTTCCTGACCCTTATGCACTCGTCATTATAAAGAAATGTCCAAAATCAGCTGTTCGAAATAATAAGAACAGAGAAGAAAACAGCACGTAATTAAAAAATTAATAATAATTAATTAAAATTGAATGTATTATTTTGGTATTACAATTAATAAGAAGTAACTCCGCCTCGATTTGCTATGACTTTTTCTTTGCTTCTGGACGTCATGGAGTTAATTAAAGTACGGCACCTTGATAGGGTGATATTTTCCCAAGAATTCTTGGCAGCGGTCAACATTTCTGCAATATTTTTTTGGTTTGGCAGCCCTCACGCCGGTATTTACATCCTCGCAAAGATGTTCAATCGGATTGAGGTCTGGTGATTGCGCCGGTCATTCCAAAACCCATACTATGTGATCGTTAAACCACTTTTTGCCTTCTTCGAGGTATGCTTGGGGTCGTTATCTTGTTGAAAGACCCATCGTAATGGCATATCCTCTTCCGAATAAGCTAACTTTACTTCCTGGAGGATTTTCTCAACATAATAATTAGCATCCATTATACCAAAATATTTACTAAAGGTCATACGCCGTTCCTTGTGAAACAACCCCACAACATTAGTTTTAAACCTCCATGCTTAACCCATTTTGACCCAGTGTTCGATTAATCGAACAGTAAACAGTAAGAAACAGCGAAAAACAAATTTTGGCTGGGCTTTAATGGGTTAACAGTTTTGCACGCGTATCTGCTTTTAAATTCTTGAGGACGTCTAACATACTGTTTTTCATTGCCACTGTCGAATAGTACGATTTTAGTGTCATCTGTCCATAAAATATTCCTCCATACCATCTCTGGTTCGTTAATAAAACTTTTGGCAAACTGAAGCCTGTTTTTCAAATGAATGAATTTTGGTAATGGTACCTTTCTCGGCCTTCTTCCCTAAAATTAGGCTTTTATAAGTCGTTTTCTAATTGTTGATGAGGATATTGGAAGGTTCAGTTAATTTTTAATTTGTGATGAGTTTAGGAAAGGCTGTTTTATTACTGATCCGTAATATTGCATTATCCTGTCCCTAGGAATATTTTATTGTTTTGAACTCATTTTGATCCACTTTAGTTCTTATATTCATATAGTTTCACAGGAAAATGCTAATATTATATTTTCAATTTGTAATATCGTTGTGTCCAAATGTGAAATAACAGATTTAAAAATATTTATTTTATTACTTCTAGCCACTGTAGACGTACTTGAGCATGTATGCACGGTGAGATATGCAAATATCTATTCATTCCATTTATTTCAGTGATTTTTTTGTCCATTCGCTGTTAGTCACTTTACACATGCAATTTTAACAATTTATTTCACCATTTTGCGCATCTTCCCAGCAATTAATTAAGAATATTTACATACACATGTATATATAATTACGAACTCGCATATAAACTGGCACAAATGCATATTCCCCTAAATAAATGACAGTACGTACTACACAGGCATGCTTTGCTCTTTGGTATGCGTGCACTCTTTTTAGTTGTGCCTGCCTGAAAGTATGCACTTTAATACATATTTAATTCGCTCCCCATTATTCACTACAAAACTAAACGCAGTAGCAACGACACACACACACTTGCACGTATGTATGTATGAGTGCGTATCCTTTATATCATTGACATAAATATAAAATATCAACAGGAAAACTATTAAGCTGGTAAGATGGTTGGCATTAAGTTTTGTTGCGGGGGCGGTGAGGCCTCTTGAAAGACGGTGGCTGTATGATGGAATAGATCTCAACGAAGGGTTATAAAATATTTCTAGCTGGCTTTTGATGTAACCTAGTTTTGAAAGTAAAACATCCTTAAGATATTTCTATGTGCAGAGATAATATTGTTTATTTAAAACTCAGCAAAGAATTAAATGATACATATAATTGAGTTAATATTTAAGAGTTGAGGTAATTGACTCTGAATTGGGTCAATTTAGAAGGCAATTATTTCTGCCAATTTAATTCAATTGTAGAGCCAAATGAGCCTAATTTCGTTACTGCCCTCATTAACACACATTGAAACATTGAATGTTCTGGCAGTTAACCGAGATCGTCGCATTTATATTTATTGTGCCAATATGTTGAGGTAAGATTAACCACCTCAAAACGCGAGCTTGCGCATTGCGTTTTAGAAAAGTAGGGGGTTAATTAAAACACATCTTCCTATGATGTGGAAGGTATAAATATGCTCTGTTCGTCACTGCGTATGATTAATAATAAAAGTAAAGCTTATTTTATTCAACGCCACATGGCGTATGATTAATGCTTGACATCATATTAGTATAACGTATACGTCACGTTGTTCCAGGAAAATTAGGCAAATTTCGAAAACATTATTCGTACCTTTTCCGTCCGCCCACTTAAAGCCTCTGAATTATTTCCTTGTCAAACTTTGCCAGACTTTGAATCGTTGTTTCCTGTTTTTGTGTATGTGCCTCCCTTCTGTGGCATAAATTGAGTTCTTTTAAATAGCAATATTTGACTATCAACATTTCATTATGCAACATTTTGCACAACTTGGAAATGGTACACACACAGTGGTAAAGGAAAAACGTATATATTTTTCCTTTTACGGTCGCTGTCAAGCCATCAACCGTCAGCAAGTAATGGCCCCAGATGATGGTGAAAACGATTTCGTTGTCTTTGTTCATTAAATTCAAATGTTAACAAAACTTTATGCCCAGGAATAATTTAACATTAGAGGTTTGATGAAAACTGGAAACGCCAAGGAAAGAAAAGGGGTTCCACGGCGGCCAGACAGATACACGAAGAAGGCGCAGGGAAACGGATGCAAAAACAATACTCATCCGCAGAGAACGATGAGAACAAACAACCGCCAGAGATCCAGCATAACTTAAGCGAAAGCATTCAGTCTAGGTTTTTTGCGTAGTAACAAAAAACACACACCATTGATGTTAACAAAAATTGGCCAAAAGAGAGCAATCTTATGAGGATGGTTGTGTGCTTGTCTATATATGTGTTCCTGTTGATTTGGGTATGAGCGGGTAGTTGTATGCGTGCTGGTATGAACTATTTGGCTGGAAATATATAATCTTAATTATACACATTTGCAAGTTAATGACCGCAAATATTTGTTTTCTTCTTTTTTTGAGAATTGCGTCGTAGTTTTGTTGCGAATGATGCTGAAATGTTGCTATGCCTGTTTAAAAGGAAATTAAATTTAAGGGAAATGAAAGGAATGCAAGAAAAATCTGATATCATGATATTTGGTCTGCTACCAAACATGAATCTCAGACAGAGCGACGGATAACAACAATTCCCATAAGCAACCCAGAAGGGAGATAGGATAACTTATTAAAACCAATGAGCTGAGCGCTTTATATTTTTACATCAGTTTTATGAAGGCTCCACGGCCGCTAACAATAATTTTCTGGCTCTTATTACACCGTACAACAATTTTTGAAAAAGTAGTTTCACTTAAACGGGATGATATACGTATGAAATTATTGGCAAACCTTTTTTAGTTTTTCATTTCCTGGATAAATATAAGGATAAGGATACAATTATTTTATATACTTGTTTGCACCCTATGATAACGGTATTAGTGTCAAATTAAAGAGGAGAATATCTATTAAAAATACTTCAAATATCATTATTCTATCTGTACTAGTTCAGCGTTAATATATATTTCAAGTTTACCCATTAGTTTTTCTTAGTTTATTCATATCTTGCTTTTTAAGAGACAACATTTTAAATGGTTGTTAATACTAAACTAATACAGATAAATGTTTAGAAATTAAGGTATTTTTAGCACATATTCTCTTCTTTGATTTGACATTTATACCGGGTGCGAATAAGTATTAAAAATAATTTTTGAAAAATTCCATCCCTGGGAAATTTGTAGTCCTTTTAAGCGGAAACAAGATATGAAAATTAAAAACTAAAGACGCCAACAGTTTTGTTGTATATCATTTTGTTTAAGTATAATATGGTCGGTCGGACAGTGTTATACCATTCGCATGTAACATTTTCTGAAGTATTTTAACATTCTCTACTCGAACACGATATTCAATTTGTTTATGGAATCTACTTCCTAACAGGGAATGACAGTGGCAGAGATCTCTCAGTGCAGTTTACTACCACAGTTCTCAGGAACGAACCTACAAACTTTGCTGGAATTCGACAAACAAGTGTTCTGCAATTCCATTAACCTCTCGAGAGCAAAAAGTGGTGAAAACACAAATATTTGACTTTTGCAAAAAAAAGAAAACACAAACAAACATATCAACGAAATAAATCCACTTTTGAATTCTAGGAAATCGTTATTTTCACTCCTATGGTATTATAAATGCACACTCATACACATAGTTAACATCAAGCTACATGCAAGTACATATATACATATATACACAAATAAATTTCCCATTTCACCAACACGTACGCACACCTTTGTTTGGCTTAATTTTTTGAAACAGGATAAAAGTGCTTGCGTGTGTGTGTATTTTCCGGTTAAAAGTTGTTGAAAACTTGTTTATACTTCATGCAAATATTTAGCTAGCAAAGTATGAAATATGCATGCTATAAATTATATACCTGCGTACACATGTACATCAACATACATAGCTACATATGTATATGTATGTACAGTGTACACTGTACACATAAAGCCTTATCCTTTGTGTATACGTACATACATAAGTAAACCAAAATCTGAAAAATAGCTTCTAAAATAACATTAGCAAACATGATGAGCGAGTTGTATGAATGAATTTAGAGCCCCTTTAGTGGAAGGCCGACAAAATATTACAAAATTTTATTAAAAAGTTTATTATCAGTGGAAATTTGAAACCAGTTGTGGTTGCGGGAAAATCACTCGTAATATTTGTGTGGCAATAACATTGAATAACGAGGGTGGATCGAAAAAATTGAGACTTTTGTTGTTAACGGATTCTGGTAAGCCAAAAATATACGTGTACTATTCTTTTTGAAGGTTTACTTCTGTAATTAATTAAATAGGGGGCTAAAGTCGAGGTGTCGAGTGTAATTTTTTCTTGTTTTATTTTTACATTTTCATTGCCGTTCCGTTTCAGGTCTGCTTATTATAAATAATTGTCCACTGTATTCAAAAAAATTTCCAATCTTCTGGCGTATGGACAGTTTTATTTCGGATGAAATCATTTATCACTTTATTTGTGACAAGTAAACAGCTTCGTGGTGTGGCTTTTTGTTTTTCTATGTTGGGTAACCACCCCTCGACGCAACCGATTCGATGTTTCATTCGTGATAAAGCTGATAAATCGGAATTCCAGTTTGTGCAGCCAAAAGGATTTTATATTTTTTGATTTTAACACCACCACAGCGCACATGACAAAACACCACACCCGGCAGACAACCATTCGTTTATTGGTATTTATGTGCTCTACTGGTTGAAGTGTTGTTATACTCTGAGAATATGGGTGCGGTGCGTTTTTGAGTCCAGATTGCTTGGAACTGGACAAAGTGGCAGGTATGGTAAACATTGTTCTTGGCAAGCATCTTATGTGTATTAAAACGGGTCGCAAAAAAGTTGTGGTTTGTTTTATGAATACCCGCAAAATATGTTGGCTTTGTCCATACGCATATCTAGAGGAACCTTTAGATAGGGAATTACTCATACTTTATTACCCAAAATTTTATTTTGTCAAAAACTGAAACACAACCGCCGTTTTCGAAGAGGTTATTTGAAATCGCTTTAGCTAAGCGAAGGCAAGTGATATAGCTGAACTTTGAAGCCACTTCTTTCAAAACAAAATATGATTGGTTTTATCACAAAGCTTTGTGCTAATTTACTGTCCATGGCTGTATGTATGAATGTTGATATATATATGGCACAACTTTCTGCTGGTTATAGACACAAATCCTTATAAATAATGGCCCGTTATGACGAGAATTTCTCGGTCACTTCCTGAAGTCGTATATTCATTTAATATCTTGACGCTTTGACTGTATTCAGTGCATGCAACACACTCCAATCAAAGGGAATTATTTAATAGGCTACAATTTTTTGGCCGATACCTTTGTGTACATTGAGTCATATATGATTGATTCATCAAATAAAAACACAAAAAATGTTTAATAATTAAAAAATGCTAAAATTCCAATTTTCGTCGAAGATTGTTTTAATATTAGTATTCTCATTTCTCTCAGGTCGGATCACATCCGCTTATACTTTCAAAAGGAGGTAACTATGATGGCTACAAATGTTATACATTTCACTATCATATAGATACTGTGTTTTAGGAACAGTCTCAAAATATAGAAAAAAATCTGCTGGCACTCTCTTTATAAGAGGCAAAAGAATTAAAAAAAAAAAAAACAATTTTTGTTTAATTAGCGCGAAATAGCCGTTTAAAAATTAAATAACAGAATAAATGGATTTATTTGAAGAAACTTTATGAAAAAGCGAACTACTTTTCCATAAAAATGTCAATGACGTATTATGTGTTAATATCTATATTTTTGTCAATTCAGTTTAGTATAGATCATTACGTAGACAGATATATTTAATGAATATAATCCATTCGAGAATTACATGTGGCAGTTAGTATGATAGTGGTATAAGTCACACATTAACCGTTTTGAGATATGTACTGGTTCAATTGAAAAATATTTTTCCACCGAAGCACAACATTTTTTTCTTATAATATCCTACAACTATATAAAACTTTTATAAAAAAAAACGAAAATGTTGGTACTTCTAAGGGAACCACTACTTTCAGCGGATACACAGACATAGACCACTTTCATTCTTCTCAATATAGAAAAAATTAAACACACAAAATTTTTATATTTTTTTTTTCGCAAAAGTAATATTTCCTTACCAAAAATGAAAGAAAACACAAAATATTTTATTTAAAAAAAAATCATATAAATATTTACAGTCTGTTCGTCTAAAAACTTTATATTGAAATTATTATTTTACTTTCAAATAATTTAATTTTATACGGTATTCAAATTATCTGAATCACTTAAAGTGGACATTATAAATAAAAAACATCATGGATAGCATTCCACAGAGACTGCCGATTTTCGTAGAAGTGCAGTAATATTACAGGAAAATATATTTTTTTTATTTAGCCAAACCAAAAGAAATACAAATATTTAAAAAATAATTTTGTACGTAAATATAATATTTTTATTATTTCGAATCACGCTTATAAGGCAAGGCTACCAATACGTTTACATATCGAAATAATACTTTAAGTCAATTCAAAAAATAAATATTCTTTATTTATATCTTCAAAAAAGCTTAAATACCATAAATATTGGTATATAGTGGGTGCTACAGCTGGTTGTATTTCCATTCTCTTTTAATTTCAAGAGTACAAATTTCCATTATCTCACGTACATAGAGCAATATAACCTAACTAAGTAAAAAGTATGCATTTTGAAAAATCTCTTTATTTTGCATGTCAATGCAGTCAGAGGAATGTATACACCGAATTCCATGATTCTAGCTGCGGCCATGTGGTTGGAACCATTTTTATCCCCTTTTTCCTATTATACACTCTTAAGAGTACGACTTTCTAAAATCTCTTTATTTTGCGTGTCTATACAATTAGAGGAATGTACACACCGCATTTCATCATTCTAGCTGTAGCCGTTTACATAGTACTATTTTTATCCCTCTGTACCCATTGCATCCCTGGAAAGTATGAATTTGGAAAAAACATTTTATTTTTGTGTCAGCGTCAGCGTAGACATAGTTATAAGAGTTCGCACTTATTTCGAAATCATTGACGCTATATAATAAATGATTGGTGTTACAAATAACATCAGAAGGACATACTAGCCCTTGCCACAATACGAATGGACATGTTGGTATATGAGCAAGGCCTTATTTATATTGCACACACACATTAGCATGTTGCGATTTAATTACAAGGAGTCAACATCCACAAAACAGACAAACGGAATTAATTAAATCCGGATAATTAAGAGCACTTAAATAAAATGTGTTTGGCAGATTATCCTCGGTGTTGTTCAGAGATTTGGTCATTTCTTCCGCTATCTGGATGTGAATTACCCTCAGATTGAGAAATTTATTGTATTCTACCAGAAAAAAAAATAACAATTCGTCCTTGGGATGAAATCTTGACCGTTTGATAAGAATCAAATGCCACATAAATAAATAAAAGGCCATCACTGAAGGGAAAGACAACATTGACAGAGTATCCAAACATTTTCGGTAGCTGTTCAGGGATAATAGTGATGGTCGTCTCACCCCCCATACAATACAAGGTCAGCAAGATAACGGCCAACGAGCGAAGAGAACATTGACAGCGACAGAAAATTGCCAACATATGCTGGAAAATTTGGCACAACATTTTATAATCGAACTATGCTATGCACCTATGCTGAAACTGGGTAAGATCGGTTCAGATTTAGATATAGACCCAAACAAATGTCACTCCCTCCGCTCTAGAAACCATTTCTTGCACCCGATTTTCTTTAAATTTGGCACAACATCTTATAATCTAACTAGAAACACCTATGCTGAAAGTGGGTATGATCGGTACAGATTTAGATATAGCCCACATACAAATGTCGCTCCCGATTTGACGTTTTCCGCTCTAAAATCCACATATTGTACCCGTTTTTCTTTAAAATTGGCGCAACATCTTATAATCCAACCTATGGTGAAAGTGTGTAAGATAGGTTCAGATTTAGATATCGCCCTTGTGAAAGCGGGTCACATCGTTCCAGGTTTCAATATACCCCTATACAAATGTCCTTTCCGATTTAACATTTTTTGTCAAACATATACATTTACAGGATGCAAAAATCCTTCCCGATTTCACTTTTTTACCAAATTGAATTGTAATGAGATAGAAAGTCCGTCCGTCTTTAGCATTTTCTTACTTGTTTGGGAGATGCCCATATGTCCATACTTTGGTATAACACAAATGGGGTCCCATTCTGATCTATTACAGCTCTAGAAACTACATCTTACATCGGATCTTCATCAAACTTTGCAGATCATGGTATTTTTCAACCAGGAATACCTACCATGAATGAGAAATATATAGGCCCATGTTTTGGACCAGGCCCAAAATGTAGTTATAGGCCCCCATTTGAAATGTCGGTCCGATTCATCCTATTACTACTGTATAATTTGTATTTGTCTGTCGGATAATTGGATCAATTACCATATTATTAACCATATTCGTTAAATATGACTAAAGATTAATTTATAGTATAATTTATATGAACTACATAAAATTGCTCCCATGAAATAAATGGTTTAGTAATCAAAGCGAGGTAAATATGCAGGGAGTGCCTCCCCGACTTTAGCCTTTCCTTACTTGTTTTTAAATAAGTTCACTAATTTTAGTGTAAAAAATCAACTTTTACCCCCTCCACTAACACGAGTTGTCAATGCTAACACACATACACACACGAGATATCCAACTTTTTATTTTTGCTGGACATTTGGTGTGAATGCGAAGTCAAAATAGACAAAGTTGAAAAATGTAAAAAAAATATGTTTGTTGAACAAATTAAATAATCTACAGATCGTTTCTTCTTTCCCATTCCGATGAGTTTTAATGGGTTTTTATACTGTCAGAAAAAATATATATTAAAATATTTAAAGAAAACATGAGTCTCACATCATTTACATTGATATTTTTAAACAGGCATTGTTTTCTTCTTTATGATGCTAGCTATTAGAAAATGGAACAAAATATATTTTCTGTTTTGTTCCTATATATGTATCATCGTTTGCCACAAAAATTGCATGTTAATTGCATTGACATTATTTACCACGTAATTCGAACGTTAAAATTACTTGGAAAGTGGAATAGATTTTTCTTATGAATTAAAGGGGCATTTTGTTCGATTTAGTTTTGGACTTTATTTCATTTGGGCTTTTGACATAATTGGACTAAATCCCCAGTTTGTTTATTAAAATCTATCTTGTTGATTTTTTTAAGTCATGAAAAATGCCACAAAATGCCAAAAATCGACAAGTTTTATTTTTTGGAACAAAAGTGTGACGACGAGTTTAACGATAACTTTTTCATATTTTGCAAAATGTTTTTTTATTATAATTATGTGTCTTTATTTCAATATTTTATTTACAAATATATATAATGCCTCAGCGACAAGTATGGTTTTATAAAGGCTATCAAACCAGCCACAAAATTTGCTCTGCAACAGATACTGCGACAGTGTTTTTGCAGTAATGCTTTTTAGTCCAAATAAGTCAAATGAAAACAACGAAGGAAAGGCTAAAGTCGTGCGGAGCCGACTATAAGATACACTCCACTTTTCCCCCATTTCAAATGAATTCGGTGAATAAAGTGATATCGGAAACGATTTTTGTATCGATACTATTATGTGGTCTATAGAGCGGAAAAAGTCAAGTTGAGAGCGAAATGTGTTTGAGAGCTATATCTAAATCTGAACCGATCTTACCCACTTTCACCACAGATGTTTCTAGTTGAATAATAAGGTACTGTGCCAATTTTGAAGAAAATCGGTTGAAATATCTGGTTTCTAAAACGGAAGAAGTCAATATTTGGAGCTATATATAAATCTGATCCGATCTGACTCACTTTCAAAATATATGTTTCTAGTTGAAATATAAGGTGTTGCGCTAAATTTCAAGAAGATCGGTTGAAATATAAGGCCTCTAGAGTGGAAATAGTCAAATCCGGAGCGATTTTTATATGGGAGCTATATCTAAGAAAACTGGTGAAACTATGTGGTCTCTAGAACGGAAAAAGTCAAATCGAGTCAAATGTATGGGAGCTATATATAAATCTGAACCGATCTCACTCACTTTAACCATAGATGTTTCTAGTTCAATTATAAGGTATTGTGCCAAATTTGAAGAAAATCGTATGAAATATGTGGTTTATAGAGCGGAAAAGTCAAATCGGGAGCGACATTTGTATGAGACCTATATTTAAATCTGAACCGATTTGCTTCAAATTAAATAGCGTTCGTCCCTTACCTGTGTCAATTACAACAATATAAGGACAATATAAATCGATTCAATACGTGATTCTATGCCGATCTGTATAATAAACGATGGGTCCATCTCGTTTCTAAATTCACAAAGACATAATACCCTAGTGGATATTTTAATAGTATAATAATATTTTTGGAAAATACCCCATTTTATATTTGTTCACAGTAAATAAGTACATCTGTACTCTAAACACACTGTAAACTTCAGAATGTGGTTTTCAGTAGTGTGTGAGATATCAATTAAAATGTAGAAGTACTCAAACGTATTTATTTTTTATTGTTTTCTTTCGTTACAGGGCTGTCACAGTTTTCAAAATGTCATCAATACCTTCAAAATGTTTCGAATTCCTCTCATACAATACTCAGGTAATGCTATTTTATTATCATACAAATTTATTGT
Organism: Polietes domitor; assembly: GCA_947397865.1. Taxonomy (NCBI): domain Eukaryota; kingdom Metazoa; phylum Arthropoda; class Insecta; order Diptera; family Muscidae; genus Polietes; species Polietes domitor. The sequence continues at coordinate 173,843,799 of OX377621.1, read as the reverse complement.
CATTCTGGTATTCTGGTGCAACAACGTTGGTTTATAAAATCCTACCCCGTTTTCGAATGGCCATAAAAATCTTGAGTGGAGGATATTATGTTGTCGGCTGTGCCCGATTTTAGATATTCCTTGCTGAACTCAGGCTATACTTCGGACAACTTTTATTTCGAATAGTTAAATTTGTGACATTGTGTAATGTCTTTTTTCAGTTATTATGTTCGAATTCCCACTATCCCTTCTCATCTCATCTCTGAATTGCAATCCAGTGGGCAATTTCACTTTCCACATTTTTTCTTGCGCGCATATTTTCCCAACACTTTCCAAATGTCCAAACGGTATTTGGTGTTTCGATACGCCGGCAACATTGTTTATTTTATATGAATTTGAAATGTGTATTTTTATCTGTTTGAATAGCTATTGAACAGAGCATTTATTCGCCACAAAAAAAAGAAAACAAAAAACATAAAATATCGCACAAATCCAAAGCAGTTCGTCCCGTCCGTCCCATTCGCCCAATCGAGCAATTTCAACTCAAGCGAAAGTGTGAATTGGAATTTGAATGTTTCATTTAAATTCGCGCATTTTAAAAAACATAAATATCCACAAATTGGAAATTACGTAGCAATAAAATTTAATTATAATGTTTGTGTGAATATATTTATAAACCTTAAACAAATAAAGCGAACAAGAACAAAACAAATACACAAAGCAACCCACAAAACTGGACAACGGAAGGCAGCAATCAACAACTGTCGGTCTGCCCACAAAGGTCGAACAGAAGAAAGCTGCGAACGCAAAAAAGCACCATCAAACAAACAGCATTGCGCTGCAGAACAGAGATTTTTGGATTTCATTTCACAAAAGAAGTTAATTAAACAATTTATAAAGTGTGAGCAATTAATGGACATTATTAAATACCGCACTGGCAAATTTAAATATTTTCAATATTCTGTTTGATACAGCGGTGACGGGCGTCGTAAAATTGCGAATGCCATGACTTTGAAGTTGCCACAGGCATACAAACATATGTAGATACATGAGTTGTTATAAATGAATTTGTTTATAAACAAATGCGAACAATAAATTTGTTTATTTAAACTTGAACGCACCCTAACGCTGGGCAAATATTCGGTCATTACCATGTCATGTGTGACAGGTGATTGAAAACAGGCTGACTGAGATTTCTGATACCCTGGAATTTAATTCATCATTCAATTTTTGCAACTCTTATTTGTTAAAAGGCAGGAGGATAGAGAGCGGCTGATACTAATTCAGGAAAAATTAGCAAATTTTCACTAAGAAAATATGTTTGAAAAAAAAAATTAAAAAAATTGTAGTTAATTAAATAGGGTGGAGAAGTGTCTTATATCAGACCAACACTCTATTTTTTCTTTTATGTGTATTCATAAATATTTTTAAAATTTTAAAAATTCGATATCTTGTCAATATTGAAATTAGCACGGCCAAAGTAGTGCATGCAGATATCTGTTTTAACAGACCCTATTCATTCAAAAAATTTCTTAAACATTCATAAAATGCTTAGGAAATCAAGTAAACACGAAAATGAACCTAAAAAATTTTCAAAATTTTATATTGTGTCATAGAACGGATTCTTAGGGAAACACTTTTCAAGTAAGAGACCAGAAGTAAATATTTTTAAATAAATATAAAATCCTTTTGCCTTGTTCATATTCGCAAAACTTACCCAAATCCATTGGCTGTGGCAAATCAATCACGCTTTTTTTGATATTTATTTATTTCATTTATTTAAGAATTTCTTAAATTGAATTTAAATTTCCTTCTGATATTTTACATCTAAAATAATGAAAAATTTCCTGTAATTTAAATGTGTTCTGTTTTCATTTGGTTTGTTTATTGGTTTTCGTTTTCTTTCTGTTTTCTTAAAAACTACCACAAAATAATAGTTTTAAAAACATTCAACATTTATCAATATACTTGAAATACATTATATATATATATAAAAAAACTATATACTTAACTAATAATTGGTTTAAATTTAAATTCAAAGAATATTTCTTTTATCTACAGAAAATCGTATATATTTATATTAGTTTGAAAACGTTTAACGTTTGTCACATTTCAGTTTGCAAGACAAATACAATTTGCACATTCAGCTCCTAAAAGTAGACTTTGAAATATGTCTATGGCACACAGCACAAAGTAGGCTTTGTTTGTAGGGTTTGCGCAAAGTCTACTTTTAGGCATACAAGTATGATTTGTGAACTATTGTGGGTGTGTGTGTTTGACAAATTATTTAATAATTTCATAATAATTTATGCCGACAACCAAAATATGCTGTTGACACACAAATATCATAGCTAATAATTCATTAGTCAATGCTTAATTTAGTTTAATGTTTATTATTTACAAAAGGAATATACTATCAACTAAACATCATATTCTATATAATAAATTTATTTAACATCTAGTGGATAGTAAAAGGATTTAACCCTTGGCGGGGCAACATGACACAGTTGTTCATTAATGTTCGCATGTTTGTCACACAAGGGTTAATTGCCATATAGATTCGTTTCAGTTTATTAAGTACTAGTTTGATGCGTAATCCTAATTTTGGTTTAATCTACACAGACTTAGGTTAGCTCTGGAGTGCCTGTTAAATTCGTATTTATGGGAATTAAATTGCAAAGGAGAATTGGTCAAGCTGCATTATATACAATCAAAACGGTAAATTATTTATTCAACCAATATTTTCATTACGTCCAATTAGTCTAAAATTAGAACTACACACCCCACTTTTTGTCATCTATACAAAAATTATGTATTCTTTTTAAGAATTTTGCCATCCATGGTAAGGGCTAACCGGACTGTTCTGAAATTATGTTCTTTCAATTCTGTTTTCGGGAGTTTCGATTCACGAGAAATACTTTTCACATATATTAGAGCGATTTGAGTTAGGAACTATGCGGTGACTGGTGAGATCTACAACCAATCCTCGAAGCGTTGAAATTTGTAATGAGTTTTAAGAAAGTTATTTTCTCTTGAAACGACTTACATTTCATGAAAATTTGGTGAGGGAGATATCTAAGATCTCCAAATTGAATTAATTTACGAAAGTTATTTTCACCTAAAAGTCGACTCTGTGTATATTTAGATTCATCTATCATTACTAGGACTGATAGGACATTGACAAGATTTTGACTGTGGTTGAAAGAAATTGGTCAGAAAGCCATTACGACTATTTAAATTTATTTTCTTATATCAATCAGTAAATATTTGGTATCAAATTCGACCAGCTGCCCTTTAAATCGTCATCAAAATCTCAGCAGGTTTTTTGTACTTTCGATAAGACTTTAACTTCGATGTGGACGTATAGAAGTTGAAGACATCCCGAACTACAAAAAAACACATGAGTCAATCCATGTCAAGCGATACGGGTTTTGACCTCGATAGTTGCGATTGTTTGGAAAGTTTATGTATGTATTCTTCTCACAAAAATATTTTATACGTATTTTTGGAAAAATTGAATTTTTTCACGAGTTAACAGTGAAAAATACTAATTTTTCAAAAAGGTGTGCTCATTCAATCTTCTATAACTCCTGAAATACTTGACCGATTTTCAATTACTTTCAAAATATTGAAATAGTGTGTTATAGCTTGGTTAGATTATTTATGTTATGAAATTTTAATTATGTATTTTATTTTGATTTTCGTAGATTACAGCGTGATTCCATTGAAACGGGTGTGACACTTTTGCTTAAATATGTTTAAATATCCCCCATATTCATTGAATGAGATTTTTACTATATTGCCAGTTGAAGACCACATATTAATCGGAATATTATTGCAAATATACACGGGTTTGACCTTAGCTTTGAAGAAAATCTTGAGGTTTTACTTATTTTCTTGAATTCGGAAATGTTCTTCCATTACATGACTTTATTCATTTTTGCCAATCAAAAGATTATTTCATACACTTTATACTAAAGTATACGTTACTGACATATCTTTATGAATATAGGAAATATAGGATATTTAAATTGTAACGGGCGTTACATTTTGACGAAAATTCTGTACGATACCATCTTATATCTGGAAAAGGAAAAGATCAGACCCATCGTCATTATTTTTTTGAAACATAATGCAAAATATGCATTACGAATGTTTATCGCCTTTTTAATTATAAATTGATTTTGAAATTTTGTCGAAAAATGGACCACTTTACGTGGAATCACCCTACATTAATCCATTTTTTTATATTTTAAAGTAGCGTTCTTAAGTCTCTTTATAAGCGACTGTTTGAGTTTGAAAGTGGTGAAATGATGGGTTCTATTTTTTAAGATTTTTTTTACAAAATCGACCAGAATTTCTGTGAAAAGTCAACAAAATGATAATTTTTTCATCAGTTCATAAACTCAACTTAAAAAAAGAAAATTTCAAGAAAAAATAGGTAACTCGTGAAAAAAAATTTTCAAATTTTTTTCAAAAAATATTTTTATGAGAAGAATTCATACACAAACTTTTAAAACAATCACAGCTATCGAGGTCGAAAACCGTAACGCTTAACATGGAATGACTCACACGCCTTAAACACTTTCTCCTTCAATTTCCGTTACTTATTCCGAAACCCATATTTCCTGGCTGCTTTTCAAGTCATCTGTGATATTTTTGCATTTTTCATATTATCATTTTGCTCTTTTTGTTTTTCTATTGCTCTTTGTGGAATGGAAAACTTTCTTCCCAACATTGGGGTTAACCTTTGCTCGGTATTCGAGGATTAATAGTAAATTACATCTGGAAGTAGCATTCCAGTTGAATGACTTTGACCAGGCTACGTACAAGTAGAAAACATTCCAACTTGCACTCAATAATGATTTCTAAACTCGTTTAGAAAATGGCACAATCCCAATGAAGGATGCTCTGCGTCGAAAGGAATAATACAATCAACAATCTCTAGGTTCAAAGTTAACTTCCCTAAAATTACAATTACACTTCCAAAAAAACCTAAATTCCAAATGGTATAAAAAAGAGTATTACTAGTAACTTAATCCTAATCCAATATCCTAGCATTCATTCATATGTGTTGGTATGTATGTATGTACGTATGTAAGTAATATCAATATCTATGCTTTTTACAAAATGACGAAACACAATTTTCAGATAATATAGAAAATTCTCCATCTCATTCCCACCTAATTCGCTTAATTACCAAACCCTCCCCCACTGTTTAAATCTATTCCTCAATTTCTGCAACACTATCTAAGCCCAGTTCGTATAATTTGTGCTAGACCCTGTTCGACTGGAGCAGAACTATACATTCGCGCACTCTCAGCTTGCGCCTTACTTATAAGTCGGTGTGCAATACCGGAGGCTTCGCCGTAGTCTCCGAACTGTCCGACGTATTGTCGACATTGGAGTTCTCGGTGCACACGCTGCTGGGTGGCAAAATCAAAAGATTCGAGTGGTTGGAGTTGCAGGAGGACGCAAGAGGGAGTGTGGCCTGGGGTGGGGCCAGTAAATTATTATTCGGATTACAAGCGTAGGGTGCCACTGAGCTGTTGGCCTCCAGTGTGCTCATGTTGGTGCCGCAAGTGGTCATGCCGGTGGTCGTCGTGGCCGTGGAAGATACCATTCTCTGTCTGGGAGTTTTGCCCAGAAACGACTTCCGTTGCTTACCCTTGTTGGGTGCCAACAGTTTGTCCTTCGTTCGCGACTTATTGAAACGCGGAAACATACTATTCTCCATTTGCAGCTGGGCATTGACATCTTTTCGGGCCGCACAAGTGCAGGCCTTCATAAATGACTTCTTGAAGTTGTCACTGAGGAAAGCATAGAGTATGGGATTCATGGCCGAATTGGAGTAGACCAACCAGCTGGTCAGCAAAAATATGGTAATCTCTAGACGCGATATGCATTTGCCTGGAGCTGACGAGATCAGTGTCACCTGTGATATCCAATAGGGTAGCCAACATAGAATATATACTGTGATCACGGTTAGTACCAACTTCGTCACCTTTCGATGCGACCGCTTCTTCTCTTTGGACTTGTGCTTGGGACCCACTGTGTGCAGTTTGCGTATGACCAAGCAGTAGAAGCCCATAATGAAGGTAAGCGGGGTGGCGAAGCCCAATGCCAGTGAGTACAGTATAAATGTGGTACCCGATTGTGTTTTCTGGGCCTCCGGCCATTTAATGTTGCACGATATGTGCTCGCCATTCGACACCGTGTTGGCGAACAGTATCACCGGCAACATTAAAAGGGCCGACGTCAACCAGGCAATGCCCGAAACCATCTTCGATACGGTGGGTGTCCTATAGCGTGGAGAGGATATGGGATGGCAGACGGCAATGTACCTATCGGCCGACATTATCAACAGGAATATCGATGACGTAAACTGTGTTATCGACGTACTCACCATGTACGCCTTGCAGACATAGTCGCCAAACTGCCAGCTGCCATTGTGCATAGTGTACAGCAAGAAGGGAATGCCAATCAGGAAGCACTCGTCCGCTATGGCCAAATTGAGGATGTAGATGTTGGTGACGGTTTGCATTTTGGAAAACCGCAGGACAACATAAATCACCAGGGTGTTGCCAAACAAACCTATGATACAAACTATGGAATACAAAATCATCGTAATTAACTTAATTATAGTATTCTGTCGGTAGGCACACTCTTCGTCATCGTAATCCTCGTACTCTTCCGAGGCATTGACGTACGACGAATTGAAGCTCTTGAGGACCGCAGGCAGGCTGATATTTAATTTGCGATAGAAATCCAGGGCATCCACCTGGAATCGTTGCAAAGTGGACTTTGTGTGTTCCTCTGCATTCGACGAGGCACCCGCCTTTGTAGACATCTCCTGCTCGTCGGTGCGCTTCTCGGCCACCATCATGCGGATGGGGGGGTCACCGGTAGCAGCTCCATGTTGCAGGGTCGATAGTGGTAGTAAGCTCATTAGTAATATGGTTAGATATAAATTCATGGTTGCTGCTGCTGCTGCGTAGTATCTCTGAAGTATGCTAAACGTATTCTAAGAATATCTCAACATCCGCAATGTCGCTCCCGAGGTGCGACCTGCTTCTGTTTTCGTGCCGCGCTGCTGATGATGGTTGAGGAAGAATGAACTGCAGTGCCAGGGAGTCTATCCGTCGTCCTCAAGTATTACGTAGCATATATTTTGGCCAGTGGTCGATGGTTTGTGGTAATAACCTCATTTTTCCTCAATTCCAAGTGTTGTCAAAGCTGTAAATGAAAGAATAAGAAAAGAGAAGACCGAGCATGAGAATGAGTGGGAAGGAAGCACAAGAGACAAAAAACGCTGTGGGAAATTCGATATTCATGGTAGAATTATACACAAGGAACAAATTGTCTGTTCACAAAATACAACTATACCCTAATACTGTAAGAGTGGAAGTGTGTATGTGTGGTTTAGAGAATAGTAGATATATAATATATAGTATAGTTACACAATTTATAAGAACATTTTGACCTAATAAGTGGTTTTTGTGTTGAAGTGGATTTTGTGCTTATTACAACGACCACAGTAACAACTTGGAATGGCAGTAATGTTTTATGTTGGCCCATAAACGTGACTCAGTGCCGTGGCCATTGTAGCTAACCAATGGAGGATGACGATGAGGGTGTAAGTGTGGCCGCATTATACTTATATACGATCTATGTAAATATGCCTGCAGAAGGATGGGAAATCTTGTGCACTAGGGTGTACTGAAAATCGTCATTGTAGATTTCAGCTCAACTATGAAATGAAAAAATACATAATTTTACCATCAACACCTTTTTACAGATAATTTTAAAAGTTATTAAAGTTCTGGTTTCGTCCAAGGTACCTTTAATATTTGTACTATAATTTTGGGCGTATAAGTCTTATCGCGTCCGATTTTACGTCAACTTAAATACAATTAGGGGGATATTGGAATTACCTCACATCTATAAGATCGATAAAAACTTCTACATTTATCCATAGATAAGCCTTGTTTTTTCGCTAAAATGTTGGCTATTGGAAAATAAAACAAATAATTCCATTTTGTATTTAATCATTATTTTTTAAATTCTCTTATTTCTTTAAAAAAGTCAACTATAATTTTCAAATAGTGGAAGTGAAATTCACAGCAGCTGTAGCTTCACCAAACAAAAATAAAATAAGTAAAAAGGCGTTAAGTTCGGCCGGGGCAAAGCTTATATACCCTCCACCTCGGAGTGCATTCCACAGATTAGAGACTGTCAACATTACAAAGAAGTGCATGCACTATCACAATATTTGTTTTAAATAAATATTGATGCTTCATTATTATAATGTTAATAGTCCTCTACTATATAAATATAAAACTTCAAGGCTATAACCAAAAAGTGAAGATGAGGCAGCAATCTTCAAAATTATGCCCTAATTTTCATCAAGCTTCAAAAATGTGCCCTAAATATTATTAGGTGGATACAATTTCCCATAGGGCCGACTTTCCAATTTGATTTCATGATTCCAGCTGCAGCCCAAATGGCCGTACCATATTAATAGAAAAGTACTAATATTGAATATCCAACATGTTTCACGAGTTATAGATTTTTGCTTGACATCATTTGTTCATTTTGACCCTAAATGAACGGATTTGGAAAAAGTCCTCTTATTTTCCATCAGTGGTTTGGTTGGTACCCTTTTTGTCCCTCTTTTCCAATTGTATCCCTTAAAAGTACGAATTTTGAAAAACCCTCTATTTTACGTATCTATGCAATTAGAGTGATGTACACATCGAATTTCATGAATCTAGCTATTGTTGTATCATTGGTACAATTTTTATCCCTTTTCTTCCCAAAAGTACGATTTTAGAAAAATATTTCTATTTCACGTGTCTACGCAATTAGAGGGATGTACAATAGAGCGTACCAGGTTACAAGTAAAAAAAAAAGTTCGCCGTACACCTTCGAATATGAAGTATTATTGAAAGGTAGTTTCAAAAAATTTTTTTTATTTTTTATGCCGAACGTAGGAGTCGCGCTTTTACATTTTTCTATATAACTTCTGCATTTATAAACGGATTTTAAAGTGTGATACATCGATGATTTTGTCTCGACGAGGCCGATTTTTTTGAAAATCGACTTACTTCCTTAGGAAGAGTTTCATGATTTTATGCGAGCTTTAATTTTCTGATATTAGAGTGGTACATTAGGGTAGTAGCAACTGAGATATGGTAAGTACCAGAAGGGGGTGCTTGAGCTCAATGACTTCAAAGACAAAAAATTCGGCCTCGTCGAGACAAAAACATCGATGTATCACACTTTAAAATCCGTTTATAAATGCAAAAGTTATATAGAAAAATGTAAAAGCGCGACCCCTACGTTCGGCATAAAAAAATAAAAAATTTTTTTTTGAAACTACCTTTCAATAATACTTCATATTCGAAGGTGTACGGCGAACTTTTTTTTGAGGTACGCCCTAATGTACAATGACATTTGGATGCTTCTAGCTGTTGTCGTATCATTAATACAATATTTATCCCCATTTGTCCTATTTCGTCCGCTAAAACTTTTATTTACTTTTTGGTGCTTTTACGCTTCAAGGGGAATGTACGCAACAAATTTCTAGTGTATATACAGCAGAAATTAAAAAAAATGCGTAAATAGTCCAAATATTAGGGGGTATTTTCAGTCCTTGTTAGCGCAAAAATTTTCCCTCTGGGCCGATTTCGTCCACTCAATCCCAACCGATTTGCAACCATGAAAAACACTTCTCTGTGAATTTGTCGAATTTTTGTTGAAAATAATTTCTGCTAATATTTCAGTACATCCTAATACATATGTAAGTAAGTCTGCTCTTCGTTTTGAAGAAAGCTGACATAATAGATTAGTGTGGTGACATATTTCAAGACCCATTTACAAATGATTAAGTGCTGCATACTTTGGGGACGACAACTCAATCGAACAGACAGACGTTTGCAATATTTCGTTCGTGCGGCCATAGCAATATAATGTCACATCCAGCAAATCACTCGCAAGTCGTCGCATTTTGCATCTATCAAAGACTGTCCTGGCAACGATGTCATGTCTTTGGCTGAAGTTACAAATGTCTGTGGATCAATTATGGGGAAGACGGATAGAATGGATGGCTAAAGCCTACTTACATCTTACACGAAGTTGGGTTTGTTTATTGGTCAATTTAAGAGTTGTCTTTAGCACCTGTTGTGTTCAAGGTCACTGCATAAATACGAAAAGGAAAAATAGAAAAAATAATTTAATTGAATCAATATGAAACTTAAATGTATACCCTTCAGCTTTGTTCATTGACCTAAATGTAATTTTAAGAGGTTGAAACGAAAGATTACTTTGCTCCACCAATTTGCTGGTGTAACTTTTTTCCAATCCCTATAATAGCTATTCAACTTCCACTTGAAATTGAAGTGATTCAATTACTTTTTCGCATTTTCAATTTTCGTTTCTTTCTCTCCTTTAATTTGGATTTTTCAACTTTTAACCGTCTTTGTCATCGTGACCGTGCCGCTGACTACGATAAAGTATAAATCCCTTTTTAATTTATTCTTTTGTCAAACTCTAGTCAAAATAGCTGCAATTAATAATGACAAGGTACACAGCAGGTTGAAAGTAAAATGAAATAGAAAAATCAAGGACATTAAACTCAACAAAATTGGAAAAAAGCTATTAAGCAGAACAAATGACGACAGAAGAAAGTAACAAAGTTCAAGTCGGTTAAACCCACGCACTCAGTAAGAGTATCCGCAGATATTAAAGTGGACAAATATGTAAAATATGTAGTTATAAAAACATTATTAACAACCAAATCATATAAGTTATAAAATTTTTCATTTCAAAAAGAAGGGGTTACAAAGTTAGACTTATTTGGTTGGCATGAGATAGAAGTGTTAAAATCATATTTTTTCTGTTTAAGTGTATAACCAAATCTATGGCGTAAAAGTCATGCAACGTAATAAACATATTAAAACAATTTCAGCAAAAAATTATGAGTTTTTACTGTTTTTACGACATATTAAAACATCACTACTGACACTTTACGATATAAGAAACTTTAAAAAGCTTAATTTTGCACATCAGCCAACAGCATCCCACGGGCACATGCCAACTGACATCATATATGAAATAGGTCAGTAATGTTTTTTGCAGGACTCCAAGAGCAAGAATGTATCTGCACCTGATGCGATTATGCAGATAAAGGCCATGTTTATGGTGATGCTGATGCCAATAATTATGGCGATCTGGTCGGTTGCTACACAAACAGGATTAAAAGGTGGCTACCGTTCTCAATTCCGTACAATGCAAAAATAATACGAGGATATTTAGCAATCAATTTGTACGTACATACATTAAACAGCAGCCTTTGTATACGTTCGCACAATAACCAACATGTTTGTAGCCATTGCAATAGGGTCATAGAAAAATCAGTAATCAGAACTTAAATATTCCAGGGTTAATCCAAAATGGTTTGGCCAAAATCGCCAATCCTACAAATTGATTTGAAGAATCTTTAGTGACTGTTAGTACTAATTTAGGCCTTAATAAGTTTTCCAGAAACATTTAGAGTGAAAGTTTTCTTGTTTTGGTACAGTTTGGAAATATATATATATATATGCTGTCCATACAAATGGAAAAATAATTTCCAGACAACCCACGAAAATAACGTTTGAACTGTTTAATGATCATTTGCAAAACATTTCGTTACTAGATCAAGCCGTCTGTGAGATAAACGCTCCTAAAAACACCCTTAAACATTATGTTTTCCCGTGTACATTTTTTATGTTGCAGCTTTTTCTAAATTAATAGACCCTTGAAAGCACTTTAAATATAAATTTTGATTCTTGTCTTAGAGTATCTTATTGCTCGAATTGATCGGTTATAGTATTTTTTGAGTTTTTTTCGCATTAGGTGGTAGTATTTTATAAATAACATTCTATAAATATATAGCTGCATCCAATACCTTACGAATGATGCTAAAATTATGAACATCGGCAGGATATTGACGCCACAGCGCTCATTTTTGTAAAATGAGTTTGAAAATTTTGGCTCTGAAAATCCATTATTAAGTTATTTTACAAACATGGAGTCAGTGACATCATGTTTTGTCTGATATTCATCATGTTGGCAATATTCGAAAGGTATTGATTCATTCTATTTATTTTCCATAACACCTCTTACGAAAAGTTTCCGAGAAATATTAGTTTTTAGCTGTCACCTTGAAAAAAATACAAAAATCAATACAAGGGAGTAGGAGGAGTGGACTAGAGGTTATCATATAGTTGGATCCGCCCAATTTTAGCCTTGTTACTTATTACAATTGTTTTATAACTCTGAATTTGGAGACTCGCGTGGCGTCTGATATTTCACTCGATTTAAACGATTGAAACTTTCTTACTTGTTTTATTTTCATATGTGCCAGTTAGAATGATAGTTGTCTACACATTTTAGCCGTTCTGAGATATGCAATGGTTTATGTTTGAGTCAGTAGAAAAATATTTTTCCACCGAAACACAATTTTTTTTTTCTTAGAATATCGTACTACTACATCTAACTTTTATAAAAAAAATCGACAACGTTGGTACCTCTAAGGGAACCACTACTTCCAGAGGATGTACTAAGTCAGTACCACTTTCATTCTTCTCAAAATTGAAAATTGAAATTAAACAAATATATTTTTTTAATTTTGTTTACCAATTTCCTTACCAAAACTGTTTTTCTTTAAGTCGGAATAACAAGCTGCGATAACTAAAACGTTAATAAAAATTTAATTTTTTGCTTAAAATAAAAAATTATATTTTCACATTGCCGCCAATTACAATATAAATATCAGTATCAAAACAAATTTCCAAAATATTATTTTGTGTTGACATTTTTGGACTTAGCCTCGATAACCATAAATTTGACTTACCCTCGAAATTATCCAGGCTAAGTCGAAAATTTTTACGACAAAATTATTTTTTCGAAAATTTTGTATGTATGTGCACATATTGATATTGCTTTTGGCGAAAATTTTGAAAAATAATTTTTTATTTTGAGAGAAATTTTAACATTTTATTTAGATTTTTGTTATCGCAGCTTAGTTATTCAGTGTTAAATAAAAAGCAGCTTTTAATCTGTTTTAAATGGAGACGACCAGAACGTTACAGAGTTTCAGTAATTTCCACAAAATTGTATGTTGAAGTGTTTTCTTGATAGTAGAGGTATTTTGCTTTTGCGCTGCAGTAAGGCACTACTGTGCATTCACAATGTCCGAAATCTGAGATCTCGTTTTTCGTTTCCCAGAATATAAATAACTGCTGCCGGCACGAAAATATATATTTTCAATTAAAATTATTTTAGCCCAAACTTAGTCGAAATTTCCTGGAATTTCTCCATATACAAATATCTGCTTTGTGGGCACTAAACCGTCATTGTTGTATAATGAAAGCAAACGTTTTGCCAGGACATTCGGGAATACCACCTCCACGTGTATGGCAATACACGCGGAAAACCACAAGCAAACATATACCCATGTCAAATTGCACATACATACACGTGCGGGTCGTTGTTATGCGTGGGCTGGAACTGGAACTCCAGTAAAGCGTTTTGTCATTAGCAGCACCATTTTTGCATGAAACGACACAAGCTGTACACTTCAGCAGTATATTGTTTTTCGTTTGTTTTTCCCAGCTACATGCATCATGTCCTCGGACACACCTCATCGTTCAGGGTTATGCAAGTGGAAATTTCCGAATGTTGCAAACACTAGCGCATGGTAATGATGGTAACATGTGGTTTACGACAGATCAGTTTTTGAGTACACGTACGGTACGTTACGGGGTGGCCCAGCTGGAAAATTCCAGCACTGCGGGACAAAGCATTTCTTCGAAGGTATTATACGGCAATAATTTACGGCTGTTGTGTGTTATATTACGGAAACAATTGTATTGTAGATTGTAGACGCCTTTACAGCAGGAGAAAACTCTTTTCGAAACTGGCAGCGTAGTTGTCATAGGTTTACGAAAAGAGAAACACTCTAATATGTGTTATTGTAGTGTCTGTTTTTGCAAATGAAAGTTAATGGTGCCTAGACCCATTTACCCCACCCCATCAAAATTGCATCAGCAACTGATGCACAGACTAGACTGCCATGTGACATCAAAATTGCTATTTCTTACAATGTATCACCACCAAATTACAAAATTGTCTGGGATTATACTTAATTTGTTGACAAATATCTTTAAAATTCCAGCAGGTTCTGCAATGAGAACGTTGATTATTTTTCACAGAATTTTATATTAAAAAATGTCATAATAATGGAAAACGTTTTCGAAGATCTAAATAAAGGAACACAAAGAAATATGAAAACGGTTGCTTCGAATAAACAATGTCTATGTAATTTTTATATTTAGATGGTCGAAATATTTAAATATAAAAAATAGTTCACTGGCATTTGCTTTCAATTTTTCATTGTGTTTTTTCAAGCATCCTTTTTACTAATTATTAAGAGTTAAATTCGTCCCCCGGTATGGTTTTTTTCTGATCCTGTATGTTTTTTTTTTGCTGTACCCTAATTGTTAAAATTCGTCCTTTTTTGTCGATCCTCTTCTGATTGATGAATTGCTTGGTACGACCAAATGTACTTTTAATGAAAATGCAAATGCAAGTACCCACATACACATATTCACAAAATACCATGCACGTGTGTGTTCGTGTGATTAAAAAACAAGCAGATATGGTGATTGTTGCCGTGTGAGACACTACGACCGATTTGAAATGTAGGAGTGTGTGCGTGCAACCACAGGTGCATAGAATTTAGGAATGCACATGCATACGCATGTATCTGTTCTAAGTTTTAAGTTTTTATCTCGTAGTTGCCAGTATGTCTGTGTGTTTGTGTATGTGTGCGTTTGTTTGCTTGTGGTGTTCTGGCCGTTGATGTTAATGACGATGATGGTGATCAAAGAGAAACAATTTTAAGAGAGTCTTTTGTTTCTCAACACCGGCATGGTGTATCCCTGTTTTTTTGTTTCCTTTGCCTTTAATGCAAAAGAAGTGAATGTCTGCCTTCTTCTGTTTTCATTTTCCGCTTTGAAGATATGCAACCCCTAGAGATACTCATGAACACATATAAAGTCTTTGAGATATGAACGTTTCCATAATCATAGTCAAAAGCGATGTACACACAATTGTCTTTATTGTTCATAAGCTCGTATATTCCCAAAGAACTAATGGCATGAGTTTGAACTCAATGTAACCGAATTTCGCCTAAAAATAATTTGTACTGAATTAAATTCCACAGTTTCCTTTGAAGCGGTTACCTCTATTATGGTATTTAGGGGATTTTTTAATTAATGTGTAAAAAATGTCGGGGAATACAATTTAAGTTTTTCGAAATTTTAGGTGATACATATTACGAAATATTCTTGCTACAAAATTTTTAATAAATATTTCACCAATCTGTGCATAAGAAAGTAATCCACATTCCACATCACGTTAAAGTCCCTACTTTTTAAAATACTAACCTACTTTTTAATTTCCCAGTTCTAAGTCGTTTTTTTCGGGACGCCACAATTAAAATAAACAGGGGTCCATTTGACATTTCTTTAGTAAATCATTTTGGTGTTCTCTGTATGTTTAGAGATCATTTTTGCCATAAAATACCATTAGGGTTTGTCATACGCTCGAAAGATATTTTGAAGGAAGATCAAACTATAATAAGTTCCAATTTTGCTCGCTAGAAATTTTGTCTTGGGAAAATAGGGAAAATATAATGAAAAAGTCAAATTCGGTTACAAAAAGTGAATAACTATTTTTCTTAACATCATGATTGGTATATCATGCTATTTTTGGTTATTATATATATACCCCATTTTCTAATGTATTCTGTCTTTCTGACTCGAAAACGATATTAAAAAATTATGGATATATTTTTATCTTTCACTAAAATTCCATTTTTCACCGAAAGTGCCTTTAAAATGTGTGCCCTCATTTTGGTAAATTAGGTCCGATCACAAGCGCTTGTTCAGTTCAATTAAAAATAATGATGATGGCTACAAATGTTGTGAATTTCACTTTCGCTTAGAGTTAGTGCTTTAGTACAGTCTCCCAAAAGGCGGAAAAAAATATTTTAAAAATTATTATTTTTCGAAAAAATATTTTTTTTGGTGGCACGAAAAAAAAGTAACAGTTAAAAAAGTTTTGTTTAGAAATAAAAATATCTCATTTTTTAAGCTAAATATACCCTTCAATAGGATATTATTTCTTTGTGCATCTGCTTGTTGACACCCAAAAGGAAACGAGATCGTTTATTATATAGATCGGCTTAGAATCGCTTTCTGAGTCGATTTAGCAATGTCCGTCTGTCTGTCCATCTATTCTTATAATCAAAGTACATGTCGCATTTATTATCGGATCCTTACTAAAATTGGCACAATTCAGTTTTGCAGGACAAGGACGGACTCTATTTAATTTGAAGCAAATCGGTTTAGATTTAGATATAGCCACCATTCAAATGTCGCTCCCGATTTGACCTTTTGCGCTCTCGAAACCATATGTTTTGAGAGATTTTCTTCATATTTATACCTTATATTTTAACTAGAAACATCTCTGGTGAAAATGAGCCACCTTCTGACATTTCTGCTCTATAAACTACATAATTCAACTGATTTTGATCAAATTTTGCACAAGGCATATATTGCAACTAGAAACATTTATGGTGAAAGTTCGTCAGATCGGTTCAGATTTGTATATAGGTCTAATATTTGTATATAGGTTCAGTTTTTTTATATAGCCCTCATACAAATATTACTCCCCGTTTGACTTTTTCTGCTCTAAAAACGACATAAATTTTGATCAAATTTAGCACAACAGCTTATATTTTAAAAACATCTATAGTGAAAATGTGTCAACTCGGTTCAGATTAATATATAGGTTTTTTCTGCTCTAGAAAACACATATCTTAAAAAGATTTATATTTCGCCTATGAACATACATTATGAAAGAGGGTATCATCGGTCTATGATATAGAACAATTTCCAAAATCATTACCTAATTGAATTGCAATTGCGTAGAAAGAGAAGGGTTTCATAGAGTCGGCCCCGCCCGACTTTAGCCTTTCCTTACTTGTTTTATGAATCAATATGCCTCAATTCACAAAAAAATTCTTCTTGGTAGCGTATATTTTATATTTATTGAGGATAATATTACTCATTCGCTTAGTTATGGAATAGGTCAGAAAAGAATATTGCCCTAAAATTAATATAATCGATATAGATATTTATTTAATTTTATTCATTAAAATAAAATCAAAAAATCATTTGAGAAACAATATAAAGTTTAAATGCAAAACGGAATTGTATATTGGATTCTACGATGCACAATTAAGCTTAAGCTTTTTTGCTACATCATTTTAAAAATTTAAATTTTACTATCAGATTTGTGATGATATGATTTTTTATAAATTCTGCAAAGTGTTGCACGATATTTTCAATTACGTTAAATTGCTTAACCTTTTCTAACTCTTAATATGTTGCCGTATCATATAAATGAGTTTTAAAATCTATCGTGAAAGAAGCTGAAATTAAGAACAAGGGTTGTTTCCAAAATATGCTACTAAATAGAAATTGTTGATCTCCTAGTCATAGTCAAGTATTCATAAATCATCTTTGCTCTTGACCTTTCGCACTCATGTCTCCACTAAGTTGTCTGAGAAAAATCGCATATGGCCATGTTTTTTCGCTTGAATTTACATCCTTTTATTGTCTATGTTATAATTTATTTAAAATGCGTCTTGTTTAGCTTCGTTCGCCTTGTTTTAGGTCCTTCTGACTTTAACAAATAGTCCTTTTAATGTATTATGCAGTAAAGTCTGTAGCACGCCAATTCCCCTTTTCCCTTGCCTTTATTTGCCACCAATATATTTCACCCCCCCAAAGAAGAACGAAAGCAACCTTTATGATCCTGGCCCTAAAAGTCTTTCTTTGGGGGAATGTTTCTTGATGGCAGTAGGAAACATTTTAAAATAATTGATATTAATAACGTATATTAAGAGCTGCTATGAAATTCCAAGTACGGAAGTGTGTGTTTTGTCACAAACTTTTTGACGATAATCGTGTAATACCCATTAGGTTTAATGTCAGTGGGAAAAGGTTCCCAGAGAATGCTGTGTTTTGCGTGGATGTACTCTAAGAGATTACACTGTCATCAGTTTCTCTGGGGAAAATGATGTGCGAATGTAGAGAGGAAACACATGGATGGATGTTGAAAACAATTTCTAAAAATTAATTTATGCGGAGGTGGTAGGCAACCGAAAACTTAGGCTTGTTTTTTTGTTTAATATCGAAAAGTATTGTAAACGACAGCGGACAAATGACAAGCTTGTGGTTAATAAGTTTACAGAAAGAAAGAAGAACATAAAACAGGGTTTTATATCTCACATACGCAAACTAGGCTGTTCCATGGAAATTTGAAATTTACTGAACTTAAACTTATATATACATCCTATTTGGTATTGATGATATATATAATCTCTTTAATGTTATAATGAACATGCCGCAGAAATAATATATCAATAATATATTTGAAATGCAACTTTTATGGAACATGTATCAAAAGAAAATACTTGAACTAACAAAATACATTTAAAATGTAATCATTTTGCTGCAGAAAATTTCGATTCAATTTCAAATGGAGCTATTCTTCTGGTTAATACGAATGACAATAAATTAGAGGGGGTCGTTAAAAATAATTTGCTGTGGAACAATTGATTCATATTTGTCATGGTTGAGATATGAATCATTTTCCAAAGAATTGTTAAAGAAAGTGGTCAAACGACGGTCAAGTTTGGGTAGCCCACTACGTAATGTAGTAGTTGACAAGAAGAAGGAAAATGAAACTTTCACCATAGACTTTTCCATGATGTTTCCTCATGAAATTTAAACCTTAAATTTAAGTTTAATTCAGTGAAATTTAATTTATATGCACCCCATTTCATAGAATGGCAAATATTTAACAATAAAAGTAAATTATTTTACGTTATAATAAAAATGTTATGGAAATACTTGTAATTTTTTATCGAACAGATATCAATTCCCCCCAAAGGAAATACTGCAATTTTAACAATAACAAGATACATTTAAAATGCAATTATTTTTGCTACAGCAAATTTCAATTTAATTTCATAAACTGTCTGACCTTTTGCTGGCCAACTCGAACAGATATATGTAAATTAGAGGGGGTCGTTAGAAAAATTTTCTTTTATCGACATCCACATATATTTCCATATATTTTAAATGCAATTTTTAGCGAACAATTATCATTTACGCCCTAATGAAAATAGCAGTTGTAATAATAAGAAAAAACAGTTAAATAGAATATATTTTGCAGTAGAAAATTCCAATTCAATTTCAACAACCAATCCACTGACCAAACGGATATAAAAACCAATAGTGATAAGTGCCAGTCATAATGATAGTGGTCTAAGTCAAAATTAAAAAAAATATATATCCCAATTTTTCTCTTTAGTTTTGATCAGATCTCTAATTTAAGAACATTTATTTTTGACATCTATAAAAATGTACCCTTACAATGACATTTCTCATTTTACGCACACCAAAATTGTCTTTAGTGTTAGTTTGAAAGTGATCTATCTATCACACTATATCCACTAATATTGATGTGTGGCGATGATGCAAACAAAATTTTGTTGTTTATAATGTCCATTTAGGGCAATTCAGATAATTTGAATAAAATATAACGAAATTATTTGAAAAGTAAATAATAATTGCAATATAAAGTTTCTAGACGAACAACCTGTAAATATTTACATATATATATATATACACATATATATATATATATATATATATATATATATATATATATATATATATATATATATATATATATATATATATATATATATATATATATATATATATATATATATATATATATATATATATATATATATATATATATATATATTACAAATGTTTTTGAAATAGAATTTTTTGTGTTTTCTTTAATTTCTGCTAAGGCAATATTACTTTTTGGAACAAAAAATAAAAACTTTGTTTGTTCAAAAAGCGGTATTCATAACTTAAATTCATTGATGCACAAAGTCGACTTTTGGCAATGGTAAAGTCGATTTTGACTTTTTCCTACAAAAAGTCTATTAAACGATTAGTCGAAAGTCGATTTTTAGATCCTTAATAAACCAGAGGGTATCATTTAAAATAACTGAATGATTGTCTAGTTATTGCCGCCGTAACAACGAGGAGCATTGAAACTATTTTAAGATAGCTCGTCAAGAAATTCAGATTTTGATTTTTCGACACTGTCATTAGTTAAAATATTTAGAAACGCATCATCATCTACACTCAGAAAAATAACATTCCTAAATCTGAGTAAATTTTACTCCAGTTCAGTAAAAATTTCCTTAAAAGAAGGAAAATGAACTAAGTATGAGTAAAGTCTCCTTCTTTCAAAGCCATAGTAAATAGTTCATTTACTAGAAATAGGGTAGTAAATTTAAAACATTTCTTTGGATATAATAAAAAATTCTTACAATTGTGTATTCATGTGGAAGCATATTTCCAAGGTTTTAAGAAAGAAAAAGAATCAGAAATTTTTTGTATGGAAAAAAGTTCCATGTAGGAAATTTTAACTAAAAATGTGTTTTTTCCTAAAATTAAGTTAATATGTTTACTGAAATGTACGCCGAGTTCTTCATACATTTAAGTATTAATGAACTTACAAAAATGCACTTGAAATTGTTTAAATTCTTGAATATTAATCTATGAAGCAATTCGCTTTCGTTTACAGAGACTTACTTCTTAAATACTTTAGGTATTAAGCTAAACAACCACTGTGAAGGCCTCTATCTTGCCTTCGCAGCAATCATGGAGTAATAGCTCAACTCTTTATGGCAGAGGTATCATGAAACTTTAGAGAAATATTTCATGTTGTCATTTTTTTGTATTAGTTTTGCATACTCTGCTGCAAAACCATTTGTTTGATTTTTTAGTTAAACTGAACTTATTTTTTCCTTGTATCAAGTAAAAATTTCCTCAGTTTACATAAAACTTACTTGTTTTAAGGAAAAATCAGCAAGATTGTCCTCAGTTTAAGTAAGTATTTACTTGATTTGAGTAAACATTTACTTTGTTTTAGGAAAATTTCAGCAAAATTTTACTTAGATTTAGTAAAAATGTACTTGGTTTGAGGAAAAACTTACTGGTTTGAGGAAAACTTACCTCTGTTTGACTTTGAAGAAAATTAAACTAGAATCAAGTTCAAAGCATGTACTACTATCACGGAAAACTTTGAACTTGATATGAGGAAGTATTGCTTTAGCGCTATACGAAGTTCAATTTTCCTAAATTTTAATTCATTTTAACACATTGAGTGCCAAGCGGTTTTGACGCAAACCTTCCCAGGAGGCCAAACATTTTTTGGGCTATAAGTAAAAACAATCACTGTCGTACGGAAACGTACGACGTGGCACCCCACGACGGCTTAGATATCGTACGGAAACGTACGACGTGGCTCTCAATGTGTTAACACATTATAGGGTTCACTTTTTTCTGAGTGTATTCATGTTGGATTTTTAAGATTTAGTTTAGAATCTAGTAATTCTTGTATTTTGCTTTAGCTGAAATATATTTTTCACCATCATAAACTCGATTCAGGATAATTTTATGATTGCAAGAATATTTTATGAGAAGTGCGACCCATTTCACTGTACATACATAATGAAAACCACATCACAAACACACACAGAAGGAAACAGCAAGAAATCCCCATTCCCAAAATTCGTATAAGAAAACAAAAACAACGAAACACCTGTTGTTGTTTCTATAATGTTGTTATTGTTGAATTGTACAATGATACAGCAACAAGCAAATACAAATTCATACATACGTCTGGACTCGTACATACACAGCGGCTATATTATCTAGGCCATCTCGAATCAGGCCTAATAGAAGGCCTCCTGTATAAAAAGTAATACAAGCTGCTATGAGGCTCGTTAACATTTGGAGCAGTAAAAAAGTGTAACGCATAGAGGCATTAGCTTAAGACATGGGGTATATTTGGACAAAATCATTGTTATGACTTTTTAAGTTGTTTAAATCATGACCGTCCATCTGTTCGGCTGGTGTATACGAAATGAGTTAAGGAATTCATTGTAAATTTGCAAATTTTAACATTTTCCCTAACTTTAGCTTGGTCTATATTGGTTTATATTGAGATACCTTTCTGTTACCTAGCCAAGATCCTAGATTACATTAAAATCAACTTAACTTATATACGAATTATTAGAATAGTCTTTTAATTTTGTACAAATGTACCACGCAAATGGACAGAATCTAAATAAAACTAATTTGACTTCCATACGAATACTTGAAAGATAAGGCACTTTTAAATACAAAATTTTAAATGAAAAATATTTTTCTTTCACTCACGCTCCTTCCAAAACCTCCCACACAAATACAACCATAATAGCTAAACTTGAGGCCTTCACAACTTATAAATCGGTGTGGACATTCTTTAATGTTTTTCTATAGTTTTATGAATATATAGAGGTTGGGAGCATTTGCCGCGCCCTACTGATTTAGGGCACTGCAGGTGAGGGTTATAAGTCGTTCTCAATTGTTATTTTTGCAGAATTATAATTATAGCGGAACAAATAAACACACAATGTAATTTACTCGTGGAGTTCTCAAAGATATTTAAATGATTTGACATCATACGATGGCATCCGTATATCGATAAAACATCTGCAAAATAAATTTAAATATGTTTTGTTCTATTTTAATTAAAGAATCGATTTTAAAATGCACAAATTGTTTGCCATGAGTTTAACGAAAAAAAGCGCCCTTCTGTCAGTACAAATGTAAGAAGAACAATAAGAAGAATTAAAAACAGAATTCGACTAAATAAAATGTATTTAATTATGCGTCAACAATACACACCGGCAATGAACATGCTGTGGTGGTATGTGTTCGTTAGCACAGTTTAAATAAACATGCAAACAATACATGGCAATAATATTAAAACCTAAGGGTGTACCGGAAAATCTTCTGCAAAAAGGTGAATTGAATGTTGTCACCTTTATAGAACAGTATTTTTGCTTTCCACAAACCCACA
Source organism: Polietes domitor (assembly GCA_947397865.1). Taxonomy (NCBI): domain Eukaryota; kingdom Metazoa; phylum Arthropoda; class Insecta; order Diptera; family Muscidae; genus Polietes; species Polietes domitor. The sequence goes on along the minus strand of OX377621.1, from coordinate 173,820,699 downwards.
AATATACAGGTTAATTGCTGTATTTGTTACATTTATTCTTAGTATGACTGTAACCTTACATCTTCCCTTTGTCGTTACAAACCCACAAATAAAACAACACTTTTTATTTGATATTGAGTCGTCGTTTCTGTCCATATTGGTAAGGTTTCAGCTTCAATTGCACAATTCCAAATAAATCCTATTCTATTTGACTTTCCAATTCGTTGGTGGTTTTATTTGTCTTTGTTTTGCTTGCGGTGAACTATTTTGTGCAAAGTCCTTGGTAATATTTCCGACTAGCAATACTACAAATAAAAGCAATTACAGCTCCTGCAAAAATACACTTTTTCAACTGGTTTGTTGAAACGTAATTTTTTGTATTGACATTTTGTGTCAGTAGTGTCAAATAGCAATGATATGAAATACAATTTACAGATTCGTTTCTTATTTATTTATTGTGTGAGAAATGTCATCTCTCTCTTATCATCACCTGTGCCAAATTTCATTGTGAACTTACGACAATTGAAATCTTTCCTGTTGTACAAAAATTTATGTACAGACAGAGAGACAGACGGACTTAAATACATGAGGTTCCATTTAATATTAAGAACAATAATCGTCAAAGTATACATCATATTTGTTATTAATTTTTTAGTAAAATTTCCAAAAGGTAAATATTATTACAGCATGATTCATGAAAAAAGAGAAGCCAAAATATTTTTTTGTCGGTACGAAATAACCATAAACAAGTAATTAGTTTTAATTTAACATAGGAATATGGGTCATTTATGTGGGAGGTACCTGAAGGGGCATGTCAATTTCTCGTCTCATCCTCAAACTTAAACTAAGTTTGGGGAAAATATTACCATGTCCTCATAAGGAGTTATGAGGACACCAGCCACTTAAAAAGTCGTGAAACGGATTTGGTCCAAACATACTTGGGGTCGTAAGCCATCCTTCAATGCGTTACAGTTTTTCTCTGTCCCAAATGATATAGACCCTCCTACTCTGTAGAGTGAGGGTATAAAACATAACACTAAGAGTATAAAAAACATTCTAACGAAGAAAACAGTGTATGCAAGTAAAATATCTATGGATAAATGTAGAAGTATGATTTTTTGTAAATTTAATAGGAGAATATTCAGTTTAATTTGGTAATAGCTGGCATCTTAAATAAAAAACAAATTATGGATAAATCTACAAGGTGTGGCCATTCTTGTAAACATAAAAGTAGTCTTATCTTATATCCATTTTGAAAAAAATTCAATTTTTTGCCACTACTCCCGAACCGCTGTTTCTATGTGAAAGTGAAATTCATAACATTTGTAGTCATCATAATTACATTTAAGTGGACATATAAGCGAGAGAAAGCGGGTACGCTTAAAGGTATATTCGACGAAAATCTGAATTTTAATAAAAAAAAATAAATATCCATAAAAATGTTTTTGTATTGATATTATGACTCAGTTTTACTCAATAAAAAAATTAATAGGTCTTGGACACAATTATTTATTTATTTATTATGAATTACAATACAAAGTAAATTTATATTATAATTTTGGGTCCAGGGATTGAGCCGGGTTGACTAAGACCATTGTAGCTAGTTATTACAGCGACAGACCAAAGTTACAGAATCTTTTCCTAGAAACTCTCTGTGTGGTATTTTCCAACAATGATGTCCCAAAGGAAGAAATATATTAAATTCAAAATTTAATTCAAAGCGACATCAAAAATTCAAACGTAAATTTAACGCAGCTCCCTGTTACTTATTTTCTTCGGAACACCCTAGTACACATGTGTACAACTAAATTTACTGGGAAACGATTGCTCATTGTTGTGTTTTTTGTTTATTCTGTAAATGCATAAATTATACAACGTGTATTTTTATTTGATGCATTGTTAATTGATGATGTTTTCATAAGTTTAATGGAAATTTTGATCAATGAACTGCAATAATTGATGACAATTGCGATAGCAATTGTTTTGTATTAAAACGTGTGTTATTTAACATCACAGATAACTAAAAGGTGATTCCAAACGAAATGAAGTTTCTATTGATTTGTCAACTTGCCTTTTGTTTTAGTAATAATTTCTGTGTCGATTAAAAAAATGTGGGAAAATGTGAATGGAGATATTCTTATTTTTCTAAAGGACAGAAGGTGAAAAACCCCCATTTAACATATGGATATTTTCCTACAGAAATCGCTACGTTTATACTCAAGACAATAACTAAGAAAAATTAAAATTAAGAAAATAATACTAAACATTTTTGTTGTAATCCGTGAGAAATTACTTCCATTTTCTCAATTTGTTGACTTAGGGAACGTCAAGCGAATGGAAATTTAAAGATCTTGTCCCTCTTCATGGGCTGTCCTTATTTCGACTTGAAAATGTCGAAGTGTTCTTTGAATTTTACCTACAATTTCTTACTCAGAATCCTGCTCTTCCAACTCTTGCAAGCAACTTGTACCTTTTGACTGACTTGGGACAAGATAATAATAGATAGCACTCCACTCAAACGAACACAACACCATCCAATATGTAACACATTTGAATAAATTGTAGCCTTCAAAGTGTTGGGCAGATGAAATTACTGCAACAAGATGGTCTTAATGAGGCAGGCCTTTAATAGACTTACTCTATACTATAAGACACATACAGAATTGAGACAGATGGTAGGATATTCATTGGAGAACACAAGACGTACTCAAGCATTTATAATTATTAAGTATGTAGTTCTTAGCAATTACTAATAATAATGCCACATTTAATGTTATTAATTAATAAACTAGAACAATTATTGTGGGTGGATGTTGCCAACGAGTATAGGTATTAGAAATTCATTGTGCCACAATGTGTTGCAATGTGTTAATGTACAGCATTTGGAAAAGCAATTTATTATGCTGAGTGAGCTGGTTTGTTGAAAAATCTGCTAATTGTTGGCCAATGAAAGTGTTATTAAAATACGTTATTTATATTGAGTCTAGACGCCATAACAAGCATTTCGTTATAAACAATCAGCTATTTATTGCCGTTGGCCTTTTCGAAATATTTCATTCTTTAAAAGTGGTTCGTTTTCATTAACTGCAAATGTTTATTTGGCTGCAGAAATCTTGTGTGTGTTTCGAAATGCTTGAGAAGGATAAAGTTTTAGCGTCACTGACGTTATTCATTTGCATTAAATTTACATGGACTAATTACTTTTAAGTTTGTTTGTCAGGCATCCATGGTGATGCAAATATCCTTTGCATTTTTACACATAATTTGCTGTAACTCTTGTTGCAACTTTTTTCAATATTCCTCTCCCTTTTGCCATCACATTCTCCGGTTAAGCGCATTAATTTTATTACGCCCCACTCGAGCTGCACGTTCGGTTGTCTACCGACAACCTTTTTTGCCAGATTAATAAATGGTCTTGGCTTTGTGTAGCAACAGAAGCAGCATAAAATCTGTGTTATGCTGTGCCACAAGAGCTGCTATCGAATGGGAAATGCATTTTGCCACAAAATATACGACCAGTAGCAGCAGCGCATGGAAAAACGAAACGGCAACGGATACTCCTCTTGCCATCGTATCCACAGGATGTTCAAAACGAACTTAAACCATAAATTTACAAACTTAAGCAAACACTTGTTGCTGCAGCTCGTCCATGGACAGCCAGAGCGAAATAATTGATAATTTATAAATCCGTTCAAAATCTTTGTCAGACAGGAAGAGCGAAATCTGAAATTGTTAATGCTACCCACCATTAGTTTTACAGCTTTACAAAAACTAGTACATATATATTCCTGAAAGGGTTTAAAAACATAGCAAAGTCATTTAAAGTCAATGCAAGTTTTTTTATTAAACTTGAAATTTTTCTTGAATGTTTTTCAAGGGAACGTATGTGCTAGTTAGAATGATAGTTGTCTAAGTTACACTTTATCCGTTCTGAGATATGCAATGGTTTATGTTTGAGTCAATTAAAAAATATTTTTCCACCAAAGCACAAAATTTTTTTCATAGAATATCCTACTACTATATCGAACTTTTATAAAAAAATCGACAATGTTGGTACTTCTAAGGGAACCTCTACTTTCAGAGGGTGCACTGACTTAGGCCACTTTCATTCTTCTCAAATTTGAAAAAATTGAAAATTGAACAATTTTATTTGTTTTAATTTTTTCGCAAAAGTAATATTTCCTTACAAAAATGAAATGAAAAACACAAAATGGAAAACACATTTTCCTAATTTTTATAAATATTTACAGGTTGTTCGTTTGGAAACTTGATATTGAAATTATTATTTACTTTTCAAATAATTTCATTTTATATGTTATTCAAATTATCTGAATCACCTAAAATGGACATGGAAAAATGTTTTTTTTTTACTTCACCACACATCAATACTTTCAAACTAGCACTAAAGACAATTTTGGTGTGCATAAAATGATAAATGTAATTGTGAGGGTACATTTTTTACAAATGTCGAAAATAAAAGTTCTTAAATGATCTGATCGAAGTAAAGAGAAAAACTGGCTCATTTTTTTGGATTTTTGACTTAGACCACTATCATTCTAACTGGCACATATGCGAGTGTTGATATTGTAGAAGACCATGAAATGGATTTTGGTCGGAATTTTTCTCACGCTGGAAAGTCGAACGCCATATATAAATAATGAATAGGCATGGTTAGAATAATAAAAAAATCAAGACAAACAATTTATGGATACATTTAATAAATTAAAACTCCAATCAGCGAAAAAAGTTGCCAACGAAAATCTAATATTCCCGGTTTGATACTCGCTGGCAATCAATAAACGAGTTGCAACTTTTTTAATCAATATGTGAATTTCTTTATTGAGTGAATATGAAATATATTTTCAATAAAACGGCTTAAAATTTTCTGTATTGACTCTTTGAATTTCTTTTTCACACCATTTTTAAATAATATTTCATTTGAATGAATTTTTTAATAGAATCCAAATTTTATTTTTGTTTTGTCCATATTCTGTAAATTTCACTTTCACATAGAAACAGTGGTTTAGAAACAGTCTGCCTAAAATTGATAAATACATTTTATTCCTAAAAAAAATATATTTACTGCGCAGGAAAAATAAAAAATGCTAATATACCAACAAAGAAAAACATGTCTAGTCTATCCTTCTTTTTAGAAGCAATTTCGTTTAAATGATGATTTTTAAATTTGTTGCTAAATAGCGTGAAAAGAACACTTTATAGATAACATAATATAATATTTTATTTCATTTTGTAATAGCTGGGATTTGGGATAAGAAAATAAGTCATAGTTGCAAAAAGTCTATGGGTGCATGTAGAAGATATGAACTTTATTGTGGAAGTAATGAAAAATCAAGTGGAATATTTTACGACTTTTTTGCTTATATTGATTAAACCGATATATACTTCTACAAGGAGGTCCATAAATACTTCCTTAATTCGTTAAGATTCCAACTATTACAAAAAGAACAAAATATACTCTTATCTAATTTGTGAAGGGGTTTTTGTGCTATACATATATCGAACAAAGTACTTGAACTGCAGTGACAATATAATTCTCATATTTCATAAATTTATGAACAAAATATATCATCTGACCTTCATTTACATGTATATATGGAAAAACAAAGTTCTCAAAAAATCGCTGAACTTTGTATATTTCTATAAGAACTTCAAAAGTACTTTTGTTTTTTGTCGCGTCCGTTTCGATGTAAAATTGTTTATAATATTGTACCAATTTGTACCTTTCCTTTAAAATGTAATACCTTTAAGCGCTTTAGAACACTAAAAAGGCTGATCGACTTTTTCAGTTTCTTTCTTGTTTTTGGCGTAGTTTAAGGCGTGCGGATGTCGCGTCCAGGCCACTGGGAGATGTCCATATTAAAAAATCCAGGAGCGAAAAAATCTTTTAAAATTAAAATCTTTAAAATTTTCTATGAGTTTTGAATGTAATACATTCGAATTTCAGCTAATTCGATCAGAGTTACAAGCCGAACCATAATTATCGGCGGCGGCGGCGCTGTTCAAAATGGGTCCATTCCCAAAATTTATAATATGGATGAATTTAATAAATATTTTTGCAATTACTGCTTTTCATGTGAGGCATATATGATCAGACATCTTGTATATCATAATCCTTCCAAAAAATGATAATATTCTACATACTTTGACACACTAAAGAAGCACAATAGAGGAGCTGTTGTTTATTGTTATTTATAGGAACACATGGCCACACGTACTGGAATTGACTTATATAAATGCGACTTTCAAATCAAAATACAATCATTCAACTTTCTATAGACGTCATCATATAGTGGGATACTAAATTCAAAGAAAGATCCATATATATCACAGTAGTAGGTTGTCTAAGTCGACATTTATATTTTCTTTAGTAATTTCAAGTGGGTTGTCTATTATGGTAGTAAGATTTGACTGAGTTAGAAATCCGTCAAATCTCGGCGGCGTGGTTGAAGTCGATATGAGTCGATGAAATCGGCGGCGGCGTGGCTCGAGCTGAAACATGCGGCGGCGGCTTGTCGGCTTAAAATCGGTCGGCTTGTATCTCTGAATTCGATCAAGTAATTTCTTCTTATGAAGGAAACCTTTGTTTTTGGTAATGGAAAGGAGGAGAACCACACTAAACCATACACACATTTGACCATATACGTATTTCGTTGTCCTGTGTAGACACAACTCATCAGTGATCCTTCTGTATGGAGTGCTTAAAATTTTAAAGATTTTTTCCAAAATATCATTTTTAATAAAGAATATTTCCTAATATTTTCAGTAAAAAGTGAAAATCTATTAGTTTTCTTTTACTTGGAATTTCTGAATTTCACCAATCATTATGATATGTAGTTTCTTCCAAAGAGGGTGAAGGCGAATTCTGTCAAAGTCCCATGTTGCAATTCTTCGTATTTTCTGTTGCACTGAATTTTAATTTTTTAATGGAAAACTAATGAGATTTTTCACTAATTTTATTTCAGTTGCTTGTATCATCATAACGACAAATTTATAAATGCACAAATGAGCAGAGCAAAACGGAAATAATAATAATAATTACAACGAATGTATTCCTACAACTGCATAATTATGCGAGTAATAAACTTATTGATTATAAATGCATTATGATGATGACGATGACGTTTCTCGTTATTTCACCTTTCATTTGTGAATGTCTATGTGCACGGGTGGGTACATTACTTTATATAACTACGATGAAAATAGTTATTTCAGAATTTGCAATTTTCTTTTATATGAACTCCAGAGTAAGTGGCGCAATACAAAAAAAACCTTTAGATGCCATACAGGGGCAGGCATTGCAGGCACATATAGCAGGGAGTCATGGCTGCTGGAATTTACGTCTATGGATGAACCACCCCATCTGTCTGACTACACCGGTAGATATACGTTCATGCCTCACAAGCAGCAATGCATGAATACCTAACATTTGTTTGTTGCGCGATGCTTTTAGTCGTAATAACTCTATATGCCATATACAACAAAAAAATAATCGCACCATATCCTAATACAATTGTTAGTTCGCAGTGATGTGATTAGAATATATTGACATAATTTCATTTGCAAATGGATTTTTTACGGAATGTGCGATATGAAAAATACTTTTCAAACTAACTTTCAATTAAATAAAGAAAATATAAAAAGCTTGAAATATTCGAAATTATTCTCGGAAAAGATGCACAGTCATGTTAATACATGCTAACAGTATGAGCTCCAATATGCCAAACAAGTCATACCAGGGTACATGTGTCCCAGACATTGGCAAGGCATTTTTATATTTAGTTTATAAGGGTAAAGTAAACGAAAAGTATATTCTCAATAATTCCATAACAAGAGATAAAGTAAAATATATTTCTAACATTATTTCACTTTGAAATTTTTTGTTTATTTAAATTTTCGTAAAGAAGACATAATTTGGACGGGTGTAATGTCCTCCCTGGTCATTTAGGTCAACGGACCTTTCCGGTATATCCTCTACAAAATTGTCTTTTTTCCTCCTACTAAGATTTATAATTCCAATTATAGTATGCTGCTCTTTAAATATCATTACAGCAATATTATTTCTGTAGAGTCGCCAATGGAAAGTATATACATGGGGAATGCCTGGCGTCATGCTGTTGGTAAAACATATCTTCAGTCAACATTACATTCAATTGAGGCACGAAATAATCGTCATAATGGCTCTAAAGTGCTCGTCGTTGTGGTATTGTTCTCGATGTTTTCATTTGTAAGGAACCAAATGGGATTCCACTAACTCCGGAGCACACCACACTGTGAATGTAATATTGATGTAATACTGTGAGTTGATTTACAGTCAATGTCTTTGTTCTATTCATGATGAAATGAAAAACCAAACTAAGCACAATTGACAATAGCTCTGCCAGATCTGAGTAATTAGTGGCCGTTTAATTGTTTTCCGGAATAAAACCTTTGAAACATACCATCTACATAACAAAAACATTGGAATTTTTTAAAAACGCCAATGGGAAAATTGATACATTCAAATGTTTTAGGGCTGAAGGCCATGACAAATGTATTTTAAACCTATACAATGTTTACTGTACCCTTTTCAATATTTTCCCAAAAAAAACACCGTCTGTCCTTGCTCTGCCATGCAAATTGTAAAGTTACCGTTCTGGTATACCCACTTTCCCTTTACTTCCATTATCGCCCGGCACATTTAAATCAATAAATAATTTTGTATACAAGTTAGGGCAAGTCGTCTCCACATTCAACCCTTTGGGCCGATTATTGTTAAATATTTAACAAATGCAAAGTACTTTTGGCTTTCAGTAAACACTCGTAACAGCAGAAATGCAAACAGACAAGCAGAAGATCGGATGCGGATATTATTTACTCGCACACTCAACTTAATGGCATTTGAAGGTAAATTCAAAATGAAATATCCTCCGTTCGACTTCGTGTTTACGGTGAAATTCTAAAGGGGAAATGAATGTAAATTGATTTTTGTTGTGCAATTTCTTTTAAAGCCTTCATTTATTTAATATGACCTCCATTAGATGGATTGTTCGCCAGAAATACTCTTTCACTCGACATCAGTCGGTCCGTCGGACGTCATGCTGTGGCAGGGAACTCCGTTCTGTTGTACATTTAAATTAGGTAATTTATTTTTTCTTGATTTTAATTAAATTCTATGTAAACGACCTAATCTGTTTTACAATTCTTTATTCTGCTTTATGGTTCTGTGACCTAAATATTACCAGAGCATTTTACAAGTCACAAATCCCCCGGAGGTTGCCATCGATTTATTGGCCTCAGGAGACCAGTCTGTTGTTGTATTTTTATATGGATTTTCTTCTCATGTGGCAAACACTTTGTCTTAGTCTTGTCGAATACAATTCAATGGGATCATTGAATAGATAATATGTTGTTCTATGTGTGCCTGTACATATATGGAATATAAAATGGCATTTACTTATGAATATGTAAACATTAAACTGCAGGGAGACATTACGACTTACAAGTAAGTTTATATGTGGTGCAGATAGATACAAGCATTATCTATATTTGTAAGTAGAAACATTTTTTCGCAAATGTGGAACATATAACAAACATCTAAAATAGACTATCTCCACCTCAAGGTTTTTATTAACAAAACCTGGCTATAAACAAAATTCTTTCAGCCATTTTTAAGCAAGGTGTCTTGAAATGTTCATAAGGTGATGTCAAACGTAACGTGATATGGGAAATCTGTCAAAAATCGCCTATATTATGAATATATATTAAAAGTAAAATCGAATAGGACATTTGGTAATACATCTATTTTAAATCTATATTTTTATACGTTAAATATGACTTGTTTTGGCATTTTTGCGGGGGAAAATCAATTCGAAAAGGATATTTGTATGAGAGCTATCACTCTGGATGATTCTGAGTAAAATGTAACAACTTGTGATAAGTTTCCTCAAATTGTATCATAATATGTTCCTCTTAGTATGATAGATATACATTTTTTATACCCTCCACCTTAGTATGAGTGTATATTAATTTTCTCATTCCGATTGTAATACCTTGAAATATTCGTCGGAGACTCCAAAAAGTATATAAGACGATCTAGTTTCCTTACGTAAATGTGTCTTATGGTTGCAGATCGCTTGTGATTGAAAGTGAGCGAAATAGGTGCAGTGGGAAAATTGTTTCCCTAACAAAGACTGAAAATACCCCCTAATATTTAGATTATTTAAGCTAATTTTTTGAAAATGACTGCTATATATACACTTGAAATTTGTTGCGTATATTCCAATAGGGTGATGCGTACATTCATTGGGCGATTCAAAATTTCAAAATCAATACATAATTTAAAAAAAAAAAACACCAATAACAATTCGTAATGTTTATACTTCTCACAATGCATATTTTTGATTATATTTAAAAAATAAGCACAACAATAGGTCTGATCATTTCCTTTTCCAGATATGGACTAGTGTCCTAACAGAATTTTCATCAAAATGTCACGCCCGTTACAATTTAAATATCCTATATTTCCCATATTCATAAAAAGATTTCGGTAACGTATACTTTAGAAGAAGGTGTATCAATTACTCTCTTGATTAGAAAAAATGAATAAAGTCATGTAGTGTAAGAACATTACAGAATTCAAGAAAATAAGTAAAACCTCAAGATTTTCTTCAAAACTAAGGTCACACCCGTGACGCTCTAGATGTTGTATATAAAACGCTATTTATATTTGTAATAATATTCTCATTAATCTGACGTTTTCAGTTGGCAATATAGTAAAAATCTCAGTCAATGAAAATGGGAGATATTTAGATACCCACTCCAATGGAATCACCACTATAGTAACGCGAAAACGCCAAAAAAAATACAAAAAAGCGGGTGAAGTGGGACAAAAAGGGATACAAATGGAACCAGTGATACGACAACAGCTAGTAACATGAAATTCAGTTTGTACATTCCTATAAATACGTAGACACGTAAAATAAAGGGATTTTTCGAAATTCTAATTTTACTTTTAGGCAGAAAATTGGTCAAAGGGGGATAAAAAAGGTACCAACCAAACGGCTGCAGTTAAAATAGTGAAGTTCGCTGTGTACATTGCTCTGACTGTGTAGGTAAGAAAAATAAAGCTACATTTCGATATTCGTAACTTTAGGATCAAAACGGGAGAAAATTGGTACCACGCAAATGGTTGCTGTTAGAATCATGAAATTCAGTGTTTACACTCGTCTGTCTTCTTTTAGGGTCAACATGAAACAAGATGAAATTTGTATTCTCAGTCACTTTGTCTGTAGCTGAATCAAAAAATTGCAAATGAAGCCTGACAACACACCCAATATTTATAGCACATTTTACTATTATTGTTATAATAATGAACAAATGCAATTAATTTAATTTTAAAACAGTGCGCATTAGTATGTTTGTTAGTTTGAAACAGTAAACAAAAAAATAAAACAATTTTCATAATATGGTTCCGCACTTCTATGTAAAATCGAGAGCCATTAATCTGCCGGTAATACTGTGGAATGCACTCCGTGGTGGAGGGTATATATAAATATAAGATCCGGCCGAACTTAACGCCTTTTTATGTGTTTCGCTTTGCTACAGATCAGTTCTGTAATATTCGGTCGTTTCCTTTTTGACATTTATATAAATGTGTATATGCACGCCAAATTTTCCTTATAACCAGTTTGATATGATGTTTATAATTATTAAAATATAATATTGCTATCTCGCCCATTTGCGAACCTGCTCTAAGTTTGGGAAAAATATCAATTTGAGCAAAGATTTAATTGGACTCTTCAAACGACTTAAAAAGTCTTGAAATAAATTTATTCCAAATATACTTATTGTTTTATGTTACTTCTTAAATGCTTTAACTTTTTGTTCGTATCAAATAAGCATCATAATCACCTTAGCACGTGTAGCGAGGGCGTGGATTTTTTGCTTTCAGTGTAAATTTGTATTTTTGTGTACATATACCTCACAAAACATCTTAAAAGTTTGTACCAACAATATTGCCAAAACATAAATTATATCAGACTCGACGAATATGTTGTTCTTGTATATCATTAAAAATATTTCAGAAGTTAACATGAGAAAATATTTTACTTAAAAAACATTGCAGCTTATTAAGGACCTTCGGAATAATTTAATAATAATATTCCAATGTTTATAGCATTTTAAATAAAATCGTTAAGGAAAAATGTCATAAGCATCTTAAACCCCATGGAAACATTAGCCTAAAGAATATGATAACCCATAAAAACGCAAATCCTTCAGCTTGCAATTTCACTGTTTGTATTCTCGAAAATCTGATTATAATACAAAACAAGCCTTGGGTGGGTAATTTCGAAAACAACTTCGTTTTCCTCAATATCAATAATATTTGCTTCGATCATCCCACATGTGATGCATGCTTCACATACTTGTATGCTTCGCACACAGTGCGGAATGAAATTATTCACAAGCGTCATGGGGCATTAAACAGCACTCCTACATGTGTACACACACACATACGTACATATTGGGCTTCATGGGGTACCATTTGTAATTCACCAAAAAAATCATTCATACCATACACACATACATGTAGGTATATGGCGGGCGTATACATACATTTTTTTAATAATAATTTATTAAATTCTATGAAACGTAGCGGTGATGTATGTTATGAAAACATTTGCTCTGCACTGGGACTTTGAAGCCTGCAGTTATTGTGGCATTTCCATGGAGGGTGTGGCTGCTGCCATTGAATGTTTGTTCGAATTCAAACATAAACAAACTTTTGCAAAATTATGAATAAAACAACTTTGCCCAATACCGTCGCACCCTAACACACATGTGTGTGTGTATGTAGGTATGAATATTAAAGTAAAAGTGGTTTAAAAAATCGGCAGGAAGGAACTTGGGTAGGTAATGCCACTTACAGTACCATAAAGTCAAAGCAGGCGGGGGGAACTGCCTAAAAAAGAGAATTTCTAAAAAGAAAAGGAACTCAAGTCTTTGCCGCAGAAAGTTTTGTCTTGCACCGAATAACCCCCATGCCATCGTTATTAATGCGCAAATGAATATTGCGACACCCACACAAGGATGTTTGGAGGGAATAAGAGCGCAGTCATACACACACAGATCGATTTTTAAAAGCTTTTTCTAATGCAGTGGTTGTGTCACTAAAAGCTATTGTTAGTAAAGTTTATGCAGTTCCTCCGTTCAGCGCAGATCAGGGGCTAAACACTATCGATAACGTAGCAAGGCGGATACGGAAGTAAAAGAACTCAAGAACTGGCAACAAGGATTTAAAGAAGAACATTTTTTATTTTAAGGAGTTATAAGTGATTGAAATTGGGTTTCTCTCCTTGTCCACAATTCAAATTGGTTTTCGCAGAGATGTTCTTTGGTCTTTTCTTTTAATAGATTCAATTGCCATAAAACTGACATTTAACCATCCCCATTCAGAATTGAAAGCAAATTTTATAAAAAAACAATAAATCGCATAAAAAGTTGCAAATTGGTTTGAAAAGGGATTTACATTATTGCTTTAAAAAGAAAGAAAAATAATAATTTGCATAAAGGCTATTAATTAAATTGTTATTTGATTGAAAAAATGCTTTTAAAGCTAATTGATTGGAACTATGCGCTGCAAAAAATAAATCTCATATTTAATTACATATTCAACACATACTGACTCACATACTGTCCATAAAATCACAGTGTCCTTATAATTAATCAACTTTTATGTATCATTACACTTGTGAAGGATAATAGTAATAACATGTAAAAAGTTCGTTAAGTTCGGCCGGTTCGAACTTTATATACCCTCCACCATGGATAGCATTACACAGAGGCTGTCGACTTTACAGAAGTGAAGTAATAAGGCTACCAATATGTTTATACAATATATGTTTCGAATTATTACTACAAGCAATTCAAAAAGTAAATATAATTCGCCATGTTCAAAAAAAGCTTAATTACCCTAAATATTGGGGGGTAGTGGGTGCATTTTCAGTTACAGCCTTTTGGTTGATTGTATTTCTATTCTATTTTAATTCCAAAAATACAAATTTCGAAAATCCATTATCTCTTACGTTGACAGTGCAAGATAACCTGACTTCATGATTCTAGCAATTTGCTCGCTACCAGTTTGTCACTTTTCGATTTTTGCCGTAAAATTAAAAAAAATAAAGTATGAATTTGGAAAATCTTTTTAATTTGTATGCCTATGAAGTCGGAGGAATGCATACACCGAATTCCATGATTCAATGATATTGATCCTGAGTAAGAGGTACAGCAAATACTTTTTTATTGTGTATCTACTCAATTAGAGGAATGTACGCATCGAATATCGCGTTTCTAGCTGTTATCATTTGTTATGTACCATTTTTTATCACTTTTTGTCCCATTTCACCCCCTATAAATAAGAATCATATCAGTACAAGCAGATCAATAACATACTAACATATTCTAAATATTACGGGTTATTATGGGTATTTTCAGTCCTTGTGATAGAAAAATGTTTCCCTTTGGACCAATTTCGCCCAGTTGCAATCCCAACCGATCTACGACTATAAGACGCATTTATGGAAAATTTGGATGCTAGCGTGCTTTCAACAGACGGATGAACACGGCTAGCTCGTCTTTGAATTTTATAACGATCACGAATATATAGACTTTATAGGGTTTCAGGCTGATATTTCAAAGAGTCACAAACTGAATGACAAACTTAGTATACCCCTATCCTAGAGGTGGTGGGTATAAAAAAAAATTCAGAGAAAGATTCCATGCAAAAAAATTGTGGTTTCTAAAATTTTATCTTTTCTATAGAACAAGCTATTCTTGCTATGAAAATAGTATAAATTACTAAAATGATACAGGCTGATATTTCAAAGTGTCACAAACGGAATGACAAAGTTAGTATACCCCCATCCTAGAGGTGGTGGGTATAAAAAAATTCAGAGAAAGATTCCATGCAAAAAAATGTGGTTTATATAATTTTATCTTTTCTATAGAACAAGCTATTCTTTCTATGGAAATAGTATAAATTACTAAAATGTATTGGAGGAAAGAACCAGAAGTATTTCTAAAACAAATGTCCTAAACAGCAGAGATGTTCAAATAGTTTTATGTAGTATGCCACAGTACCCACTACAATACACGTGTGACAGAGTGTTGTGGGGCATACAATATGCAAATAAAAGGACTTTAATCAACTGCTAATTAACTTTCAAACTCATCATGTTCGGAAGAGATTAATTCCGACCTATTAAACATGCATATATATTGTACTTTCATTAAACTTTGTTAACGTTTGGATTTACATAAAATAGAATAATTCCAAACACTTTGGAGTTGGGACCGGGGTTAATCATCTCCCTCATCATTCATATGCTAATCACAGTGAATTTAAACTACAATGGATAAAAGAAATCTAAACACTTTTTTCTGAACGAAACCCCAAGTATATTAAATATGGATAAGTTTCTAACACAGTAATTCTTCCCCTTGCCAATGTTTTCTTTTAAATATAAATATCAAAGATGCGGCTTAAGCGTTATTATTTTTTGGGAAATATATTATGTTTAGGATGACATTCTTTTATCTAATTGTCATATGAGACGTTGGAAGGAACTACGTAACAAACAAGTTGTGGTGCGTTGTATCCTTGGTCAAAATGCTGAATATTTTCAAAAGGGTTCTTGGTTTCTCTGACAATAATATTTCTTTTTTCCCAAATGCGATAAATATGAATGCAAAGATAACGATAACTTACTTATCTTCTAAGCCAAATCGGGTTTGAATTATTCATCTATAGTTGTTTATTTGATTATTGTAATGTGTATTAGGATGTATCGTCTTTACTTTTCTAATAGCGTTATCAAAAGTATAAGGCACATGTCAACATCGCTGTATCAAAGGAAAAATGCTTAAACTACTTAACGTAGATATCAGGACGACGAGTGTAAAAATAAATACAATTCCAATTTTATCTGTCCATACACTTAGAGATAGAAGTCTGTTATTAACAGTAGCGTTTGTCGTTGCTGTATATCAGCAGGCACTTTTCTGCTAGTATAGCAGTTTTTCTATCATAACAGCAGTTTTTCTGCAATTTCGTATCAGCATTCACACCGCTAAAAATATCTGTCCGCTAAAAATATCTGTTGATAATTTAAAGTACAAAAATAGATATTAAAATAAGCTTTCATAATTGAAAAGACTTTTAGATTGACGACGAAAACGAGTTTTGCTAGAATTTTCTTTTATATTAGCTTGGGACAATATGCGAATCATTTTAAAGACAATTGCAATATCTTTCAGTGGTAATAAATTGTCATATAATCACCTTTATTCTAAAAAATCTTGTTAATATTTATATTTAACTGGTCGTACTGTTCTGTACATATGCTCCATTTCAGCAAATACAAATCTGCTGTCTTCTTTTCAGCAGACTTTCTGCTTTCTTTTACTGAGAAATTCCTTTGAGTGTATTAATATTCTTCTATATTGCAATCGGGTATAAATGAAACTTTGTTTTCGATTCTAAGTAAATAGAAAACCATTGTAAGATTTGTTGTTGTTGAATCTCCTTATAACACTGCCAATATGTTATGTTTTTCTTAGCTTCACATAACAAAGAGATTTTTACAAGTCCAAGTCTTATTACTTGAAGTTCTTCGACCAAACAGACCAATATTTTTAGTTTATATAACACGGAGTTGCTAAGTAGTTAACAAATTTATCTATTTGCTATGCCGACATCTAATCAGTCTCCATCACAAAGTGGTCTTATATTTAATGTTATATCGTTCAACAGAACTTTTATGTGGATTTTTGAGAACTGGCAGGATTATATCTTCTTCTCCCAGCAAATTCGATTCGCAATGAAACTAATTTTCTTTAGCCTTAAGTTTTGGTGAACAAACACTTCAAGCTAATTTCATTAGAATACCCAGAAAAAGAAAAAAAAAACAACAAGAAATATTATGATTATGTTGTTATGCTTTCATTACGCCAAATCTGCTGCTCTTGTAGCAATCGCTTTGTTTACATGTGTAATTATTAATGAATTACGATAAATTTTGTATAAATCACTTTTAATCGCTTTCGGGGAGAAAATCTGCCGCCCCCACTAGAAAGACCTCTGCTGGATGCTGCTGGAGTTCCGGAAACAATTATACTGGCGAACACCAACACGTGCGAAAATAAATATATGTGCGCATGAATGTAAGAAGGGAAATGTGAGCTAGCAAGACAAAGTAATTTCTCTTCAATTATCGTTTCATATAATACTCGTACAAATATATATAATATTATATGTAAGCACAGGAATATGTATATAGCAGACAAAAAAAGCATATCTATCTGTCTCTCTCGAAGCTCTGTATTTCGAACAAAGGGTTCTAACAAAAGGTCTATATTTTTGATTTTCAAATAATAAATAGTCGGATGAACTGAATGGCAAATGCGAATGGTGGAGAATATTAAAAAGGCTTTAGCTGCTTGCTAGTTGAGCAAACTACATACCTCACATTTAGTTTCTATAATTGGCATAGACTATCAAAAAGTATCTCTGAAAACCACAAAATAAAATTGGAGGAAGATATAACTGCAATGTCATTTTCACATGCCACAAAATGAGACTAATCTCGCTGTAATCACGTTGAACATACTCAATAGGAATTATTTATTTCTTCACGCCCCTCATAGTAGCTTCCACTTGACCAATCATATCCAAGCTAAAACTTCCAGAGGATGCTACGAATACTATAAGATTTGATATTTAATTATGCTTTTATAATTTATTATTAAAAAAAAAAACAAAATAAAGTTCTAGTTAAATAACCCTTTATAGTTGTGGCCACGAACAGATGTATATGTTTACATAACAACAAACTAGTTGTTCCCGTTTAGATAATATGTGATTCCGGTAGTGTAGTTTCGGTTGTTTTTCCTCTGTTTTCTCATTCAAAAGGACTGAGAGTGACTGGCAGTTGTGTGATAACAACTCAGGGATTATGTGTGTACGCAATACCCTTATAAAAATGATAAAATAAAATATGTATATACATTAGGATGGGTCACGAAAATAAATTGCAGCGGTCACCCCCCCCAGAAATAAAGATTCGAATGTTTAATGATTGGGTCAAGCTGTCCGTGAGCTAAACGCTCCTTAAAACTCCTCAAAAATCATGTTTTTTCGTGTATTTTTTATGTTGCATTTTTGTCAATTTTTTCTGAACTAATAGACCTTTGGAAGTTTAAATATAAATTTTCATTCTTGTCCTAGAATAACTCATTGGTTGTTTTATTGGATATTTTGATTAATTTTGTGTGATTTTTCAAAGTGACAGCTAAAAACTCATATTTCTTGTAACATTTTGTAAAAGATGTTATAAAAAATAAATAGAAGGAATCAATACGAATCCTCCATTTATGTGAAATAATTTAATACAGGAGATGTATTTTCAGAGACAACATTTTCAAACTCTTTTTACAAAAAATGAGCGCTGCGGCTTCAATGTCCTTCCGATGTTCATAATTTAGGCTTCATTCGAAAGGTATAAACTGTAGCTATTCATTTTTTATTAAATACTACCACCAAATAACAAAAAGTTTTCAGTTGTCACTATGAAAAAAACACAAAAAAAATATACTCTAAGACAAGAATCAAAATGCCTTTAAGGGTCTATTAATTCATAAAAAATATTTGGACAAAAATACAACGTGATACGCTTGAAAAACGTGGTTTTTAGAGGTGTTTTCAGGAGCGTTTAGCTCACAGACGGCTTGATCTAGGAACGAAATATTTTGTAAATCATCGTTAAACAATCCAAACTTTATTTTCGTGGGGTGACTTGAAATTGTTTTTCCATTTGTATGGACCGCGACCTAGTCTAATATACATAAGCTTATGTATACGTATTTATTGTACTACTACAATGTATTTGACACCTTAATGATATACATGAAGTCATATCGAAAATTAAACATTTTGTTGTTTATACCACCCACTGTGTGTGTTTGCACTGTTTTTTCCCTAGCAAGGACTGAAAATACGCCCTCATATTTAGAGAATATTAATATTTTTAAGTTTCCTTGTATATTCATACTTTTAGGGGATGAAATGGGGCAAAAAGGGATAAAAATGGTGCCAATCAAATGACAACAGGTAGAAACATGAAATTCGGTTTATCATGCATCTAATTGCGTAGACTTGTAGAGTAAGTGTAAGTGGAAATTCGTACTTTCAAGGTATAAACTGGGAAAAGAGGGATACAAATTGTACGGCTGAAGTAAAAATCATGAAATTCAGTGTTTATATTACTCTAAGTGATGATTCCATCCAAACGTTTATAGCAAGAATAATGAAATTCTGTGTAAATGTCACTCTGACTGCGAAGATGCGAAAAACAAAGAGATGTGGAATGCACTCCGTCGTGGAGGGTATATAAGATTCGGCCCTTCCGAACTTAATGCCTTTTTACTTCCTTTATTTATTCTAGAAGGATGACTTTGGCAACTCAAATTATTTTATTTTTTACCGATACGACCCAATATATAAATTTATATAATACCATACAACTGTATGAGCGTATGATCTCCATCAATAATTGAATAGCGCCATAATACTATCAAATACTTGTAACAGGTGAATATTGGCCCCAGATCTATAATCGTGGTGTAACGAATGATAGAGTAATACACTAACAACTAATTGTTAAAGTACATTAGGGCATTAACTTTTTTGACAGCGTTCAATAATACTTTGACTCCACTGTACAGAATATAATAATAGTTACGAACAAAAAGTTGTCTCCACTAAACCAATATCTAAAAGTTATGTATGAAATATTAATGTTATGAACAATATGGTATGACGAATATCTGCAGCCGAGATTGGAAATTCAACTCTTAATATAGTAGGAAATTTGGAGCTACATTAAATTTTTAATAGATAAAGTTTTTTTCAATATTTTAGTTGCATGATTCGATTGCAGAACTAATCAAAATTGTCAATTACCAATTCATAATATCGCTATGTTTCTTGAAGTATAATATGCCTGTTTTCTTTAAGACTGGATAACTAAGCTGCGATAACAAAAATCTAAATAACAAGTTAAAATTTCATTCAAAATAAAAAATTCTTTATTGCCAAAAGCAATATCAATGTGTATGTGAAAACAAATTTTGAAAAAATAATTTTGTGTTAAAAATTTTGGACTTAGCCTAGATAATTATCCAGTGTAAGTCAAGTTTATGGTTATCGAGGTTAAGTCCAAAAAAGTCAACACAAAATATTTTTTGAACATTTTTTCGATACTAATATTTATATTGTAATTGCCGACAGTATGAAAAAATATTTTTTATTTTGAGCAAAAAATTTAATTTTTATTAACGTTTTTGTTATCGCATCTTGTTATCCCGGCTTAAAGTCCCAATATACTTACTCTTAGCATTTTCCACTCCCTGGGTATGACTTTTGCATAAAATATGGAATTTCATTCAATTATTAAGTTCTATAAGCAAGTTCGCAATATTTTGTATACAGAGTTTTCCAACAAGAGGTGTTATTTTGAATCACCCGGTATTTCGGTAGCTGTCACTTTTGAAGCATTTATTCTTTGACATTTGACAAGTAGAAACTACGCCATTACTAAAAACAGAACGATACACACTTCAACAACGCATTGAAGTTATTAAAATTCATGAATGAAACTGATCCGGAATTCGATCGAAAAATCATCTTGACTGCTGAGGCCCATTTCCACCTCGGTGGCTACGTCAACAAGCAAAATTGTCGCATCTCGGGTTCGGAATACCCAAGAGTTATTGTTCAGAAGCCTCTCCATCCTCATCGTGTGACTGATTGGTGCGGTTTATGGTCCGGCGGGATCATTGGACCTCACCTTTTCGAAAATGAGATGGGATCAACAGGTATGGTGAATGGATTGCGCTATCGAGAGATGATTTGTTATGGACGGAGTTGGATGGTATTGATCTGGACAACGTTTACTTTCAACAAGACGGCGCTACGTGCCACACAAGCAACGAAACCATTGTTCTTTTACGGGAAAAGTTTCCGGACCGTGTTATCTCTCGAAGAGATGATCACAATTGGCCACCGAGATCTTGTGATTTAACACCTTGCGACTTCTTCCTTTGGGGCCACGTCAGAGATAAGGTCTACGCCAAAAGCGTAGATTCAATACCTCAAAGATAGAATTCGTGAGGCTATCGAGGACATAGGGCATCCACTTTGCGATTTGGTTATAGAAAATTTCATGAAAAGGATATGGTCCTGTAAGCGTGGGTGTGGTGGCCATTTGTCTGATGTTGTTCTTCATTATTAACGGCATACATTCCTCTTTATTAAGAAATAAACATCTCATTTTTCTTTGAATACCAAAATAACACCTCTTGTTGGAAAACCCTGTATATAGTACAATGAGACAAGATTGACTTTTCAACTCCTATAGAAAATATTTTAATAATAATAATTCTGTATTTTTCTGCGAAATATTTCAGTTTTAATGAATTGCGCTGATTTTTTTTATATTTGTATAAGAAGCTAGAAGAACTATCATTGTCATTCCTGCCATATTACATTCTTGCACTCAAATGAAAAGTTCATACCTTCAGGCTTGATTTTATTTCTGCGGAAAAGTGATTTGCACACGGTCTGTCTATCCATCTACTTTTGATTAATTAAGAGCATTTCAACAAATTGTAACCCCAATGTACACACTTGTGCATACAATGTACCATGAACGATATTTAATTATTTATTCTCAGATAACTGAATGGACATTATCAGTTTATCATTTAAGCTCTCTAGAGGCTGTTGTCGCAATTCGTTCGGTAGATTTTGTTATAAACGGTTTCATTATTTATTGTTGCCAGAAAATGGTTAAAGGTCATTTAAATGCACATTTACTTTTTCCTGCTCCTGAAATTATTTAAATTTACACACAAGGGCATATAATTGTTATGTACATATAAATATCCTTATAAATTAAGTAAACAAAAAAGTATTCTCACCCACGGATATTGGAAACTGATGACTCAATATATGTATACCCTACACATATTATTATGCCACTGCGCTATTTTCTGTGACAGCCACGGAGAATCGAGGCAGACCATAAGAAATTTTTAGTCCTTTAGTTTCACTTGGACAGTTCCAGACTATATCGTTTTTATATGACACCAGCTTACTTAAATATGCAATGATAAACTGATAATTGACTACGTACAGTATAGTGGAGCTTATAAGTATCATAATATTGTGCTAACTCATTTCAAATGCACTTTCAAGCTAATCCCTCCTACTCCACATCAACTTTCCTAAGATCCATTAGAACAACTCAAAATTCGCAGGAAACCCCCCTTCTGAAGGCAACAAGAAGTTGCAACAAGACGACTTCCAAAAACATTTGCCACTTACACATGAAGGCAACTCGAAGTGTAACAAATATACGTAAAAGTTAATTAAATTCCTTCTTTCTTCTTCTTCTCTTCTTTTTCACTACCATGCAACGTATGTTGGTTTTCATTTGACTCGCATCGCCCCTCCGCCCGCTTCTTTGCACATGGCATCAGATTGCGCCTGATTCAAACCGAGATGCGGTTTCGTTTGATGCATTCGGTGATGGTGATGACGATGATGCCTGCTCTCGTCCTTCGCCGCCAAGTTTTGCTGGGTTTATTTGAAATACGAGTTGATTTTAAGAAGCAAACATTTTTAGTAAGACTTACAGCTGGCAAACAGAGTCTGTTCGTTTGTGTAGTAATAAGTTTGGGGGAAATGTAATTAGCTCCTTGAACTAAACTTGTAATAAGTTTGTCCATCCCAATAAGACAAAGGTATAACTTTTCACAAGAAATTCGAAATCAAAGGGGAAGGACAACTTCTAGGAAGTTGGTCCCACTATGCATTGTTTTTAGTTGAAACTAAGGCTGCTGCTAATCTATAAATATGGTATTCCATTTGAAATGTAAAAGTTCCAAGGTCTCTTTGAATGCCTCCGAGCATCCGAGCGTTCCTTTGGCTATCCTTATGTATGTTTGCATGCGTATATCATGCACACCCATTTGTGTTATCATTTGTCTTTAGCTTCCGGAAATCGTTCAGTTGTCCTCCTTTTAGTTTTATGGCTCTCAGTTGTTGTGTAAACTGGGGACATAATCTTAATTGCTTATCTAATAGATAAATGGCGCTCGCTTGACTTATTGAAATTAAGGCTGGTGTTTTCGAATGTTGTCGCTTTGGCAACGAAACGAAACGTGTTCTAAACGTTGCGAATTCCTTTGGCCTGTAAACGTTTAAATGGAAGGGAACACTTTTCCGGGTAATCATAGAAAATCCAACACTCCTACAAGACATAAACATGTACACGGTCTTATATGCTTTTACGAGCTATGTTGCTATAAACAACGCTAATGCCGAAAATATACGCTATAAGCACGCACCATGGTGGCATGCGGTGGCTTTGGCAAAACGTGCACAGTGGAGTGGATGAGGAAAATTTTCGAAATGAGACAATAAATCAAGTGTGCTTGTGCAGGTCGAAGAAATTTTATATTTATATAATTCCGTTCGTCTTGAAACTAGATTTTGGTGAAAACATAATTTATACATTTTTGTCCATAGGAAAATAATTACAGATTCAGAACTGGCCTGTATGTTTTGCAATAAATATGTACTTTTAACGGATAACGACTTGTCCGGAAAACCGAATGAACTTTGCTCATAACATTGTAAATAATTCACATTTTATCTTTAGGCAACAGATAAAACCCTTTTCTCGCATATAAAAAAATTAAACTAAAATAAAAATCAATACAATATAATACAGACGCCGCAATTTTTATAGTTCATATTACTATATAGGAGACCAACTTCCGGTGTCTATATTAATTGTATTGTATTTGCTATAATCGCGAAATGTATAAAAGAAAAGTTGAAAATTAAAAAATTTAAATGTTAATTTAAAAGAAAACATTTAAAAAACATTATTCCGTGTAATTTTCTTTATAATGCACTTTTGTCCAAAATTTGTTTCTGAATTTGTAGATCCTTATCTTTGACTCATTTAATTCATTGTTATTGAACATTTAGATCATTTAGGTGTTTTTTTCAGATTGACAACTAAATACTCATATTTCTAGGAAACATTTTGTTTGCTTGTGCTATGACAAATACATAGAAGGAACCAATAGCTTTCGACTTATGTCTGAATATTGAATATCGGACTTCACTGACTCTATTTTTGTGAAAATTGTTTTTTTTTTAACAATTTTTTCAAAGTCTTTACAAAAATGCGCACTGCAACCAATTTCCTTTCTATGTTCATTATTTAGATATCATTTGAAAGTTATTGACCACAGCTATTTATAATTTTGTAAAATATTCATACAGTTGTCACAATGAAAATCTGGAAGAAATACTACAAACGTCCAGTAATTCGGCCAATAAGTTATTCTAAGAAAACAGTAAAAATTTATATGTATAGCACTTTAAAGGATCTATTAATTCAGATAAAAAAAATTGGCCAAAATTGGAAAAAAATAATACACTGGAAAGACATCATCGTTATGGGTATTTTTCTTACAGACGGCTAGTAGAAAACTCTGGGAAGTAATAGTATTTTTCAAGTAGGTATTGTCGAGTAGAACAAGAATCTGTATTTAAAATTTGCCAGACCACCCCCAAAATCTTGAGTTACGAGGAAAAAACCGGTTTATCGTACGTTTGAACACTTATAAGCCTATAACTTAGTTGGTCTGGGGGAGCCTGGCAAATTTCAAATACAGATTCTTGTTCTACTCCACAATATCTACAAAAAATAATATCACTTCCCAGAGTTTTTTGGACTGTCGCACAGTGTAATTATTAAACAATGCAAACTGTATTTACATCAGGTAACTGAAATTATTATTTTTATTTGTTTAACCGCGACCCAGCCTAATATGCATTACCCAGGAGGGGACAACATGAATTATTTAAAAATTTAAATTTGAACGAACATTCTAACAACTTTTTTCTATTGGAGCATTTCTTTAAAAATCCAAATATTAAGGACATTTTATCCTTTTTGTATGCCGTTACCCCAACTAAACCATATTAAAGTAAATTTCGATAATACGCAAAAGCTACCAATGAATATGTCATCCCTTTTCAAGGTTCCAAAAATGCAACTTTGACGTGGTATGAGGCATGACAATTTTTTATGAATGTGTCGTGATTTTTTTGGTATGTATAGTTGTTCTATTTTGTTGTTGTGTAGTCATTTATTTTGGTTTATGGCCAAAGGATTTCAGCAAAACCCATAAATGGCACAAAGTTAAAGTGCGACTTTTATTTTGGGCAACAATAAATTGATGGGCGCTGTCTATCCCATCAGAACTTTCGCAAAGAATATGTCTTCTGACCTAAATTAGGGTTCATACTTGTACCAAGAACCGAGGATTGCTGATAACACAGTATTCCGCCGAACTAAGTCGACGCAGTAGATTCTACGGAATGTGTTGTCAGATCGAGGCGTTTGTCTGAAACTGGAAATTGTTAACATGTTCTCTTCACACGTTCTTGCCGACCTTCTGTTTCTATGCAATTTTTCTCTATACTCTCCCACAGTACCCGGTTGATTGATGATTATACCCATGGCGTGGTGCTATGGTAATAAAGTATTAAATACCATGATCTGGAAACCCACTCCAAAATAAAAACAAAAAACGCACGAACAAAAGAGAAACAAACAAAACAAAAAAATAACAAACAAAAGCTCCTCTAACATCCACAACAAACTAAGGGGAGAAGCGGACAAAGTACAAGACCGTGCAATTTTTGTGGGCTATTTAATAAGGCTTAGAGCTTGGAAAAAACTCGATTAATGCAATGAAATTTGGTAATTTTTATTGTTGTAGAACCTAATGGAAACTGGGCTAAGCCATAAATATCGTTGTAATGGCGATATGATTTAATTTGAACGAAAAAAGGATACATGCTGAAGGAATCTCGGCTAAAGTTTTTTATGGACAATTTTGGTGGAGAGGAGAATTAATTCGTCAGACTTTAGCATAACATGAAGGTTTGGTTTCCGCCTTGAGGGTTTTAAAAAGAGTTGAAAGGAATTTCAAGGACTTTTGGTGACTTTGGCATGAGCAATTACGTCAATGGTTATTTTAAAAATTAATGTACTGACTGATTATAAATATTTTTACAGACTGATTGATTTGCAACCTCTCATTTTTAGGTATAAGTACGGCAAAAGTTATACCCTTTCAAAAGTTTTCTAATTATGTTTGAAACAAAAAACTCAATTTTCGCGAAGGTGGAAAATAAAATACGAGGATTTTTAAATTGGTAAATGATGCCAAATATGACAAAATATTATCGCAAAAGGAACAAAGTAGACAAATTATTTATAATCAAACAAAATTGTAGAAAATTAACTTGTAAAAGCAAAATCGCGATAATTATGGGGATAAAATGTTTAAAATGGAAAGAAAAATTATTTAAAGGCAGTACAAATATTATAAAAAGATTAAATGAACACAAAGGGAATGGGCGATAGAGAGGTACAAAAAAGGTCTATAAAGGTCAAACCGAATAAACGTGAAGTTGAGTGCGACCAAACCGTGATCGATATGTTGAAAATGGGAAATACAAAATACAAAATATATATTTCTTTTTATAAAGTAAACAGTTTCGATCTGAATATTAAATTGTATTGTCGTTGATATGTAGTTAATAGGGAATCCATTCAATTAAATTTTATTCCATTAATCGGATAATTCTTATAGAAAAAATTGTTCGAATAATGAAAATAAGCATGATTTTCAAATAACTAATTATTTGCATTACATGTGCAGCAAATTAAATGAAAATGTTTGCGTGGATTGAGGTACACTGATACATAAAATCAACAAACAAAAATTTATGGAATTATTTATTTTTTAATTTTTACTGAAATTCCGTCGATTGTTATTATTTGTGAAATATAGATGTTATGACCTGACCATTCTCCTCTTAGTATGTATCGTATTCAAAAAAATTAAGAAAACAAGTCATTTGAAAACAACAACAACAACAATACAACAAACAAGTTAGACTTAGCAACGTCTACATTTATTCGTAAATTTTTTTCGTAAGGATGTTGAAAAATGAAAAATATGTCTTAATTCTGGTTCTAATGGATTTTATCATGCCATTTTTCAAATAGCCATTGTTTTCTTCTTAACGATGCCTGTTCCTAAACCACCTTCACGTATAAGGTTATATTTAGAAGATTTGGAATGCTATCTTCTGTTAAACAGTCTTATATTACCACGCACTAGAGTTCAACCGCTTAATCGGCATGGGCTTCGGCCAAAAAAATTTTTGTGGTGAGTTACGACCAGTTTTATAGTGGTGAAATTATTTTTTCTAAAAGGTCTGTAACTCCTGAAATACTTGACCGATTGTAATGTACAACACCTTGTTTGTAAGGTAAGTTCAGTTAATTTTATTTTAGTACGGTATAGCTTTTAAAGTTTTTACAATTTTATTTCTTTTTCGTGATTTTCGAAATTATTATATTAATCGTTTTTCTGAAATTTAAAAGTAGTGTTCTTAGATGTATTTTTAGCGACTTTGTAAGTTTGGACGTGGAGAACCGATGGGTTATATTTTTTCCACTTTTGTTCACTTTTTTTGAAAAATCAACCAAAAATTCAGCGAATAATCATCGCAATGGTTATTTCTTCATTGGTACATTAATAGATGGTATAAAACAATAAAAAATCTAAGAAAAATTAGTTGATGAAAAAATTATTTGAAAGATAAAATCGACTTGAGATATGTGTCTACACGAGATTTTCGAAGTGGATATAAACCATTTTCTCGAAAATGAATTTTTGAAATTATTCTCAGATTTGGATGTCATCTGTAAATTTCATGTAAATTTGGAAAAGAAATTTTTTCTAAAGCCATTTTTTTTCAAAATTTTCACACTTTAGTTTGTGACTGCAAAAGTGGCTATGAACATAAAAATAAAATAAAGGGTGACTTTTTTTAAAGCTATAGGAAAGTTTTTCAAAAAAACACATAAAATTCAGAAAAATGCATGAAATATTTATTTGAATCGATAGTACGGTCCATATAATTTAATGTTTGAAGATTATTTCATGTAAATGTTGACCTTGACTGCGCCTCAAATGGTCCATCCGCTTAGTTCAATTTTGGCATCTCCACGTTTTTGAGTAACAGAGGCCCAATTGCTGCGAACGGCGACGAATCGATAATTGATGGTCATCATTAACACTGGTCGATACAGCTGCGATATTTTCTTCAGTTCGCACTCTACGTAAGCGTGTTGGTGGTTTAATGTCCAACAATGTAAATTTGGTGCGAAATTTAGTCACAATAGCCCGAATAGCCGCTTCAGTGGGTCGATTAAACTGACCATAAAATGGAAGCGCGCGATGAACTTTCTTAACAGAGCACGCATTTTGATAATAAAATTCAATAATTTGCAAGCGTTGTTCGTTTGTAAGACGATTTATGGTTAAATTATAGACCATACTGAAGATGTTGATAGTGAAACAAAACACGAAACGTGCGTCAGCTGTTTAAACCAGTATTGCCAAAAAGATAATACCAAAAAAATCACCCTTTAGGTCAAACATGGAGCAGCATATAAACGAAGGTTGTAATTCGCTGCAACGATTTTGTTAAAAACATTTTTCTAGATTTAGGGTATAGTAGCTGTAAAGTCAAAAATTGTGAAAAGTATCTTTAGAAAAACCGCGTAACTTTTAATCATATTAAGAATACAAAAATATTTCTTTGGCGTGTGATTACTGACTTCATGGGGAATATTTGTGTCAGAAAAGTTTCAGAATCCTGGATAGACAAAGTTAAAATATAAGCAATTGCAGCCGCGAATTTTTGATTTTTTTCAACAATTGCAACGACTTTCGTGACTGACTACATATATGTTAGAAGCGACATTGCTTCTTAATACACAAACAAAAACTCAGTCGGATCCGTGGGCTAGATCGAGAGAAAATCATAAAACAAAAATGCCATGCATGCAAATCATTTTAGCCATATTTCCCGCGAAAATGAAAATTTTCCAAAAATATCCAATTTGTATTCTTTATTTACCGTGCCATACCGCAATATCCACTTTTTGTAAAAAAAAATTGGAAAAAGGGATAAAAATGGTACCAATCTGACGGATGAAGCTGAAATCATTAAATTCGCTGTGTATATTCCAGAAAATTTCGAATTAAAAGTTTTAAATACAAAAAAATTGAAGTCGATTATGTCTTATTAAAAATTGATTTATACTAACCTCTTGTATGTTTATTTGTTTATTCAAATGATTATTCGAATCATTCAAGTATCACTAGTTGGATACCCTAATACAAACATCCATTCAAATATCAGATTGAATGATGGGTAGCGTATGATGAATATTTAACATAGTGTTCATATGAGTCATACGTCAATGTGGCAACTGATTATTCGTCGACCGTACACTTCGTTGAAGAAAATGGAAAAATATTGCTTCTCCAGATAATTTTTGTATGTATCTGATATCTGATATGTAATCGAAAATACAGATATTTTACTGAAAATGTAAATGGGTCGCGGTCCATACATTTAAAAAGAAAGCACTCCATGGAAATAAAGTTTGGATAGTTTGTTGATGATTTGCATAATGTTTTGCTCCTAGATCTAGTCATTTGCGAATTTTATTCTGATTTAAAGAACTTTAAGTGTGAATTTTTAGTCTTGGCAAGTAACTCGGTCCAATTATCGATTGTATTTTTTGTGATTTTTCATAGTGGCAACTGAATATTAAATGAAAATTAAATGAATATTAAATTTATTTTCTGATTTAAACCATGCCTTGAATTTTTAACCTTGTCTTAGAGTAACTAATTGGTCGAATTATCGATTGTATTTTTTTTGTGATTTTTCACAGTGGCAATTGAAAATTTGTGTGAACATTTTGCAAAAAAAATAGCTGCAATCAATACCAATCGAATGATGAATTTGAATTAAATAGACGCCGCAGTGTCCATTTTCGTAAAAATAGTTTGATGTTTGAAAAAATATATTTTGTATTAAAACATTTTCACAACAATGAAGTCAGTGGCTCCATTTTCGTCTGATATTCATCATTTAGGCATCATTCGAAAGGTATTGATTCCTTCTATTTGTTTTTCAGTTTTTATTACACATTTTACAAAACCTCAAAAAATTACACTAAACGTTCAATGATACGGCCAATGAGTTATTTTTAGACAATAATAAAAATTATACTTTACTATTCATTCGGAGAGAAAAATTAGACAAAAATGCAAAAAATATTACAGGGAAAGCATGATTTTAGGGTTTTTTTACAGTAGCGGTTAGCTCTCAGATGGCTTCATTAAGAAACGAAAAATGTTACAATTCATAATTAAACAATCCAAACTTTGTTTCTGTGGGGTGAGAGGAAAGTATTTTTTTGTATAGACCGCGACCCAGCCCAATGTACATGGTCTTCTCTTTTTTAAGCTCTTGGAGACAAAACAAAGAAACACTTAGGTTTAGCTATATATCCGTGTTAAATCCACTGCCTTCAATCATCACCGACAATTTTTCCCAAATAAAAAAGGAATAAAAAGTTAAGCTTTTCTCAAAAAGCAGCCTTCCTACCAATCACATTAATAATGACAATAGGAGGAAAAACGAAGAAAAAGAAACAAACTTAATCACCTTTTGTTGTGAATTGTTCTGCAAATGGATGTCGTCGACAACGTTTTCTTATCGCAAATGGGAAGCCTTGGAATTCCTTTGTTTGCTCTGGTCTTTGCTGTAATTGTTGGGCCACATGACATCGAAAGTAGTTTCGCAACAATTTGTGCTGGGATGTATTGTGGACGAAAACGCTCGCTGATGGGTTACTTATTTTTTACATGAACTATTGGCTGATAACAATGGAAATGTGGTGTTTATTTTTTGCTTTGTTTGGGCTGTGCTAAGCCGTCTTACAAAACCCCGAAAAGGTTCTCTGCAGATTCTCTCTTTTAAAGGTATTGCCAGCTTCATGGGGTTATATCCTTATCACATTTTGTTAATTTGACACATTTTCTGGGGGATTGTGATAATAAAAAGCGGTTTATTTTTAGTGGTCGCCCCTATTTGGGGGATATCGACAAAAGATCGAATTACATCGAAATCAATTAAAAAAACACTTTGGGCAGATATAGAACTTCGTTTTCACAGTAGCACTAGTTTCACTTCTTTAAATGTTAGATTTTCGTGAAATACTCTTTAATAATTTGACATTTTTCTGTAGCTTTATGAGATATTAATTGAATTTTATCGTACATTCTTCTCCATGTTTTATTTGGCTTTGTTTAGTATTTGTTGCTGTTGTTGTTATTCGTTAAATTCGTTTGTTTTTGGCGCGCTCTATTTTGTCCGTTCGCACTTCTGTACCGTTTAGATGTCAGTTAAGGACTGGTTTGTGTTGTATCTGCTTTTGCTTTGCTATCATCCAAAACATCTTCGCACACACAAACACACACACGGCGGCCATGCTGTTGCCCTATCGTTTCGTGTCGGCTGTTTCGATTGGCTGCCTTCTGTTAAGTCAGCTGTTTTTTACAGCGGTTGTCTAGCATCTTGCAACATCAAACATGTTCGATTCAAGGAATCGTTCGTTTCGCTGTGTTAGTGGGTGCTCGCGTTTAAAGTGAAACCGATTTGTGTGTGTTCCACAGAAACATGCATGTGTATGTATTTACACGATTGCATGCTTGTGTGTGTGTGTGTTTCTGTGGATTGCTTTAAATTGTCATAAATCACTTTTACTTTTTCGCCGAGTTCATCGAAAACCGTAGAGGAAGTGAAGTTGGTGTGGTTAGTTAGTCGTTGTTTGAGGTTACTTTGTTGTTGTTATTGCTGTTGTTATGGTCTTGTTTCAATGTAAATAAATGCGTAACTAGTGAGAAGTGAAATATTTATGTAGGTAACTTAACAGATAGTGTTATGAATATATATGTGTGTGTATTTCTTTTAAACTTTCGATTAAATGAAAACGGCTTCAAATTTAATATGCATTTATTCCTACTGGCATCCAATATTGAGGTAAATAGAGTTCAAAGCTTTAAAAAATTGATTCTTGTTGCTATCAAGATTTTGTGAACTTACTGACATAAGCAACTTTCAGGTTGGACCTTTTTCCTTTAAATTAATGTTGAATCAGGGCCCCATTTAAATAACAATATACAAAAAAAAAGTTTGTCCAAGGACTGTGCATAACTTTTCTGGCGTATTTCAGAATAACACATTTAAAAATTATATGGATAATTTTCTTTTAGTTTTTTTTTACTAAAATTCCAAGTCGCAGATACGTTTGATATTTGTACTATAACTTTGGCAGTCTAAGTTTGATCATTGAACAATATAAAGAGGATCTGACGAAGGCATGGCGAAGATATGACGAATTGTGCTGATTAGAATTTAAACGGAAATTTAAATAATATTTAACGATTGTATAATTAGGAGATGTTCCACTATGAGTACCTTTAACTTAGTTCCGGATAGGTTGCCAGGACCACCTATTAAACGATAGTTGACAAAATCATCTAAATGAGAATTTCTTCAATGGGCACTCCAGACGCAATTTCTCCTTGGCAATGTGAATTCTTACTGAATTGTTAGACTTATTCTATTCTTATTACATCTTTCCCCCACTCCAGGTGGAATCTTAACAATCTTTAAACACAAAGACCCTTCACCCAAACTTTGCACTACATTGTAAATATGTAGAGACTGCTTTTCCATTAAAATGCCGTAAACCAAGAAAGTTGTTATTATCTGTGATCAGTCATTTCCGACTACATTTGGCCATTTTTATACCCTCCAGCTCCAGGATGGAGGGTAACACCTTGAAATATCGACATGAGACCCTATAAAGTATTTATATTATTGATTGTCATAAAATTCTAAGACGATATGGTCGTCCGTTCGTCAGTCCGTCCGTCCGACTGTTGAAAGCACGCTAGCATAAAATTCATTCTAAGACGGTCTAAATACGTCTAATAGTTGTAGATCGGTTGGGATTGAAAGTGGGTGAAATCGGTCCCTCACAAGAACTGAAAATATCCCTAATATTTCGAATACTTAAGTATGTCTTTTGAAGATGTCTTCTTTTATTTGTTTGATATTTGGTATGCGCATTCCCCTTGTAGCCAAAATATGCACCATAAAGTGATTTTTATTTGTTGGAAGTTGGGCAAAAAGGGATAAAAATGGTACCTTTCAAATGACAACAGATAGAAATACGAAAATCGGTGTGTATGTTCCTGTAATCGAGTGGATACATATATATTTTTATCAAATTCGTGCTTTAAAAGGGATAGAGGGATAGAAATGGTACCAACCAAACGGCAGCACCTAGAATAATGAAATTCGGTGTACGCATTACTCTGATTGCGTAATTCGAAATTTCGAAATTCGTACTTTTGGGGCGTAAAATGGAAAAAAGGATAAACATTTTACCAACCAAATGGCCGCAGCTACAGTAATGAAATTCGGAGTGTACATTCCTCTGCCTACGTAGACACGAATAATAAAAAGGCTTTTCCAAATTCGTACTTTCATTAAACTACTTTTAGAATTAAACTAGGATCGAAGTAGAATCAATTAATATTACAAATTTGTTTAATAAATTAAAATTTGGTCTTATATATTTTTAAATAAAACACAAATCGAAACTAGGGATAACATCTATATTTATAACTTTAAATAACTGTAATAAACCCTTCAACCTCGTGACAGCATGAGTTGTACTGGCGAACTTAAAATGCGCAAGTCAGGCAAATTGTGACAATTTGTAATCATATCCATCCAGCCTCATTCTACCCTTGGTAGCAAATATATGTACGTCGGACAACTTAAACTTGTCCTAAAAATCCTAAACTCAAAAAGGATTATTTCCCTTTACTCACAAACACTCGTTCTATTAATTGCAGGCACTGTCAGAAGATTTTCCAACAAATCCTTGAATAGATAGTGTGATCAGGTTCATGTGTCATTTAACATCATATTGAAAAGTAAGAAAGAAGTAGCTATTCTTTTGAAAAATTAAAAGATCTGAATTATTTAAAAAATATGTACATAATCATATGATAAATTTTGTCAATTTTGTAAAGGTTGTCAAAATTATGCAAACTTCTGTATACATATAACTTAAGACTGCTTGAAATATTTTTCAACTATAATATTTCTTGAAAAGAATACAAAGATATGGAAATTATTTTTTCCCCTCACTCACCATTTTTTGGAAATTCAGGGGAAAAAATATAAAGCAAAGTTCAAGGTCATACATATATAATTACAATCCCATAGCACAAAATCATATTTTACTTATGTCTCATTTTTCGGAATACATTTCCAAAAAAAACCTTATACGTCAAAAATTATGATATGTATGCGATAATCTCATTATAATCAACACCTGGCATTTAATTAATGACATCTAATAGCTTACTATGATGTGTGTATATTTTTCAATAATTAAAAATGATATATGATACACGCGCTGTATGAGCAAAGCACTCGGCAGTGAGTGCGTTTTCCCTGCACTCTCCTCACAAAATTGCACCCACTTGAGAATGCAAAGATTTCAAAAATTCACAATATTCCATCTACAAATTAAGTTATATTTATGTACACATTGTTTTCCTTTCGATTCCAAAAGAAAAATAAACACGTTCATATTTTATATGCCGTCACCCTCCGACACCCAAGCGACGACCACCACCACCTCCCCCACAACCTCCACGGCCAATACCCAACAGCCAACACACACTACGCTAATCACAGCGTTATAGACGTCAGTTGGAGATTGTATGTAAGCAGCAATTTCTCTAATCACTTCGCACATTTTCACCAGTCCAATGCTTGCTGCCTGAAGATGGAATGGGTGGAGGGGGATGGAATGAGCATTTTGCAAAAAAGGCCAGAAAGAAAATCAAACAAAAGCCGCGAATCGATAGATTTATTCGCATTTAAACAGATTTACTGGATCTGAATCAACGAAAGCAAAATATGTTTGATTTCTTTCTCTCGTAATTTGATTGGGCCGATAGAAAAACAAACAAATAAACAATCTGCATTTCCCGAAACAACAAATGAGGAATTGATTTGCGATGGCATTAAGACGCGGCGCAATCTTTTCTTCGAAATGTGTAGTTGTTGTTGTTGCTGGTTATACAAATTTGGGGTCAAAAGTTCAATTTTGTAAAAAGAACAAAACTGACTTTGTGTAGCTGGCGTGTGCGATATTACGAGTGGGTCCCGAGGGAGAGAAACAAATACTGGAGCTTTTGGCGGACAATGAAATGAGGGGGTGTGTGATCTTTGCCCCTGACACAGTAAATATTTGTACATCTTCGCCCTAAGGGGTATAAAGATACTTATCGATAGAATCTTTTAGTCTCTCTTATGGCTAACTACTTTGGATATTGTTTTCAACTCTAACAAAGCCATACAAACATTCCTGTGGATTGAGTTTAGTTTGGCTGTAGCGCCATAGAAGTTGTGTTACTTTTATTGATATTTATTTTTATTATTTTAACATAGGTAGAATAAAAAATATTTATTGAAAATTTTAAACTATTTTGAACGATTTTTCGAGTAATATTTGAAAAATAGGTCTGACTCTTCGAGCAGAAGCATGCCAAGCGGTTAAGGTCACTTTCATCAAGGCATCCTTAATGGCTAATTTTGCCCAATGTTTCAAAGAAAAAACATTTTTTCCAGCGAAAAACATATGAGCCAGTCATACCATTCCAAACGGTACGATTTCTTCAGTAAAAAAGCAATAAAAATCTAAGAAAAATTAGGCGATTTGCTTCAAATAACTTCCATGAGAATATTTTAAATCAGTTACATTTTTATATTTTTGAAATAACCTTAAGCGTTCAAAATATGGGGAATTTTGTTATGACCCCTGTAACCTAGGTAAACTTAGAGTCTTCATAACATCTGTATGGATGATTGGAATGTTCTATGGTTTGATATTTGACAATATTTTAATAGTCGTTATACTCACATGAAATATGGATGAAATTGGCCCACCCCACCTACCTCACAAAAATTATAAATATTTGTTTGAAATACAATCAATATAACTTTCATAGGAATAGTCAAAATCAAGGGCAATTTATATTTATAAATATTTTTATAATCTGATTAAACCTAAAAAATATTTATATTTTTACCACGCTCTCTTGTACCACCCACACAAAAGTCCCCATTTAGGTATAATTTAAGTCATACGGATGCTCGGAATTTGGGTGCTGAGACTAGGGTGTATATTGGGATGGGTCACGAAAATAAATTGCAGCGGTCACCCCCAGAAATAAAGATTGGATTGATGATCTGCAAAATATTTCGTCATTCTATCTGGGAGCTAAACGCTCCTGAAAAAACTTCTCATGCATGTATTTACCGTGTAATTTTTTTTTTGCATTTTTGTCCACATATTTTTTCTGAATTAATAGACCCTTGGATAAAAATTGTATTCTTGTCTTAGAGTAACTCCTTGGTCGTATTATTTGGCGTTTATATAATTTTTTTGTGGTTTTTCAAAGTAACAGCTAAAAACTCATATTTTTTGGAAACATTTTGTTAGAGGTGTTATGAAAAATAAATAGAAGGAATCATGCCTAAATGATGAACATCGGACGAAAAATTACGTCACTGACCCCATGTTTGCGAAGTAATTTAATACAGGAGATGGATTTTCAAAGCCAACATTTTCAAACTCGTTTTACATAAATGAGCGCTGCGGCGTTCATTAATCAATTTCCTTCCGATGATCTATTTATTTTTTTTTTTATAAAATACTAACACCAAATACGAAAAAAAATAGTTGTCACTATGAAAAAATACAAAAAATTACTACAAAGGTCCAATAATTCGACCAATAAGTTACAGGGAGAAGACAAGAATCAAAATTTATATTTAAAGTGCTTTCAAGTGTCTATTAATTTTGACGAAAATGCAGCACAAAACACGGGAAAACATGATTTTTAGGGGTATATCCAGGAGCGTTTAGCTCACAGGCGGCTTGATCTAGGAACGAAATATTTTGCAAATCATCGTTAAACAATCCAAACTTTAAATTCGTGGGGTGACTGGAAATTGTTTTTCCATTTGTATGGACCGTGACCCAGCCTAGTGTACATAAGATGGTTTAGTCGACTGAACTTTCTGTCTTGTTAATGCTTCATAAACATCGGCCTATTTTTTCGCTATGTTTTCACTTTTAAAGGAGTATCATTCCATTTTGAATTTACAAATATTGCATCCAATCCATGTGAATTCGTCATTCGCTGGAATCTACGGTCCTCTTCTTCAGAAAAATTGCTTAGCTGATGTCCATCCAAACTGACCAGCCACTTCAGCTCTTAAAGTTCTCACTAAAGTTATTCATGATTTTGCGGAAATTATTTCACAGAAAAAATTGCATTCCATCACTATTTAAGTTCAATTCACATTAAGTGCTGCTCAGTAAGTCATACCTTTTAGCAAGTTTTTTTCCTCGCTTCAAAATGTTGTTATCCATCAACGTAAATTTAATTAAAACTTGTGGCGAGTTAACAGCTTTCTATGTATTTACTGAGGGAACTCTCGTTTGGTAATCCGCATAAAAGAAAAACAAACAACTTCATTACGAAGTACGGGTACAACTTTTCTCGGCTTGTAAAAACTTTGTAAATTTTTAAATTTATTTTTAAAGTACAACAGTGAACAATTCCACTAGGAACAGGGTGGGAAAGCACTCCAATCAAGCTCTAGCTTTATGTTTATCGATTATAATCACATTAAAGACATCAACTTGTATAAACTCTGGAATTACTTGACTTAAGTTGGATGCGGTTTGCCGATAAAACAATTTCGACTTGTCTAACGTCTGTGCCACCAATGAAGAGTGATGTGTCGAAGTGCCGCAGACAGAGCGGATCAGATGGAAGCGACAGCTTGAACGAAGCAAGTTCATATCCAGAACACCTTGTGGTATAGCATAGCACTGTCAGCGACATGTACACAACGCACAGACACACACATATGTATATGATGTGTGGATGTGGCCGGGTGTTAACATAAAACACTCTCAGACTTCAGTATAAAATTCTATAAATTACAATAACACCTGCACAACAAATTTCCAGGACAATCATTTACGCATGAACACACACACACATTCACACCGACACAGGCACTTGAACGTACTTGCTGCTAACGTATCCACTTATCTTGAATTTTATGCAAAGATGTACAATAGCCTGGGGCTATGTTTCTTTCTTCATAGACGAATTCCTTGTTTTTATTTGTTTTGTTGCAGAACATGGAAAACTCCAAATTACTGTACTTAATTTTCGATTCTAAGAGGCAGATGATTCTTAAAATTTTAGTTAAACCTTATTGTATTTAAGTAATTTAAAAATGTTGGCTGCAAGAATTGAAAAAAAATAAATTCTGGAAATAATTTTAAAATCTCAGCGCCTATATGGGTTGCCAGGCAGTTGTCCAATTGCAATAAAATACTGCACATTTGTTCATTTTAACTCGATGTGATCTAAACTTCTTCAAGATCCAACCTAATGTACTTAAATGTGTATGTAAAAAGTATGTATGCATCGTTACAGTCAAGTATATATTGTAGATTACTTTTTTCTTTCGCATGTGATATATATAAACATCACATTGAGATATATCTTTATATTAAATTCAACCAACAAATGTTTAATAGATATAAATGAAATAGAGATAATTCTTCAGGCGCTGCCCACTGTTAATATTATCTCAAATATTTTGGTAATAAATATGACATAAATGCAGCAATTAACACATTATTAAATTGATTCAAAACACTTTTGCACCCAAAACACAAATTTTAATATTTTTGAGCCATAAACGATTATATAAATATATATCATTGAAATGATTTTATAAATGATTGTGCGGAACATTGTCTCATTAGAGTGCCGAAGATGCCAAGAATAATAAACAACACGATCCTTTTCACGAAAATCATTGTATAAGTGCTCTTAACATTTCTTCGTGTATAAATCAAGCATTGTAATGCTTATTTTTTGCACATTAGGTTAGGTCACGACACAAATTACTTTGTTGACAAAAAAGTAAAAAAGCATGCTTTTCTCCTGTAATTTTCATTATATTCTATTTGTTCCAAACTTTTTTCTGAATTAAATTAAATTCAGAAAATTAAATTTAAATTTTTTCACTGAACCAACACTCAGAGAAAATGCAGTGCATTGCGTTGATGGACGGAAACTAAGGTACTGGAAGGAGGAAAGAGGGAGTAGTTGCAAAGTAGTTCCCATTGGACGTATTATTGGACTCTTAGTGCCATTTTTGTGGGTTTTTAAAGTGACAACTAAATATCATATTTCATGCGAGCATTTTGTAATAAAGTTATTGACTCCATTTCAGTGAAAATATGTTAATACGAAATTTTATTTTTCAGAACTGACATTTTCAAAATCTGTTTACAAAAATTAACGCTGCAACATCAATTTCCTTTCGATGTTCATCATTCGAAAGCTATTAATTATAGCTATATATATTTTACAAAACACTCCCAATTTGAAGAAAAAAATCAAGTTGTCTCATGAAAAAACACAAAAAATACTATAAACGTCCAATAATTGGAGCACTAGTTATTCTAAGTCAGGAGTAATGTTTTATGTTTAAAGTGCTCTCAAGGTTCTATTAATTCAGAAAAACGGACAACATTATTTTTAGGGAGGTTTTCAGAAACGGCTAACAAAAAAATTGCAAATCATCATTAAACAATCCAAAGGTTTGGGAATTTAAATTAAACAAATATTATCAAAGATACAACGATAACGTAAATAAAATATTAAATTTGTACTAAAAAATTAAAAAATATATATATTAACATTTCCGACATAGTCTGGAAACTAGCCAGTAGAAGTGGAATTTATGGTTATCGAGGCTAAATCCAAAAATGTCAACATAGAATTATTTTTTGAAAATTTGTTTTCATACAATTGCTTCATATATTGTAGTTGATGACAATTAGAAAAAAATCTTCTTTTGAGAAAAAATTAACTATTTAAAGTTTTTGTTTTCGCAGCTTGTTATCACCCTAGAATAGATTTACTCTCTTACATTTCAGGGTATGTTTTAAGTGGTTACTCTTACAAATGCGTGTTGGTTAATGATAATCTTTCTGGTAATACAACCTGTCTAAAAGTAGCTAATAGTGTCTCTCCATCAGTCAAAAAAAACTGGGCATCCGAATAGTAGTTTTTCTAGTGTATTCATATCTTGTTTTTTAAGAGACACAATTTTAAATGGTTGTTAATACTAAACTAATAGACATAGAAGCTTGAAATTTGAAGTATTTTTAGCACATATTCTCTTCTTTGATTTGGCAATTATACTGGTGTCATAGGGAGCGAATAAGTATTAAAAATATTTTTTTAAAAATTGTATCCTTTGGAACATTGTAGTCTTTTTAAGGGGCAACCGGATGAGAAAATGAAAAACTAAAAACGGCAATTAACTCTATTTTACCTATAGTTTCAGATGTATATCATCTTAAGTGTCAGATAGATAAGATAGAGTGTCGGACAATGTTAGAGCATCTCCGATATTGCAAACGGAAACCCTCTATTCTATGGTTCTAGCAAACGATTTTTTAACTACTCAGAAATTTGTTAACTAGTTGTAAATAGATTTTTCTCATTCATTCGAGAAAAAATAAAACTTTATTTATGTTGAGTTGGAAAATGCTTTTTTTCATAAGAAATTCCACCTTGGAGCACAGTAGGTGCCAAATCAAGATTATAGGCTTAACTTCGAAACAAATGACGGTCTTGACATAATCACACACATACTCGTGAGCCGACCCACTGTAACCGTTCTTTGGGCAAATCCGAAAAAAAACAGGATCACAGTATAATTTAAATTGTTTGAATGTCTGATAATTTTACACATAAATAATGAATAACAAAATCAAGGCTTCGGTAAACAGGATGGCTGTGCTTCAAAGGACTGGTTATAGATTGCGGTTTTCACCGTATACGCTGTGATGTGTGCAAAAGGGGCGTCATTGTGACACTACCATGCGGGTGTATGTAAACATGTTCATTTATGTTTTTTGTGTGCGTGTTTGTTGAATATAATTAAAAAGCTCCTGGTTTATCGTTTGCGATAATGTTATTAAATCCAAACTGTTACGCTTCGTCTGCTTTAATGGTATATGAAAATTCCTATTGTTCATAGTTGATGCTTTAAACAAAAGGTCTGATGTCCTGTGTGGATGTGTGTATGTGTGAGTAAAGTTGTTGTTATGAAAATAATTATGGAAATGAATGAAACGGCCACGCTGTCGAGGCGACTGGGAAGGGTAAAACAGAAAAGTCGAAACATTAACATTTATTATTCAACACGTGTTTATGAGACACGAAATAACACAAGAAAAAACAAAAAAGGAGGAAAAGTTTAAAAAATCTTTGACATTACTGAAAAAACGTTGTTTACCCGTTTTTTCTGGTTAACCCTTTAAGCAGAGAAAGGATGATAAGCGCCTCAAAAAGTGTAAAAGTTAAAGTCCTACAATTCTTGTATTATTTTATTTAAAGCTTATTTTTGCTAAATATTCCCCTCCTCCAGTGGGTTACTCTTTGCCTCTTATTATTTTTGCATTACTTTGGGTTTTTCCACTTTCATGTTTTTTGCCATTGCGGCCCATATAACAAACATTAAACAAACAAACAAAAAACGATTCCTTAAACAATGACCAAACAACTGAACCACGTTTTTTGTTGGCCAACCATAAAACGTAGACAAATCATAAAACGCCGAAAGTTATTGTCTTCCATTTTGTGCTATCGTAGGGATTTTCCAAGTTCTCTCTCCCATCTCCTATCGCCTTTCCCATCTTTCCGATTCCGTGCATCGAAAGTAGACCAAAATAAAAAGTAAACTTTAGGGAGGTAATTGTCTGCAATAAGGAAAGGAAGATATCACTTTTGCTGTTTAAACGAAAAGGGCCAAATTTGGTGGCTGCAAAAAAGACAATGTAAAGGTTTTCGGTTCGCAATATGCTGTGCAACAACTTTTTTGATTATGTTGATGACGACGATGACGATGAAACCTAACACATTTTCGGTAAAAGTTTGCCAAATTAGCTGTAATATCTCTGTGTGTGTGTTAGTTATGTTAATTTGCCAATGTTTATGGGAAATTACAAATTATGCAAAATATTTCTAATATTGTCAGAGAGAAAATTGCTCCTATAGCAGATTTGGTTTTATAGCATGATTGACACTGGCAGTAAACATGCTGTCTTAATTGGTTACCAACCGATTTTTTATTTTCCTACATAAAAATGTGTGGACCTTTTTTGGTGACGAAAAATGTTAGACAAATTTTTAATTCAAACTTTGAGTGAGCGTGCTAGAAAGATATTTTCCATGCTGACAGCAAAAAAGGGCCAAAAATAGTGAATAGTGAAAAGTGACCTTTTTCGTAGAAAATGTAAAGCAAAAGTAAACAAAATCATGTCATAGAAGAACATTACAGGATTCAACAATGTGAGTAAAATCATAACATTTCTTGCAAATGTAGGGTCACAACCGGGACGCTCTAATTTGTGATATACTATCTCCAATTTTTAAAACGCTAAGATATATTTGAAAATATCATGAAAATCTCAGTCGCACGCACAGTGGTTCAGAATCAAGATCC
Organism: Polietes domitor; assembly: GCA_947397865.1. Taxonomy (NCBI): domain Eukaryota; kingdom Metazoa; phylum Arthropoda; class Insecta; order Diptera; family Muscidae; genus Polietes; species Polietes domitor. The sequence goes on along the minus strand of OX377621.1, from coordinate 173,777,921 downwards.
ATCGGCCAAATTCAATAATGTTCTAGTAGACATTTTTGAGTTCACTTTGAGTTATTAACACTAAAAATTGGGAAATCGGATATATTTTAGAATTCGGCCTGGTTTTCGTATTTTTCGATTATAAAGAAAATTAAAATTTTTTGTTTTTAACATATTTTTACGTATTTGTTCATAATACGAAGAAAAAAATTTAATTTTTTTTCTATTAAAAATTTTCAACTTTTGAAATTTTTTTGACTTTGTCGATCTGTTTCACACGCATTTTATAAAAATTTGCACTCATATTTATTAGAAATTGTGGTTTCTTAGCTTTATTATGACGCCAAAAATTTGTTTGTGGCAAATATAGTTTGATTGTAATGAATATTGTAAAAAATATCATTTTTAAACAAATGTCTGACTTTTGACCTACACATTTTTTTTCTTCAAAAGCCTTTAACGATATATATACATATTTCGAACTCCGATTGTTATAAAATTTTGCGTGAGGATAAAGGAAATTTACTCATCTCAACGGGAAACCCTTCAATCCCGTTTTTGTAGGTGCTCGATATTGCACCCTTGGAATAATAAAAAATAATACCTGATTTAGCAGACATTTAGTGCAAAAAGTCCGATTTTTTAGTTCCAAAGCGCAATACAAATTTTAATTTTCTTTGAAATCGAAAAATACAAATACAAAAGATAGTCAACTTTAGGCTGATTTTTAAAATATATCCGATTTTTAATTTTGTTTATTTTTGGTTTTTTACAGAACTCAAAAATGCCTACTAGAACAAAAGTTATTGAATTTTGGCCGATGGATTTTGATTCTGAACCAGTGTGAGTCGATTTATATGGATGAAAAAACCATATTTAAGCAAATGTTTCATACCCATTCCAATGGAATCACCCTTATAACTGACATATTTTCAATGTTTTATTTTTTGAAATAGGCATTGTATTCTTCTTTAGTATGTAGTTATTAAAAATGGAAAAAATATTTTTTTTCGTCAAAAACTAAAAATTTAATTTATTAAATTTTTGGCGACTGTTCCTATGCCTCTACATAAGATTTGTAACTCTTATTCTTATCTGCTGTTTAACGTATTACAGAGCATGATCGGACTTATAGTGTCAAAATGATAGTACACCTATTAATGATACCTTCGACGAAAATTGGAATTTTAGTAAAAAAATACAACAAATTTATCCATAAACAATTTTTGTATTAATTTTATGAATCAGTATTTCCTAATACACATCAAAATAAATTGTTAGGCCTAGGATAAAAAATTTTTAATTTTTTGTTGCATTTTTAAATTTTTTTGAATATTTATTTTTTTTTTAATTTTCTTACTGCGTAAATTTCATAAACAAATTTTATTACTAAATGTTTACATATTAAATCGCATTACCAGGAAATGAAGAATTCCGAATGTCCAAAAAATGAACGTTCCCCACAAGAGGGAAAATAAATTGGCCCATCATTAATTACACCGAAAAATTTAGAATAACTTTCCGAGTCCATTTTGATATATTCGCTGCTGCATTTATTATTGTAGTTAAAGAACTCTGCAATTAGACCCCTCGGGCAATATTTAAAAATATATATTTCTCAAATATCAAATAATAATAAATTTCTCCGTCGGGAGGAAAGTAGTCTATCCTTTCCGACTTTATCCTTTCGATCAATTTCATTCAAATACAATAAATTTATAACTTATTATTAATTATTAAAATCTTTATTCTTGTTTCAGGAATTTCGCAAGTCTTTTTGGTGCAGAAGTTCATGAATTGATTTCAACGGAAATGAGCAAGGTAAGTTTTTTTTCTATAGATTGTTTTTTTTATCAATTTTGCGTGACAAATATTTGAGTGATAAGCACCCACTGAAGATGACTCTTTATTGATTATATTAAACATCATAAAAATTTTGAAGTTTTATAGTAGAAATAAGCAACTCAAGCTTTCACGTTTAAACACTTTTTACCTGTCCATGTATTTGACAATACTAAAACAATATACTCCATATATAATAGACCAAGAGTCAGCCTTTCAAATAAAATATTTCTTAAATTTTCCCATTTATATATTTTTTTGTTTTCAAAAATTATACCCAATTTTATCGCCTTCTCTTATTTACACCTATTTGTTCTATATTTATCAATCATATGTTGCATCATTATCTTCTCCTGTTGTCCCACTTTCTAAAAACCCCTTGGATTTCACAAAATTATTGACTTTTTGCGATTTTGAATAAATTACGGACAGATTTGGTCCAATCAGTCTAAAGTACAGGCGGTACGGTACTGTGATTATATCCACCACACTTACTCATTTCTGATCGCAACCTCCTGGGAAATGAACAATATGTCACCCAGTCAGTTTCTGTTGACCTTCCTCGCCTCAATGAAATAATCCCCAGAATTTTCCATGAATTTTAGGGTGTGCGAAGTAGGGACAATTTGTGGCATTTATTTCAATGTCACGACCAATTCCAACAAAAAATAGTGTTGGGTTACACCAAGGCGAATCGGAAATATTTCTGGGTGGATTTCTAGTGAAATTCAAATTATATTTATTTTATTAACTTGTAATAAAAGCCGAATTGAATCTTGAGAATAATTTACAGCCAAAGTATCCTTGAGTCTCTTTGCTGCTCCTCCATTAAGATTTATTTAAATTCTTAGAGGTTTTAAATACCCGCATCCATTAAAGTCATATAGCCATTGTGGGCTCCATTTTGGCCAAAACAATACAATATCCCAAGTGATTTTCCTTTTAACATGGCAAACAAGTACAAAGAACTCAATGTTTGCAAACAAACTAAATTTCGTTTGTCAAGCCGTGATGAAAAGAAAGTTTCCAACAAACTTGGCAAAGACAGAATGTCCTTTTTTGTTTGTTAGATCTTTGGGTCTACCCGCCCACACCTTAAACTTTCGCTCAAAAAGAAATGAAAATTGTTTGAAAAATTAAAAATTTGTTTAGAATGGACAACGACAAGAAATAATCCAAACTTTTTCACCAAATGCCGGCCCGCACCTACACACACGACATTTACCAAGTATTTTACAAACAATTTTCCAACATAACCACACCACCTTAAGCGGCAACAACAACAACAGCAGCAATAACAACAATATCAGACAGAAAATACGAAAAGGAAGTAAAGCATGTAGGAAAAGTGACTAAATGGGAAAACAAAACTAAATTTCCGTTTTAGTATTAACATATGTATGTGTGTGCATGTGTGGACACAATGTGGCCTGATGCTGGTGGTAGTGGTGAAACAAAAACTGACCCAGCTTTTCTGACAGGAAGCATAAGGTGCTATATATATTATAATCATGTAGGATACAATAAAGCTGACGCAAATGCATGGATACAAATGCATAAAATATAGTATAACCTAAGGCTAATCCGGTCTTACAACTTTCACATAAAGACAAACTTTAGTTAGTCTGTTGCACGAAGGGAAATTAACTATGTGAGAGAAATAAAAGAAAAAAATAATTCTATCCAACACCACCACCACCTCCCCAAACACACACAAAATGTTGACAAAGTTTAAGGCACTATCTACGCAAACTTGTGCAGAGTTCCAGCTTAAAGTTCACACATGAACTTAAATTACACAACCCTAAATGTATACTATGAAGTATTTATTATTTTATCACCCTTTCGCCATTATCTCGAATTTATTGACACTTTGTCCGGTTTTATTTATCTGTTTTGTTATAAATTGTGTAATATTTCGCCTTGGTTTGTTGCTGTAATTAACCCTTATGGCAACATATTGCATTTATACGAACTCATGACAACCACTTGTTTATATATAATAATATGTAGTATATACACACATATTTCATTCAAGTACATACAAGTGTGTGCCCCAACAAAATAATAATAACCGAATGACCATGTTGTTCCGGACTCTCCTGCGCCAGATTCTGTAACCACTGCAAACGGTTGCCAACATTGTGTGTGGGGAGGGGCGAGAGCAGGACTGAAGCGAAACATTAAAAACATAATACGCCCAAGCATACTTTTGGGTGTCACAATTAATGACTCCTATTCGTGGAAATAAAATTTCATTTCTAAGGATCACAACGGAATAAAGAATATATAACAGCAGAGAGTTAAGAAAGTATGTGCAATTAAAATAAAAAATCTATTAGAATGTAATAGTTAGCAGGTTTTAGGCAATGCTTTTCAGGGCAACGTTTTGTGATTTGTAAAAGAGCTTTAATGGCACAAGAGGGCAAAGTGTAGATGGGTGGTGTGACCTTTTGGAATTGGAACAAAAGCCATCTTTATATAAATGTTAAGCCTTAAAGTGTGCTTAAAATTTGCATCCCCTAATGTATGATATTTACTTTATTGCTATTAACACAATTCGACAAAATACAAATCAGGAATCCGTTAAGTTTGATATGGAAGACAGAGTTCATTTTATTTAATATAGGGTCCGCCATCAAACGTTTTTTTTTTTTCAACTATTCAACAGTTGGACTATTATTTGTGGGGTGCCATCAGCAGCCATTTGAATGAAATTATTTTCCATTATTAACCGGAAGGATTGTACTTTCAAATAGAAAAAGAAATTTGAGAAAATATTCAGCAGTTTTTTTATAGCATTTTCAAAAAAAAAGTTATTTGGCGGACCCTATATAATACAAAGACTATAATCAATGTAATTAATCACAGCGACGATGAAAATATTTTGGAAATTAAAAAAATTAATATGTTGTTTTAAAATATGACTGAAAAAACAGCGATGATGAAAACATTTTGGAAATATCGAAAAATAATATGTTGTTTTAAAACAAGACTGATTTGAAATGACTCTCGTATTTCTTCTCAGATGTAAGTTATATCTTTCTATGGCTATGAATATATTCTCCTTTACGTATTTTTTCTTCATTACGACATTATGATTGCGCGTGCTGCCATGATATTTTTTCAGTCAGTTATGCTTTTGGAGCGAAACCCCTATAAGATGGTTGCCATAGTTTACTTGCAAAGTGTTGGAGTAGATGATATCTATAGTCGTTTATTTGCTAAAAGAAATGCCAATACGAATCTATTAATAACCTGCCCTAGTTGTGTTTCACTTTTGAGTTATATTTTTAGTAATTTATGACAATATTTAAATAAATATTATTATAAATCGTTGTAAAAGTTTCCATAGTTTCGTGGAGCTTCAAGACCAGATTTATCCGTGCAGCTTGACAACTAACTACAAGGCCAATGCTACTTAGAAGATTATGATGAAACGACTTTTTTGACACAACCTTGATAGAGGGGAAAAGTTCATATCACTTAATATTTGGTTTTGACATAATTTTGATCAATTTTGGCAGTAATCTCATACATTTTATAAGTACATTAGAGTGAGTAACAAAGAAGATTTTTTCTTTTCAGAAAGTTGTTGTTTCTCAGGTTTGAGATCATCAAATCAATTAAATTGTAAATGTTTTATGAGGACTGAGCTAAAATGATTTTAAACTCAATGATTTAAACTCAAAAATCAAGTCTTGATTACCAAACAATGTTTATACTCTCAGAAATTCTTATAGTAAATATCACATTGTTTAAGGAAACTTGACTTCGAACTGGTTTCAAATGTTTTTCATTACTGTAATTAAAATAAAAGAGAATTTTATATATCGTCAGGAATCGTAACACAGTATAGGGTAATGCCACATAAATTTCATCTCATCTCTCCAATTTTGGCAGGATATCTCACTTCTATATGGCAAATAAAACTGCATTTCCCGATTTACAAAAAAAAAAACGAAATGATATACACTAGAGTGGATCAATATTAAAGTAATTCTATGAAATTGTAATACGATATTTTCTAATTTAAAATATATTTGTATAGTATCCAAATATATTTATATCCATGATTTCCAAATATATTTTTGTCGTAATAAAACAACATAAAACAAATGGCTTGCAAAAATAGCGAACTAAAATTAATCTTTGGCCTGTTTATCTGCAATAACTTGCATATTTTTAATACGAATAATTTAAATAAGACAGCCCGCCAAAATAATATTTTTTTGTTTTTCTAAAAACATTAATTATATCCTCACTCTCCAGAGTAGGAGGGTATATATTATTTGGGACAGAAAAAAGTGTAAATCATCGAAGGAGTGACTTAAGGCCTTAAGTATGTTTGGACCATTCGTTCCGTTTCAAGACATTACAAGTTGTATGAGCCATGTTCGTCCGTCCGTCTGGCTGGTGTAAACAATAACTCTCGAGTTAAGGAATCAATGCAAACTTTGCACATGGTAATATTTTTCCCAAACTTAGTTTTAGTTCGAAAATTGCTGAAATTGCTACGCCCCTTCTGGTACTTTCCACACAAATAGTCCATATTCTAATGTTAAATTAAAACCCATATAACCTTCAAATGGATACTCGGAATCAGCTACATTTTGATATTTGTTAATTTTTAATAATCACTTTATGTGTAAAAATTACGACGGGTTAGCCACGCCCCTTCCAGTAACTCCCACGCAAATCACCCTGAACTCCGTAAAATTAAAGATGTAATAACTTCTATACGGATGATCGAAATTTGATATTTAACAATGCTTTTATAAAAGATGCATTCACATGGAATATGGGCGATATTGCCACACCCCTTCTGGTACCTCCCACACAAAGTGACTTAATCTTTGTTTAAAACAAAACTGATATAACATCCATTCGAGTAGTCAAATTCATTTGCCATTTGATATTTGAAAAAGGGTTTTATTATCACTTTGAACCTAAAAAATAGTTACTCTTTAGCCAGTTTTAGTTTAATGCAGAGTCCCAAAATATTTCGATTTTATAACTGCCCATTCGCGTGCTAGCCAATTTCTATACGATTTTAGTGCTATTTTTGTTACTTCTTTATAAAATCCGCAATAACTTCCATATTTTTTGGTTCGATTTGTATTTGAACAGGCTCGACGGATAAACTGTCTTTGAATATTTAATGCGAATAATTTAAATAAGACAGCCCGCTAAAATAACACTTTTTATTTTTCAAACTGAGTTTGGGCGACTCTTCTCCAAAGATACCAACATTAAATTTTCGTTTTCCTGTGCCAGTTTTAGAAATATCTCCTAAATAAAATGTGTACATGTATTTTTTGATTAATTGTGATTATTCAAAATATATTTACAACACAACACAATTTTTCCGGTTTTATTTATAGCCACCCACATATGTCTAAAGTAGTGCATTTTTTCGAAATTTATTTAGACACCAAAGAAGTCCTAGATATCACATTATTCGATGTCCCTTAAAGTATTTCAGACTTCATCGAAATAATGTGGGATAACAACTGGTTTTTCATAATCGCCCACAATACACACTCTTACATAACTTTCCCCTTACAGGTAAAACTAAAAATACTACTTCCACTTTTACCTTGCGATTTGTAAGCGAAAGCATGTAAAACTGTAACTTTCACATTTGAATTTCACCAGAACCCGACTAGTTTCACAACAAGCAAAATAAATAAAGTAAATATTTTAAATGAATTCCTCTTCTATGCGTGCCAACTTATTTCAAAGTTTTATTATTTTCTTGCGAAATCATAATTTGAACAATTTTATTGTACTTTCCTTTTGGCAGTGTCGAAAGAAGCCGACAAGAAATTAAATGTTTTGCTACAAAACAAAATGTAATTATTTCTGAATTGCAAACGGGTGGCTTGGGCTCTTCAATCTTTATAATTGCATTGCTAAATTAACATTTTTATTGGGGTTTACTTTTGCGCCACTTTGCCTGCCTCGAGTGCCGAGTCTGTTACTCCTACTACCATGACTGCTACAGCAACGGCAACGGTTGCTATTGTAGTTGTTGTGGTTGCTGTTATTGATGATATTATTGGCAGTATTGTTGTTGCCATTGCTAATGATGTATTTAGACAAAGAATATCGAGCACATGTTAAATATCTTTAGTCAAGAACGTAATTAGCAGACGTTATAAATTTCGTTGCTTCATTTTATCTTAATTTGCTCCTGAGAATTTCAGCATCTATAAAAATGAAAAAAACACAAAACATCAGTCTTTACACAAACGCTTGATTCAATACTTGTACCAAGTGTTCAAGGAATACTTGTTGGTAATTGGTATCATTTACAATCGCACAAGCTTACATACATACACCTACGTATATCGGTTATTCCATGGTCAACTCAATGATTTTCGATAACAATTGCTTTTGGTGGTTTTCCATACGTTGTACTTTCACATTATGCTAAAGTAACTCTGGAAAATTTATTATTTTAAAGTAAAATTGGTAGTCATCTCGAAAACCTTCAGGTCATGGAAACGTCCAAATCCATGGAATTTATTAATATGTTGAAGGGATTAAATATATTTGTGTGTTATTTTCTTGAGCAAAAAGAGTAGTCACCATTGTGCGACGTTTTCCAATTTGAAGTGGAAATGCTCACATGCGTAACTATGTATAGCGGACAAAAATTCCACGAAACCTTTAGGGATTTGCCAGGATACTATTTCAACAAATATTATTTGCAACACTTAAATAATGACTCTGGCACAAACACACATACATCAAAGCTAAATTACCCCAAGAATCAGCCCTCGTCAATTATATTCAGTTTAGCTGAAATGTCTGCTAATATGGCAACATATTGACTGGTGTTGTTTTCGCCGTACTTGCCTTGCTTCCTTCGGTTGGAATTAACTTGCTCGGGAACACATTTAAATTGGGTGTATTTTATTACTCAGAAAACAAAACTTTTTTTGAACAACAAAAGCAACAATCTTTGATTTGCCCCCACCACCCTCCTCCCTCAACAGCTGTTGATTGCTATATATATATATTGAATGTATTTTATGGCATTGACTCCTTCTCTGGCCAGAGCAATACGCAAATCACGCAGACACAGAAGTTGAGCATTTTATGGTTTCATTAAAAAGGATATGCGAACCCCTTTTGTTAAAAGTCCTTTGCCATTCGACCCTTTGTCGCATTGTTTGTAGTCTGAAAACAATGTAGACAGTCACGCTTATATGCAGAGAACTGTGAACGAAACACTTGATGTTTAAACTGATTTTTCTCTAGAATGTCATTAAAACCCCATTTTATTAGAATCATTCAAATGCCAAGAAAGGGCTTCGCTGGAACTGGAAAATTCGTAATATAAATACACAGCTCAAAGAGAATGCGGTCACGGCTAAAAATATTTTGTATCTTTTAATAATTCCTCGAAAAATGTAGACACGCGTTACTCTTAGAAAGGGAATGCTACAAGGACGGCCACATACTTATTGCATGTCTTGTTTTCTAGTCCTTAAATGATTTATCAATTTGCTATAAACAGATCGTATTTTGGAAAAGGTTTCTCCAATTCTGGGCAAATTCTTGGATGAATAGAAAGAATGCATACAACATTTTATTTTCATATAAGTCGGTTAAACCGTCTTACATATGTGCCAGTTAGAATGATAGTGGTCTAAGTCAAAAATCAAAAAAAAAAAAATGAAATATGTAAATTGTTTTCTTTACTTTGATCAGGTCTCTAATTTAAGAACTTTTATTTTAGACATTTATAAAAAATGTACCCTTACAATGACATTTCTCATTTTATGCACACCAAAATTGTCTTTTGTGTTAGTTTGAAAGTGGTCTAAGTCACACTATATCCAATGACATTGATGTGAGGTGATGTAAACATACAGTTTTTATTTATAATGTCTACTTTAAGTGATTCAGATATTTGAATAACTTACAAAATGAAAGTATTTGAAAAGTAAATAATAAATTCAATATAAAGTTTCTAGACAAAACACCTATAAATATTTACACATAATTTTTTTAAACAAAATATTTTGAGTTTTCTTTCATTTCTGGTAAGAAAATTTTACTTTTGCGGAAAAAAATAAAAATTTTGTTTGTTAATTTCTTTCACTGTTGAGAAGAATGAAAGTGGTCTAAGTCAGTACATCCTCTGAAAGTAGTGGCTTCCTTAGAGGTGCCAACGTTGTCGATTTTTTATAAAAGTTCGAATAGTAGTAGGATATTAAAAGAAAAAAATGTTGTGCTTCGGTCGAAAAATATTTTTCAATTGAACCATACATTAACCATTACATAACTCAGAACGAATAAAGCGTGACTTAGAACACTATCGTTCTAACTGGCACATATATACCCTCTCAGAAAGCACCTGTATGGAAGTTACAATGATATTACTTTTACATAGGGACGGATTATTTGTGTGGGTCTCATGTACCACGAACCTTGTAGTAGTTCGTGGCACATGAGACCCTGATCCACATTTGTAAAACTATGATCAAACATCAAGTTATAATGGATTTCAGACAACGGTACATAAGTTATAAAGGATTTAATTTTACATAGTATTACAATTGTGTGGGAGGAATTAGAAGGTGTGTGACAAAAACGTTTATTGGTTTAATGTGTATAAGAAAATTTTCAAGTGACAATTTCGATAATCTTCAAACTTAAACTAAGATTGGGGAAAATATTACCATGTACAAAGTTTGAATAGATTCCTTTATTTCCTTCGAAAGTTGTCGTGTACATCAGCCTGGCAGACTTGGCTCCAACAGCATAAAAAGTCGTGAAACGGATTTCGTTGGAGCATACATAGGGTCTTCTGTTACTCCTTCAATGCATTACACGTTTTTCTGTCCTAAATGATATATACCGTCCTACTCTGTAGGTGAGGGTATAAATACACACACTGTAAACATTCAAGATAGATAAGTGGTTAAATATTTGCAAGTATTTAATTGAAGCGGAAGTCAGTCATCATTCATGGTTGAGCACACAATGACAAATTATGTCCTGATATACATACACAGGCACAGTTGGAATTACAGAAAAATATAATGTAATTTATTTTTATTATAAAAAATATGTTGACAAAATCATTTTTTAATTGGATAACCACGTTTTTTCAATGACGGTTGACACTTTGTTTTCATTAATGATATCATTTAATGTTTAACCTTCACTAGTAATAAATGTACTGTCGTAATACTAATACGCCAGGGCGTACAGTGATACATATTGCACATATTACTCATACGCTTAGTGACTCTGCGCAACATGGAGCGAGAGAATCTGAATGTCGTCGACGATACTAAGTTCAAGATATTTAATATTGAATGTAGGAAATATCCGACCATCGTTTCCCTTCTGTGAAATCCTTAGAATTTATTTTTATGAAATTTCGACCTCATATTCATTAACTGAAAATATTATCGTAATTATTTGATACCCAGCAAAAACGAAATTTATTTGCCACAATCAAGAAGTTATTCAACAGATGATGAACTAAGACGAACTGAATCGTGCATTTGGATATCCGTTATATCATTCTTTTGACTTACTGAATATTTGTATAATGTTAACAGAAGCAATAACATTACTCGATCGATAACTTGTTTCTTAGGTAAACAATTTTCTTGAATTAATTAATATATTAATGTTTTGCGATGAGGTTTATTGATTCTCTGTGACATTTTTTGAAATTAGTATAATCACAATTTTTTAAATAATTTGTATTTTCGAAGTAGCGATCATTTTATATTTTTTAATGGATGTGCATTAATTTGACGCCGCACAGTGGTTCAGAATCAAAATCCATCGACCAAAATTCAACAACTTTGTTCAAGAAGACATTTTTGTGTTCTGTAAAAAAATTAGACAAGGACCTAAGGATAACATTAACATTAGTGCAGTTTTAATGCAGTAATTCGATTTGTCTGTTAAATTAGGTATTTTTTTTTTTTTTTTTGCATGTTTCCGGCAAATGAACTCCGATTATTATAAAATTTAGCGTAAAGATAAAAGAACTTTACTCATCTTTGTATCTGCGTACTTTGCAAAAGTTAATGAATAGAAAATGAGTAAATTGCGTTTTGGAACTAAAAACATCTGACTTTTTGCACTATATGTATCGTATCTTCCAAGGGGGCAATTTCGTGTGGAAAAAAGTTATCCTTCAACTATTCCAAATATGTATATATTTCGTTAAAGATTTTTGAAGGAAAAAAGTTGGGTTGGCCCAAAGTCAGAAATTTGTTCAAAAAGGATATTTTTTAAAATATTTATATTATATATATATTTATTTATTACAAACAAACTATATTTGACACAAACATAATAAAAAATTTAAGTGCAAGATCTCAATGTATGAGACAATGTTTGACAGAGTAAAAAAAATACGTTTTTCAATTTTTAAAATCTGAAAAAGGTGAAAATCTGTAAAACAAAAAAATTAAAATTTTGTCTTCGCATTATGAACAAATATGTAAAGAAGACATAAAAACAAAAAATAAAAATTTTAATTATCTTTAAAATCGGAAAATACGAAAAAATACGATTTTAATGCTAATATCTCAAATTAATCCCTAGTTCCTTGTCTAATTTTGGTTTTTTACATAACTCGAAAATTTTTACTAGAACACGGTGCGCCGTGAAAAATACTCTGTCAAAATTTTAAAAGTATTTTTGGAGTATATGCTCGTTATGACGCATCTTTTAAATTCCATATCGTGCACGAAAGCATGGAAATTTGCCGAAATACACTAGAGAAGGGAACGTAAACCGCCCTCTAATAGTTAATATACATATATAATACATACTTAATAAAGTATCATAATAATTCAACATAGCTGCCATGGGAAATAGGCGACTCTGTCGAGTAAGGGTTAAAAGACTATTTAACAGTAACATTTATTTCTTTAGTATACTCGAGAATTTTCCACAGAAACATGCAACAATATTACGGGTGTTACCTTTCCTATTCCTGTGTCCAATTTCATATGAACTGGCTTAATAAATTTATTTTCTTCGACCATTAAAGCAAAAAATGTGACAACTGCGCACCATAAAAAATTGTTATGACTGGTAGCCGCAAGAAATGTCCTATGATTCGATAAATTGAAATATCAAACACGAGTCACGGTTTTATTGACAAACGCTGTTTGTGAAAAAGTAAAGACATTAGGGCGCCTCACGACAAATAGTTTCAAAATGGATATTTATGCTGGTATGTTGGAATAATTGTTGGACATAAAATTCATTATTAGGTTTGGTTTAAGTCAAAAACAATTTTGAATAATCGTTATATAGGTAAAAACATTTGATTTCTCTGAAGAATATTCTGAATTTTCGAAAATTTATCTTAAACATTCTAAACAAATTATATCTAATCTACCAGGAACTTTTAATTATTTCTGATTTTTATTTGTCAAAAGTACATTAGAATAGAATTTATTACTTTCCTTTGTCATCACTCAAATGTTAGCCTTCAACATAAAATAAGATCAATTTTCTATTGAGTCGCTTTAATGTCCACACATAGACAAACATTCATACAGACAGTGTTTGTGTCATATTTATTTGGTCACGTTTAGTGGGCTTATTTGTGGAAGTTGCAGAGTGAATACGTTTTGTCCGTTTGTCATGTCGAGTCCTGTGGCCTTTCCTGGCATACTTTTACACGCAGTGTGTATATAAAGCACTCAAAAAGGATACCGACTAACACCCGATAGCTTATGACACTTTTAGTTTTGAAATTGTATTGGAGCAGTGGTTTCACTCAACAAGCACGGCCGGTAGCTCGAGCACTGACACAACCAACTGCAGCATGACATAAGTTTAGCGGCAGACCAGTGACGTTGTTGCTATTGCTATTGTCATTCTAGCAATTGGCCAAATTACAAAGTAACCACTTATAAGTACAGACACAAACACGTGCACACACACACACTTATATAGTTTGCCGGCTGCCATTCCGGGCTGAGGTGTTTATGACACAATAAACCCAACTAAATGACTGAAACAACAAAGGAGAGAGTCCGCAACCAAATGAAGATTTAAGACCAACATAAACTGCAAATGTTTATGGCAAATGTTAGCCAAGTCAACAAAGGAAAGCAATTTAGTTTTTCCTCGTTTGGGTTCGTATTCGTGTTCCTGCAGTGTTGTCTCTCAACTGCTGTAAGTAATTTAGGGTAACCATAATTTCAATGAACAACAACAGCTATTTTCAATTTGTTGTGTTATTAAAGTTTATGGAGTCCTTTGCACTCAAACCCTGTATGGCAAAGTCTCACAAGAAACATGCAAAAAGTTCAATATACCCCGGAGAAATTAGTTGGTTCACAGCTACCACAAACTAAAAATATGCAAAAACAACAAAAATATTATAATAATCTCTCAAAATCAAAGCAAGCCGGGAGGCGGCGATTTGCTGTGTGTATTTTCTTTGCCACATAATTAATTTAGGGATTTATGATTTCAATACAAAATATCGAGAGAAAACGAAGCACACACGCACCCACTCCGGCAAAAATGGACGTGTGCGAAGAAAAACAATCGACAACAACAAAACATCAAAAGAAAATCTGTCTGTAATATATTTTAAAGCACCAAAGGAGAAAAAGAAAACAAAACAAAGGCAAAGGCAAAGCAAAACAAAAAGAAAAGAAAAGCAAGACAATAAAACCGAAAAAAAACGAAATACAATTTTCTCTTTGGCTGTTAACACTGCTCTCTTAAATGTTAGCTAACATTGCAACTGTGCAGAATAAGGTTGCGTGCAACATGTTGCGATTTGTTTGTAACATTTGAAGGCAGCAAAAAGTAAAAGTGTTGGCTTTGACCGAGTCTGCACAGACCAACAGTCAAAAGTACGCCAACAAACTTAAATTTTTGCTTTACGAGAGCTGTTAAAGATGTCCTGCATGTATTTCATGCCTTTTTCATATAATAACTCGTGTGTCGCCACACAAAAAGTTCTGGATTTTACTTTGTGTCTAATGGTCACAATTGTTTCCACGGTGACAATTTGTCTCCCTCATCGCGTGGCCTCGCTATCTTGAAAGCATTAAAATCTCCTAGTTTTGAATATGATGGTGTTTATATTTTGTTGTTATAGTCGTTATTGCGCTAAAAGCATTTTTATGATACCCTCTCAAATGACAACACGAAAAAAATCAAACGAAACATTCTCGGCATCACTTGAAAACAGGTGAAAATTTGAATGACAAATTTAAGCTAGTACATTCAACGATTGAATTTTATTCGAATAATCGAATAATTTTGTTTAAATAATTTTTTTCGAATAATGTAAATATCACGAACAATGATTAATTCGAATAAAATGTTACAAATAATCGATTAATCCTGGTCACAAATTTTTGTATAAAAAATACTGAAATCGCACTTTAGTTTGTATTACAAATTGATTTAGATTCATCTGATGGCAGTACTCTTTAATTAGCCCATCAAATCTGGACAAACTTTGCTGGATTAAATTATTTTTTTTTAATGAAATTCAGCCTTCTTACTAAATGCGATTTTGAAAGTATAATCGAATAATCTAAAAGTTCAAAAATTGGATACCCTAGTTGACACTTTTGATGCACCATAATGTGCATCACTGGTTGTACACATTTTTACCGAAATGCTATCAACTTTCGGACAACGTATGTGTATTAAACTGGGTCTTTACACTCAATAAAACAATAATTTCCAGACACTCTCAATAAATACACTTAATATTGATTAGAAAAATATTTCGTCCCTGAGCCAAGACGCACCGTGGAATATTTTCATACAAACTGCGGCAAAATTAGAAGGAATAGAGCTAGGACATTGAAATTTTGCGCATGTCACTTATATTGTCAAATTAGATCAAAAACAAGTTTTTCATTAAATCCGCCCAGAACCAAGCCTACCTCCCCTGCAACATAAAATGAAAAACGCCATAAACTTTAAATGGAAATTGTGCCACGACCAACGCTCACATAAAATATTTTGTTTTTTACGATTTTTGAAATTTTTGATAAAAATTATTTTATTTTTAATCCATGACAAACGGCTATTATACATTAATAAATGAATCAAGATTAATATATCATTTCAATATTTGCATACGCTGTCATGCCCTTAATCCTTACATCCCTAAGGTATGCTTTAAATACATTTTCCAAAATACATTAACACAGAACAACGAAGAAATTATTGCTTCATTTTTGACTTAGAAGGTTTTGCCATTTCAGTAAATAAATCGATGTTTGCAGACATAAGTAGAATATTAGTTTTAAAATGCATAAATAAGACAATAGTTCAACAATATTTATAAATGCCGAGACATCGGTCGGCCTTGCGAATATATGTAGTTTTATACTGTAAAAAATAAAAAATACTAAATAAATACTACCTTCATGTGAAAAACTGTCTGAAAAGGAAACATAAAACCTAATTACATATTTTTAAACACAAAAGAACACATCACTGGCTCTTGTTTTCCACAAGATAAACGAAATTCCAATACGATACATTGTTTCCGAGATACATCCCAATAAAATAACCTCTTTTATAATGAAATTTTGAACTATTTTAGAATATATGAACTTTAAATGCATCCACAGCTAAATTTAGCCGCGATATCGGCAAAATCTTTTATCATGTACTTAATAAGAATGTTCTTTGCAAAATTCATTCAATAAAGTCTAGATTTGGACGCGTGAAATTTGGGAGTTTTTGTCAATGATAATACTCTGTGAGACGTCTGAGAGTCAAATGCTCCCGAAAACACCCCAAAATCAGGAACATCAAAAAATTAACATTTTTTGATGATGCAATGTTGTCTAATTTTTTTCAATATACCTTGACTTTTGTCACTTTGAAAAACTATAAAATATTACAATTATAAAAGTCCAATAAAATATACGGGGATAAGAACACAATTTATTCAGCGTTTAACTAACAGCCAGGGAGGAAAAATTTTCTAAATCTTCATCACACAATTCCCAACGTTATTTCTGGAGGTTGATCGATTGATTGTGACCCAGTCTAACGTATTTGTCAAAACAATCAATTAGAAAATATTTTTAATTGCCTAAGGATGCTAAGATGAAATTCCATGAAACAAACTATTTTATTTGGAAAAACCAATAACCAAGGACATAGTATTTTTATGTTGCATAGAACACCAACTAGTCAGCAATATCGTTAAAATTGGATAAAGCACAACATATCCTTCCCATATTAAAAGCGTCTCCACATAGCTACATACTCTTCTGTTTCACGTCTAACTTTTAAACCTACATTTTTGGCTACAAAAACTTCTTGTAATATTCTTGGGTCTAACGTCTATGATTTATTTACACATACACTCACCCACACCATGACGTCCGTTATCCTTAATCACATTGCAAAAACAAATTTTGTTCATCACAAGTTCTAAATTGATTTGTTACTAAATAAACAGTATTGAAAGTCAATAAGAGGAGGCAGAAAAAATACAAAACAAAACAGAAACAGAAAAAAACTATGAGAAATACAAAACATAAATTAGCAATGAATATTGAGCAAATATTTGCACGAAGTAAAGAAAACAAACGTAGAACATTTAATGGAGGTGAAGATAAGATAGAAACTGGGAATAGAGAAGAGTAGCTGCTGTTGGCTTTTTATTTCTTTGGAAAAGGTCAATAAATAAACATAATTTTTTTACATAAATTTTATGTAAGCTGCTTGATCAGCAACTATAAATGATTGATGGTGGCTCTATCTTATAGGAGCAAATTTCATAAAGGCAAAAATATGAAGTAATTCTGAAACGTATCCATAAATTTTAGAGAAACATGAAATAACATCCAAAATAAATATCAAAAAATATCGAAACCACTTACCGCTTATACCGTCTTACCGGTTATAGCGACAAAAGTTCCAACTCTCGAAAATTTCATATTTCATATTCAAAAAGTCGACCGGTATAACAGCCAAATAGTCAATCTAACTTCATGCTAGGAGTTGTAAAATCTATAAACTTAAATAATCCAAATATGAAAAATTCAGTCTATCCTAAAAAATAATTGTGCTACACTATGCTTCAGTATGTGACAGGTTTTTGATTTATAATTCTCGAGGAACATCTTCAAGCATTAATTTACTACGTTCGTCCTTTCAATTGTTGGGTAAATTAGTTCACTTATCCAGACGTTTTTTTCGCGACCATTAAGCTCTATTGACTACAGACAATGTGCCACTTACCATTTAAACTTACCCATTCATAAAGTGGATCCTTCTGCTAAATCCGCTTCATTCTCGCCACAGTTAGTTTGCGCTTATCTGCGTTTCTCTCTCAAATTTCTGCATCTGTCACATACTTTTGAAATGACTTTTTTTGGTTCAAAGAAAAGCCACCAAAAAGGACAACGACTTAACATTTTAAGCAAAACTAGCAAAGCCGCAATTAAAAATAATGCGGCATAATTACTGAAGTCTTCTGCGTGTGTCCATGTCAGTAATGGGATTGTCCTTATTACTAAGCCCAACCACAAGAGCAAAATATCTGCAAAAGCAGTACGAACAACGATGCATTTACTCAAAAGGATAATTCATGTGAACATTTAATTTTGTCCTTTATCTTTGGCAACTGAATATTTTAATGGAATATATTTCATACTTCTTTTTTATATTTTTTTCGCAATCTCTCAAAATAAACACAATTCATTGTGTTAATAAACGAAATTGATAAAAAGTGTAAATATTAATTACATTCATGATTTTTTCACCCAAGTTACCTCGCGGCCAGTATATTGAACAACAAGTATGTTCATTTCGAAAACCTGGCCCTATAATTGTAGAAAAAACGGCCCCTTACGTGCATTTAAATTTAATTCAATGTCTGTGTGTGGTAACATCAAAATGTACCTGATATTGGCCACAAAAAAGTGGAGCAAATGGATTTGCAGTTGTTTACAGTCAGATCTGATGCCTTGCCATAAAGAGGAAGCCATCAGCCGGATGGCAGTATCAGTTGTTGACGAGATTGCAATTTCTGCCGTTAATTGGAGTGGCTATAAACAAAAAGACACTGCCCATAACGCCAATGAAAAGTGCATTAAAACGAGTCGTTGGCTTCAGGTTTCAACAGCAAAAAAAACTGAGCACGATTTCAAATTAAATTCATTGTTGTGACACAACGACTTGCCCAACAAACTGAAGGAAAATCGCCACAAGTATTGGGACATTAAACGAATCGTGCGGTAGATAAACCCACAAAATGTCGTCGATATTTTTTGAGTAAAGACTTGGTCCAGCAAAAATTGTTTTTAAACTTTTATCTTTTGAAAAGGCATTTACCAACGAAGGCGGTAACAAGACTCACAATGTTATGTCAACATGGCCTAAAGCAAAATTGCTTTATGCTCTCATGTTAACTAACCGCTTTCCGTCCTGGGGGCCATCATAAATTACCATGTTTTGTAACCTTTTCCTCTTCCATCCCAAACCTGATGGAAATATTAAACATGTCTAACGAGCTTAATTTACTTACCAAAAAGGGAAAATGTGAAAAAGTCAACACATTCCCATTTAAATTTAGCATAAAGCAAAATCTTCCCTTTTTTCATTGAACGTTACAAAGGTAACCAAGATTTCTTGAGCACGTGACCATCCCCCAAACCGTAGTTATGTTACCTTTCGAAATGTTTACCTAAATTATGTTGGTTGTTGAAATTTTGAAAAAAAATCCTAATAAATCTTTTCACGAAAAATTGAATTAAAGCCGAAACAAGAGTAACAGCAGCAGCACCCCAATAAATCATTGATTGTCGGCTGATTTATAACCCCACGTCCTGCCTTTGTCCCACACACTGACATGATTCATGTTAGCCCCGAACAGGATTTTCATAATGGTCTGATAAATATGAGCGTCATGTTATGAATATTCTTAATTTTTCAAAGCGTAGTGATGACAGCAGCTCCAACCCAAAACAAACCGCACGTACAAACGCACGAACTTTTTTAAATTCCAAAGCCAACAAAGTCTAAATCAATGTAAAGTTTAAATTCTCATTCTCCGTTGGCATGTTTCTTTTGGCAGGATAACAATGGTGGCTAAATTGGAGGGCCAAATACAGGGTAGAAGTGGCTTTGAAAATTAACTTAAAAAGGCGTTTCTTTAAATTGAATTCTACAAATCCGCACTCTAACGAAAGTTTGCTTGTGCACAGACAAAACAACAAACGAAAACGCAGACAATTAACAACTTTTTGGTTAAACTGTTTAAATAAAATCAAATCTACATACAAATTCGGTAAACGTAAAACGTTGAAATTGAGGCTTGAATTTTAATAAATTGTTCCAAATTTATTTTTTCCTAATTTCATCGAAATGTTTTTTTCATGATGATTTTGTACATCATCTGTGTTTTTAAATTGTGTAGGTCATATCAAGATTTTGGCAAAAAAGGAAATTTTAAGTTAAAGAGAAAAAACTGACTTTTTCATGTGTATTATATTATCATTTATTATTATTATAATTTTTGATGTTACGTATTACTAAGTGGCTGTATTTCTTTTCATTCTTGCAGGCTTTATATTTTGCAGATGATTTTTACGCCTTCCGTTACTCCTAATAAGGATTTTCCTTTGTGTTGCTTTTATAGAAAGAACAAATTTGCTTTTTATCTTGCATTTTTTAAGAAACCAAAGGCCTGTGAAAACAATCCTTGATTATCATGATTTCTGGACTGAAATATTTAAGCCACCATAACGAATGAGAACCATACTTCACTTTTCGATTATCAAAACCGCACCAAGTAACAGAGTAGTGGGTGAGTAGCCAACTAATAACTGCCATCATGAAATTTGTAAGAAAAAACATTCCATAAAATAAATATGAAAATATTCCTGGAGCCAGAACAATATCCGAGTTCAAATCAAATTGACCAAAATAAACGGAACAAATATTTGGAATAATATTTAATTTTTCGAAAATCTTAGCTGGGCAACATTCATTCTTTAATCCTTTTCTAGCACATGCATTTTGTGAAGTACTTTCTTACCCTTACGAAAGGATACATCTTTTTATTGCAAAGCGTTATCTGTATTTTTGTCTTTTTTTGCAATTTTTCATAAACCCCAATAGTTTAATTTTTGCATATAATTGTACACGTCTTTCCCAACATACATTCCATGTCAAGCGGTACGATTTTTGACCTCGATAGCTGCGATTGTTCTGAACGCTTGTGTATGCATTCTTCTCACAAAAATATTGTATACGTATTTTTCAAAAAAATTGACGATATCTGATATGAATATAACAGTGAAAAAATACTAGATTTTCAAAAAGAATGACAGATTTTAATGTGATATACCTTGTTTTAAGGGTAATTCCAATTTCTTTTAAAATATTGAAGTGATACTTTATAGCCAGGTTAGATTTTTTTAATGTTTTTACAATTTTAATTCTTTTATTTTGATTTCGAAATGATTACATTAATCCATTTTTTGAAAGTTTAGGTCCTTTTTAAGCGACTGTGTGAGTTTGGAAGTGGTGAAATAATGGTTTCTATTTTTTAAGATTTTTGTTTTCATTTTTTTTTTTGCAAAATCAATTAGAACGTCAAACGTCATGTTCACCAAAATCATCAAAATGATAATTTTTTTAGTCAAAAAACACAAACAATGAAGAATCCAAGAAAAAATATGTTATGTAAAAATTATTTTTTTTTTTGTAGAAAAAATAAAAAAAAAATTTTCTTTCATTACCTATTTTTTCTTGGATTTTTCATTGTTTTTTATATCTTGTGCTATGAACTTTTGGAAAAAATATCATTCTTATGATTTTTCACTAAAATTCTGGATGACCTAAGAATACTACTCTAAAATTCCAACAAAATTGATTAAAATCGGTCAAATAGTTAAGCAGTTATAGACGATTGAATGATCACACCTTTTTAAAAAAGTATTAATTTTTCTATGTTCTATTGGTCATAACTCGTGGAAAAAAATTTTCATTAGTGACTCTCCTCTCTCTCGACAAAATTAGTCTGCTCGTTCTAGTTCATCGCAACGTTAAACTATCATCCGATATAAATCGTAAATCATTTTATGGCTACACCCCACGTCAAGAGGTTTTTATTAATCGGAGATGCTTTATTGTTGCCCTGTCCTATTGGGTAGTAGTGACGCCTGTAACTAAATCCGGTGTCTTCCTATTTTTTCTTTGTTGTTTTCTAGGTTAATTAGAAAAATGATACCCACTTAAATAATCACTCCAGCTCTACTAGCAAATGTAGAAAATCCGTTTTTATAACTCCGCCACTGGATAGAGTGTATACTATGTTTATCAATCCGTTTGTAACAACTGAAGTATCAATCTGATATACAATAAGGAAATATGAAGATTGATTTCCATATCATTCGAAGACAGTTTATCAATTATCGTTTTCCAGACAGCTGGAATATAAATGAAATGAGCTAGAATTTGTTATCTTAGTAATCAGAACAATACGATGGACCATTTAAAATTTAGAATCTTCAACAAAATGAAAAAAATTTCATGTACTCCGGATGCGATAATTTTTTCTGTGTAGATAACCTTGACATGAGCTCGAAAAACGCAATAAAAATTTTATTATTTTTATTATTAATTTAAAAAAATTTTTTTTGGTTAATTTATTTCGTCCGGCATAACTCGGGAACCACTAGCCCGATTTAATTGAATTAAATTTTAAAAAATTTAAAATTACAATTCCCTTAATCTGTTCATATATTGTTTTCCTATACAAGCAACAGTTTCCAAGTTAAAAATGAATATATAAAGGAAAAAACTTATTTTTTGCCTAAAGATTTAATTTTTTTTTTTTAAATCCATAAAAAATCCAAAATGAAAAAAAATGTCAAATCTTATTACTTTTACGTAAAGTCACATAACCTATGAGCAAAATGAGACAAAGATTATGAAAATCGATGCACGCGTTTCGCTTTTATTCGCAATTGAGTAAAGGTATGAATTTCAAAAATTTGCTCGACATATGCACAACTTTGTCTATGGTAAGGTTTTTTCTTTTTTTTTGATTCTCAGAATTAACAAAACGGAATAAACAAAGGGTTATTTAATTTTTATGATTGCGTAAGCAAAGTAATAAACGCTAATAAATGTGCGTGAACAATTAAAAGGAAAAAAGGAAAGGGGACTTTTTTAATTATTTGGGTTTTCCGTTGGCTACCTGTATGATTTTTTTACAGAAATGCAACCCACATTTAAGGGTGGTCATTATTCGGAAAATTTAAGACTCACACATGGTGAAACAGGTATGTAGCCACCGTAAAAAAATATACACCCATTTATAAGTACCTGTCAGTAAAATACTAAACAATACACAGTATAAATAGGTCTTCATTGATCGATTTTACTCATTCAACAAGTGTCGACGAACGCGATAGTTAAAATGAGCAAACGTTCGCGAGGATTTGAATGCAATACCAATCCAAGTAATTTTTGTTACATGTGCGGAGAATACGTTTCTGAAAAAAACAAGCGTTGTTTTTCACCTAAATTGAGAGATTCATTTGAAGAAGATGGATTTTTAAAAAAAAAAAAAATTTTAAATCTTTAGGCAAAAAATAAGTTTTTTCCTTTATATATTCATTTTTAACTTGGAAACTGTTGCTTTTATAGGAAAACAATATATGAACAGATTAAGGGAATTGTAATTTTAAATTTTTTAAAATTTAATTCAATTAAATCGGGCTAGTGGTTCCCGAGTTATGCCGGACGAAACAAATTAACCAAAAAAAAAATTTTAAAATTAAAAAAAAAAAAAATAAAAAAAAAACAAAACGAAAAAAAAATTTTTTATTGCGTTTTTCGAGCTCATGTCAAGGTTATCTACACAGAAAAAATTATCGCATCCCGAGTACATTTTGACTGTTGACTAGTGTTATTTTTTGAAATTTCTGGTTTTATTGTAAAGGTTGAACTTTTAATTTAATAATGGAACACAATATCATTCACATTAAAACCACGACTGGCTCGGCAGTACCTCCTCCGATCAACCCAATTTTGCAGTACATGGCCCAATGATGCCGCCAGTTCAAAATCCACACCAAACAGTGATTCGTTGTGGATGCATTGGCTTCACAATAGTCACGTGTGGGTTAGCTGAAAACCATATGCGTCAATTTTGCTTATTGACATAGCCATCGAGATGAAAATGAGCTTCATCTGAAAACACGAAAATTTTCCACGTAATTTCTCTCAGTTTGGAAGTAAGATTTGAATATTTCCCAATTTTGTTCGAGCGTCCCATTTTGCCAATGTCAAACATGAACCTGAAAATAAAAATAAAAATGAATGTTATTCTACTTTCAAAGTCGAAGTAATCGGTAGTGCAAATTTAAAATGTTGAATGGCCCACCCTATATATCTAAACTTGGTCTTTTTTGAAGAAAAATATATCGTTACTAACTCCTAATTCCAGAAATCGAGTTTTTTGTTAATCATGACTTGAGCTTGTCGTGTTTTGTTAAAATAACCAAAAATCTCTTTTTGCAAAAAGTTAGGTCTTTTTCATATTTAGGTAACGATATGCAACAATTTAAAAATCACCATAATATCTATTATCAAATATTCATTTATTCTGCCTGTAACACTTGCACACCATGGTGAAGTGTATAAATGATTCCACTCGGCCGAACTTACAGTCACTTTTACTTCTTACAAATAGAATAGAAAATCAAGCATCAGGAAGACACTTCTTATGGGCAGCAATAAAGTCTGGAAAAAGGCGAAAGAAAAACTCCTTTGTTGGACAACAATGTGTAAAACAATGTTTAAACACATAATACCAACAACTTTAAGTAACATACTTTAGTTGTTACAACAACAAAAAACAATAACAATGGCAGCAACAAGCACGGAGTTGCCAAGTACTACTTCTAGCACCCTCAACATATATGCGCATAGTTACACACTCGTATGTATGTAAAGGGTGATTTTTTAAGAGCTTGATAACTTTTTTTAAAAAAAAAACGCATAAAATTTGCAAAATCTCATCGGTTCTTTATTTGAACGTTAGATTGGTCCATGACATTTACTTTTTGAAGATAATTTCATTTAAATGTTGACCGCGGCTGCGTCTTAGGTGGTCCATCCGCTTAGTCCAATTTTGGCATTTCCACGTTTTTGAGTAACAGAGACCCAATTGGTGCGAACGGCGACGAATCGAAAATTGGTGGTCATCATTAACACTGGCCGATACAGCTGCGATATTTTCTTCAGTTCGCACTCTACGTAAGCGTGTTGGTGGTTTAATGTCCAACAATGTAAATTTGGTGCGAAATTTAGTCACAATAGCCCGAATAGCCGCTTCAGTGGGTCGATTAAACTGACCATAAAATGGAAGCGCGCAATGAACTTTCTTAACAGAGCACGCATTTTGATAATAAAATTCAATAATTTGCAAGCGTTGTTCGTTTGTAAGACGATTCATGATGAAATGTCAAAGCATACTGAGCATCTTTCTCTTTGACACCATGTCTGAAATCCCACGTGATCTGTCAAATACTAATGCATGAAAATCCTAACCTCAAAAAAATCACTCTTTATAACTATGTGAGCAAAATGATGTATGTACGAGGGAGGACATGAATGCTCGCGCGTATGTATGTGTATATATATGGTTTATGATATAACAACTTAAGATCCCTTTTTTGGTCTTCTTCCTTTTCCTTCGCTTACAACCAACTAAAATAAAAGCCAGGGCTAAGTATGTACTCTGTGGATGAAGATGAAGAAGATTTATGCGTTTTGGCGAAAGCTGACGTGGTTGGAAGTATTGACGTTAAGTCAAGTGTAAGTTAAATTAACTAATAGCAGAAAGGAATACAGCCATAACATCAAAGGCATCAGCAACAACAATGTTGGCAATGGCTACATCCGTATCAGAAATAACAACAAACTACGGTGGCAGCAACAATAACTCCGGAACATAATTCCCAGACAATTGTAGTAGGTAAAGTGGTTTAAATGTGAAGTGTTTCCGTTTGCTAGGCTATTGGTGATTGACGGGTATTTATGGCCGTAGGGAAGAGACTGATTTTCATCATCATGTTACCGTCTTAAGAGAAAAAGTCCTTAAACGTTGTTTAGGATCACTGAAAAACGATAAGTTGAAAATTTCAAAAATATCAATGCTTTAAGGGATTTATGCTGTTTTTGCAGAAATAAATCATGAAGAGGTGAATTGGACCACTCTTTTTTATTTCTTGATCTGCCTAAGCATCACATTTCACCAAGGCTCGCCTGTCATTGCGGTGGATCACATTGGTCCATCTTTCGAAGAAACTCTCAAATAAAAGGGGAAGGCATTTGTACTGGTGTTTTAAAAAAACACTCTTCTTTTTATGGCGAAGGTTATCATAAAGACCAGGTGTGACTAGTCTTTAGGCTTTTAATTATTTTTCTCCTTGTGTGAAATAAATATTGCCTATGGATCCCAACAATTTGCCACCAAAATACACTCGGTCCACTGTAGTCACACTCATAATGTATATTTATACAATATGTATAATGAATATGCAATTCCGTGTATAATCATGAATTTGTGAGGGAAACCTTGATAATTAAAAAATATTTTTTTCGTGTTCAACTTTAATGGAAAGGTGCCACAAATTAATTTCCTCTTTCGATTCGTTTATGTCAACATATTTTTTAATTTCGACCTTTCGATGTTTTTGATATTTCGTTAATAATACCTGGCACGGAAGATAGCTTTTCATGGTGAACATAAACAAACATTGGAGCGAACATCAATACGTAACCCCTTTTTCCATTTCCATTCCACTTTCCTCCTGCGGTGCAAAGCAATCAATATTGCCACTCGTATCGTAATATATGTCCGTTTTCATTTCAGGCTTCAATCCACCAAAGGGGACACCTCGATTTTCTGATTCTTCTATCGCGTATCCCCACTCGTTCTCCCTCCCTCTGTATCCTTTGAATTGCTGCTTTTCCACATTAAAAGTATCGTTCGTTGCTTAATACCGCTTTACCCCGGCAATTTTTCATTTGATGTTTAACCCCTGAAGGATTATGTACATGGTTCTGTGACCAGAACGAAATGAGCAGGTAATAAATTCTGCATAGTGCATATATGTATATTAGGGTGTGTCGAAAACAAAAAGTTGCTTATAGAAAATCGGGAGAAAATTCTTTAGGAAAGGCGGTAAAGTTTCATATTCTTGGCATGTCCTTTAATGACCATAAAACACTTTAATAGATTTTAAAGAAACATTGCAAGGACAATGAATAGTTGGTCGACTTTCCTGATTCCTTATATGGATCTATGCGTAATTCGACACACCTTAATGTAGTTGTATAAACATTTGGCTCCATGTATGTACTTACGTAAGTTTTGACATTAAATAAGTATGATTTTAGCAGAATGGTAGTTGTAGTAAAAATTTTAATTTATTGAACGTAATAAGTACAAACGAATCTAAATTTTGTGGTCAAGTATATTTCTTAACTAATTTGCAAATATGTTATCGTATCCTAAGACATCAATCAACTCATTGATATTAAAAGTATCTATTGAGTTAAGCAAGAGCAGCTAATATATATAGAGTCAGTGACTTAATTTTGGTTAGACATATAATTTCCCCACGTCATATATCTTTTAGAGTATACATAAATAAATTATTAAAAAGTAAATATTAATAGGTCCACATATATATTTCAAAAATTTCAACAATTTTAAAGTCATCTGAACAGTAAAATTAAGTCCTTTATAACTCCTAAACCGGTGCCTGAAATCCACTATGACTTTATATCATGTTTTTACAATTATTTACGAAGGTGGAAGCTGTGTCCAACTGCCACAAACTTCCAGAACCTCCCACAAACATAATCCGGCACTAAGTAAAATTTAAGTCCTTCCATACACATGTTCTCTGAGAGTGAGGTTTAACCGACTGCTTTCTTCGCCAGATTGTTAGCTATTAAAAAATAAAACAAAATATTTGTTTCCGATTTCTGTTTTCTTTTTTTATGGAATAGACTGTTGACTGTTCCTAAATGGCTACTTATGTGTAAGTGAAACAAAAGAATGACAACATTTAATTGAACATATTAGTGGTGTTATCGGACTTCTAGTTCCAATAGGAGAGTACAAATAATAAAGGTACCTTTGGCAAAAAATGAAATTTTATTAAGAAATAATATCCATGCAATTTTTAAAGTTCAAAAAGCCAAAATATATCAACATAGGAACATAGCCCTTTCACAAAATTTATATTGCATTGCGTTATGTATAAATATATTATTTTCATAACTCCTGCATATAAAACTGCTATATAGAGAAACTTAAAACCATATAGTAAGAATTCCTTCTAATTGCTTAATGTTGACTGTCTTTATAATCGTGATTTAGTTTCTCATTATCGTCTACAATTTCCCGATGGCAACCTGTGTTTTACATCATCTGTTCCAAGGAATGAACGCATCTAAAATTTCTTCTAACACCTGACACCACCTATGCAACTGATCGGTAACGTGGTGGATGCTGCAAAATAAATTACCAATTTTGATAACCGCTGAGTTTTTTGATTCATTGTTTTAAATTTTGATGACTTCATCGTGCAAACCAATGACTTCGAGAAAATTAACCAAAAATACTTTGAAGTGATTGAACCTGGCCAAGAAATATCCTTACACAGTGTCCCAAACAATAGTGCTTTAAAAGTTATTGTCACATAAATACCCTTTTGAGCCTTCTGACTCGGTTAGGTAATTTCTTTGAAAGGTACGAGCAGTGGACTATATTCTTTGGCTAGCAAAAACCAAGCAGTAAGTCAAGGAAAATCAATCGAAATCACACTGATATTATTTTTTAACATCGTCATGGAAATTGGCATTTAAAAAAGTTGCCATCTCCCTGTGGTTTGGTGGCAAGAGATGCGTGTTTTGTACTACAAGAATGACATAATGAAATTCAAGAAATGCTGGGCTAAGTATATCGATCAAGTGGAATATATATTATACAGGGTGATTGATGAAGGTTGCTACATTAAGAAACTCGTAAAACTTTCTTAATGGTTTTTAAAGTTAATAGAATAATAGGCGCGGTTCTGCAAAACAGTTTGGAGGCAATATTCATCAGCCACACAGTATATAACCCCCCTTTCCACATGTCACCATGTCAAACCAACTGATGGTTAATTCGGTGGTACATGAAATATTAATTTATACTATAATATAAAATGGTAGTGGAATCCAAACATACGAGTGGATTTGAATTTATTTGCGATATGGTGACATCGCCTAATACCATCATATGTTTGGGAAAATATTAATATATGCAAAATTTTAAAAAACCCTTTAACACGTTTCGTAAACGCCGCCCAGCTGAAAATTAAAAAGTCATGGAAATTATTTGCAGCAAACATACTTATATTCTTAAGTTACGCTTACGATAAGTTACAATTGTTGTCTGTACAAACGAGCCTATACCAACGAATCTATTGCCAAATAAACTAAATTTGTATAGGTTTTATTGAATTTACTTCCGTTTAACGGAAATTATCAATGAATATTTGAGTTTAACAGTAATCCACCGATATACCCTCAAAATCAAAACAAACAAAATTTTCTTTTGGATAACATAACATGATCAAGTTAAGCTGTTAAGCCAATTTATGATAGACACGTGTCAAAATTTCAATAAGCCGGCTGTGAAATATTGCTTACTTTTTTCCTCTTATACGATTTATGTGAGTGCTTAATGCTTTTGTGTTTTCCTGAAAATTTCGGCCTTAGGTGTATCTATATTCCAATTATATTAAATTAATATTCACTACTTGAAAAACATTTGCCAACAGGCAAATTTTAATTCCATACACAATGATGTTTTTATTTTCGAAAAACATCCAACGTTTACATCTCCTTTAATTCCCATAATAAATAACTACTAGTTCATAAATTACACTTAAAATTGTTAGGCCTAAAAACACACTGCAGTTTTTTATCATATTTTATTTGGTACGACAGGTCTACATAAATTATGACTAGAGAGGAAATATGTTATAGCGAGAAAGAGAGAGAGATAGAGAGAGTAAATGAAGAATTATTAGGTTGCAGATATAAAGTGTTGTGTGTGAAATATTGACTATTTGATAAAGTTAATAAATACTAATCTCACTTTCGTGTTGTCACTTTCCAATATAAATGAAAAATAAGCATAAAAGTTTGGATTTTATGGTCTATTTAAAATATGAAATAATGTCTGCAGATGAGTATGTTTTTTACACTCAACCATAAATTCTTTTTAAAGTCACAATTTTCATAAATATGTATTAAATATTATTTATAATAGTAGCTCTAAAGTAAACAGTTTAATTTAATCATAAGCCATAATTTACAAATGCCTTAAATTCGTTTACGAACAATTTCTTAAAAACTACTCAAAATACAGATTGTTTAATATCTATTTGTAATTAAATTTTCACTGCATACTTTTGGGCCTCTACATTCGAACATATCCTTAGGCTTCATCTATTTACACGTCTCTTCTCGGTTCGTGGTCAGTGCACACAATTCGACTGACTGTTTGCTTGTTTGTTTGTTTTGCAAAATATCTTAAGGCTGTGCAAATATGTATTTGTTTACACATCCGTTTGACTTTGGTCGTTGTCTGTGTCATGTTTTTCACTTTGCGACTCATGATTTACGACCAGAGTGATTTTCTCACCATCCTTTGTGGTGGTACAGATGACACCATTCACTTCCTTTTTAGGCTTGCTGTTACTATTGGACGATTTGTCGGTGGCAGTAGTGGCCGTGGAGGCCGATGTTCCCGACGAGGATCCGCCAGCACTGTTGTGCACTGTCGTGGGCGCTAGGAAGCTATTATTCTGTACGGCTGGTCCGGCTCGAGGCACAGACAGACGCCGCGAACCCTTGCGTTTATTAGCGCCGCTGCCCGTTCGTTTGTGGGTGACTACACTGTGCTCGTTTATCAACTGGGCCTCGACCTCGTGGCTGGTCACGCAACTGAAGGCCTTACTGAACGATTTGCGGAAGTTATCGCTGAGAAAGGCATATAGTATTGGATTCATGGCCGAATTGGAGTAGGCCAAACAGCCGAATAGCAGGAAGAGTAAAATCTCCACCGGCGTCAGTTCTCTGTGGCCCACAAAGGAGTTGATAAGCGAGACCTGTGACACCCAATGCGGCAACCAGCACAATATGTACACCGTTATGACCGTCAATACTAGTCGCGTTACTTTACGGTGTGATCTCTTCTTCTCTTTCGATTTGTGCTTCTGCTGAACGGTGTGCAATTTCCGTATCACCAGATAGTAGAACACCAAAATGAAGCAGAGAGGGGCAGCGAAACCCAGCAGGAATGTATAGAGTATGAAGGTGGTACCCGAGTGCTTCTTGTACACCTCTGGCCAGTCAATGTTGCACGAGTAGTTGATGCCATCCTCCTGCCGCACCGTGCTGGCGAACAGTATCACCGGCATCATTAGAACGGCCGAGGTAATCCAGGCAATCAACGATACCAATTTGGCGATGCGCAGCGTTCGGTATCGGGGCGATTCGATGGGATGGCACACGGCTAAGTATCTGTCGGCTGCCATTATCAGCAGAAATATGGATGATGTAAACTGGGTTATCGATGTGCTCACCATGTAGGCCTTGCACACGTACTCGCCGAACTTCCAACTGCAAATTCTCATCGTGTAGAGGAGGAAGGGAATGCCGATGAGAAAGCACTCATCTGCTATGGCCAAATTCAAGATATAAATGTTGGTAACAGTTTGCATTTTGGAAAAGCGAAACACCACCCATATCACCAGCGTGTTGCCGAACAAGCCCACCACGCACACCACCGAATAGAGGACGACGGTGAAGACGTGGGCCAACGAGTTGCGATTTTCCAGGCACTCCTCGTGGAATGAGTTGGCATCCAGACCGGTGTGATTAAAATCCCACGCCAACGCGGTTGTGGTAGAGGCCATGGTCGATGTTGCCATCATCGGGTAACCTTTGCTTTTCTGTGAATCCATTTCAGCTGTGGTGGCTTGCAGTTGGTTTAAAGCATCCGCTCTTTTTGCTAAGCCAGCCGTATTAGCCGACTTTAATGAAACTTTTGTAGTTATCTTCTTTGCATGTATACGAGCATTGTTATTGTCTATAGTTTCATTACTTCCGGCAGCCAGAGCAGCGTGAACACCAGCAACGTCGCCACCTATTGCAATATGGCCTTTTGTACTGCCATCACCGGCTTGGTTTCCTGTGGCAGCCAAGGCGAAACCGGCAGCTCTATTTGCCATGGTCGGTGCCATTGCATTGTTTGGCTTTGTCTCAGCAGCTTCGGTAATCATTGTAGTTGCCGCTGTTCCTTGGTGGTATGTCAGTGAGTTTGTTGCAGGCTGCATTGTCTCTGGCGTTGCATGCGTCGAAGTGCAAAAACCGAGTATGTTTGTGCCAATGATAAGGCACCACCATAATTGCGGTAATTGTTGCAAGTAAACATGTTTCCTGTCTTTTGTTCTGGCCCTCATTTTGTGGGCGGCTGGCGTTGGTGCTGTTGCGTATCTTCGTTGTGGCAATAGATGCACTTACACTGGCATATCACCAGCTCTTCCAGGATTGATACATGATAATGAGTGGATCCTTTTATCCTCCATGTGTTCAATGTTAGGCAAAGAAGTGTGCAGTCTGCTGTGTAGTATTATCTGTAAAGAAGGAAAAGTTAATTAGTTTTTTCAAAGTACAGGCGCAGCGATATAATGTTCTTGGTTATGTGGATTAGAAAGTTTAATTGGACAATGTAGTTTGGAAATTTCGGAAGCGAATTGTTTCATTATAGTTGTGGTTACAGTATCTGCAAGTTCTGCTGTAGCACAAAATTACATGTTAGATTATCTGTGGGTTTTGCAATTTTACATATAAGAGAATAATACACCACGCTCTATCTTTCGCTACACAATGGGACTGAAATGGAACTATGTCAAAACCTCTTAGGTTTTTCAAATTGAGCTGAAAGCAATGAAGAAAGAAAGAAATTAATGAAATTTTGGATCTTTTTGTTGAAGTTCTGGATGTTGATTTACATATATTTCATTTTGCTTCACATTTCATATCATCAAACATATCTCAAAATAGCAAAAACTAATCCCAAATCTTCGTAGGATTGCAAAAATACACTCCGCTTCACTTTATTGAGGACATCATGTTACAAATTTACAAACACTCATATTTAAAGAAATATTTCAAAAATTATGTTGATTTTTTATTCAAAACAGTAAACAAGAAGTAGAAAAACGATATCGAAACAAAAACAGATAAATTCAATGAGTACTGTTTTTATTTATGAAAGTGGAAATAGGCAAATATGGTGAACAATTTGGCGCTTCAATTGTTTGAGGACACATTTTAAAAGTACGTTACAATGTGAAACCTTTTACTTTTTTTCTACATAATAACAATATAATTGTACAGATTTTACTTAAGATGCATTTAGTAGTGAGTATATGATCCATTCTTATTAATAACCTCAAAAATACGGTTGGGAATGGATTCGTAAAGGGACTGAATGTAATTTAATGAGATTTGACCCCACGCAGTTCTAATTGCTCTGATTAGCGACTCTTTATTATCGAACTGTTTTCCATTTTCGTAAACCTTTCGTACTAACCATCCCCATATATTTTCCATTATATTGAGGTCAGGAGAATATGGGGGCCACTGCAATAATTCCACATGTTGTTCTCTTATCCATGACGTTACAACTCGTGCTGTGTGAATCGGTGCGTTGTCCTGTTGATAAATCCATGTTATTGGTCCAAACAAATTTTTGAACTGTCTGAATGCATCTTCCAATAGCGACTTGTAGGAAATTCCAGTCATTTTAGTGCTGACAAAAACGAGGTCAATAGTTCCATAATAAGTAACAGCACCCCACACCATTACCCCGCATTCCCTGCTGTGATGACGGGTCAAATAAATTTCTTCCTTTCTTATATCATGGAAATAAAAGTTGTACCCATCCGGGCCATCGAGGTTAAATTTCTTTTCGTCAGAAAAAACTACTTGTTTCCACTTGGTAGTCCAGGACATTTTATCATGAGCAAAAGTAAGTCGGGCACTTTGACGAGGCTTTGTTAATGGTGGCTTTTTTTGCAGTTTTCTCAAACGGAGATGTGAGGAAGCATTTATTACTCTTCGTACTGTCGAAACACTGGCAGTTACACGTGTTTCAGCTCTTATTTTTGCTGCCGACTTGGCAGAATTTGAAGCGGTTCGCACGATTAAGCGATCTTGTGCAGCAGTAGTAGCCTTGGATATAGGACCTTTTCGATTTTTTCCATAATTTGATGTATTTTTTATAAAATTGTGTACCACTGTTTTACTTCTTCCAATTTTTTTCAGCAATCTCACGTACAGAATACTTTTCTTCTCTGAATGCCAGATTTTTTCCCTTTTCTGTGTCTGTAAGCGTCTTCCCTCTACCCATATTGGTTTGTATTTTTTGATAACGACATTAACCTTTAAATTAATATTGAATTTAAACGAAACTCAAAAAAAATTACAAAAACTTTGAAGATTCGTAAGTTAGTTGTTATCAGCATTACTGTCCTCAAACAAATGACGCGCTAAATTGTTCACCATATTTGCCTATTTCCACATTCATACATTTCTTAATAACGGTACTTATTGAATCTCTCTGTTTTTGTTTTGGTGTCATTTTTCTACTTCTTGTTTACAATTTTGAATAAAAAATCAACATCATTTTTTAAATATTTCACTTAATATAAAAGTTTGTAAATTTGTATCACGACGTCCTCGATCAAGTGAAGCGGAGTGTATGTATTCATCCTTTAATTCGATTTAACTCATTTTTGCACCAAAAATGGAATAGCTCGTATTTGTCTCAAAAAAATGATTGGTCTATATGGTCGCAATATTTAAAAAATAATAATTTTCATATCATGTCATTCTAAACAGTTATTTATTTATTCTTATATACTCCTAAGCCGTTTTGTTAGGATGAAAAATGTTGTGGATGTTGCTGGTCAAAATAAAAGTTTGACTTGCTTTGTCCCAAATATCTCCATCCGTTTGTGTGATGGACGTTTACAAAATAATATATAGACATAACATTTTTCATAAAAAATTTCAGGGTAAAAAATACAGAGCCACAAAAATCAGGATACATTATAAGTAAAAACGGCGTTAAGTTCGGCCGGGCCGAACTATATATACCCTCCACCATGGCTTGTAATCCACAGAGGCTGTAGATTTTTGTAGAAGTGCAGTGACATTACAGGAAAATGTTTAATATAGCCAAACCAAAACAACTAAAAATATTAAAAAATGATTTTATAAATAAATATAATTTTTTAATTATTTTAGACGATTCTTATAAGGCGTGTCTACGCGATCAGAGGTATGTATACATCGAATTTCATTATTCTAGGTGCAGCCGTTCGGCTGGTATAATTTTTATCCCTCTATTCCCATTTTACCCCTTAAAAGTACGAATTTGGAGAAAAATACTTTTATATTATGTCTACTCAATTAGGGGAATGTACACATGGTCGGTCATGGCTAGATCGTCTTACAATTTTCTCACGATCAAGAATATATATATACAGGGTGGCACAGAAGGGTGATATGGTTTAAATGGTTTATAACTTTTTTATTTATGCGATTGTTATATTTTTTTAAATACAGTATATTATTGGGGAAGTTTTTGCAATTAGCTTTGAAAAATGATATCCTGTAAGTGATGTCAATTTTCGACTTCGCACATACGTGCTCTTTTTAGCATATTTTTATGTGCCAATTATCCTTTCGGTACACTTAAGCGGGTTTGATTGTCGCTGATGAACTGCTCTTAGATTTTCCGTAGCCCAAATCCTGCAGTTTTGTTTGTTGACATACCCATTTAAGAGGAAATGGGCTTCATCGCTCATTTCCAAATTGTGAATATTGTCAATTGTGACTGTTGGTTAGAAAAATAAAATTCAATTAACGTTGTTCGAAAGTGTAATGATTCATAATTAATTCCCCAAGTCTCCTTCACAAAATGCCAAAAAAAAAACAAAGAAAGAATAATAATTAAATAAGTTATAAAGAATTCAAAAAATATAGCTCAATCTGCGCCACCCTGTACTTTATGACAAAATTAGAATAGCCCCATCCTGGCGGCGGATAATATAATAAAAACTAAAATATTGGGCAATTTATATCACAAACTCATCTTTAAAAAATCTGTACAAAATGAAGCAGCAATTTTAGCTGGGAACTGTTTTTCTCAAAATGTAATTCGAACTTTTAGTTGAGTTTTGCTTGCAATCTAAGAAATTATTTTTTCCCGTGAAAACCCATTGTTCTGCCAAAGACAGCCAAATGTTCTTGAAACTATTATTTACACATAGATTCTATGGCAGATTTGTTGTTCAAAGAAATGAAATTTAATATTAAGCTCGCCAAAAAGGAAAGTCGCCCACCCTGTAATGTCCTTATCCATATCCCAAACGCCTTCAGCAAACTAGCAACAATGAATAAGTCTGCCACTTTGTGGATAGTTACCCAAATTCAAAGAAAGTTTTAATTGAATCAAGACATTGTGTGTCTATATCAATTGTTATTCATGTCCTTGCCCTTGCCCTCCTCGCAATATAAATAATGAGACTCTTGGGTACAATTTGCCCTGCTCTCCCACTATCGCCTGCATTTAATCGCTTTCCATAAATTGCTGCTGAGTGATTCCCATACCCAAGAGCGTCTGTAATCCTATTAAATATTGCTTATTCATAAATTTCAAAAACATTTTCTTGCCTTTGGCCTGTAATTAATTACTTACAATCTGATTATTGTTGTGTGGGTGATTTTAAACATATAATTGCCCCGTAAGATAACAATTAAATTTATTTTGGATAAAACTTAAAGTTCACTCGTGTGCACATAGTTCTCAAGGGCAATCCAGCAAACCTGCGACAACGGTTTAAAGAGACTTTGGGCAGCAGCTGCAACTCTGCAGCAGCGACATCAGCACCTGCAACATAACAATATGGTTTTTGAGGGTTTTCCATTTCAAGTGTTATTTAGATTGAAATTGACAAAATCCACACACGCTTACACAGAAAATAGAATGAGTGTGTGTGTGTTTCTGTGTATGTATGTTTTTGTTGCGATTTGTTTGTATGATGGCATATATTATTGTGTGGTTGTCATACTGCAACTGATGTTGTGGAGTATTTTATGGTTGCCCAAACACATATCCTTTATACTGATTGCCATTGTACAATGTGGGTGTGTATGAGATAATATATATGAATGGCTTAGAGTGATCAAAAATCCAATTATGTCGGGTTTTCGGTTCGCCAGAACCGGTCTCTTCTCTCACTATCTCAATTACAAACTTTTTTTTTCTTCAAACCCATAGACAGACTCATCTAATTTAAAAAAGAATCTATTATATTTTCCAAATTTTTAAAAATTTTATTTTGCTGGAGAAAGAAAAATCCGCGCTCCGGTTTTTGTCGTGATTTTTATCACTCTAGTGTGTATGTGTATTTTTTGCATTGTTAGTTTTCATTTTATTGCTCGCAAATGTATGTATGTGTGCGTGAATGGTTGTATTTGCATATTGTTTTGTTGAGTTTCGCTTGATAATAAAATTGAGAATTTGAACTTTAATTTATTCGGTTTATAAATTTGATTTTCGTCTATAAACACGCTGTTGTTGTTTTTGTTGTTTGTTATTCGGCATACTAAAAATTGGTGATTTCCATAGAGCACACATACAATTTCAACAAGCCACAATAAGATACACATGATGTATGCTATATATACATTAAAGTAGAATTTGACGCCTGAAGGTAGGTAACGATAAATGTGTTAAACAGCTTTATGATAGTTTCTACTATATTCACAGCGTACCTTTAAAGACCAGTCGAGAGAAATCCTTTTTTTTCAGAGAAATTTAATTTAAATCAATATTTTATTATTTTAAAGGTATTATTGACTTATGAATAATATATGCTTGACCGAATAAAAATACTGTGCCTTCGATCAGATTAGTAATTTGATTGTCTTTCGGTAGAAAAGACCAGTCAAGAGATTTTTTTCTTAGAACAACGGAATCGGGGAAATTAAGCTTTTATTTTTTTATTTATTAATTCGTTTGGGTAAATCGTTTACTTAAAGAGTCACCATGCCATTTTCATTGTATAAAATGGTCTTGAACCAGCACTATATTCCATTTCAAATCTGAAGTTAATTTTAGACTACATATCCAACCAATTAAGACTTTTTGAATGGAAAAGAAAAGCGATCTTATACAGGGTGGCGCAGAATGAGCTATATGGTTTGAATTACTTATAACTTTTTAAATTATTATTCTTTCTTTGTTTTTCAGCATTTTATGAAGGAGACTTGGGTAATTAATTAT
Organism: Polietes domitor; assembly: GCA_947397865.1. Taxonomy (NCBI): domain Eukaryota; kingdom Metazoa; phylum Arthropoda; class Insecta; order Diptera; family Muscidae; genus Polietes; species Polietes domitor. The sequence continues at coordinate 173,739,643 of OX377621.1, read as the reverse complement.
GAATCATTACGCGATCGAACAACGTACAAAATAATTGAAATTTATTTTTCAAACCAAAAGTCACAATTTGGTAATGAGCGATGAATCCCATTTCCTAGGGTATGGGTATGTCAACAAGCAAAACTGCAGGATTTGGGCTACGGAAAAGCAGTTCATCAGCGACAATCACACCCGCTTAAGTGTACCGAAAGGATAATTAGCACATAAAAATATTCGCACGTATGTGCGAAGCAGAAATTGGACATCACTTACAGGATATCATTTTTCAAAGCTAATTGCAAAAAAATTACCCAATAATGTACAGTATTAAAAAATATATAATAATCTCTTAAATAAAAAAGTTATAAACCTCATTCTCATTCTGCGTAATACTGAAAGAGCATGTCGAGTAGACCATTTTTGCAGAATAATCTTATAATGGAAATGGATAAATGGAGTGAAATAGGATAAATGTTGGCTTTAAAGTAAAAAATATGAAAAACTCCTTTCGAAAAACCCACGACGTAACTTTTTATCATACAGACAACACCAACATATTTTTGGCATATGATTAATGTCTAAATAGGGAATGTTTGTGACAGAATTGTCTCAGAAACCCAGATAGAGAAAGTTGATATAAATACAATTGCAACCGCGAATTTTTGTAACATTGACAGTTTTCTTCACGTCTGACAACATATATGTTACAAGCGACATTGTTTCTTAATAGACATGCAAAAAATCATCCAGATCGCGAGAAAATTACAAAACAAATATGTCATGCACACAAATTTTTTTAGCCATATCTCCCGCGAAAATGAATATTTTGCAAAAAATATCCAATTTTTATTTTTTGTTTACCGTGCTCTATCGAAATACCCACATTTTTTGTCGATAAAGAGCGATCTTACAAGGACCATTTTAACCCCAATAATTTGACCCCCACTGATTTTTTTTCGTAGAAAATTTTAATTCTTAAATGTCCTTTTTGAAAGGACTTTTGATTTTCTGGGAAAATTTTCAAATTTACCAATAAAGAGAGGAGCTATATACAAGACAAGAAATCTCGCTCCTTGTCTGTTATCACCGGCGCAACGTTAGGGAATTACAGCGAATGTTGATGTTAAAGCTATGTTAACTTTTTACAGCAAAAAATTAAAATTAAGAAAAAAATTTAAAATTGTATGTTTACGCTTTTTGAGAGAGTTAAGATCTTCCACAAAAATGATCCTCATAAAATTCTACAATATAGTACTAAGAATAAGTTCTAAGAATTCTCTCAGACATTAACCCTTAATATCCTGCTGGTTTCGAATGGAACCTACCAACAAAAATCTATGAAAAAAGTCCTCGAATGCAATAGTTGTTCAGAATGTCGACTTTCAAAACATAATTTTTTCATCTCAAAAAATATATTTAGGGTGTTTAATATAAAATGTCATATAACAAAAATTGATCAGAATGTCCACTTTTACGACATACATTTTTTCAACTCAAAAAAATGCAGGCTATTAAGGGTTAATGTGCAACACTTGCTTCACTTGGGATAATGCTCCCTTCGATCAAAAAACTCTGAACCGCTGTAAAAAGAAACGCATACCAGCTGGACTATAAGTTTATAATAAGTCTACTCAACATGCCTTATATATATGGTCGCTACTCTCTTCCAAAAATGCTGTTGGACAGTGGCATTATCTTGAAATTATTTTAATATTATTGCATAATTTACTAACATTAAATAACTCAGGGGAATGGGATAACAAATAATATGTTTTCGACCAGATTATGGTTTTTTAGGATTTACTCCAATGACTATAATTTTCGATATATTCGTATAACAATAATTTCGAATGCTGTAGTTTAGTTTCTACTGTTTGTTTGGAGATTGCTTCTCTAACATTTAACTAAAGCTTTAAAGATCCTTGAATTGCAATTATATTGACATCATCGTTGAATTATATACAAATCATTCCAATCAAATGTGGATAGTGGCTCCTCCCTCTCAATATGCTCCACATAATTTATCTAAATTCATATCTAATAAGCGATTTGCATTTAATTATGACAAAAATCAATTAAACTTTTTGCACTATGCCATATTGCGTCGTTTGTGTTTATGCAAACACCGGCTGCCTGCATGGCCGACTGTTTATAATATCGCGCCCTTGAACGTATGTTCTGGCTGACGTTTGTTTGCAATGCATTTCCATAAAACAACAAAAAATGAGTGCAACAAACGGCTGATAAGGAATGGTGTAACAGTTTTCTTCTAAAAATAATCAAATATATATATTTTTCTACAATCCTTTGTATCCCAAATTTGAAATTACTCCTTTTTCAAATTTAATATTTAAATATATTGAAGAATTAATTAACTTAAAAAGTCTTGCTAAAATTTTGAATGTTGGATAGGAAGTGTGTAGACGATGTACAATCTCCTGTATTTCCAAATGATTTTCTGTTTTTTGAGTCAACCTAATGTACACAGACATATCGTTTTCTATGTAAATATGTATGATTTAAATTATTTTATATTCCACATGTACAAATCAATATCCTCTTGATTATTGCGCACAACATTAACAATAGATGATCCTGCTAATTATGTGACTTTTTTGTAGTATTTAGTGATTTTTTTAATTGCTACTAATGATTGGACAAACACAGTACTCAAGGTTTTCATATGGCGGTTATTAAACGTTTATGATGTAAATATTGTTATCAGTCAACAGCAACTTTAATTTTCACGCAAACAGATCCACTTCCTCGCTCTCTGCACCCTCTACCAAACAAAGTTTTATCTAAAGCAAATACGCTCCTAACAATAAAGCATTTGTTGTCGCTGCATTCCTGGCAATAACAGCCACAACAAACAACAAAGTGCGGACAAACGCGTAGAGGCCAGAGGCATGCGACTTTTTTTGTTGGCGCTGCTGCTGTTGACTGCCGTTGCCACATAATTATGGTGGTGGTGGTGTTGGTGTATGTAGTTTATGGCTGCCACTAAACAATTGTTATTATCTGCAAAACAGCCAACCAGCCACCGAGAATGAGACCAAACGAGTCGAACCACATGTGGTGGCCGCAGCGCAGCGTAATGTTAATACACACACAACAAAGGCTTATGACCTCAAAATAAATAAACATTAAACAGAAACCAATACCAACACAAACTGAAACGCAAACAAATGACAAACAGACAGACCAACAAATACAATTTAAAAAAAATAACCACACAAACACATTTACACACAATCATGCAAAGATTGCACACATCTATAACCAAATAAAATAGAATAAGGACTTTTACACGAACAATCAATAGTGTGCATAGAAAGTGAGAGTGAGAGAGAGAAAGAGAGAGCCTTAGAGTAAACAAAAGACACAACCCAACATACCAAATGACTTGAGAATAATATTATAATAAGCTTACCAACACAACCCTCAAGCTTGAAAAAGAGTTGAGAATCCAGTTGAAAATGCTTGTATAACAATTGTAGAAAAATTGAAACGGAACCCTCTTGATAATATTAAATGTGTAAGCTTACTATAAGCTTATCCTTGTAATTGTAGAATAAGCTTACGAAAATAATATTGTCTTAAGCTTATCCTTGTAATTGTAGAATAAGCTTACATTAAAATTTTGTTTTGTTTTTTTTGGTAATTTTCGTTAATATTAATTAATTTTATTAATTCAGTCCATTTTTTGTACATTTCAGTTGTAATTAAAAATTAGTTGTAAAAAAATAAGCCAGGACAATATCCCAGTTCAAATCAATAATTTTAATGTTCGTATTCACCTTTTGGGTAATTGTTTCGCAGCTTAATACGATTTTTAGCGAACGTTCGCGTATCTTTTATGAACTTGTCCTCCGTGTTGCCCACTGATAAAGCTGTATCTATAAAATGTAGAAATTTATTGTTTAATATTTTCATTTAATATTTTTAATTGAACTTACTTCTTATAGCAACATAGCTGGGCTGCTATTAAAACTTCATCCAATACATTAGTTTTTTGGTTTTTATTATTAAAAAGAAGTTCAATTACTTATTTTGTTTCTCTTCGGACACTTTTTATATTTATTATGCATTATTAATTATTTTATTAAAATATTACCAATTTTTTAACACAACACAATTACACGTACACTCACTTTGAAATCGAACACTAAACACCAAACAAATTTGTCCAAAAATGAAGCGTGCCTTGTTGACACTTTTCACCAAATGAAACATTACAAGAAAGGAAGAAAGTTCGTGAGCAAACTTGAGAAATTGTTGTGTATTATAAGAATTCTGCAAGCTTTGTTAAAAACTCGTTGTGAATTCACTATTTTTATAATATTGTTCTCAAGTTGTATTTGCGGTTTTATTCTTATTTGGTATGTTGGGAAGCGCAAAATCTACTGCACCTGTATGTGTAGTGGTTGGCAACTAATTAATCTCTCAATGTTTGGACTTCTGGTTCCATAATGCTAGCCCTAAGGGTCCGTCGCCCACGGTGTGGTGGAATCTTTAACAAGGATAGGCATGAACAACACATACTTAATGGGATTACACATTCTCTGTTTGTATTGTTTCTATTGACAAAAACTACTTTTGGGGAAGTTGCAAGTTTTGAATAGGATTACGTTTGGTCATCTGCTTTGTTACAATTTGTTCGGTGCTCTTTGACGTTGCTAATGGAAGGATGTAAGAGTATTTGCAAGCTCAATTAGAGAGATGTCGCTAATTTACTTCAAGACTGTCATAAGTCAAAAATCAAGATTTTTGAGTTAATGATACAGATTTAAAGTTATATAATTATTGTAAAAAAATCATATACTGAACATTTGAGAAGCGGATCTATCGTAGGCATCGGCAAGGTGGGAGTAACTTGAATATTGTTGTCTATAAAATTGACTTTTTTGCTTGTGGCTGTTTTGAAGTAAGTGAGCGATTCGATATACAAAGATGGCTTCGAAAGCCGCAATATTTGATAGATACTTTATTTATACGGAGCACACACACCACTTTGCAGATACACTAAGTGTTTGCTATACATTAAAGTGTATTTTGACGCCTGAAGGTAGGCAACAATATATGTGCTGAAAAGCTTTATGACATTTTCTGCTACAAATATTCACAATATGCATTAAGGGCCTGTTTCTATAACTTATTTTCGTTCGTGTGTGACGACGATTTAAAATCACTCAATTATTACGAGGTAAGAGCTCGTAGCTAAAATATTTGTAATCTACATTTTATCAAATAAAAGGAAGTGCATACTATACATTAAAGTGTATATATATATATATATATATATATATATATATATATATATATATATATATATATATATATATATATATATATATATATATATATATATATGTGTGTGTGTGTACTGAAAAGCTTTATGACATTTTCTGCTACAAATATTCACAACATACATTAAGGGGCTGTTTATATAACTTATTTTCATTCGTGTGAGACAACGATCCAAAATCACTCAATTATTACGAGACAAGAGCTCTAATCTACATTTTATCGAATTCAAGTAATAATTCAGTGATTATAGATCATTCAACTTAGGCAAACGAAAATAAGTTACAGAAACACGATCTAAAAGACTAGCCGAGAGAAAAACTTTTTTGTATAGAAATAGAGACTCAAAAATTAATTTTAAAATATTTTTTAATAGTCTTTTTTGATTTATTTTGATATATATGTTAAACAAAAAAAATACAGAATAATAAAAAGGGTGGTAATTAGGGTTTGGGGTTTCCCGGACTTTTTTCATTTCCCGGGAAAACGGGAATGAAAAGTTTCATTCCCGGGAATCCCGGGAATTCCCGGGAAAAAAGTAATTTATTTTAGGTATGTCCAATATGGTTTAAAATAACAATATTTAGTAACGGATGTGCTTTTTAAAAATACTGTCATATTACAAATTAAAAGCGAATGTGCTTGTCAAAATATTTTACATTTAACAAATATTTTATTCTAGACCAGTTGTCGTCATAAAATTGGACATTTAAATGTCACATGGCAACAATAACTTGTATGGCTGAGAACGTCTTTAATTTAGAAGATTCATTCGTCTAGAGACGAAAGTATTTAGCAGCAACGGGGGGAAATATTCTAAACTGTAAAAGCAATAGAAACATTATAAAAAATTAATATTAATTAAATAAATTCATAAAAAATTAAAACATAGAAATAGTCCAGTCATTAGTTATTACAGAAGGTCATTTAAATATACCGTAGGATATACATATTTCTATTTCTCTCGAAAGTTTCCAGGTGAACAATTTTAACGTTTTCCTTATTTTTATACCATTTCTTACTGGCTTCATATGTAAAAAAAATTCTTCATTAATAATATTTTCACCTTTTATCTCGTAGATTCTTCTGGTAAAACAAGAATTTTAAAGTTAAACCAGGTAACACGAGGGGTTAAGTATTGACACTATGTCAGCCATAGTATTGTCAGTATGATATTTTCGATTTATAAAGGGTGATTTTTAGCTATTATCTTTTTGGCAACACTGGTTTAAACAGCTGACGCACGTTTCGTGTTTTTATTTCAATCATGGATCGTCTTACAAACGAACAACGCTTGCAAATTATTGAATTTTGTTATCAAAAGTTCATCGAGCGGCTATTCGGGCTATTGTGACTAAATTTCGCACCAAATTTACATTGTTTGACATTAAACCATCAACACGCTTACGTAGAGTGCGAACTGAAGAAAATATCGCAGCTGTATCGGCCAGTTTAATGATGACCATCAATTATCGATTCGTCGCCGTTCGTAGCAATTGGGCCTCTGTTACTCAAAAACGTGGAAATGCCAAAATTGGACTAAGCGGATGGACCATCTGAGGCTCAGTCACGGTCAACATTTGCATGAAATAATCTTTAAACATTAAATTATATGGACCGTACTATCGATTCAAATAAAGATTTCATGCATTTTTCTGAATTTTATGTTGTTTATTTTTTTGAAAAACTTTCCTATAGCTTTTAAAAAATCACCCTTTATTAAAAATCCTGCAAATATCCTAAAAAAAGTGTGTATTCCCCTAGCTAGCAAAAAATAGGGACTTAGCGAATTTAAAAAGTTTTTTTTGCAGTAATATGATGTAAAGAAATGTTCATTACTATTGTCAATAATGTACATATATGAATTTAAAATATAATTAAATATATAATTAAATATAATAAATAAAATATAATTAAATATATAAAAAATAATTTCCCAATTGTACAGTAAAATAATAATAAAAATAATCAATAAAATATTTTTTAATATTTCCCGTATTCCCGGGAAATTTAAAATTTTTTCCCGGGAATTCCCGTCGAAATTTTTCCGGGAATTCCCGGGAAAAACGATTCGGGAATTCCCGGACCCCAAACCCTAGTGGTAATATAAAGATAATTAGCCGAAGAAATTAAATTGTTTCAAAACGCAAAATTTAATATATGTAAATGATACATTCTTTAAGATTGGTGGCTCAGTACGACCAGATCCGATCTCTAAATTATCGTCAATTAATCGTAGAAAGAAAAATAGAAGAAAAATATGTTATACTTAATTTGAACTGGCTAAACAACACTTAGAGAATAATTTCAGTTGAATTTAAAATACAAAAAATTGCAATCTATGTTGATTATTCACTGTGTTTTCAATGATAGCCAATATAAGTTCCTGATCTGTTTCGAATTTTATTTCCTTTAGGAGTTGGTCACCTCGAAACCTATTAGCGTTCTGAATTTGATTAGGAATAACCTTAGAATACCTGATTAACATGATTTTTTTTTTTTCAAAAATCCGGTTAAATCCTATAAAATTGCGTAAAAAATACTAAATAATTTTGACCTCGATTGTTTTGAAAGTTTATGTATGCATTCTTCTCACAAAAATATTGTATACGTATTTTTGAAAAAAAAAATTGATTGAACACACCTTTTTGCAAAAATCTTATTTCGTCCTATGTTAAATTGGTTATAAATCGTGAAAGAACATTTTCTATTTTTCCAAAATACGTATACAATATTTTTATGAGAAGAATGCATACACAAACTTTCAAAACAATCGAGGTCAAAAATCGTACCGCTTGGCATGGATTGACTCATATAGCAATTTGTCCTTAATGTCCTTCGAATAAAAATTGCATTCTAGAAAGAAAGAAAACAAAAAATACGAAAAAAAACAATCTTTTCTTTGCATATGTGATAATATGTGATCACAGATTTTTGTCCTTTTTCGCTTAGAAGCGTTATTTAAGGAGCTACGAAGGTTTAAAGTTTTGAAAATAAAAAAATAATTTTAAAATTTTGAAACAAAATTCCAAATTTTTGACCTGGCAAAAGTGATCACACTTTTGTGCCCCTTTTCGCTTACACGCTTTAATTAAGAAGTTATGAATGTTTACAGTTTTGAAAAATATTTTTTAATATTTTCAAGTAAAATTCCAAATCTTTGATCCGATAAAATTGATTTTTGTCCTTTTTCGCTTAGAAGCGTTATTTAAGGATTTATGAAGGTGTAAAGTTTTAAAAATAAGTTTCTAACATTTTGAAGTAAAATTCCAAATTTTTAACCAGGAAAAAGTGAACACAGATTTTTGTCCTTCTTTGCTTAGAAGCGTTAATTAAGGAGTTTTGAAAAATAAATTTTAAAATTTTGAAATAAAATTCCAAATTTTTGACCCGAAAAATTTAATCATAGATTTTTGTCCATCTGGAAAAATCTAGAAATTAAAAATAACACTAAATAACCAAAGGTCGATAAATATTTTTAAACTATTTCAGTTTTATCTGCAGCATTTCTGCAAATTAGCATCAGAACAATCAGCAACTTCAGCCGCCATCACCTCATAGACTTATGAAACTAACAATTGCATTTCATACAGAGCACTTTCTAAAATCAAATGACTACCTCCGATGGCATTGGTAATTTGCACACTAAAACCACTGTTTAATTTTATCTACAAATGCAATACAAGAACTCCCTAATTGTCGTTGCCTCCTTCCAAACTCGTCCTTACTTGTGTGCACTGTTGATTAGTTGAGCTATTCGTTCTTATGCCAATTCTAATTGTGCATCCTATTTCTGTTTGCATCCTACTCCTCTTTCTCCTCGTCACTCCTTGAGATGGTTGTGCATACACTTCCTCCGTTGTCCTTATTGTGCAAACATTATAACATCAATTAGTTATGTTTAACAGGACGGCATTGTATTTCAACTAAACGTATTCATAGGGACAACAGGCTACGGACCTACCGACAACATGTATATGGGAGAGCAGTTAGTCCTTAGACTGGTGGTGATGGTGAGAGATGGTGGTTTTTAGTTATCTCAGGAGCTATTTCTTTTGTCTATCCTCTCTTGTGTCATTGTCGTCATCGCTATTCGCCATAATAATCATCAGCATCATCAATTGTTACTAGTATTACACTCTGTGACTGTGATTAATGATCAAATTAAAAGTAAAAGTGTTGAAGAAAAAGAAACCACCTCCATCATTAGTGAAAGGGTAAAGTGGGAAAGGCGAACGATGAGGGGCTTCAGCACCAAGTTTTACGATATTACTTGGATTTCAACTGTTTTAATTAAAAGTTATTAGTTTTTTCCTTTCTGCTGCAATGGATGTCAAGTGGAAATCGAGTGGGATAGAAAGCAGCAACAGATCCAATTAATATGCCTTGCTTTAGGGACAAGTGCAGCAGTTCAAGGATTTTGTCAATACATTATCTAGAGAACAATAAAGTAAAGGAAACAATGCACGCAACTCTGTTACTGACAGTTTTCAAAAAAGTGTACACTAGAGTGGACCCAAAACAAAGTAGGAGAAACACCAAGTTCTCGATTCCTAAAATACATGAGATGACGAAACTCTTTGTCAAAAATTCTACTGACTCCAGTGAGGACGAAACTGTTGCCTCTCTCACAACTGACATAGTGAAAATTTGAGTTATACTCACAAGGACATTTCACTGCAGAACTTTAAATAATTCGCCTTTTCACATTGAACCAAAGTCAAGGTGCTTCAAGTGCTCAAAATTTGAATTCACACTTGGGATATGAATTGCCTTAACAATCTGAAAATTAATCGCTTTTAAGATTCACGTACATTCTGTTTTCGGACCATCCTAAGGTATTTTTTAGTCTAACTGAGTTACGTTGTTACAGCCAACCACTACAATAAGGCTTTGAAAACGAGCCTACGTTCTTTGCTATTTTAATACCAACAATCATGGTGGAGGATGAAATGTTGGCCATTGAAATGTTATATCTAGGGAGATATTTTGTCGTCTTCGTCTTCAAATCCACAATAGTATTTTGCATTAAATTACCAAAAAAATTGATATTATGAACCATTTTTAAAATATCCAGTCTGATTTATCTAACATGAATAAATGAATATTTTAAAAATGGTTCATAAACTCCTCAAAAAATATAATACACTAGTATTTTGTACCCGGCGTTGCACGGGTTAATTTTTTCCTATTCCCCCTACTTAGTATGTTTTGGATCATTTTATTTAGGGAAAAATTAATCCGTTGATAGTTTTAAAATATTTTTTGTGTGGGATTTACCACCCCTATTTGTCCTGTCTTGACCTAGTATATCTAGGAACCATCCTCTGTTTAGAAGCAAAAGAAATATTCATTCATAAATTATATGTTTTTTTAATAAATATATATATATAAATATATATATATATATATATATATATATATATATATATATATATATATATAATACATTTGCTACATTTTGAATTAACAAAGCCATTAACCAAAAATTAATTTTATCTTGATGCAAGAGACGAAACCTAGAGGTATTGAGTATAATTGTAAATCTGTATCATTCTATGATCTTATTGCAAATAGTTCGAAAATCTTTCATGTGTGATTTTATGATCTGCTGTATGAACCCAAATTACTCTGAATTTTATTGTCTTCTTCTCCACTACTTCCTCTGTGAGCATGATTATCCGCACAAGCTTTCACAATTGTTTATGTCCTCAAAACCTCCATTCCACCCCGACATTTGTATTCGCATCCTACATTTCTTTTAAACTTGCGCAAATAAGTTCTCCCTTTTTTGTTATTTTTGCTTTTTCATTTGCCATAAATCAGTCTCTTTTTAGAGAGAAAACACAAGTCTCGTTCATAATGAATGTGAGGAAAGCAAATGAACATAAAGCACATACAACAAGATTTAACATAACTAAAGGGTGATTTTTTAAGAGCTTGATAACTTTTTTTAAAAAAAAAACGCATACAATTTGCAAAATCTCATCGGTTCTTTATTTGAAACGTTAGATTGGTCCATGACATTTACTTTTTGAAGATAATTTCATTTAAATGTTGACCGCGGCTGCGTCTTAGGTGGTCCATTCGGAAAGTCCAATTTTGGGCAACTTTTTCGAGCATTTCGGCCGGAATAGCCCGAATTTCTTCGGAAATGTTGTCTTCCAAAGCTGGAATAGTTGCTGGCTTATTTCTGTAGACTTTAGACTTGACGTAGCCCCACAAAAAATAGTCTAAAGGCGTCAAATCGCATGATCTTGGTGGCCAACTTACCGGTCCATTTCTTGAGATGAATTGTTCTCCGAAGTTTTCCCTCAAAATGGCCATAGAATCGCGAGCTGTGTGGCATGTAGCGCCATCTTGTTGAAACCACATGTCAACCAAGTTCAGTTCTTCCATTTTGGGCAAAAAAAAGTTGGATATCATCTCACGGTAGCGCTCACCATTCACAGTTACGTTACGATTCGCATCATCTTTGAAGAAGTACGGTCCAATGATGCCACCAGCCCATAAACCGCACCAAACTGTGACTTTTTCTGGATGCATTGGTAGCTCTTGCAATGCTTCTGGCTGATATTCACTCCAAAATCGACAATTCTGCCTATTTACGTACCCATTGAGCCAAAAATGAGCTTCGTCGCTGAACACAATTTCTTTCTTTCTGAACTTTCTTAACAGAGCACGCATTTTGATAATAAAATTCAATGATTTGCAAGCGTTGCTCGTTAGTAAGTCTATTCATGATGAAATGTCAAAGCATACTGAGCATCTTTCTCTTTGACACCATGTCTGAAATCTCACGTGATCTGTCAAATACTAATGCATGAAAATCCTAACCTCAAAAAAATCACTCTTTATTAAGCATGGCAAATAAAGATATTACCTGCAGCTAACAACAGCTTGCTCTGCTCCGAACGTATGTAAATTGCAGCAGCAGCATACATATCAAAAAGACAACTGCAACTGCCACTTGTGCGACTAGCTAGTGCCAACATGGCTGCTTTACTTTATAAACACAATTTTTGGGTAGCAAACATTAATATTTTTTCGTCGGATTAAAATAAAGAACAAATATGATGTGGGTGTTTCCACAAGTCCAGATGTATTTTTTTAAATAGGGAAATCAAAGGGAATCAAATTAAGAAATGATAAGTGCATAATTAAAATTAAGTTGATGCCATAATAAGAGCGTCAACTTAATTTCTAAGGCGCAAACAAACAAATGTTCGATAAATGTATGGCCCACCCCATTTAAAATTTTTTATTAGAATCGACTTCAAAAAGATCCAAAGATGCCGCCAGCCCAAAATCCACACCAAACAGCGACTTGTGGATGCATTGGATTCTCAATAGTCACGTGTGGGTTCTCTGAACCCCACATGCGGCAATTTTGCTTATTAACGTAGCCACCAAGATGAAAATGAGCTTCATCTGAAAACCACGAAAATTGTCCACGTAAATTTCTTACAGTTTGCGGCAAAGACTCACTACTATGGAAGTAAGTTTTATCGAGCGTATAGCGTATCATATTGAAAATGTCAAACATAAGCCCGAAAATAAAAATGAATGTTATTCTACCTTTCAAAGTAATCGGTAGTTCAAATTTAAAATGTTACATGTTGAAAAAATAATTATGCATAACGTGTGATTAATATGAAATTAAAATCTCAAATATTCAAAACAATGCCATATTACAAAAAAAAATATATAATATATATTATTATATATAATAAAAAACATATATAATAAAAAATATAATAATGCCTTATTACAAAAAAAAATATAATATATATTATATATAATAAAAAATATAATTATACAAGCTTTGAAACTGCTCTCCTGAAAAGTAAGGACTTTCACATAAGTCATTTTTCCTTGTCGACACAGATATGTATGCGCTATATGCACATATATTAAGATATATTACTGTGAATTACCCCATATCTGGGATTTACTATCTGTGTGAGCTGCTATAAACTCAAAAGCAATTTGTAAATGCAGAAATGTCATAAACGTAAATTTATATTTGTGTAAAAAATATTTATAGTAAGATTTTCGGAGGTACACACAGTACCCAAACCATGGCGATGGCAGTCAAGCAGAGATATATTGAAATTGTGAAGGAGGAGAAGACAAGGAACTTAAATTCATGCACTTAATTCGATTTGTATGTGATACTTTAAGCACTTTGTAATTTATAACAGCAGATATGAGATGGAATCGCTGACTCCGAAAGAGCACACTAGCCGACAAAAAATTTGTCTTGTAAGACTTTCCTTACAAACGATGATACTTGATATTAGAAATTTGAAAGATTTGGGGTGGGTATAAGATAATTTTAAGACATCTTTACAACTTTGCGAGTTATGGTCTTATCCCACCAGGCAGACGGACAGAAACACACCGAGTGCTAAAAGTTACAGCTTCGACGATTTATGAAATGTGTAGAAGGTGTTGAATATATTTAAATTTTCAATAACAATTTTCCTACTACCAAGTTCAATTTCTTGTCTCAATGTCTATTCGTCTTTTCTCAACGTCATTCTCAACGCCTATCTTTGCTCAATTTTAATTTTTAATTTATTATATTTCGTTTAAATGGAACTGATCGCTGATTGAATTAGTATTGACGTAGACATTGTTTAATTTTATGAAATAATTCTCTATGATTGCCTAAAATCTTTGTGCAAATTCTGTATCATGAAAGATCATGCTACCCAACCTTTGTCCAAATTTAAATTGCTAATACATTTATCTGAATTTTCATCTGTTTATTTGTCGTTCAGTGTTTTTCGAATACATTTCCTCTCAAAGGATTCAGAAAAAGCGAGGCAAATCCCATTTTCTTGCTTCATTTCATTTGCACCCTTCGAAGACAGTATCTTATATTGCAGTTCCATGTATTTCCACTTCCTCCGTCATTCCAAGACAAGCCAATATCTTGTCGTCGGTATTCGTATTTACGCGTATACATTTCCTATTGTTCGCAGTTCCGTACAACAGCAGCAGCTATGGAGCTTTAGTCAATTTCCGCTTCAAATACTTTGTCAGCTTTCTGGCATTCGACTGTGGCCAATACTGAGTATGTGCCATACAAAAGGCGCTGAATGTATTTATATGAAATGAAATTATGAGATATTTGCTGTGAGCTGAGTATGTACAGAGACTATAGTTCGATTGGTAAGAGAACGAGTACGGGCACGGGCACCGGTACGGGTAACAAAAGAAATATTTGCTAGCTAATAGTAAATTGTATAGCACAAACGGTTGCCGGATGTTTTGGTGCTAAATGTTGAAGGAAATATATGTGTGGAAGGGAATGCAAAAGTTTTCACTTGCCGTTCGTTGTCGTTGCGTTGGCTGGCTGATAGTGTGGGGCGGGGTGCGAAAGCGAAGCAGGCGAAGAATTCGAAGAGTAATTTCATTCATATTTTTTCAACTTGTATTGTTGCAATGAAATGAGGTTATCTCGTATGCCTTTACGTTGAATACTTTTGCGAGGAATCAAAATTTTAAATTTAAAGCATACCTTAGGGGATAAAATCACGCTTACCGAAAACGTATCTCAATTTAAAGTCTTAAATATCACCGAGCGCTTAAGTTTTTAGTAAGATTATTTGGGAGGCAAAAGGAAACAAAAGAGCGAATTAAAAACGATAGTTTAATTAAAATGTGATGAAAATTTAATATAAATATTGCATTTGGGAGTGCTTAGAGGATAATCCCAAACGTATGCAATACATAAGTTGTGATTTTATTAAAAAGCACATTTAGTAAGGTAAGGTAAGGAGTAAAACGCCACTCTGTTTTTAAAAATTCTTTAGTTATTGAAGATTTCATAAAAATTATTTTTTTTACAAAAATAATATAATTCCTATAATTTTCGAATTTGAGGTCAAATAAAAAATCTAAAATTCGTCAAATCAAATAAACATTATCAAAAAATTACTATATTTGAAGATTTAGCATTTAAAAAAACGAATTCCCAAAGTGGGGAAAATGTGTTCGAAAATTATAGCTTTTTGTTAAAATATTTGTTAACCAATCTTCTTCTTTTTAAATCCGTTGAGAATCTGATTATCGATTGATAATCAACAAATTGATAGGGGCTTCAAATATGCAAAGGTACGAAAAACCGGGTGGAGGTGTGTGGGAAATTTCAAATGCTGATTCCTGTTTTGTTCGACAACACCTATAATAAACTGGTATCAAAGAACTATCGAAGGCAACCGAAATAGTTACAATAAAATAAATACCGATAACACTGTCCAACAAATTAAGACTTTGTGAATGGAACAGAATAGCGACCCCACTGAAATTTTCCGACAAATTTCTTCATAGAACATTTTAATCCTTAAATGTTCTTTTTCGAAGAACTTTTTTTGATTTTCTCGAAAAAATGGTCAAATTGATCATTAAGGAGAGGAGCTAGAGGGTTAAGACCTTCCACAAAAATGATCCTCATTAAATTCAAGAAAAATTCTCCCAGACTTTAACTTACAACACTTTTTTCTAAAACTTTGACTCGCTGTAGCTGAGTACCAGCTGTACTATAAGTTTATTCTACAAAAGTGACCTACTCAACATGCCCTTTCAGAATTGTATGGCAGCTAATCTGCTCCAAAAATGCTGTTGGACAGTGTAATTAATCTAGCAAAAGACTAATGATACATAAATAATAACATTAAATTAAAATTCCAATATATAATAAAGCCTGTGAGGACATTCAATCCGTTCCAGAGCAGCGAACAAAACTAAAAATCTAATTTTCCACTGACCAAAAAAAAATTATATATAGTTATTTTTATCATATTCTAATTCAAAATCATCACTCATCGATTATTCTTCAATTTCCTGAAATATTCTTAGCGAAAACATGAGAAATTAAGCATTTAGCTTAATTGAAAACAACAAGTAGTGGAAAGTAGTGAAAACAACAAGAGTGGAGCAAATATTTCCTTTCGTTGTAAGAAAATAAGACACTATAAAGTAATTTGTTGCACGAAATAGTGCGGGGTATAATATAAATATGGTATTAAAATATACTTCCGGGAATACCTCCTGTTAACATAATTATTCTTATAACATACAGCTTAAATGATGCCAAGGACATGACAAGAGTGTATTTAACAATTTTAATTATATCCAAACTATAATGAACAAGTTTTAAAAGCAAATATATTAATTAATGAACGAGGCAAAACTATACAGCATAGCATAACATTAGCTTTGGGAACTTGTAAGAATAAAACAAAATGAACAGGGGATAATTAACGCATATAGTTAAAGTTCAAGTTTACCTGGAAATTTAAACAATACGCAAAACAAAGCATCCTTATAATAACTAATTCCCGGAATTATAAAAGATAAACTAAAAAGCATATCCTCTCAAAATACTTTCGCCGTGCATTAATTAAATTCTATGAAAATCGGCTACTGTTTCAGAGCTCTTTAGAATGTGTAACTAAAACGTTTTAAATAGCCTCTTAGCAACGCCTACATTTATTTGCCACAATGTCTGGCCTGTCTGTTAACAGGCACAGCACTGATTGCCCAACAACGTTTTGTGACCTCCATTAGTTGGTTTTGGTTTACAGTTTACAATTGGTTTACTTCAGAGTATGCCTCAGGCCTATTAAATCTTCCAATTTAAATAAATGATCCTGTCTTTGTCATGTCACCTTTCTGGCCATCATTTAACTGGGAAATTAACTGTGATGCTGTCATAAATTGAGTTAGGCAATTTCTGGCTTTTGCAGACACTTAAAGTAGAAGGAATGCCATTATAATGAATATTTTAGGGTTGCCATTATTTACATGAAATCCCAGAAGCAAGCTTTAAGCAGATTTCACAAACATTTACATTTTGAAGTGCTCGGCAATGCCAGACAGCATGACAATTTAATCATTATCATGAGAATTTCCCTTTAGTTTAAATTAAATAAATTAAACGTGCTTGTGGATTTTATATGGGGCGGTATTAACTTGAAGAGTTCGCATGTAAGGAATTCTGATAACGTTCATCAACTTGTGGGCTTTTGTTTTTCACAATTTCAGCATTTCCTAGGATGTTCATAATTTTTGGTCATTTCCTTATTTCGACGGAATACTACATGGGAAAGTGTGCTTTATTTTAACTACTTTGAAAACCTTTGCCTACATTTGCCAAATGTTATTTGTGAATAAATAAATAAAGCATACCTTAAGGCTGTCCAACAGACCGGACAATTGTATGGAAGTCATAATTCAAGCTAATGTTCCATCATTATGGAAAACCACAAAACCTTACAAAATTTGTAAGTACTCCTTGGTTTCCATTATCTCTGGCCACAAATCACAAAAGATTCATCTAAGTAAATAATTTAAAATGTTAACCCCAGCATCCGTTTTCCAACTCAGTGTGTGCATGCATTATCTAGCCAACAAAGCACTTGAGAAACCTGCGGGAATTAAGTTCCTTGCATATGCGGCCATTCTCATAGAAACTACAGCATACTACAGGGAGCCCACACAAAGTACAAAACTTGAACAATTTTCGCACAGCTGAGAGGAACTAATTTTTCACAAGAATACATAAGTTCTTTTGGTGTTTGCACACATAGTCTTCTTTCAACTTTCTGCTAGCAAGCATGCTTAAAGTTTTAATTATTTAATCACAAACATTTAGCAGGCATTTAGGCTTAACTTTGCCCACTATCTCTTAGCATACCTTAGGGCTTTGGAAGTTTGAAAACATTTATTTGCTCGCACAATGTTATAAAACATTTCCGCCAAGGCTATTATATTTACTTGCTGCCATTACACGGAACAACAAAATGCAAATTAGAATTATCATAATGTGAAATTTACGATTTAATTAATTTAAGAAATTTATATTTTTGGGAAATTGAGATAAAAGTTAAAAATGCTAAAATATATATTTTCTTGTTTGGGATACCAAACCACACCAGGAAAAGAGATTGTATCAAGGTGGTTCAGGTGATCCTAGGTGGAATACATTGCTTTATGGACAAAAATTGGTTGTCATTTAAATCGTTTTTCTTCACATCCTGTATCATCTATGTCGCTTCCTTTCGGTTGTTACCAAGGCATAATTACTTTTGCCATATCGGCATGAAAAATCCTGTTGCACAGTGTCATTGCGACCCCATTGTGCATGGCAAAGGGAACAAACTCTAATTTCCTCTCAGCCACTTAACTTGCCAACCACATTTGACAACCCCTTTTCCTTCCGCCAGTTCCAACTAAAAGTCATCAACCTACCGCAAAATGATTGTTATCGGAAAAATATTCAATTTCCCTCCAACAGAAGCGGTAACAACAAGAACAACACCAGCCGTAACATTAAAGAAATAGACAGCAATGCCATAAACTTTATTACACCCTACATCAAAGGGGAAGGATGTCTATGCTCAGCTCGGCAGTTGGTATACAGTTTTTCTTTTAAAATATCATATGCTTTTAATCGTTCCAAAA
Source organism: Polietes domitor (assembly GCA_947397865.1). Taxonomy (NCBI): domain Eukaryota; kingdom Metazoa; phylum Arthropoda; class Insecta; order Diptera; family Muscidae; genus Polietes; species Polietes domitor. The sequence goes on along the minus strand of OX377621.1, from coordinate 173,720,881 downwards.
TTTTACAACAATCTAGCCATAAACACTTCCTAAACGAATAGATTGGGGAGCAAGTTACCCCAACGACACTGCAGAAAGCACTTCCTCTTGCAGGGTATCTCCAATTCAAAGCTGCCAACTTCACGCCGTATTGCTCTAACTTTTCTTCGGATTCGACACAAACTAGTGTTCTATTCTATGTTGGCTTTGGCTTTTTCTGTTTTTGATTTTCCTTTTCTGTGTGTGCGCCTTCAATGCATGCAACACATGACATGCTTCCGTAGTACGTGGTATGTGAGTAGTTTGTAGGGAGTAACATGACAGAAAAACGCAACGAGCCATAGAAATGGTGTCAGGGCAGAGGGACAAAAACACCAACTGCAAGATGGCAAATGGAAAGGAACTACACCGAGACTCAGTTCCGGGTGGGGATGTTGGGAACAAAAACAAAACTTACATTCTTTAACACTTGACGGATAATGGAATCTGGTAATACATCTACCACGAAGAAAGTTTGTCTTCCGTCTCCTCCAGCTGCTGCTCCTCCTTAACTTGCTGCTTTACTTCCGTTTTTGTATTATTTTATTTTGTTTTGTGCGGCCACGAACATTTCTTAAGTTTGCGACAGTTTATTTGAACTGCCCTTGTTAAAGGAACACTTTTGTTTTTGAGACAAATACATTCATTTCATTCATATTTTTTTAAATTCAATTCGATATTTTGAAACAAAAATTACTTTAAAACAAGAACAACATTTCGCTTTTGTAAACACTTCACTTCTGTTACATTTTCGGTTGTTATTTTGGGGGAATTATTTTTTGCAGTTGTGCCGCCTTACACCGCTACGCTACGTTTTGTTTATTTTTCTGTTGTGATGTGCTCTTTCCTATGCTGTGCACGTTTCGACGTTTTTTTGCCAACTATTTCATGTTTTGCCGGCGAAAATGCGTTTTGTTGTGTTCGACTCGGCGTGTGTCTGGTTTCCTTTTGCATTTGCAAGTTGCATGAACTTTTGATTTTTCCTTCCATTTCCATTCACAAAATGCACGACGCCAGCCGCACAAGCAAATACACTATCGGGAAAACATGTTGCTCTTTCTTATCATCGCCAGTGCCTGTGGGGCATGTTATGCACGTAGTGGCATTCCAATGATGTTAACAGTGCTCTGTTGAGAGAACTGTTAAACATTTGCTGAGAGAAAAGCTTTGCTTAACAGAATACGTTGCAATGAATAAATGATGGGGGTCCGAGATGAAGAAAGAATAGAATAGTCAAATGGGTTCATTTCTTAATGTAGTCCTAGGGACTTGCATATGAATGTTAGTGCCACAAGTTTGTGTGGGAGTTCCACAGGGATTTGCTATGTAGTATAGGTAATTTATAATGACATCGATATGAACCTGATCGAAAGATCAGTGAATAGTGAATGATACTACTTTGTTTAAGAAAAATATATGTAAGTATGTGATTGGTAGCGAATAAAAGAATACAAATTTACTCTTTTCTTCTGAAATTCCAACCGATGAACAGTTATAAGACTACATCTGGGAAATTCGTTTAGCTGCTAGAAAGCTTTCAACAGGCAGACAAAACTTAACAATATTTAAATTGTAACAGACCAGAAATTATGATATAAATTAAGTAATGCTGTCTTACTGACAAATGGAAACAACAGAAGTGTTGTAGCTATATTTTTAAATGTAAATATATATTATTACACTTTGAGACGATTGTACATTTTTTATTGGACCTTAACAAAGTAAAATGTGAATACACTAAATAAACTAAGGGGCAACACATGAACTGGTTGTTAATATCATATTAATATAGATAGAGGCATGAAATTCAAAGTATTTTTAACAGATTTTATCTTTGATTTGACACCCGTATCGCCTTTGTATGAATCGCAAAAATACGAAAATAAATTATTATTATATCCCTCGGAATTTAAAAGTCCTGTAAAAATGGAAAAAGACCATCAAATGAAAATCGAAGTACACAGTTTTTATACATGATTCATTCCATATCAAACGGTAATAGACTTTTCATTGTTTTTATAACTTGATCTAATAGACGAATTAAAAAAATTATAATTTTGACAATTTTCCACTGAAATTTTTGCTGATTTTGCAAAAAAAAAAATCGAAAAAATTCGTAAAAAATAGAATCATCATTTCACCACTTCCAATCTCAGACAGTCCTAAAAAAGACATGTACTTTTTCAAAGATTAAAAAATAATTAATTAAATTATTTTGAAAATCAAAATAAAAGAAATACAATTTAAAAACTTAAAAGTATTTTTTCGAATTTACGGATTTCAGGGGCACTTTGAAATGAGTTACAGAAATAATTGTCTTTAAAACCGCTGTAGAGGGAATATACCTGAGAGTATATCTAAAAGTATCTAATAATGAAAATATTCAAATTCTGCCTATTCTTCTTAAAAGTAAAAAAGAAAATATGAGTTCTAAATTTTTAGATTAACGCACGCCCAAAACCCACCTGGGTGGCATTTCAAATTCTCAAGCACTGATAATACAGCGAATTACTATAAAATCTAAAATAGATTTGGGTTCAAGGACTAAATTCTTGGAGTTGTTGTTTCTGTTTTTCTATCTGATTTTCTACTTTTGTCCACACAAATTTAGAATGTTGGTGTAAATACGGCCCTTTCAACACAAAAAATATGCGCAAAAACCTTTGGGCGTGCGAATGTTAAAATATCTGCCTGTATCGAATGAATATTAATTGAAGTTATGTTCTTTATACATTCTTAATGTTTTTCATACAACAAAAATAACATAAAAGTAAAAAAAGAAAATTAAAATTGAGTTCTCATTTTTTAGATTAAAATTTCTGCCCCCAGATGGAATATACCTGAAAGTATTTCCCTCTTGCTGACAAAAATATCTAAAAATTAAAAGAATATTTTGAAAATATTCAAAATATTCTACCCCAAATTCTGTCAATCCTTCTTAAAAGTAAAAAAAGAAAATTATGGGACTAAATAAGAGTTCTACATTTTTAGATTAAAATGTCCACCTGTATCGAATGATTATTAAATTAAGTCGTGTTCTTTATAAATTCTTAAGGTTTTTCATACAATAAAAAGAATAATAAACGAATTAAAAATATAAAGAATTAGTAATATTTCTAGTCTAGGAATTTAGCAGGGTTGAATTTATCGAAATGCATTTTTTATTATATCCTCACTTTAAAGAATAGGGACAAACAAAATGAGCAACGCACCGAAGAGTGAATTAAGATATCTGATATGTTTGGAGCAAATCCGTTTCATGACTTTTTAAGACGTTTGAGCCATGTCCGTTCATTCTTCGCTCTGCCAACATTTGAAAGCAGTTTCGGAATTCATTCAAACTTTGTAGAACTTAAGAGTTTCCCCAAACTGAGTTTATGTCCGGAAACGGCAGTTCATAAAAGTGTTCATTCTAAACATCAGAAAATTCCCAATAGAAATTCCATTTCAGCAAAATCATCAATCTGTCTAGCAGAACCAGCAGAATTCTCTACCCAACCACAAGAATCTTTGCAATTTCGTCGTTTTTAAATTCAGCCAAAATCACATTTTGCAACAAGATTTTCAAATTAAAATTTCAGCGTCATTCTTTTCCTGCGGCGATGACATTTCATTTCTATTAAAATTACCTGACCCTCTGCGAACGCAATAACGAGGAAATTGCAATTTGAGGCGATTGATATACACCCATCACGGCTTCATTTGTGCGCCGATATTAAACACGAATCTACGGGGAATTTTAATACTGCTTGGCAACCAAACGGCCACTCAAATATGGTTGCCATTCATACGTTTTCAGCGACAACAGTTCTTTTGATTAACAAAATTTCCCAGTTGTAGCTGCTCACAGACATGTTTTATAGACCTGCTGCCATCAAATGCCAGTGACTATAACCGTGAGAATGGTTATAAAGTATCAATGAAATGCTGTAGTTTTGGTGTTCCATAGAAAGAACGAATGGGCGGACGAAGAAAAAAGTGTTGTAGCATCCACTCACACACACACACACGTTTTTATTTATATCCACATATACCGATCCAAAAGCCAAATGGCTTAATAAACAATAGAAGCATACACGCGAAAAGTTAATTGAATCAAACATTTACAATAGACTCTCGAGCATGTTTTACACAGCCACAGATAGATCCTTTTGACCATATTGCTACTGCTACCGTTGGCAGCATTTTGATGGTTGCGAGAGTGGGAGTGTAACTATGGAAATCTCACTGACAAGGCACAATATAACAATTTATACCATGTTTTAAATTTCAAATTTAATAAAAATAAATTGCAGTAGCTTTGCTTCTAACCATGTTAACAACAGAAAAAAACGAATGAATGAGCAACATCTGTACCCTCCTTAGGATGGAGTGTATAATCATTTTCTCATTCTGTTTGTAACCCTTGAAATATTCATAGAAGACATCATAAATACATCAATAACACCGTGCAACAGTACTTTTTGGAGCTAAAGAAGACCATATGCACGTGAAACTAGAAGTCGTATATAGGAGAACTGTATACTCAGTTTTGTATTTGGCGATCTTTTCTGCTTTGTACAGGACTTTTATTTTCCAAATGATATAGAAATTTTAATAATTTATGTTTATGGGTATCAAAAATTTCCATTTTCATGCTTTAATCTGTATAAGTTTCACCCTTAAAAAACATATAAATTTTAACTTTTTAAGGGGGAAATTTAGTATAGTTCTTAAAACTAAACAAATACAGACAGATGCATGGAAATTTTAGTATTTTTAACAGAGTTGCTTCTCTCTCATACACATGCGTATCAACCCATGTCGCTTTTGTGTGACTCGCAAAAGTTTGAAAATAATTTATTAAAATTTCTATATGTGTATGTGCCATTTTCATAAGAAAAATACTAATTTTCATCCATTTTGTTTCGCGACCATATTGGAATGTACACACCTAATTTCATAATTCTATAATTCAAATATTCGGTGTGTATTAGTTAGCTTGACATCATTTTTTTCATTTTAACCCCAAAAATACGATTTTGTTAAAATCCTCTTATTTTCCGCGTCTACATAGTCACACGAATTTCATGATTCTATATACAGCCTCTTGATTGGTGTCAAATTTAATTCCATTTACATCCTGAAGGTACGAATATCGAAAGATCTCTTTATTTTTCGCGTCTACGCAGTCAGAGCGAATTTCGCTATTTGAGCTGTTGGTGTTTGGTTTTTTCATACACATTTTCGGCCTAAAAGTAAACAATTTCGAAATTCGTTCGATGAATGTATACATCGAATTTCATATTTTCAACTTCAGCGGTTTGGTTGGTACCATTTTTGTCCCACTTTTTAAATTATATCCCTTAAAAGTGCGAATTTCCAAAAATCCTTCTATTTTATGAGTCTACACAGAGGGAATTAGAGGGAATTGCATGATTCTAGCTGTTGTCGTATTATTGGTACAATTTTTATCCCAAAAGTACGAATTTTGAAAAATACCTTTATTTCGTATCTACGCAATTAGAGGGATATACACACCGAATTGCATGATTCTAGCTGTTGTCGTATCATCGGTACAATTTTTATCCCTTTTCGTCGTAAAAGTACGAATTTCGAATAATCCCTCAAGCTACAAGAGGACAAAAAGCTTCAAATGTAAAAAGGCAGAAATTTTCGAAAAAAATTGCTTAAATAAATATTAGGGGGTATTTTCAGTCCTTGTAAGGGAAAAATGTTTCCCTCTGGGCCGATTTCGTCCACGGACATGGCTAGATCGTCTTAGAATTTTACCACGACAAAGAATATATATACTTTATAGGATCTCCGACGGTTATTTGAAGGTGTTACAAACGGAATGACAAAGTGAATATACCCCCATCCTAAGGAGGAGGGTATAAAAAATGTAAAATTGTCGCACGGTACAATAATCGTATTCGATCCAACCGTATGTCTGTCCAAAGCACGCTGGATTATGAACGAAATGAGCTAGGGATGTCAACATTTCAAGGTATATTTTTAATGACTGCAGATCCTTTGAGATTGAAAATGGGCGAAATCTGTCCAGAGGAAAAAAGTTTCCCACACAAATACTGAAGTAACCTCAATAATACTGGGCTAAAGTTCAAAAACTAGGTGATGGACATTTTTTATTTCCTTTTTTAATATACAATCCAGGAAGTTCCACTTCCCAACTAACAGAGTTTATAAAAAAGACGTATAAGAACACGACTTTAAAATTTCAAAGAAACCAGTTAATGTAGTAATTTTATTAAAATAAAATGAATTTAATGATAAAAATCCAACCCAGCTACACAATGATATTTTGAAATAAATTCAAATTACCTTCAAAGCAAGGTACATTCTATTAAAATAATAAACACAACTTTATGAAAAAATCGTAATTTCAACAAAGTTAAATTGGCGAAAATCATGAAAAAAAATCTTGAAACACGTATAAAATATTTTTAATAAAATAAGACATACACAATCTTTCGAAGCAATCCAGGCTAAAAAATCGCATAGATTGACATGGAATGACTCATATCTGCTTATTAGTATGACCTCCAACTGTATACATGTATGTTAATTTCTGTATATATTAACGTAAAAACACAAATGTTGACGCTCTACTCATTCCAACACGCCATATCGTATGGCCGTCAATCAAACGTCTCAGACAGAAAGTCTAATGCCATGAGTGCTTCGACACAGAAAGACAACTAGACTAACCATCAGTCCCACGATAATGGCATTCAATAGTGATGGGTTCAATAAACTGAATCCTCAATTGTCTATACCTGTTGATATTTCGCCAGGTGTAGGGTATGTCACACACACCACAAAATCACTCTTATATTTCGCAATTGTTGATAGTGTTAATAAACTTTTCATTTGTTTGTGTTCTTTTGTTTCTATCTTCACAAATTGCATTTGTACACGTTTGTCGGATCAAAATTTTTCGTTTGCCAGGGAATTTTCAATTTTATTACCGCAAATTTTTATTGACATTCGGCAAAAAACACATGCTAGCGACTGCTGACTCGGGGGGATTTTGTTAATCAAACACGAAATGCCAATAATCACGAGTACATATGTATGTGTATACGGGCGAATTTGTAGATGCAACATGCGATTTTATAGACTACATTCTTTAACACTTCCCGCAGTTCTCATGTTGTTTATGATTGACAGACAGCCAAGCGTCCGAAAAATTTTAGTATCTTTCTGCAATAATTGCCGAAAGTGTGGTGTGAGCAGATGAAAAAGAATTCGCATTAATCACGAGTGATGTGCTGCCATCAGAGACTCATCGTTGGCTACAATCTTCCGACATTGTACGTATGTGCGTGTGTCTCTCCTTTATGTTAGTGTGTCGTACGAAATTTAATCGTCACGATGAACGTATATCACCAAAGCGGCATACAGTGGAATATTTTCATACAAGCTGCGACAAAAATTAGAAGGAATAGAGCTAGGACACATCCTTTATAAAGGGTGATTTTTTAAGAGCTTGATAACTTTTTTAAAAAAAAAACGCATAAAATTTGCAAAATCTCATCGGTTCTTTATTTGAAACGTTAGATTGGTCCATGACATTTACTTTTTGAAGATAATTTCATTTAAATGTTGACCGCGGCTGCGTCTTAGGTGGTCCATCCACTTAGTCTAATTTTGGCATTTCCACGTTTTTGAGTAACAGAGACCCAATTGGTGCGAACGGCGACGAATCGAAAATTGGTGGTCATCATTAACACTGGCCGATACAGCTGCGATATTTTCTTCAGTTCGCACTCTACGTAAGCGTGTTGGTGGTTTAATGTCCAACAATGTAAATTTGGTGCGAAATTTAGTCACAATAGCCCGAATAGCCGCTTCAGTGGGTCGATTAAACTGACCATAAAATGGAAGCGCGCAATGAACTTTCTTAACAGAGCACGCATTTTGATAATAAAATTCAATAATTTGCAAGCGTTGTTCGTTTGTAAGACGATTCATGATGAAATGTCAAAGCATACTGAGCATCTTTCTCTTTGACACCATGTCTGAAATCCCACGTGATCTGTCAAATACTAATGCATGAAAATCCTAACCTCAAAAAAATCACTCTTTATTATCAACTTAGAAGTTTTTGTTAAAATCCGCCCAGAACAACGGCTACATCCCATGTAACATAAAATAAAAAAAGCGTCATAAATTTCTTATTTTAATATATATGGGAATACAAATCATTACAAGTGATTTCATTTGAGTCCATAATTAAATGAAAATTGTCAGTGCTACGCCCAACGCTTACGATTTTACGATTTTCGAAATTTTTTATAAAAATTATTTTATTTTTCGATGACACACTGCTATTATAGCTTTATTCTTAACTTAACCCAATATTTACAGGCATAAAACTTTACATCCCTAAAGTAGGCTCTAAATAAATTTCCCTAAATACGTTAACAGAGAACAACGAAGAAAGTATTGCTTCATTTTTGGCATAGAATACTGAATAAATACAACCTTCGGTAAACCTCTGTCTGGAAAGGAGAGCAACAACGTAATTAAATTTTTTTAAATGCAAAAGAACACCTCAACAGCTTCTATTTTCTATGAGCTAAACAAAATTTCAATACGATACATATTTTCCGAGATACGACACAGTAAAATAAACTCTCTATGAACTTTAAATGCATCCACAGCTAAAATAAACAGCGAAATTGGCAATTTTTTAGAATATATTCTTCCAGTAAAGTTGAGATTTGGGCTCATGGAATTTGGGGGTTTTTGCCGCTGATAATACACTGTGCGGCATAATTCCCATTCGATGTACACTGTACATCGAATGGGAATTATGGGAAATGTTGGATATTGCAACAAAATATAAGGCACCCTTCAGTATGGATAAAATTCATGAATTTGTTTACTATAAATAATGAATCTTTACGTAGTTGCTTCTTAGATTGCAATATTTTGTATCCATGAAAAATGTCCTTAAATTTTCTATTTAAATTCGAATAATAAATATGGAGTTATGATTCATTTTACACAAAACGTTCAAATTAACGATTAAGAATATCTCAAAAAAATTTATTTTTTTGCTCAGCTGATTGGAATGCTTTCATTCTAAAAAATCACTTGAGCTAAGATTCACCCCACTGTCAACAATTTCTCTACAAATTCCATAGCATCCAATCAGTTCAGCGGTGTTTGAGAAAAATAATTCACAGTACTTTTATAGTTTCCATACCACGGTGCAACATTGGCTGCAGAGAAGTCATTGCTGCCGGCACATTTCATTTCCACGAACGTGTTTGCGTTAAATTTTTATGACAGTCTTTTTTAATTTTCACTTGAAGAAGTAAAATTTGTTTTTTCTTTGACTCTTTACTTTAACATTTTACAACAATTAACCTAATTCTCGTTGACGAGCAAAGAAGCGGCGACAACCATAGGCTGTGTCTCTGATAATTGTTGCACTTACAGACAGAACACTCTGGAGTCTCAACTCATTAAGGTTACTCTTTGCTTACATGACAGCTCAGCAAATTGTGACGCCATACGAACGCACAACGCCACAGTGTGGTTCTTTGACAGATGACTTATCCGGGTTTGGGTAATCCACTCAGAGAATTCCTAGATAATTAAATTATGTCCAAAGGCTTGAAAATGAAAGTGTTTCCCTTTGAGCTCATCAGCGGACCAGAATGAGAGACTTTACGCCTGCTTGCGATATTATTTTAATTTAAAACTTTGAAATTGCCACTCTACCTCAGACACAGATTTTATCATCGTCCATTTTTGTAAAAAATATTTGAGCAAATTATAAAACTGCCAAAACAAATTAAGCGCATATCTTTGTTGGCCTGTGGCAGCAATTTCTTCGATTACAGTCCATTTGATATAAACAGCTTTAATTAAGTTAAGCCATTCCTCTTTATTTTAGCCATGTCCTACAGAGTTTAGCTTGTTTGCCAAAGACAAAGGATTTCTTGTATCGATATCCGTTTCCTATTTATGCTGCTAATTAGCAATTAGTTGCGTAAAAGGAATCCAGCTCTTGCTCCAGCAACAGCAAATTCCAGCGATATGTTGTTTTCTCAACTTTGCCATTAACTTAACCCTTGCCCATGTGGACTTGAGCTGTGTTGGCAGCCAACGCAGGCAAACACAACCGCACATTCCTTCAGCCAACTCTGATGCGTTTCACTCAAGTTACTCAGCCGTAACTAATGGCCAGCAATAAATACGTTACGCACTCACTGTATGCGGATGTACGTAAATAAAATGTGAAGCGAATTTCTGGTTAATTAAATGTATCGAATGAGGTGGAGGTGGAGGAGGAGTGAGGCCATACACATTAAAAGTGTAAATAAAAACCAATTGAAAATATTATTGCCAATAAAATGTTAATTGCTTCATTGTGTGTGTGCAGGGGGAATAGAATTCAATTAAATTGAAATATTCCTTTAGGCGGTAGTTAAATGAAAATTGAGTTTTCCGACATTAACTCAAAAGAGTTTGTTTTTTTTTTTGACCATTTGAATTGCATATTAGGTGGTTTTGTACTCCAGAGAACTGAAAGTTTAAATAACACGCAATACTAATGTAAGCAGCTTCATACTTGTTTATAATTACCCAGCGCATATTTTCGGTCGGAAATCAGTTTATATGTTCATTGTTAGTGACCGATAATAAATCCGAAGTTTTTTTTGTTATTTTCTGTTCAAGTTTACTTGGATGTTTCAAAAGCTGTCCAGGTTGTGCGTGAAAATACTATTAGATATTAGACTGTTCAAAATATATGCAGTAGGCTGGGTCGCTGTGCATACAAATGGAAAAACAGCTTTCAGTCACCCCACGAAAATAAAATTTGGATTGTTTAACGATGATTTGCAAAATATTTCGTTCCTAGATCAAACCGTCTGTGAGCTAAACGCTCCTGAAAACACCCCAAAATATTCCTTTGGAATATTTTTTATGATGCATTTTTACACGTTAAATACAAATGTTGATTCCTGTCTTTGAGTAACTTATTAGTCGAATCATTGGACCTTTATAGAATTTTTTATGTCTCTTAATAGTGACAACTGATTTTTTTCGTATTTGTTGTTAGTATTTTATCAAAATCGTTTTTTCCTGTCTAATTTTTTGCGCTGCATTTTTGTCAAATTTCTGAAATAATAGGCACTATAGATATAAATGTTGATTCTTGTCTTAGAGTAAATTATTGGACCTTTATAGTATTTTTTTGTGTTTTTTAATAGTGACAACTGAAAATTGTTAATATTTTATAAAAAAATAAATAGCTACAGTCAATCCCTTTCGAATGATGCCAAATGATGAACATCGGGAGGATACTGACGCCGCAGCGGTCATTTTTGTAAAAAGAGTTGGAAAATGTTGGCTCTGAAAATCTGAAAATTATTTCATAAAAATGAAGTCGTGACGTCATTTTTGGTCCGATATTAATCATTCGAAAGGTACTGATTCCTTCTATTTATTTTTCATAACAAGTTTTACAAAAAACACAAAAAATCAATCTAAACATCCAATAATTCGACCAATGAGTTATTCTAAGTCAAGACTAAAAAATTATGTGCTTCCAAGAGTCTGTTAATTCAGAAAAAAATTTACAAAAATGCGGAAACGGATTGTCCCTGTGGCGAAATAATTTGCAAATCATTTAAACAATCCAATCTTCATTTTTAGGGGGTGACCGCAGCAATTTGTTTTCGTGACCCACCCTAATATACAGTAATCACTAGTCGGTCAATTCGTTGCCGTAAAATTATCTCCGTTCAGGGTTCAATGGAAGGGAAAATGTGGACGGAGAATTCAGAATTGATATTGCTATTGCAAGGCACTTCAGGAATCAGGAAGTTGAAATAAGACACCGTTGTCAAGAAGATCCATTGCCGAATCCACATCCTTTAAGGAGCTGTACTGGAAGATTTCAATATTCTATCCATCAATTTGAATATGCAGTTGAAGTCGGACATGACCATTGTCGACGAATTATTTTCCAACGCCACCTGTGTCTGACTGAGTTTTCAGTGTTTTAATTAATATTATTAAACTTAGTTCTATTTTGTACAAGTTTTTCCACTACAAAAAATAAAGTAATCTACCTTGAAAATTTAAAACACGTTTTTATTATATTTAGCTAAAGAAAGTTGGTATAACCTTATAGGAATATTTATACTAGTCCTACCCCATAAGTTCTATTATATTCAAGAACTTTCTGTGGTTTGCAACCACTGTGCTTTGATTCAAAACGAAACTGTCCATGCCATTCTTATGGTTTCTTTAGAAATCCATAAATCTTATGAAAACGTATTATCTTTCTTTCAGCGGTAGACCATTATAAAGTACAACTTAACAAATGTCTTTTAGCCTTCCGGTTTACCAAAACATTTATTTCCGTTATATTTAAAAAACAATAAAGGCTACTTATCTTTGGATTAATGTCAAAAGCAGACAAGTATGTAAAATTAAATTTATAAAACTCAAATGTAAAATGCTCTTAACGATCATCCCAAACGTATGTGTCCGTAAGGGATCCACCAAACTTGACATTCATGTTGAACCAAAGTTTCCGTTTTCAACAAGGGATATTCACAACATTAACTGCCTTTCAGCAGCAGTAGGATATTATGAGAAGGGATCAATATCACAGACAAACCATTTAAATTCGCATTTATTTTGCTGTAAACATTATGACAAATGGTCACAGCTTAAAATCTCGGGAACATAAATTATTTATTGGACGATTTTGCCAGATGCATCGTTTCCGCCTCCACAACATGGTCCTTTGGGCATAAATATACAACTGCATGGCCTTTCATGCACGCGAATGGTTACCATAAATTTCCACAGGATTTATTTTCATTTGCTACTTCCTGCCTTTTGGTACTTTTAACCTTTAAAACTTAAAATCAATAGTTTCGAACATGAAACATGGAATTTAGGACATCCGTGTTGTTGACTACATGGATGGCTGATCCGATGGCCTCACGGAGAACAAGTGGTGTTACATGTACGTACTCATACATGGCGCTTCCCCAAGGTACGAGCATGCAGCGAAGAACATCATGTGCGGATCTGTGTGTTGAAATTTTGAACTTGAAATACTATTTTAGTTTTTCATTTTTATTGCCGATTTGAACTTGTTGGCTTCTCAACACTTGTTCACATGTTCGTTGGCTTATTTACACTCACACATGTGGGAAAGCGGTTACCAAGGCACTCTCATGTAGTCATACATACATAGACACGTATCCTTGAGTGTAGATATATTTGCTGATAAAACAACCTTGAACTTAAGTACATCTGTGAAAGGCGCACACAGATAAACACGGAGAACGTTAAGTTTTCAACAACTTTCAGTCGTGTCTTTAATCTACACCGTACGATGATGGGAAGTATATTAAGTATGACATTCCATTTGAAATAATGTATCCCCAAAAGATTTCCGTCCGCTTTTCAGACAGATAGCATAGAAGCGATTAAAATTTGGCGTAATGATAGTTTAAATCATTTGTAACCGAAAGATTGTTTCCTCAAAAAATCACAACTTTTCTGATATCACACCAACCACATTTGTCCTCATAGGGCACTTCTAAAATTCGCCCTGACCGAACCTAATGCTGTCTGAAATTGTTTAGGCAGATTGTGTTGTTTGCTAAAAGTAAAACTGGATACACAACCACGACACATATGATGCTAATGACGATCGTAATCATCGTCATTTTTGGAATGATGAAAAACTTTGACTATTTCCATAAACAAGTGTTAATTAAAGCAGACAGCAACCCCAAAGCAGAATAAGGTGAACATAAAGATGCCAAAGATACAATTTGGAGCATCTGCCAAGTATTTAAGGCGCACTTTTTCAATTCAACTAATTTAAATATAAAAGTTCGGTAGCAGTTGAGTCTGACTAATTCGAAGATACTAATTTATCTTGAAATTGATAATGCGAGAAGTATCAGGAAATTGAAAGGATTTTAGGAAAATCAACAAATGTATTATGAAATGGGAACGATTTCAGGAGAATCGTATGTTGCATATCACTCATGTCAACTAAGTGCTTCATTTTATATTTCCTCTGGACTCTTGCAGTATTTATTTGCATGTGGATTTTTCTTTATATTTCATATCATAAATCCACTGCATGAAATAATACCCCCTATACATTTTAATATCTGTGCAATCAATTAATTTTGAAAGCTCGCATAATTCACAGGAATTTTGTGCTGTTAACGCCAAAAGCCCCCGCCCCACCCCCAACAAAATAACAATTGAATTTTCGTCATATTTGTCCGGCTCTACGTGAATGTCCTTTTTCGATTAATCCATTTCAATTTGTATACCAATCCTCAGATTGTTGTTCAGATGTTGCGTGAAAAAGGTACAGTTGTCACAAAGGAATGGACAAAAAACCGTGTGAGTGTATGTGTAACAGTCACCTGTTTTTATGGTGCACACTTAACATATACCGAATCCTGGTTGGGTTCCTCTTTGTTTATTTGTTTTTTGGACAGTGAGAAGGGAAAACTTTTGCATATGTATGTCATGTACAGACACAGATTCGAGGAAACAGTGAAAAATAAACAAACATAGATAGACAAATGTATGCCGGCACACACCGACAACATATTTGTACAGTCCATTGGATGAGAAGGGACTACTCCTACAACGAAAATTTGAGGAGCGGGAAAAGAATAGATTATAAGTTTATGCATAAATTTTTTTAAAGAAAACACCTAAATTTCTTTCCAAAAGATATATCCGGATTTTTTCAAATTTAAGTTTTTGTTATTTTATTGTCATACTTACCCCATTTCACTCAAAGTCCTGCTATTTCCTGTTGGAAAAATGAAAAATTTTGTAGATATATATTCATTGTTCGAAATTTTTACCACATTGCTAAATAAAGACATAGGGTCAATCGTAAAATCATTGCAAATAATAACACTAGTTTTTAATAATTTTTGAAGGACATTAAAAATTTAAAAATAGGATAAATGTGGACTGTAAAATCAAAATTTTTTAAAAGTTCCTTTAGATAAACCGCGTAACTTTTGATCATATAGAGAATACCAAAATATTTTGTTGTCTTACAGAACAATGTCAGAACAGTTTTGCAACAATTGTAGCGTTTTTCGCCGCTGACTAATATATGTTACAAACGACAATGGTTCTTAATACACATGCAAAAAGTCTAGTCAAAAGACTAGGTCCGTTCGTAGATCGCGACATATTTTCCTCGGAAATACAAAAATATTCAATTTGTATTTTTTGTTTACCGTGCTCTACTGAAATACCCATATTTTTGGCCGAAAATGATTGATCTTCCAAATGAACATGAACGAATTTTAGCCCTAGTAATTTTGTTGTATAAATTGGCGTGTAATTTTGCTATTTAAGCGTGAAGAACTTTATTTACAACTTTGGTGTCTTTGGTGACCCCCATTGAAATTTTCCGGCAAACATTTTAAACCTTAAATGTCCTTTTTGAAATACCTTTTTTTCTCGAAAAAAAGGGTAAAATTCATCCATAAAGAGAGGAGATATAGGGCTAAAATCTTCCACAAAAATAATCCTTATCAAATTCCACAATATAGTTCTAACGAAAAAAAATCACTCAGACATTAACTTACAACACTTTTTTCGCTCAGTATAATGCTCCCTCCGACCAAAAAAATAAAACTTTGATCCACTGTAAAAAGAAACACAGACCAGCTAGACTATATGTTTATTCTGCTACAATGGTCTACTCAACATGCCCTCTCAGAAATATATGTTGACCATTCTGCTACAATCAAAAATTCTTAATTTGTTGGACAGTTTTATTATATATATATATATATATATATCGGTGTTCTTCTGAATTATTAATTGATTTTTTTATTTTATGCGTAAAGGGTCACTTTACCTGATAAATACGACAAATATCCCAGAAGGATGAACTTTTCTCAATCAATGATCTGTCTGTATATTTTTTGTACTCACTGAAATGTACCTATAGTCAGCTCCTAACAGCTAATGTTAGTTATTAAAGAAGCTTTACTTCTTAATTTGTTGGACAGTTTTATTATATGTAAGTCTATATATTTTTACGGATATATATCGGTGTTCTTCTGAATTATTAATTGATTTTTTTTTAATTTTATGCGTAAAAGGGTCACTTTACCTAATAAATACGACAAATATCCCAGAAGGATGAACTTTTAGCAATCAATTTTTGTACTCACTGAAATGTACCTATAGTCAGCTCCTAGCAGCTAATGTTAGTTATTAAAGAAGCTTTACTAATTTTTTGTACATAAATGTAGTCAACATTACTAAGGAGATAAAGGCGGCTAAAAAGTTTTGTTTATACGAAAAAAATTACTTTATAATTATGAAAATGTATGACACGATTCTTCATTGATACAGTGTCCATTATACTTTTAACGTTCTATAGAAAATAAACTACAAGTTGCAATTAATATTTATTCGGAAGCGTCTACAATCTTTATATTCTTTGGCAAACTTGAAAAATTTTTGATTTCTTTCTCCTTCCTGCGATCCTGCGTTCCTTTTACGGCGACTGTCTGCAGAAATCACAAAATGTAAAGGAAACCCGTAAGCAAAACAAGCAAAAAAAAATAAAAAAAAACAAATCACTTACATTTGTAACAATGACAACAGAAGGAGCACCAAAAACAGATTCAAATAACATTTGGCCAAAAAAATGCACAACAAGGACGTATGGCAAAAGTGCACCCACCAACGACGACGATGTGGCGTTTAAAGGAAAACAGAGAATGGAAAACTGCATTAAAAACTTACTTAAAATTCCTTTACGCCACATGACTTTTATGTGTGCTATGACTGAATTTAGAAGGGGAGGATACATAAAAAACACGACTAGAATATGGAACAGCACTCATGGAACATGACAAGTTGCCACAACAGCAACAAAATATGAACAACAGCATTGAAGAGAACAGCGACAAAACGCTGTGTTGTGGCAGCATGCAAAAACTTTGTCAACAAGTTGCTCAAATCATATGACGGTTTATGACTTCTATTTAAATTAAAAGAAAAACACAACAACGTTATTTTTACACGACAAGGATACAGAGTAAGAGAGAGAGACACAGACAACTGTTACAATAGTTGCCATGAATGTCATTAACTTGAGAAATTGACGAGTGAACGATAACGGAAACGGAAATGTCAATGGATCGCAATGTAATGTAATAAATATTTCGATCTTTGGTGTTGTATCAAAAAAAAAAACACATGGAAAGACTAGGAAAATAGAAACGTTAATAATTGAAAAAGTTTTGGAATACTTTTGGGAATATTTCTTGACGAACACATAGAGAATAAATTTGTTTACTAAATTTACTCAATTACGAAAGGAATATTAATTAGAATAATAGAAGAAATTATCAATCAATGTCGTATGAGACCTGCATTTGGGCTTTTATCTTGAGTTTAATATTAAACGTAGATATTGTTAAATCTGAGATGTTATTGAGTCTATACCAAAGATTTCCCTAAAAGATTAGTTTCCTCTGGTTTATGTACAAAGCCAGCCGGCTACGCAGAGTAAAAGCTGTCTTCGGTCGTTGCCGGGCTTAAAGATGGGTGATAATTCATAATTGTTTTTTATATGAAATATTTCCGACTAATTACACTGCCCAACAGCATTTTTGGAACAGAGTAGCGAACCTATAATTCTGGAAGGGCATGTTGAGTAGATCATTTTTGTATAATAAACTATAAGTCTGAATTTCTTTTTTTTCACAGCGGGTCAAAGTTTTCATTTTTTGGTCGTAGGGAGCATTATACTAAGCGAAAAAAGTGTTGTAAGTTAGTGTCTGAGGGAATTGTTAGTAGTGGAATTTTATGAGTATAAATTTTGTGGAAGATCTTAACCCTCTAGCTACTCTCTTTATTGGTCAATTTGACCCCTTTTTCGAGAAAATCAAAAAAAGTCCTTTCAAAAAGGACATTTAAGGATTAAAATGCTCTATGAAAAAAATGTCCCCAAAGACACCAACGTTGTAAATAGTGCTTTTCCCGCTTAAATAGCAAAATTACGCACCAACTTATACAACAAAATTACTAGGGTTAAAATTGGTCCATTTTTTTTGGAAGATCGATCTTTTTCGAAAAATATGTGGCTATTTCGGTAGAGCATGGTAAACAAAAAATATAAATTGGATATTTTTGCAATATTTTCATTTTCTCGGGAGATAAGGCATTACGCACCAACTTATACAACAAAATTACTAGGGTTAAAATTGGTCCATGTTTTTTGGAAGATCGATCTTTTTCGAAAAGAATGTGGCTATTTCGGTAGAGCACGGTAAACAAAAAATATTAATTGGATATTTTTTCATTTTCTCGGGAGATAAGGCTAAAATGAACTGCAGTTGTTGCAAAATCCACAATTCGCGGTTGCAATTGCATTTATTTCAACTTTCTCAATCTTCTGAAACGATTCTGTCACAAATATTTCCTGTTTAGTCAGCAATCATATGCCAAAAAATATTTTAGCATTTTTTGATATGATGATTTATATGATTATACTTCTCACAAATTTTGATTTTACAGCCAACATTTATCCTATTTTACTCTTATTTTAGCCGTGTTAAAAAATGCAAAAATGGTCTACTCAGCATGCCCTTTCAGAATTATTGATTCGCTATTCTGTTCCAGTCAAAAAGTCTTAATTTGTTGGACAGTGTTATGAATAAAGACTTTTTTGGATGATTTGTCATATGAAACATCGCCCATTATTGTAAAGGTTTTTTTTGTCCATTTTTCGTAGCTCTCTCTGAACAACTCACCTCTAGAAATGTATATCGATTGTATGAGTCTTAATAATGCTGTACACCAAATTTCCAAATTTGAGGTATCTCATATTTCATCTACGATCTCGTGACAAAAATAATGAAGAGCAAAATCGAACGTTCACTTTTATAACTATTTCTACACATAAAACTTTTAAATCAACTCTAATAATATTACTTATATCCACTCTAACTTACCTTGGAGTTTGATTTTCCCCTTGAACATTCAAATATTTCTTTGACTCTTACTATATATTACTACCTCTTTGCCACTGCGGCGTATACGTAACATTTGAAACATTGTCCACTTAATCATTCGCCACGTGGACCCTGAACCAATTTCTACGCCAATGTTCTTTTTCTTCTCCACCTTTTTGTTTCTTATTTATTCGCTGCATCAACGACAAATATGCCATCCCTCGAGTCTCGCACAGAATTCAATGACAAAAAAACAACAGAGAAATGTTCAACAGTTAACAGGTTAAATACACTTATAACTTAAGTAAATAATACCAGCTTAGACACGGCACCGAGCAAAAGAAACAAAATCTGTTGCACTTTTGCACTTACTTACCGTCACCAGTTACAAACCGCGCCATCTTTCTTGTCACATTTTGTGGCCACCTACACACTTACACAACTCTTCTTCTTTACCTGCTGAAGCATTAAATTAAGTTTAGAAGATTTATAGACTACCGCAGGCTTTGGGAAAGAAATAGTCAGCTCTATATCGTGTGTCTGTGGCGGTGGTTTATGGTGTCTTCCTCTTGTTTCTTTTTTCGTAAGGCTGTTGTAAGCGAAGTGGAGTGCAGTGTCATGTTGCAGTTACTGTTGCCACATTTTGCCAACAGGTAATTCTTGTACAACACCAACAACCAGAAATTCTGTTACAATGTCAAAGCAAACATTGTTTTGTGGAGCAACAAAATGTTGCATTTAAATAGCGCTTAAGTAAATTTACAAACATGTATTTGTAACAGTGAAAAAATGATTTTCCTAGTTGAAACATGTATGCGGAAGAAATTATCTTTCCGATATTATATTAATGTTGCAATTATAACCTAATTTCTAGCCAAAAAAAAAAAAAAAAAAAAACAAATATATGGTCTCTTTTTTAAATTGTCTAGCATTCAATAGACCAAATATTGAGAAATATCATAAACATCTTGCGATAGGAGAATGGATGCAACGATCCATAAACGATTTTACATAAAATTAAAAAAAAAATTAATTTTAGGAATATAAATTTTTCACCATGATTTTTATGATTTAATAATAAAATTCGAAAAAATATTTTTTAGGATTTAGAAAAAAAATTACTTCCTTCGAAAAATTATGATTCCTTCTGATTTTTTATAACATCGTTTAGGTAATGAAGTCATGAAATTGAACAATATTTGGTGTATTGAATGCTAACACAGTAGGCAACTCATAAAAATCAGATGAAATAGATAACTTTTGGTCTTTGAAACATTTCTACAATTTCCTCTTCCTTATTTCTTTCAACAAGATAACATTAAACGATAAATTTGGATTTATATTGACAAAATGTAATTTTCTTAAAAGTTCAATATTTGCCCATTCCACAGATAATTTCACATTAAATAAATCAACCTAATGTCAATGACCTCTGCCGGGGAATTATTCTAATGACACCATTTCCGGGTAATTGATATCCATTAAAGTCTCTGTGCCACACATTTACCACAAGAAGCATTTATTTATTTTCATTGAATTTTCCACATAATTTATGACTAGACAAGATAGGGCTGCTGTTCACAGGAAATGGTGAAAATATCTCAATTTTAAAATTTCCCCGCACAACTGAATAGCGCAATGCGTAGATGCATGAGTTTGTGTTGGCGGAAAAGTTTATAGACTTTCGGTCGAAAATTTTTATGGCCAAATCTTGTGTTTTATCGCCAATAAACATCAGTGTGTACAGCATAAAATGCTCACATCACAATTTCTTATTATGGATGGTTGCTTTATGTTGGCTTTGCCATTTTTTGTACAATTCCAAAGAGGTCCATTAAAATTTAACAGTTTGCGCAATATTATTTACCACAGAACGTGCCGCATCGGGAGAGGAATGAAATGTTAATGCAATTCAATTATTTGTCATAATTTTTAATCAGTTTACCAATTAGCACAGCAATTTTATGCCACCCACAAACAAACAAACAGTAAAAAATGAACTCGTTTGTAGGATGTGTGAACATTAGGCTGTACAGAAAGTAAGAAGTTCATATAAAATAGAAGACATAGAATACTCCTGGCTGAAGTAAGCATTGAACATTTCATTTTTGCCGTCAGCCAACAGAGTATGAATGATTTGTGGAAGATTTTAAAGGCGGTCTCCAGAAGACGAATTCGTCAGCGATGAACAAATCATCAATAAATTATTATAAATTCAGTCTAGCGATAGAAAAGTACGAAAGGAACATAACATAATTAAAAAATAATTTCAACGAATCTTCAAAACTAAAAACGCCTCAACATATGAAATTTAAGTTACACGAGACTTTGTTTTAGATATACGCTCCCTAATTTTTGACTTAAAAATCAAGTTTTAACTTCATACATATCATTCATCTATTTATTTTTTAAATTTTGACTTTATTGGGATATTTCAGACATCATAGTGCAAAGTGAAAATAGTAATATAGTCAAAATTACTTTCTATTGACATTGATAATTGATTTACATTTTCCCATCCTTCCTAATACCCATGTTCATAAGTATGAAAATCTTCCAAGCTGTTGGTTTGGATAATTATTAGAGCAAAACACAAGTTCGACACAACATTTATACAAACATTGTTTGGTTTTCTGCCAAAGGAGCTGCATTAAATAACCATATCCTTTTTGGACAATTTACACATGTCCAAACATCGTTTCAATAGCAAACCAATGTGGAACGTCATGCTTAAGTAAGTGTAAAACGAGAATAGTAAGAAGAAAGACAAGAAAAGAATAGAAACTGAACTGAAACTGAAACCGACAACAACACTGAAACTGCTAGATATCGACTGCTTAAAAGAAAACTAATATAAAATCTACTTAAAGTTGAAATATTGATTTTGTTGCACAACAATTTGACAAATTTACACTTTGGCAAGCGGACAATGAACCAGCAACACCCGTTGGGCATGCTCGCCACATGTGCAACATCTCAATTACCCGATAATATACTCATTTCAACACACATGCAAGCATTTATTGTTATTTATGGCTTGAACTTCTTCCAATATTGTCTTCGGTGTGTGCTTTTCTGGTTTTTGCATTTGACTGAAACTAAACTGCAAACAAACTCACGTTTGCTTTGCCACGGACTGCCCGACACACATGTACTTGCAAATACAAATGCAATTTGTGTCTGTATGGGGTCGATATGCTCTAGATACTATTACACACACACTGCACACACTCACATTGGTAAAGTGTAAAACAGTTTCGCTTTCTGTGGTGCAAGTTGCGGTGAGCTACACCGGAAAGGACTTTCTACAAAATAATCTACCCAACATGCCCTTTCAGATTTATATTATTATGTTCCAATCAAAAAGTCTTAATTTGTTGGACAGTGTAATTAATTAAAAAAAATATAACGATTATAATTATGGCACCTCATTCGGACGGACACTGTTGCTAGGTTCCGACAATGCCTTCTTGAAAGGACACCGCTCTTATGTGTTTCTATATTTCTTTTTGATGTACAGCGCGGGTATACGTAAGTCGACTTACCCGCCCAAACATTTGTGTACATCCTTTATCCTTTATTGTCTCATCTACCTCTTGTTTCTCCCCCACTTACACTTACCCTGCCTGCATGCATTCCCGGGCATTTGACTCGTGCGACTCCTCTTGTGTTAAAACATAAACCTGGCATCTTGGCAGCGGTGGGGTCTTTTAAGTCAAACACAACAACATCAGCAGTAGCCACACCGGAATAAGAGTGCATTTAAATGCAATACGTTGTCAATGCACTGTACATGTCAAATGTAATATACTCTTTGTATTTATATCGTAACAACTTTGAACTTTACTCAACGCCAACACCAACGCCAAGACCAAGGGACATCCTCATTCCAACAAAAACAACCACGACATTTGACCTTGAATAGTTGCATAACGGGCGGATACAGTAATAAGGGGAAATCGCATCAATAATAGAATCACGAATCGTAGCATAAGAAACATCTACTGTTGTGTCAGGAGCAGAATGTGGCACGAGTTCTAAGGGGAAAAGTTGACTGAGATTGTAATTAATATTCATCGTGTGCCTAAAGGGGCCAATTACTTCTTGTTGCCTTTCATTCTTCGACTTTCGTTTTATGGAATTTCAATCAAATGTTGTTAAAAGAAATTTCTAGGGCGAATGTATTTTCCTCGTGATTTTCCTTTGTCCTTTGGAAAAAAGAATTCCCCCCACATCCCCAGAAGGACATCCTTCAATTTATTATCGCTCATATACAGCACAAAAGTTTTGACTTTAGGCTTTTTCTACAGTTTTAGAGAATACAGTACAGCACAATATATGGCAAAGCAAAAAGGTTATCAGTTAAGAGTTAAACATATTTATGTTTTAAAAAGATTCAATCCAAGGATACTCTCAGGTAGAAGAATTTTTCACTAAAAACGGTAGTGCGCATAAACAAGACACATAGGAGTGTTACGGAAAATGGAAATAAATCTTAATCGGCTTGCACGATTACTTTAAATTATAGTTTAATGCTGGCTTTTTAAGAGACAAAACTTTAAATGGTTGTTAATACTAAACTAACACAGATAAAAGCTTGAATTCTAAAGTATTTTTAGCACATATTCTCTTCTTTAATTTGGCATTTGTATCTGTGTCATAGGGTGCGAATAAGTGTTACAAATAAATTTTGGAAATGAGAATGAGAGTCGGACAGTGTAATCAAATCGAGATCAGGCTCGAATACAAAAATTCAAAAATATCTGCACAATTTTGTATTTTAAGGGAAGTGATTGGTGCGATTTTTTAAACGCAAATTCGGCAAGTGAGTTGTGCTTCTCGTTCGTTTGTGAGAATCATCTCCTTATAGAGGCCGGGTTTGATGTTGAAAAGTCGCTGCGAAGCCACTTGAAAAGACTTTTGACATGGTCGAAATCGTGACATTTGTAAATAAATTTGCATTCTATTAAATATAGAAGCAAAATCGTCTTGAGCCAGGACAATATCCCAGTTCAAATCAAATATTGATTACAGATCAAAAAAAAAAACGAAAAAACTAAAAAGAATTGAAAAACCTTTCAAAGATTTTGCTTCGATTGAATAAAAGTACTGCAATGGCACATTAAAACCCTACCTGGGTTTATTATTATTCTAAGTGTTTTGACTGTAATTCGTATACCATATTTTTCATCCTATGAAGGAAATGTTGTGTTTTGCAATGACCTTATAGCTATTTCGAATGTTGTGTGGGTATAACTCATCAGTGGAACTTCTGTATAGAGTGTTTGTGTTACCATGTTGTCAACAGGCGTATTTTTTTTTATATTTATGAAGATTTACATCTTGATCGAAATTATTATTTTTTATATTTTTACCAAACATTATACAAAGTTAAATCTATGACAAAATGTTGATATAACATAACTTACAGATTTTCTATGGAAAAAATTTAAGTCCCGTCAAATGTCCATGGGTGAGGATTTTTAGACTAAAATGTCTGCGAGAAAATTATTGTCTTATTTCGCATTCATGCTAGTAACCCTTTACACTCCAATATCCTTTAGCTGATTTTACAAAGTCAATTGTGAGATGTTGTTCAGAATTCAATTAAAAGCAATATTGAATAAAATTGCGGTTGCACGATGTGAACTCCTCCAAGGAGAATACTAATAAACTTCATAACTATTTAATTCGCTGCAATGAATTGATTAAAAATGTAGATGTTCAGTATTGAAGTTCGGCCAATGTTTCCCATCCTTACGACCACATATGCATGTGCAAGCACCCCCCCCCCCTCCTGCACGTAATCTTCAACACTCTAGGAGTATTATCTTCCCCCTGCTCGACCCACTCATGTCATCATGATGTCATGCCATGCTATGGCTGTGGATTTTCATTCCACAACTCATGATGCTGATGACGTTCTTTGCAAGCATGACTTGATGAAATGTTTTAGCATGATTTATTAATATTATTTGTTTTAAACACATACTCGCACATACATACAGTTACTCTTAGACGCACGGTCACCCAGCCACTCACACACACGTACACAATGAATATTTAAACATGTCTATGAGTACGTGTGAGAGTTGTGTGCTTTATGGTATCGGAAAAGAGGTCAAAAAGAGCAAATACGCCATATTGTTGTGGCAAGCAGACGATAAATTGTCTATCCCCACCAGCGTGAGCAACCTCCATAGCTTCGCTTTGAATTAAGGCTCGTGGGTTGTTTTACATGAGCTACAAATTTTTCAGGGTTTCGAGCATAATTCACATACATCGCAATGGGCTCAGTAGGCATATTGTGTGGTGAACACATCAACATCGTCTGACTTTATTCATTATGAGTAAAAAGTAAAGCTTCTTCTTTAGACTCTCTTAAACAACTCACACAGTAGGTATTTTTCAAAAAAATAATACGAACACTGCTCATGATTGGGGAATCTCGCGCTTCTATTATACATATTCTACTATTGTTGACTTAATAGTACATCCTGATTTAAAAGTTTTTCGAACCTTTAGCCTTTCAGTCAAAAACTAAGCATTGATCCTCTGCCTATCAGTTTTTTTAATTGCACACAAACAGTACTTCCTTATGCGGATATGTGAGCCCTATGCGACCCTACTGGCAATTATATTTAAATTTTCTGCTCTCAAAATTTTGTACGTATTATCAACCAATAGACCCACATTTAAATATATGTAGTCCATTAATTTTAAACTTCGTTGCAATTTTAACATGGTTCTAGAAACCCACACAAATACACCAACCAATTTAGTGATTGAGGCTCTCAGGCTCAGTTGCATATTACTGAAATACCCTAGTTTACAGAATGGGTTGCGGATAATCTTTAAGTTTTGTAGTGGTCCAGAGTTGATTATCTCGATTATTTTTGAAGAGATGGCTTCCTTATCGATATCATAAATTTGGATCGCGTCATCAAATTATAACGATATTGGTATCATTTGAAGGATTTACACCTCCTCTTTCCTGTATAAAAACATGAATGTTCTTGTTGTTCAAGGACTCCAAAAATTAAAAATAATTTTAATCCTTGAATATCCTGAAAAACATATCTTTAATTTTCTTTAATTTGTTTTGTATTTTGGCTTGTTTTATTCTACACAAAATATAAAAATTCAGAGTGGGGTGGCCACAGGTTAAGATATTACGGATTTTTCAAAGTATTTCGTTATTTACACAAAAATTTTCATTCAAATTTCATCAAAATCGGAGAGAATGAAAATCCAATCCTATGGTTTTTGGGTTGTTTTCTCTTGAAATTACCCGAAAATGTTTTTGTTGGTGTTTCTCATGTTAACCAATTTAAGTTTCCATTCCCACTCATTAGTATTTTATATCCCCACTTTCCCAAGGATATCAACAAAGACAAACGATTTCTACAATGTGTTCAAGAAGAAATAATTCTATGTTATTAATTAAAGCCATTTTTTAGTTTCTTTTTTTCATTATTAAACAAAAATATTCTACAATGTTTTTACTATGATATCTTGCTAACGAAGTGGTTTGCTTTTCACCCATACCGTGACCATAACAAGTTTAATGAACAAAATATTAAAACAAATATTTATTTCTATCAATAAATGTAACATCGCCTCAGTGCCGAATACCAGAGGAGAGTAAGAGAAGATTAGTGTATGGAAACTCTTCAGATATCAATATTGACACTTGTGCTTCCATTTATGAAAATTTTATGATTCTGGCAAATCACATGATAGTTTGACCTGACCAAAATAAATTGTCTAAGCTTTTATATTTCCACGTTATTAATTTCATTTTGTTTGTAATTATTTAAATTGTTTTATTGGAAGACTCGTCATAGTTAATAATTCAGGTACACGGAATGAAGTTGTTATCGTTATATATCAACCTGAAAAAAATTATTCCATACATACGTTGGGATACGGAAATTAAAAAAAATTAATTAAAATTCGTCTAATCTGTTTTTAAGGCTTTAGTCGGATTTTGAATTTTTTATATGAAACAGAACGTCTGTCTAGTACATGACAATAAAAATCATTTTTACCTTTTTCCCATTTAAACCATAAAATTTCAAAATTCCAGCTGCAACCCTTGCATTTACCCCCAAATAGTCCCTTTTTACATCAAGTCTACGTAACGAGAGGAATGTACTCAAAGATGAAAATTATATCTCCAGCCTTTTGTCTGAATATGGAGCAGTCAGTATTCACTTTTCTACACCTAGAAATTAGAGATAAGCCATGACGTTATAATTCAATAGTGTATTTTTATATTAATCTAATTATCAAAAGTTTATCACAAGAAGTTATTTGACATACAAAACTCCCTAAAAAATCTCTGCACCAAATTCCTTAATGGAAAAAAATTCAAATGCCCTTTTATTGATTTTCATCGACTCCTTCCCAACTCATAACATAAACGCCGCACCTGCTGACCACCATCATCATCATCATTACATTCAAAGGCTTCATCAACAGCCTGTCAATGCAAACAATTTGCCATGTTTACATGGCCACTCAACGTCCATCAATGTTGTGGCTTCGTTTTTTAAAACAACAGCACAAATATTTAAAGCAATATTTAAAATAATGGACACAATTAACCATAATTAGTTGTGTAAGTATGAAGAATGCATTAACATGATTATGTGTTAATTAAAAATTGCACAAAAAGTTGCACAATTTGCTGACACGAGTAATTTGTCACCATTAAATCGTCTTTATTATGAATAATATGCAACGATAAAAACATTTTAAATTTAAAATTTCCAACTTATTTTTGGTTTAAAAATTCTGCTGCAAAAACTGAATATAAGGTGAATGAATGTGCCCAAAAGTGCGGCTATTTTTCTGTATTAAGTTAGGAGATTTATTTCTCGGTCATAAATATCCATAGCACGCACAAAGATATTGCCTACATTTCAGTGGAATGCAAATGAACACAACTAATAGTTTAAAATTTTTAAAATCGATAATCACATACATATATTTATTTTCTGTACAATTTCGGTCATAAAATCATTACATTCATCTTATAATGGAAAATTATTTCGAAAAAACGATGATTTGTATATAAACACGGAACCGATTTTTGGGGAACTCTATATCTATCTGAGTTTCGGTGAAGAATCGCTTATATCAAAATGTTCAAGAGAGCCCTAACAATGTTCTCTTTCTAATACATTTAATGCTATATTTAGACACTTACATGCAAAAAATGCTACTAAGATGGGTCATTTTCAAATAATTTTAAATGCACGTCTATAGAGCAGAAATAAATAAATGCGAAATGAAAAATTTCGAGATAAGCGATTCTTCCTAAAAACCGCATGTATGTATAATGTAAACTAAACAAGAATTGTGATGACTTTAGAATAAAATGTCCCTCATGAAAAGACTGATTTTAATATTTTTTCTAGTTACACTAGTTTGCATTTCAATCGTCAAAATTCACATATGCTAATAATTCTGTGTATGCTGGGAATGTTTATTTTGCATTTTGTATGTGTCACGGTGCTACGCAGCTATTTCGCAGCCTGAATGTTTCATGCGGCATAAACAGAAAAAAGCGCGTATCTAACACCAACCGAGTCACATGGCAGTGGCAGCCACGAGAGCACCAGCCAACAGCCACTTACACTCAAAAGTGTCTTCAGATGGCATGTGGCTGTCACTCAAAAGGCTGGCGACTTCAGTCATATACATTTGAAAAAACAACACAGACAAGCAACAACACTATAAAGCCTACTGCCTACAGCTAGACTAAAAGTACAAAACATAAAATTTATTTGGATTTAAACTCAGCACGCGAAAGGAATTGATGTCACACACAACGAATGGAGGTTTTGGCAAATAAAACATGACATGTACATGACTCAATTAATAAAAGGCCAAATTGGGCACAAAACATCCGCAGAAGATTTATTTGGCTTTTGGATATTTAAAACAAAAGGTCAATGAATTCTAAAGGACAACCTGTGCAGCTAATGAAGGTATTAAAATATTGTAATACCTTTAATTAGCTACAATGATTATAATATTTTAGCATATGTGTACTGACTAAGGTTGTTATAAAAATAGCAATAAGAAGAGAGGCGCATGGGAACAGAGGTACTAAACAAAAGAGGCCAATTGACGTAATTTTTTCCTCATAAAAATGTAAACCGAGTTTTTCTTATGATGTGAATTTCATAAATTAAAAATTTATTAATTGTGATACTGTAAGGTTTCTCAATTAATATAATATAATTAATTAAATTTGTATTACAAACTCCTTTGATTATTTTTTAATTTAATTAATCAACAATGAAGTGGTTTATAAATCCTTCAATGAATACTCTCTATAGGAAAAATTCCAACAATTTTGTTTACGAATGCAAAGATTGTTCAATTTACGAAATATTTCGCCAACAAGGACAATTAAAGCTTTGGACTCCTAACAAAGGAATTCAATGGATATGTCTTAGTTATATCGAAGATACGGCTTACATCACACAGTGGAGGGAATTCGAAGAAATGGAGAGAAATTCCACTATTTCGCAACGGATGAACAGTATTACCAAAATTTCACATATTTACAGCGAAAGTCTGATAAAGCATAAAATTGGAAAGAGGGCCGTACAGGTCTCAATTAATTTTTGAAACTTTGAGACATTCACTCAATCAATAATTCTGGTAATGACAATAGAAATAAGAATCGATAGTAAGTTATATCAGAAGTTGGTAGTATATGAAGAGCACATATGGGCATCTCCCAAAAATAAGGTCTACCAAAAAAATGAAATCAGACCACACTAATAGCTTTTAACTTTGTTTTTTTTTCTTATTTCGACATTCGACATATTTCTTATGAAACTTGAAGTTAACTTGTTCTCTTTTATTTTTATAAAAACGAAAATTACTAAATTTTTTTTACAACGAGTGGAAATTTTTGTCCCGTCTGTTTTGTCGCATCCGTATTTCTGCTGTACCTAATTAAAAAAATAAGAGATAATTCTATATATTTTATAAATCTACGAACAAAATATATCCTCTGACCTTCATTTACATGTATATAAGGAAAAACAAAGTTCTCAAAAAATCGCTGAACTTTGTATATTTCTATAAGACCTTCAAAAGTACTTCTGTTTTTTGACGCGCCCTTTTGGATGTAAAATTGTTTATAATTTTGTACTAAATGCTGACGATATATTTTTAAAATGTAGTACTTTTTAAGCGCTTTTGAACACTAAAGAGGCTGATCGACTTTTCAGCTTCTTTCTTGTTTTTGCGTAGTTTAAGGCATGCGAATGTCGCGTCCGGCCACTGGGAGATGCCCATATGTGCATCTATACATAAAAGGAAAAAAAAAGAAAAGTATTCCTTTTTGGAAAAACAAATTTATTATATTTATGTAAATAAAAATATTTAAATTTCCCCTATTGGGAACGTTAGTCAACGTTAGCCGAATTATTGAAAAATAATTGATTTACGGACTTTCAGCCGAACAAAACCAATGGAGTATTCCAACGTAAAGGTTAAGTGGTGATGGAATGGTCATACATTGTGACAATGTTACTGGAATCCGAAGAACAGCAGAAGAAGAGGTCGCCTTGTTCACACTTGGCGAAGGCAACTTGACTTAGAGGCAAGACACATAACATCAAACAGAAGATATTGGAAAAAAATTGTTGAAGCCCTATGATACTTATAAGAATTAAAGGAACCAATATATACATTCGATCTTATGGACGGATATTCCATGAGAGGCCCATGTCAAATTTAACACATAACTACTCGATTTCAAAACCCTGAAGTTTTGAAGATTTACACCAAAAAAAATATATAACAAAGTCACCAAACTACATAAAATTGGGAGAAATTTAAAAAAAAGTGTCATTGTTTCATCGAAGGTATATGAGATTCAAGATAGTGGGACTTTCCTCTAACAGTTCTTTTCACATATCCTTTTGAAGTTTGGTCACTTCCTTAACCAAATTCCTACTTTTAGTCTAATCGTGCATAGTTTTTCATGAAAATAATAAAAAAAAAATTAATGACTTTTTAAACTTTCTGTATAATGAGTTACTTACAATATAAATGTAAGACAATATAACTCATTATCGGAGAGATTGCTTTAACAATTACATTTTAAACAACGTTAATTAATTTCTTTAGAACAAAGTGAAACGATGCTTTGTTTACTATTTTATCGAACACAATTTTCTTCACAAATTTTGGAAGTCGCCTAGCAAAAACCCACCACCTCCGCATCCAATAACAATCATTCATTTTGCCAAACATGTTTCTCTCTCAAATATCGTTATTACATAATTGAATGCATTCTTGAATATCTCCCTCTGCAAATATTGCCCTTATATAAGTATGCAAACATATGATAACGGCATATATTTTCGCAAAAGTTGTACGGCCAACTAAACAAAAAAGTTGCTGTTTTTGCCAGTTTGAGGGTGGAAAATTTTCTTCGCGAAAATGTAGTAAATTTACATATTTGTGTAGGCAAAACAAACGATAAACAAATTTGTTATTATTATTGTTTTTTTGTTTCGGAAAGCTCTGAGATGGAACTTTGTTGTTTGAACTGCGGTAATGATAAGCAAAGAGCTCCTTTGTTGGCAGCAACATTATAAACTCTGGCAGGCTACAAAAGACTTTGAATAAGTTAGGAAATGAATGACAATTTTTTGTTTATATTTGAAATAAAACTGTAGTTGAACGCAAAGATGGGAGAAATTACATGATATGTCAAGGCGTAAATTCATGTTTTTCCTGAAATCTGGAATATTAGCAAAATATAAAACAACATAATCACCATGACTATAATAATCCACCTGTTGCTAATGGAAAATACGTACATTGGGAATTTATATAACATTCGCATGAGTGCTTTATTACTTGGTGCGATTTTTTAAACGGATATTCAGTAAGTGAGTTGTGCTTCTCATTCGTTTTTCTGGTATAAATCTGTGTATTGTGAAAGGATATTTTTTTTGGTTGACATTTCTTTGTTCGTGTCAGAGAGTATGAAACATAAAGATTTGACATTGCTTTCATCCCCTTTACAGTAAGTGTCTCGTACTTTATTTCATGGTGTAATGTTAAGAAATTTTGAAGAAGGTTCGTAAATGCAAATATTTCAGTTTCGATTTTTCGCAAATTACAATTCTCAATCTGCTTTCGTTAGCCAAAGAGTCTAATGAAATATCTTCGATATCAACGACCGTTCTTTGCAAATGTTGCCAAATGTTGATGGTAGAAAATCGAAAGTTAGCCTATGTTATTGAGAAATTATGCAAATGAAACAGACACCAAGGAAAGATTATAACAAGAGTCATATTGCATTAGAACATATGGAATTCCATATTAAAATAGCATTGAACAATTTGCAGATATAGAGACAAAGTTTCCACATTAGTATATTATATTTGAATTCCTCAAATTGTTTTAGTTATACTGGTTCAAATCCAAAACTGGATGATAAATATTAGCAAATATTTAAGTTGAAAGAATAAGGATTTTTTTGGTAGAATAAATCCTTAAACCCGAGATTAAACGCTAATAATTAAATCTTTGTTTAAACTTGACCTAGATTTATGTAGTTTTGCAATTGAAATTCCTTTAAGTTTTAAATTGATATTGGCTCATTATAGCAAATGACTTTAAGCATTAACCATTTTACCACAGTGTCTCCCTTTTACTACACTATTATGAGGAAATTCCAATTGTTACAACTAGATAAAAGCTGAATTGTCGTATGAATGTGGACGCAGAAACGGTGATAAGGTTTGAGAGATCTTTTTAGTAGGGCCTTTATCTGCATCGACTCAAATGTATTTTCCCTTGTATTCATAAAATAATTCGACAAATTAGTTATTCTAAGACAAGAATAAAAAGTTATATTAAAAGTGATTTCAACCATTAGCAAAAGTTCCACATAAAAAATTACATTGGAAGACATTTTTTAGGAATGTTTTAGAAGCGTTTGTCTTTGCGCTGGGACGAAATGTTATGCAAATCGTCGTTGAAAAGCCCAAATTTAATTCCTGGGTGATGAAAACATCAATTGTGCCATGATCCAGCCAAAAATACCTATGTTCAACAGTGCTTTTAGTGCCCGAAAAATATAATTTGGTGGAATATCTTCGAAAGTTTTGCTATCATTTTCATTTTAAGAATGGATTATTTTATAAAAAAGCGAGAGAGTTTAAGTGGAATAGAGGATGAGAAGAAGGTCCGATTTTGTGAATGAGTGTTCGACAATGAATGATGTCTTGTGACAGCGCCCGGAAGGCCTCAGAGTAGTATATGTATCCTTCCCTAAGGCCTCATCAATTTCGCCAACGTCCTTGTTTTCCACCCGCACATACGCAAAAGCTTTGCCAACAGATGTCGTCATACAAAAACCGCTTTGTGGTTTTGCATATTACCCCAACTATCAAACATGCTGTCACACATTCACACAGCCGGGCATCACACCCGCACAAGCGATGATTGTTTTTGTAGCAACCATGATTTCCATTTCGTCTATAATGACTGAAACCAATAATACATTGGTATCGCACTCTGCAAACTCGTGTGTGTGTGTGTGTGTATGTGCGTGTAGTGGGATGGTTGAGAGGGACGTGGTTGCGTATGTGCTTAAATGTACATATGTATAGTAAAATGGGTCATGCTTTGAATCTTAAAAATGTTATCATCTTTACTTAAAATCTTAAACACTTTAAACTAACACTGATTCACAAAATATTAGGGGTAATAGCTGACAATATTCAGATATATCTTAGGCGATTCAAATAAAAATTGTCTCGATCTTTCTGGGAGAATACTTTTCGATTACAACTGCCCATATATAATTTGTTTTAATGGCGTTGCACAGTGGCTCAGAATTAAATTCCATCGGCCAAACTCCAAAACTTTTGATTGGAAATCGCGCAATCGTGAAATTAGTCAAAAGTTGACTAATTTTCTTATTCTAAGATTTGAAAGTAATTTTTTGTTTAATTCAAAATGGAAAACAGAATATTGCTTTTTTATTAATATCTTATGGAACCATCTATATCTTAACGATAGAAGTTATTACCATTTTCACACTTCACTTCAAATAAACCTAGTATTAAAACATTAAACAAAATATTGCTTCCGCTTTTTCTATTGTTTCGTTTTTTTTTTGTTTCAGCAAAAAAGCTATTTTTCAAAATGTTTTTGAACTACAATTCAAATATACCTTGTCTTAAAAAAGTCCATTTTTTATGGATTAATTCGTTACGCAAAAACTATTTCTTAAAATTTTCATATTTAACCATTGTTTCGTGAAAGTGAACTTTACAACCATCATAATTAATGTAGAGCGACCCATGCTAATGTACACAAAACTGCGTGTAATTGTGTGGGCGTGAATGCGTCGTGTTGGTGGCTGTCATACCAAATGCTAAATATCAATGTTAAATGAGACAATGTTTATTTTCCAATATCTGATGTGCTAACATTTGCAAAACAGGACAACTCTAAGCATGTTGTCGTTGACACGAACATATCCCTCCAGTGGTTTCGTGGCTACAACAGCAACCACAACAACAACAGGCCACCAGACAAGCCCTTAGACACTAACACATACATATACATTAGTGTACATATTAGTATGGCCCAAAAACGTAAAATGTGTGAATCTTTTAAAAATATTACAGATTATGATGATTAATTTCCTTCGGGGTCTACGCGCAAATTTCCAAACCGATACAATTATAAGAAGTCGATGTACCTCCGCAGTTAGTGTTGATGATCCAATGCAAATTGGAAAAATTTTCAGATTCCTTTAGGTATAATACAATGCAAAATAAGGCAATGCCAAGATGGACATTCAAATTTCCAAAAAAATAAAGATCCTTGTTAGTCCACTCTGATCCGCGAACTTTGTGTTTCTTTTTTTTAAATAATTTTGGACCACACTAATATAAAAATGTACGCACGTTTAGTCGTAATTAAATCCATGTGTTGCTACGGATGTCAGACAAAACGCCAGCATGTACTCTTCACGTATTTAGGTGAAATTACATGTTTAGGGTTTTGTAATTGTCACCACAACAACAGTTCTGTTGGTTGGCGATGCAAATTAAATTGTTACCTCTTACACTTGGCCAGAGGAAAGTGGCAAATGCAAAAAACATTTTCAAAATGGCTGGCGGTCACATAAAAATATCACGAGGAAATTTAAGCAAGTAATAAAACAAACCCCACAACAACAACTCATGCAACTTGAGCATGTGTTAGCAAATGTAAAACACAACGTATGAAAAATACGATTAATTAATCATACGTCAGGTGTATGGTATTAATATTAATCATACACCATCGGTGTCAGATAGCCGAGGCTATAGTTAAACACGTTCATATATAATATGTTGGAACATTTGAGTCAAGTAAAATCTTACGATGTTTTAGATGGAGATTTTTTGTCTCTTAGGTATGTTTCTGAGTTTTACTTTAATATGGTATATTAAAAAGGCTAAATTCAGGCTGTAACCACGTCTAGCACGTATTGTTTCCATTATTTCTGATTTTGGGGTGATTTAGAAGGTAGTGCTTCTGGAGTGCGAACTGAAGTGCTTAAGAGTCTATATAAAATCTTTTGAGACATGTTGACATTTAAACTGAAGTAATATAATGAGATAACATAATTTCAAACCGAAAACTGACTTAGAAAAATAACATTATGTCATTAGTTTTTTAATATAATTTTGGCACGTGAAGTACAATCAATGTCAAATTCTAAGGCTATATCAGAATTAATCACAATTCAATGTGATTTTGATGTGGAATCGCGAGTGTCCACTCTCGATCGGGAATTATTTCGGAATTTTTATAATCTAAATTTCCGCTCTGAAAATTAAAACAAAAATGTTTCCATTTCTATAGATTGTCCTCTTTCATTTGATATCCGTATTGACAGAAATTGAAATATTTAAATACATTTTTATATCCCTCAAACTTTGATTTTTTTTTGAAAAATAGAAAAGATCACCAGATGGAAAACTGAGTACAAAGTTCTTCTATATACGATATCTAGTTTCACGTGCATATGGCCTTCTTAATGTCCAAAAAATACTGCCCGGTATGTTAAAGCTTAACAAAGACTATAGAACAACATTTAAATATGTGGTAAATTTTGCATAAGACTGCATCATAAGTTGGGAATGAATATTGCAAACTCTAATTCTAATATGTAAGGATGATATTTTCAAAGGACATTATTTAATTCACTGAAATTTGATCAAACTTCCACAGGTATTTGGAGATGGAAATTGCAATATAAACTTTGATGTGGAAAATATTTGAAATTTTGCATTAATGAAACGTGCGTCGAATTAAATCAGAAATAAAATGTTCGTATGTATTGACAAATTGTATTTATACACGTCTTTAGATATTGTTGGACGACTAAATATTTATTAACCTCAAATTGAAATCAAAATTTAATAAATCAGGTGTTGATGTTACACATTTTTTCTTTAATAGGTGTATCATCAGCGCCAAAAACATCAAAATTTGATGCGCCCAAATCGCAAGTTTGTTGATTTAATTCTGCAAAGAACATTCCACTCAAGCGGATTACTAAAGATTTTGGATATATCTCGGCAAAACTTTGCTGTTAAAGAGTTGATCGTATTAGAGGTTATTTTATTGAGGTGTATCTCGGAATTTTGTTTAATTCGCGGAATACAAATGCTCTTGAGGTATTATTTTGCATTAAAAAGTTTGATTATTTCAGACAGTGGTTTACCTGAAGGTTCTACTTATTTCGTGCGTTTAATTTACAAATATTGATAAACCGTGGTCTTTGTTAATCATTGACAAAAGAACATTTTGCTTATAGTTGCAAACATTGCTCTAATTTCGAAAAAGATAAAATAAAATGCAAAAGCCAACGCGAAATTATTCATGTGTGCTACCACAATAACAACTTTTTATAAAGCATACTGTTAGGAGCTCGCATTCAAACATTTTTACCTTTAAGTCCAACAACAAAATAATGCAATAGTAAATTTATATATAATAATTTATACAAGTTTGTAGGAATGATGAGGCAGGGAATTTTGTGGGATTTGATATTAAATGATTAATTAACAAAAAATGGTAAGCTACTTTACCTTAATTTTTCAAATATTGAACTGATATATTAAGCTTAAGTTATTAAGTAAGTTATAAGAGCTGGTTCAGAAATTTCAAAAACCTTAAAAAATGTGGGCGTTGTGCGCGTTTTGGAAATTTAATTTTGGAAAGCGAAATCAATGCTAATGATTTTTTTAAGTATCTATGAAAATAAGAAATATATGATGATTTTTCACTTTATGTTGCATGGGTGGTAGGCGTGGTTATGGGCGGCTTTAAACAACAAAATGATTCTGATCTTATTTGACAATATAAGGGATGTGTGCGAAATTGCAAGACCCTAGCTCTAGTCCTTTTAATTTTTGTCGCAGCTTGTACGAAAATATTCCACTGTGCGGCACTAGAAGAAGGGTATTCTACATCAAGACATGATTAGATATTCATTTGTGCTAATAACATCACAAACAGTGTATAACAATCTCAGTAAAACACACTCTATGGTAGAAGGTTTACAAACTCTGACCGAAAGAATTTCAATATACGTGGTCATGAGCATTAATCCTCGACGAAATCAAATATTGACTGATAAGGATGGTGCAGCTCTCCGAGTACCCTACATAACTCCATTCGATCCAGTTAGAATTTCTACCCTTTCTAATGGAATTATTTCGTATCTCCAAAAGGGACACTTTGAATTACAAATTCAACGTTTCAGATGATAAAAGTTAATAAATAGCCAACAAAGATAAGGGAAACTTTTTGCCTTCCATGGAAAAATCTACATCAAATGGAATGTTTGACATTCAATGGCAATGAATATTTACAAAGAGTTTAACATAAATACTCTGACGGACATATGGATAAATGTAACATTTTTTCCGTTTATAGAAATTGCCCTCTTTCATCTGATGACCATATTAACAAACACTGAAAATATTTTTAACGAAAGTTCATACCCTTTGGAGCTTATCAAAGGGCAATAAAAAATTACGCTAATTGTTGTCGGCCGTATCATATATGTACTGACCAGATAGTGCATGACCGAAGCTTACATAGCCTGCAACATGCATTCAAAACACTAAATTTCCACATCGAACTTCTTCTCGCTTGGCTTCGAACTTCTGATATATCCCTGCTTCCACGTATTATGCTACGAAGATCTCTTAGTGGAATTTTCAAATGTTCTTACATTACTGTCTCCCATAATCAAATGTCACTCAGACATTATGAAGCACTGCGCCAACAGAACAATTTTCATTTGATAGCATCCAAGATTTCCATTATGCTCCTAATATTATTATTATTATTACCGCTGTCGTTAGTTAGAAATATGAAGAAATTTAAATCAATCATCATCATTATTGTCACCAACAACCAGCAAAACATCTTCTGGGATTTCCTTCGGCGTCCTTTGCAACATGCCCATCAATGTATTTCTATTTATCATTGATTGAATATGATTGTTGTTTTGCTGCTTCCGACTCTCTTTCAATTAATTTGTTTTTAACATGAAAAAATGTGAAGCTCTGCTGTTGCTGGTACTGATGATGCTTCTGATGCTGAGGTCCCAGTTACTGCTTCCATTTCTGCTCTCGCCCTCCTACATTGTCAACAATGGCCTTATGTTTGCTCAACAAACAACCTCTGGCACTGGCTGCGTAAAATTCAATTATCAGACTCGCTATGACAACAATAACAAAAAAGGTCCATTGACAACAAAAACAAACGGAAAAGAAACGAAAATAGCATCCCGAGAAATATAGTCCACACAAATATTATTATAAAAATTGCAGCCAACGAAAGGGTGGTGGAGGGTTTTCCTAGAAATACTTCTGTCCGCATTAAGACAACACTTTCACTCTTGGTAGACTTAAAAAGAAGACCAAAGCACCAACTGAAAGTAAACACTGTCTATTGTTCTTATGTGTATGTGTGTGTGTTTCTTGAACCAAGACCAAAGGCAAAGCTCCAGGGCAACAGCATTATCCATCATGTGATGGTGAGTGATTTAATTGAGTTTTCCAAAGGACAAGTAAACAAGGCTTAAGAAAGCATATCAGCACAAATTTAATTACATCGATAGCAGATGATGATTCTATTTCATAATTTAAATCCATAATGACCTTGTTTTCCAAATTAAATCCATTTTCACTGTCTACACTTTCCACTTAAATTAATTGAAATAGAAAAACCCGAAAACTATTCCCATTTTAAATATAATTTATTGGCCATTTGAAAATATTTCTTTGAATATTGTTTTGGAAATCATTAGACTACATTAAATGTGTGAATGCCCAATGATGTTGTTTACCAGAGTCTTAGCGCGTATCATTTGATAAATGAAAAAATGAGAAAACAAACCAATCGTAAATAAAACATCACAATTTATTCGAAAAAACGTATCACAATATAATCAATTCAGATTATTTTCAAATCAACCATCAAATCTGTTGTTTTCATTCACACTTCCCAAAACAAATAGAACGCTCTGATTGAACTCGGACACGCAAAAGTGTGTGTGTGTGCGTTTGACTGATTTATGGAATTACCAGTTTATTGGAATTATTGAATCATAAAATAAACATCAAAGAGCTTAAATTCCAAATAGATTTTATTCAAATGCGCATGTATGCGTACATTAAAGTGGGTAGAACTTCTTCTTTTTGCTTGGTTTATTGGTGGTGGTTTATTATACCCTTCACCTAACGATGGTGGTATATTCACTTTGTCATTCCGTTTGTAACACAATGATATTCAACGGGGACCCCATAAAGTATATATATTCTGGGTCGTGGTAAAATTCTGTCCGTCTGTCTGTTGAAAGAACGCTAGCTTCCGAATGAAATGAGTTAGGTTCTGCCTTCTAGCAAATATAATTTGAGCCATGTTTTTATATTCGAATCGGTGCCATAAGGTACTACTTTTCGCTCTCGTAGATCCGAGTGGCCACGTAAATCATCATCTTTATCAATGACAACGAACAATATCGCATAGAAACAGTTACTTAAGATTTTTTAATGTTTTAATTCGTGTCTTTTCGTCTACTTTTATACCCTCCACTCCAGGATGGGGGTATACTAACTTTGTCATTCCGTTTGTAACGCCTTGAAATATCGCCGTGAGACCATATAAAGTATATCGTCATAAAATTATAAGTCGATCTAGTCATGTCCGTCCGTCTGTTGAAAGCACGCTAGCACCTAAACGAAAGGAGCCAGGACGTCAAAAATTTCCCAGAGTTCGTCTTATAGTTGAAAATCTGTTCTTATTGAAAGTCAGCGAAATCGGTCCAGATGTAAACTTTTTCCCTCAAAAGGACTGAAAATATCTCTAATATGTCGTGTACTTAAGCATGTTTTTTTGATAATGTCTGCTTATATTTGCTTGATATTTGGTAAAGAGTGATTTTTTTGAGGTTAGGATTTTCATGCATTAGTATTTGACAGATCACGTGGGATTTCAGACATGGTGTCAAAGAGAAAGATGCTCAGTATGCTTTGACATTTCATCATGAATCGTCTTACAAACGAACAACGCT
This sequence comes from Polietes domitor, assembly GCA_947397865.1. Lineage (NCBI taxonomy): Eukaryota > Metazoa > Arthropoda > Insecta > Diptera > Muscidae > Polietes > Polietes domitor. The sequence goes on along the minus strand of OX377621.1, from coordinate 173,680,192 downwards.
TGCAAATTATTGAATTTTATTATCAAAATGCGTGCTCTGTTAAGAAAGTTCATTGCGCGCTTCCATTTTATGGTCAGTTTAATCGACCCACTGAAGCGGCTATTCGGGCTATTGTGACTAAATTTCGCACCAAATTTACATTGTTGGACATTAAACCACCAACACGCTTACGTAGAGTGCGAACTGAAGAAAATATCGCAGCTGTATCGGCCAGTGTTAATGATGACCACCAATTTTCGATTCGTCGCCGTTCGCACCAATTGGGTCTCTGTTACTCAAAAACGTGGAAATGCCAAAATTGGACTAAGCGGATGGACCACCTAAGACGCAGCCGCGGTCAACATTTAAATGAAATTATCTTCAAAAAGTAAATGTCATGGACCAATCTAACGTTTCAAATAAAGAACCGATGAGATTTTGCAAATTTTATGCGTTTTTTTTAAAAAAAAAGTTATCAAGCTCTTAAAAAATCACCCTTTATGTACATTCTCCTTGTGGCAAAAACGTGCACCATAAAGTGATTTTTATTTGTTGGTGAAATGGGACAAAAGGAATAAAAATGGTACCTATCAAACGACAACATGTAGAAACACCAAAATCGATGTGTACCTTCCTCTAATCGAGTGCTTACATAATATAAAAGTTTTTTTCAAATTCCTACTTTTAAGGGGTAAAATGGGAATAGAGGGATAAAAATGGTACCAACCAAACAGTTGCACCTAGAATAATGAAATTCGGTCTACACATTCCCCTGACTGCGTAGACACGTAAAAAAAGAGAATTTCCGAAATTCGTACGTTTAGGGAAAAAGGGGATAAAAATTGTTCCAACCAAATAACGGCGGCACGAAATTCGGAGTATACATTCCTCTGACTGCATAGACACGAAAAATAAAAAGGTTTTTCCAAATTCGTACTTCCAAGGGATACAATGAGAACAGAGGGATAAAATTGGTACCATCTAAACTGCTACAGCTAGAATGATAAAAGTGGGTGTGTTCATCCCTCTAATTACGCAGACATGTGAAAGAAAGAGATTTTCGAAAGTCGTACTTTTAAGGGGATAAAATGGGAAAAAGGGGATAAAAATTGTTCCAGCCAAATACCCGGAGTTAAAATAATAGAATTTGGTCATTACATTCCTCTGACTGAAAAAATAAACGATTTTTCCAAATTCGCATTTTTGCTGAAATTGGGTTATCGTGCATTGTGCACGAGAGAGATAATGGAATATCAAAATATGCTCTTTTATAATTACACTAGGATGGAAATACAACCAACAAAATGGTTGTAGCTAAAAATGCTTCCACTATCTCTCAACATTTATTTAAGTTTTTTTGAAGATTGCTGCCTTATATGTACTTTTTGAATTGACTTGAAGTATTATTTCGATCTCTTTCGTGCAAACATATTGGTTGCCTTGCGTGATTTGATATAATTAAAATTTTATATTTATTAATTATTTTTCCAGCATTTTTATTTGTTTTGGCAATGTTAAAAAACACGATTTTTTTGTGCTGCTACTGCACTTCTACTAAAATCGACTGCCTCTGTGAAATGCAAGCCATGGTGGAGGGTATATAAAGTTCGGTCTGGCCGAATTTAACGCCGTTTTTACTTGTTATGTATTAATTTCATCTCGACAGCTTCGTTAATGCACAAAATTGTCTTATTTGACGTTCAGAATATCGGACGTATTTTCATTTTTTGAATACTTAAGTTTATGCCAGCAAAGATTGCCCAAGACCAAAACCGGATAATGGGGAATGTTCTGGAATTTCTAACTTGCTGGTCCAATTTGAATGACACTTTATACAGACCTTGCTGAAGAGTTTTCGAGCTCATGTGGCTAACCGAATCTAAACAGTGAGGTCAAAATTTGGAGTTTCCGATTGTCTCAAAATATTAGAAATAGTCAATATTTCTATTTACAGCAATAATATATTTGGGAGAGTCCTTCCAAAACATATACTCAGAGAATATAATCTTTCGAGTATGTATAAGTATCAAGTCGATAAATCTGACCAAATAATAATAATTATTTCTTGATAATCTAAAATTGGTTTATTAGCTATAAACTGTTTACAGCTCGAATAGAACTATTGTGGAAAACATCATAAAATAATCAATCAATCACATGGCGACCCACTCTCATGTACATATGTATGCTTTGCAATCACAGACATTTCATCAAAATTCCACAGGTATATGGTGATTTGAAACGATTGAATTGCAATATGAACTTCAATGCGGAAAATATTTGAAATTCTGCATTTATGAAACGTACATTGAATTAAATCAGAAATAAAATATACACATGCATTGACAACTTGTATTTACATAATGCTTTAGAAGATGTTGTTATGATTTTTAACTGAACGAGTAAATGTTCATTAACCTCAAATTGCAATCCATTTTAAAAGGTTTTCAAATTCTGTCCGGAAGAATTTCAATATAATTTGTTAAGGGTATTCTGTGCCAAGAATTGAGTAGATTATCATTTATGCTAATAACGCCCTCTATGGTAGAATATTTTAAAATTCTGCCCGGAAGAACTTCAATATATTTTTTTAATAATTTTAATTTTGAACTGGTCATGAGTACTACTCCTCATCGATCTTCAATATTAACATAACCCTTCATAACTCTATTCGTTTTGGTTAGAATTTATAACCCTTTCTAATGGAATTATTTTCCATCTCCTAAAGGCACCCTTTGAATTACAAATTCAACCGTCCATTGACAAGATAACAAATAGCCAAGCCAAGATAAAGGAAAGATTTTGCCGTCGATTGAAAATCTCCATCCAAATGGAATGTTTGGCATTCAAGCATTAAATCCCTACCAGAAGGCAATAAATATTCACAAAGAGTTTAACATAAATCCACAGATGGACATATGGACAAATGATCACGATTTATTTCCTTTATCCCAGTAGACAAGGACTTCATTGACTGTCTCAGTAGTGAAGTGGAAACACTTCTGCATCACATTACGAAGCAGGCCATGCTTTTAGCCAATTAAAATATCAAAAAAAAAAACAAATTCCAAAAGTCCAGACATCAACAAACCATTAAAATGCTTTTATGAACAAATCTCCATTAACACAGACAATAAAAATTAATGTGTCAGCACTAAAGAACAACAGAGCCATGTTTAATAAAATATTAAAATTCAGAGAAAAACATGAACATCAATCATTCATATTTGTTGAAGAAAAAGTTAAAAAAAAAACGAAATGAGGTTATTTGGCCAATGAACAGGGCCGAGAGGTCAATAAACTGCAAAGAAACATCAAAAGAATAATTTCGGACAGTGATGCACAAGTTAGCCATTGTGTTGGTAGCAAACATCCGCAGCATTTGCCCTCAAAGTCATAATAATAATCGCAGGCCATAAATAAACGTCAACAAACTTTCAGTTGGTGGAACAAAGAAGCAAGACCACCATCCACGAATCGCACGACAGCCATATATTCGATAATGCTATTTAAAATCCGGCTTTTTGGGTCCTTTTTCTTTTATGCAATACACAAATTTTAAAAGGACACTTTACATGCCGGACATACATTCACTGGAAGTAACACGAACATTTTTCTGATATGATGCTGTGGCTCACGGAAAACAATATTTAATACAATCAAATATATTTATTATTTTTATAGGCGACTCTCCTCCAGTGAGTGATGGATATTGAGTAGTAGTTGTGGTGAGCTACTGCGGGTATATTACTGTCATCGGAGCACAATTCATGACTCATGAGTAAATTCTTTGAAATAAACGACATATTGTATTAAGTAGTTTTCTTGGTTTGAATTTATAAGATTGATTTAAAATCTAATGATTTTTAGCCAAACTATTTCTGATTTTAAAAATCGTAAAAAAATCAACATTTGTGTTTAACCCTTGTGTACATTAGACTATCCCGCCCATGAATAAGAAATTTGTTTTTTCGCAAGAAGTCTGGACATTTGATTATTTTACAAAATATTACAAAAAATCTATTTTAAATTGTATTTTATGTTTGATACATCCAAATTTATATTATTTATTTATATATCCAAATAAAAAAATTATATAATAACTCTATTCTATTTATCTTTCGTTTTAGATGTTTCTGAATTTGGAATTGATACATAAGGGCGATGACACAATATTACAGGAGAAGAGCAGAAAGGAACACAAATAAAAACACGTTGAACACATTCCAGTTTTCATTATTACGAATTATATTTACTTAATAAATTAAGAAGTAATTTATTGTATAAAATTAAATTATTACAAGCTCTTTTACATTTTCTTAAAGAATTTGCTAAATAAACATTGATAAATTCATTAGATTTCTTTATTGTTATTAATTAAATAATGTATTATTTAATTAATTAATTTATTTTTATTAATGTAATTATTATACCTTATTTGCTAACAAAATTGTTATATTGTTAACAAAATTAAATAGTAAGTCTAAAAGTAAAGTAAAGTTTAAAAGTCTAACAGTCATATTCTAAAACATTTATCCATTTTCTAAAACATATATTAATATTAAAGTATACTTATTAAAACATTATATATTTCTTGATATATATATGTATATAATAAATAATATGTCAGCAGATTTTTGTTTATTTATTCGACCTTTATTTTACAAACTATTATAAAATATTATTAAATTAAAAAAACAGTCTTCATTTTCCATCGTTTTTAATGTAATAAACAATTATAATAGTATAATAAATAATTAATTATAAATTGTTAATTATAACATATTAAAATTAAAATGTATGACCATAAAATTAATGAAATAAAGAATACCTTAAATAAAAATTATCCTTTGATTTTTAATTAAAATAACCAAACCCAATCATTCATATCGAATTATGAGGACGTTTATTTGAGTGGGTGGGTTACGGTGGATGAGGGTGCGTGTTTGTAATATTCAATATTGAAAGAAAGAAAAATTGCGAAATTCACAAAAGTACCAGGCACCCAGAATGCAGCAGCAAGCGAGTTTCATATTTTTTGACTCGAATAAATGGTAGCGCCTAAAAGTAGGCTAAGGTACTTTTAGGCGCTCCAAAAATATTGGTCAGTTCGACTATTTATTTAGCGCCTAAAAGTACATTAGCCTACTTTTAGGCGCGACCATTTTTTCAAGTAGAAAATTTATAGAATTACGCCTGCTGCTACATTATGGGCGCCTGGTACTTTTGTGAATTTTAGCATCTGCAATGTTTTCAATTTTAAACATCACACACACAAGCAGACGCAGCCCACCTCCCTCCACCCGCAAATAACCAATGAAGCTATGCAACCAAGCAAATAAATCAAACAATCTTTGGTTTCTTCTTGTATTTATAAATTGTTTTTATTGTTTTATTAATTAATATCGTTACTTATAATTTATTTTGTTAAGAATTTTTAGTAAAGAATATTATAATAATACTATTATATAATAAATAATAGTGTATATACATATAATTAATAAATCAGTTTCATTTAGCAGTTATGGATATGATATTTAAAATATAATTGATTCTGATGTTTGTTTACCCAGAAATTTTCCTCTGTCATTGATTTTCCTTTCCCAATTTAAGTAACAAATCTGAAAAGAAATAAAGAAAAATCAATTTAAAAAAATCTATTTATTTATTTTTATCTAGTTAAAATATGTATAAGAGTTTGAAAGTCTAGCAAAAGAAAGTCGTTCTAGGGACCTCAAAATTTGAGTGCATTCCAAGAAAAGAAGAGTTCTTCGTTTTTTAACAAAATATCTAGACCTTTTTATACCCTCCAAGGGTATTATGTCATCGTGTATTTGTTTGTCACACCCAAAGGGAGGCGAGATAAACCCATCGTTTAGAATCACTTTCAGAATCGATTAAACCCTGCCCGTCCGTCTTTCCATCTATTCTTCGATTGATTATATATATATGTAATGTCCTGTGGTTTCTGAAAGGAACAAAGGGCCACAATTATTCTTCGATCGATTAGTTCACAATTATATCCGATGCTAACAAAAATTGAGACAATTCAGTATTGCTGGTCAACGACAGACGCTATTGAATTTAGAGCAAATCGGTTCAGATTTTGGTATAGTATAGATATGTCTTTCTCAATTTGACTTTTTTCCGCTATAAACCACATATTTTAACCGATTATCTTCCAATTTAGTGTAGCACAGTAGAAACATCTGTGGTTTAACTTAGCCACATCGGTTCAGGTTTCGATATATCCGCTCTGTCTTTCCCGATCTGTCTTTTTTCGATCTAGAAACCAGATATTTAATCCAATTTTGATCAAATTTGCCATAACTTGTTATATTTTATTATTTTTTTATATCGCAAAAATATTTTAATGGTTAGATCATTAAATTTTCGCTGAAGCAATAAACTTTTGGCCTAACAGCAGCTTAAGAAATATTCAAGCGTGGCATAAGTGAATTAAATATGAATCATCTAATGAATAGAAATTTGATGAGATTCTAAATTTATTTCCATAGGATAGACAAAAAACATCAAATTTAAAACACATGTATTGCAGTCGTATTGGTAAGGCCACTGTTGCTTTCAAATCAAAATTTGATGGAACTGAACAAGGGAAAACTATACAGTATTTTTTACAAATATTTATGCTCATTTTTAATGGAAAAAATAGATCAATCGAACTGTTGGAGTTCACTTAGAAATAATTTATTTAGACATGTTTCCAATAAAAGCATCTAATATTAATTACATTTTAAGAAAATCAAATCCAATTCAAATTGTCTTATTATTTCGATGTTTAACTAGAATAATATGTTAAAAATCTACAAATCTAGTTTCGGGTATAATTAAACAGTTCTGACTTCCAGGCAAAGCCATTTATAAAATTAACAATTCTATTATGTTATTTTACAAAAATTTTGTTCCGTTCTTCAAGTGGTTTTGTACACACAAAAAAACACGGAAGTAATCATCTCAGAAAGAAGCGTGCGTTTTAGAATAATTACGCCACTTTCCTGGACAATTACACTGCAACCACAGTTGTTCACTATGTTTTTCACTTTTCAAATAAAAGCACATAATCACCATATTGCCATCATTGCCAGTCCGGAAGCGTTTAGCTTCAACATCAAACTCGTAACTAAAAAGAGTCGTAAAAAATCGACCATGACCAACTATAATTTCCTCACATACATGCATATGCAACTTAATTTTCCGCCAGTTCATGATGTGCGTATCCGTGGCATAAAGTCCCTTCAACAAAATGATGCATGAACGTGTGAGTTGGTATGTACATGGCAACAATACACACACGTAGACGCAAAGCCCTTAGCATATGTACATTAGGGCGGCTAAGCTCACAAAGTAAGAAATATAGTATCTTCTGTCAACAATGATGGAAAATACTCGTATAGCAAATATCGTTCGTAAGCTGAGCCGTATGAAACATGCAACAAGTAAGTAAAAATCATTTGGGCCAACTGTATATTACCCTATACTAACCTATCGTATGTAGAAAACTCAATTTTTTATTTGGTGATGCTTTAAATATAATGCTTCTATCTGTATTAGTTTAGTATTAATAACAATTTCAATTTCTTAAAAGTTTGAAAATAAATTATTAATGCAAATACATGCTTTGGAAATTAAAAGTCTTGTAAATAGGCGAAAAGATCACCAAATGAAAAACTGAGTACACAATCTTCTACTTATTATCTATAATTTCACGTGTATATGGTCTTGTTTAGGCCCAAAACGTACTGTCGCTCGGTGGTATCAAACCCAGATGTTCGAAAAGTATGATGGTTAAAAGGAAGTCAAATAGGAACCTAAAATACTGTATATATATGGATTTTAAATCGGTACAGTAAATTGAGCGAAAGAAACAAAAATAGTTTTTTTTCGAAGTTTTTTACTCATCGATAATGACCTACTGCTTAGTTAATGCATAATTTAGATATTCTTTGCAAAGCTTTATATTATTAATGTAGTCGTCAGAATTAATAAAACGACCTTATCGGGAGTTGAGATGTTAAGGCTACAATCAAAATATTTACGTCTCATGTTAACATTACTAACAAAATTGTAGGAAACGCCCTAATACACACAACTGCCAGCAAATAAATTTACTTATCATCTGGACTTTTTATATCAGATCGAACACACAGACATATGAGTATTGAGTTTTAAAGTACTTTATAAAAATTGACATATGCATGAAGAAATTATGTTGTGAGCCTTGGAAAAAGTGCAGTCGAGTATGTCCTTGCAAATTTAACTATATCACAAAGAGAGCCAAAGAGAGTGTACAATGTGCCTATGTGTGTACATTTGTATGTATGAATGGTGTAAACGGAATGAACATCGATATGTTTTCAATATACAGAAAAAAACTCGAAAACTTATTTGCAATAATATAGTTAATGTAATGTAATGATATTCGGATATACTGCACACGTTACTGTAACTGCTGGTAATAGTGGACAGTTGTGATATTTACTCTCTAGAAAAAAGTGGTAAAAAAAATATTTTAATAAAAAATTCCCAATTTTGGAACACATTTTCCCCACATTGGGAATTCGAATATTTTTTTAAATAGGAAATCCGGTAATTTTTTATCGTTTTTATCTTTTTTTGTCGAATATTAAGTACTTTATTGGACTTCAATTAATAAAATTTGAGAGGTTTGAACTGGAGTGACCCAAACTTGTATTTTCGCAAAAATTTGGTTTTAGCGAAAACTTCATTAATTCAGTCAATTACAGGCGGATTTTTAAAACCAAGTGGCGTTTTACTCCTTACTAAATGTGTTATTTAAATAAAATTAAAATACCAACCAAAATAATGTGCAAAAATATTGTCAAATTTGAAATATGGCTAAAATTGTTTAAAAAATGTGTCTACTGGACAGAGACACACATAATATTTCTTAAGTTTTCTTAAATAAGCTATATATTGATCGAAAGCTCCAGTTTTCTTCTTTTTTAATACGAAGTGAAAGTGAAAACCGGTTGGTAACCAACTATGTTACAGGCATATAAGTGTGCAAAGGTACGAAACTCAGGTTTTTTCACCCGTAACTCAAAATTTTAGGGGTGTCTGGTACATTTCAAATACTCTAAAATGCCTACAAATTTTGAGCTGTCACACAGTGTAATAGGCGTTTTCCGCTTAGCTGTATTTTTTATTAATTTTTCAGGATTTAAAATTTTCAAGAAATATTTTTGCTTCAAATTACACCAGAATCTATTAATTTTGAAAATTTCTAATTATAATTAGAAATATTATTTCACCAACAACTTTAAGCGGATGTACCAGAGTCTATTAAATTTGAAAATTTCAAATTATAATTGAAAATTTTTTTCACCAACAACGTTGAGCGGACCCGCTTATTACCCGCTCAGTGTTTTAACGGCATCCTTTTTGTTCTAAAAATTTAGTTCCAATATTTCATCATTTTTTTTCATATATTAGATTTAATTTATTTTTAGGGTTATTTTTAAGTTGTAGTCTGTAAGGAATTGTATTCCATAGACTGTAAATAAATGAAATGAAAATTAAAAATGTTTGCTTCGATATAAAAAATCCACAGCCATTATACCGAGTAGAGTGCAACAATGTTCGCTGTTCTCATTCACATCCTTTTTCTTCTATACGTTACATCCTGTTTCCATTCTATGGAATTGCATGCTTCATTTGCTCCATACAAGTACATCCTTGCAATATTAGCATGAAATGTATTTTGTATGATTCAAACTATATGCAGTTAGTTATCACAAAGGCTTCCCTGGACACATCCAAATATCTGTAAATTTTGGGAAACTCACTTATATGAACATAAAGAACCAAAACAGCATAATATATTATTCAGGGAATAAAATGAATCCAAGCTCTAAATGAGAGTTTCCTTCAACGGCAAACAACATTTCAACATTATATTAAACATAAATGGAAGAATGTGTACGTCGTTTGCATTATTGATTTTAAAAGTGTCACAAAACTTTTTCTCCACTTTACTTCTCTCAACATTTTATGAAAATGTGTTAATATTCCCCACTTAGATAAAAGTTGAGTTTCCATGGGAATCCGTTGTACGAAATTTATTAATAAGCGCACTTAGCTGGAAAAACGAACAACAAAGCGCGTATGAGTAAAAACTATTTGCGTCTTGGCGAATTCTTGGAACTAAAAGTTAGCAGTTTACTTATACTGCACGAAGTATCATCTTTGCATGTGTGAGTACTGAGCACTCGAACTTATGTATAATTTTTATCATATTAAAGTTTTTTCATATATGGAAGACAAGATTTTTGTCAAAGACACTCAAACAAGGATGCGAAGGCAACTGAATTAATGATAGTAGTTTCCCCAGGAACTCTCGTACTTATGTATATTTATAAGGAGGTGATGATGTTGATGTGACAGTTACCGAAGTCATCGTACCATGGAGAGGATGGCCTGGCCTTTGTTACGGAATGTGTTTGTAAAAGCGTAGAAACCTCATAAAAAAAACTTATCGCACACACAGTCAAGTTAAACTTATATGCTGCGAATTGTTAAACAGCTACCAAAGAAAACTTTGTGATACTCGCTAGTAAAAAATTCATAAACAACAGACTTTATGTTGAAGTTGACACTTTGATGCATTGAGATGAACCAACAAGACAGATGAGAATACACCCGGAATCTATTTAAACGAAAAGTGTCAAAGGAAAATATCAAATGACATAAACAATAGGCCACAAGAACAAACATGGAAGCCAATGTAAAGGTGGAGGGATGGATTTTATAAACACCTACACATATCCAAAGCTAAGATGATAGGAGCACATTTAGACTATCCTATCGGGAACGCATGAAAAATGAATATGTGCCTAAAATTGAATGAAAAATCAACCAAATGAATAAAGAAAAAATCACCCAAAAATATTCGTATAAGTTTTCATATGAAAAATTGTCCAAAAAGGCAAAATTGCAGTTTATGAAGGGAGATTTGCAGGGAAAAAATATTAAAATTGATGAAAAAACGAATATGATGTCTAGAGTCTAGACGTTAGACCGACAAGGGATTAAACTTTGAAAGTACGTTTTTCGACTTTTCCCCCTCCCTTCCTAAAACACAAAAATTATTCAGATTGTAAAAACTGTGGTCTTTCATTTGACGCCAATATTGTTTTACTAGGACAAGCAGAAAATTACAAAAAAATACTATGTTCGGCCACTACTTTGAGAATTATATGTAGACATTTTTATGGCCCAAAATTAGATTTTTATAAGTGTGTACAGTGGTTCTAAGTCGATTTTTTAAATAATTCTATAATTGTTAAACGAGAAGAGAGATATCTTAACGAAATTTCTCATGTTTAGAGCAGAGCGTTTTCAAGATAATTTGCAAAACTCATCATCAAGCAAATATGGGGGCCACTGGGTCACCCTCCAAAATTTGAATAGCAGAAAACAATAATTCTATCCTTCAAAAATATAAAGTCCTTTTAAATGCGAACTGCACCAGAAAATGAAAAACTGAGTACACAGATTTAATATGTTTGATGTCTGCTTTCAGAAATAAATGTATAGACACAAAATTAATGTCGCACGCTGCACAGTGTTTCCAAATCGATTTTTATTTATTCTGCAACTTTTAAATGGAAATAGATATCTTGACAAAATTGCATATGCTTAGAGCAGAGGCGTTTTCCAGATCGTTTGCAAAACTCAAGATTTCTAGTTCGTATGGAGCCACTGGGTGACCCTCCAAAGTTGGTCATCTCGCCCATGTCATATTTTGAAATTATTGCCAAAAGCACAATTATGTACCGATTATTTTTTAAAACAATTCAAGAAATTGTAATCTTTTACTTTCGAAAAAAAACTTTTGTGATAACTCATATAACAATCCCACAATTCCTAAAATGAGGAAAATAAATCCCCATTTTTTTAGGAAAAATGACCGATATTTATGTACCGATTGCTTTTTTGAAACAATTCGAGAATTTTTAATGGCGTTAAATTCGTATAAATCCTACTATTCCCAAAACAACGTAAAATTAGATTTCTGAGAAAATTACTGCATTCCTTAAAAAATATAATTACCATAAACCATAAAAATCTCACCATTCATAAAACGGAAAAAATAAACTCGAATCACTCGAGTGAACCAGCTGATCTTATTTATATGAAGTCCTATTTCCTAAATGTAAAAAGCTTTTCTATATATATCTTTATGAAGATAGGAGAGAACAAAGTCTACTGAAATCTTAGAAAAAATAAAAAAATTTAAATTTTTAAAGGTAAAGGTAGGTAATTTATCGCAATAAAATCCATATTTTTCAATCGATCTTAATGAAATTTGGTGCATATCACATTTGTTCTACTCTAACTTTTTTGAAAAATTGGCAGATTTTGATATAGCCCTCATACCTTTATGTCCTTCATGGAATGCGTCATTTTCACTGGGGTAGGCGAATCTTATTATAAATATGAAGAAGAAAGGTACCATTCTAATTAAAGAGTTATATTAAAAGGTAGAATAAGAGTGAATAACCTTTTGTGCTTCATTACACGTAAAACTAAAATTTTCACTAAAACCTTCTTTTTGAGAAAATCAAATAACATTGAACATTGCGTAAAATTTCCAAAAATTTAGATATCGTACCGAAATTTTGGGATTAAATAGAAAAAGTGTCTCCGAAAATAATGACTTAAAAGCTTTTGAATTCTTGTCCAACAAAATGTGGGATTGTAGTCCTTTAAAGCAATTTACAACCGATCAAACGGACTTGTACTCTCAAAATTTTAGAAACATTAAAGATACCGACGACGAATATTAAAAATGTGTATAGGGTGGGCCATGTAACATTTACATTTGAACTACCGACTTTTAAAGGTAGAATATCATTCATTTTTATTTTTGATTTCAGGTTTATGTTTGACATTTGCAAAATGGGACGCTATAGCCTAAAACAAAATTGGGAAATATTAAAAAAATACTTCCAAAGTAGTGGATCTTGAACGCAAACTGTAAGAAATTTGCATGTTTTCAGATGAAGATCATTTCGGTCACTATGTCAATAAGCAAAATTGCCGCATATGGAGTTCAGAGAACTCACACGTGACTATTGAGAAGCCAATCAACCACAACGAGTCACTGTTTGGTGCGGATTTTGAGCTGGCGGCATCAGCCATGTACTGAAAAATTGTGTTGATCGGTCATATTAATGATATTCTGTTCCATTATTAAATAAATATAAAATTCAGTCGTTGGACTTGAAGAAATTCTATTCTTCCTCAAGTACTCCATATAATCCATAATCACATCACATTTTTCTTCACTTTTTATTTATGTTAATTTTATTAGCACTCTACACAAATCACGAGCATTTTCGCTTGATTGAAAGCTTGTCCAGACCATCATCTATTTCCACTCAAATATTTACTCTAATTTGCATTTACGTATAATATTTGTAAACAAAATTTCAATAGCTTCATTAAAATGCCACTCCAAACATCAACAAGCAAACAACGTCGAAAGTCTACTCCACAAAATATAAATAAATAATAAAAAATGTTTATAATTTCTGTTTTCTTTCCATTCTGACCGGCATTTGTCAACTGAACCATAAAAAAGTTCACAACAACTTTTTTTATTTCCAAATAAACACAGTCATTTTTGGCAGTGTCACAGTATTTTCATGGAATTGCTTTTATGTATTTGTCTATGTTCGTCCAGCTTCAACTGTCACCACCACTACTACTCCACCTCCTTCTCCTACTCCTCTTTGTCCTTTTCACATTTGCTGGAGTTTATTTAGCCATAACGAAATTGAAAAGATACTTCTGTTGGACATAAAAACAAACTTGCTTGAGCAGTCATAACTGCGAAAAGTTTTATGATCCTTAAACTGTGAGCGTGCGTGCGTGTGCGTGAAATGTACGAAATCGCAGAAAAAGGAAGAGATGGAAAATTATGCCAATAAAAATGAGATGGGCTAAGTTAAGTGGAACATTGAGATAGATTGTCATGAGATCCATAAAACACTTTCATCAATCAGCCATATAAATGCGATGAATTGGAAGAGTGCTATAATGTACTTCGAAAGAGAAGGTTCGGCTTTCAAAAAAAAAGGATAACGATATTTTTATGACGATATTTCGAATATTTGACGGCATAGTAAAATGTTCATGGCTGGACAAAGAATTCCAAAAGAAAAGGCATCTTTGCAAAGACATTTTGCTTTTCAGCTTAAAGTTTCTCAGCACGTCAGACTGTACGGGGACTATAGAATTGATATGATTCCGAAACAATATCGTTGCAGGTCACCCCAACAAAATGAAAATAAACACAGAAAAGCAGATGAAAAACATACAGAAAGATGGATGGACTGATGGAATGAATGAAAGGAGTTGTAGGCTAACTCGCCCACTTTATGATGTTGTGAACAAATACACTGTGGTGTAGGAACATTTCATTACCCTACTATAAAAAAATGATTTAGGACCTAACTTGTCGTGGTATGTTAAACTAACCAAAAATCACGATTTGCAAACAATTTTGAGTTAGGTTTTTTATATATTAGGGTAACGATTTGAAGTTTTCAAACCGGATACAACTGTTAAGTGGAGTTGTATAACAAATATTTCAAATTACAAAGGACCGCCATCAATTTTAATGAATGTTCATGAAATTTCTCGGATATTTAAATTTACAAAGTTTCGAATACTTGCAGACAAGTAAACAATTTTCTTCATCAGAATCACAACATCGCTTGCCCCAGTAATATCTGACTCCCCGATTGCCAAGAACATTCCCTTTGTAAGGAATGTAAACATAGTCCTCGCTCCACACATGATATCCAGATACTTTGACACTAACAATATTTCTTCCCACAGACAGACAGAGTCCTGTTTGTTTTCTTCTCTCCATCTCAGTTAAACTTTATGATTAATTTCCACTTAATTTATTACAAAACTTTTACATGTTCCATGTGGATACAACCACTCCAGATGATTTGTTTCCGATGCCAAGCATAATAAAAAACAGGAATTGTGTTAGGCAAACCATAAAAGAAAAGGAGCGCCGAAAAGAGAAGACATGAAAAATACATTATCCAAAAGATTGCGAAAGAAGAAGACAGGGAGACGATTTCACAAACAGATGGATGAATGGCCAGACGGACAAGCCAGAAACCATAAATAAACTCAGAATTATGACTTGAGAGATTTTCATCATCAACTACTGTTTTTCAAATTATCGCCTTTGCCCAGTATCATTTTTGTTCTGTGTTTGGTATGAGTTACCCATAAAAGCCTATAGAGAGTATATCTGAAGTTTATTGGGTGGTTTATTGTCATCATCCTCATATGTTTTTGTTCATTTTGTGCTCGTAACTCGTACTCTGGTCGTTCATTTAGTAGATTAAGTATTTTCATGGCAAGGCTTAGTTGTTGTTTTTTTGTTTTTGCTATCTGATACGTGACATAGAATTATGACAGCAATTAATTGTATAGTTTTATGGAATCTGTGCTATCGCAATAGAAGACTATAACTACTATTATAGGATATTCAATTTTTTATTTATATTGGCATTATTTAAAATTATTAAAAACAAAGATTAGGTTCACATATTGTTGCAATAAAATCAAAGCAAACATCAAATAAATATAACTAAGTTTCTTATACGTTGTACTATCACACAATGAAATTGTGAGATTTTCCTAAAATCTACGAAATATATATATAATATAATAATATATATATAATAATATTTAATCCCAGTTTAAATTAAATATTTAGTATATGTATTTAAAAAAGATTTAATTACAACATTTAATAACCTAATAAATCAATTTATTTGGTGTGGATTAGTGGATTAGTAACAGTCGTCAAAAATTGAAGGGGGAAATTTTTTAATCTATTTTTTAATTTAATTTAAAAAATTTAATGCTGTGATTATTTCGGAGATATATGTGCAAACAAGTAAATAATTCGAGGAACGTAATCAAATATTTCGTGTTTTTGGCGGAATAATACTGCATTGTAATAAGTTTTAAGTTCGGTACAATTAACAGGAAAAGAAATGCTGCATCAAGGCCATTTACAAAGTTAATATAACTGTGTGTAATTTTTTATGTCATGGAAATATAACCATATAACAAAAAAGACCCGTTTCTCGGAGTTTTGCCCAAAGTCATGCACTTTTTTAGATGGTCCCCAAAGATTTGGGGCCTCGGTGTCATTTTTGCAAAAAAGTGATCATTTTCTCAGGCTCATATCTTACAAACCGTTTGTCTCTCTGAGGCAAAGCTGTAGTATAATCAAAAAAACTTAATCTTCACCGTCAAAATCGTCGAACAAATCTTAGAGGCTGTAGTGTGTGTAGGTAGCGTATACGTGCTGTTGATTAAGGATAATATCACTCATACTCACTGTAGTCGGACTGACCATTAACAGAAACAGTTCTGCAAGATATATTTTTCCTACTTAAACGGTGTTAAGAATCATTTCATACGTTCTAAACAGTTGTTTATTGAAATTTTAGGTACATTTTTGTATTTGATTATTTGCTTGAATTTTGAACCGTTTGGTACACATGGACCTGAACAGGGGAAAAAGGTTAAAAATCGAATTTTTTAAAGTTTTTTTTTTCGATTTTGACCTTGAAGATGAAGTTTTGTGTTCACAATTTTTGTTCTTAATACAAGAGCTACAACTTTGCCTCAGAGAGTAAATCAAAATTCCAAACGGATTGCACGATATGGGCCTGAGGAAATAAAAACTTTTTGCACTGGGAGAAACGGGTCTTTTTTGGCCCATAAAAAAAGTGAATTTCTTTAAGCAAAATTGGGAGACACGGGCCTTTTTTTGTTGATCTTTTATCACGTAGTGTTGTCCGTATATGACTATTTTTTGTGTTTCACTGTGTATTTGTACAATATTTTCAGGAGTAAAAGCCCGATCGTACGCCGTTATACTTTCAATTAAGGACAACTACGATGGCTACGTAGAAACAGTGTTTTAGGAACATTGGAACATTCTATAAAAATATGATTTTTTAAAAAAGTTTTCTATGCCTACAAAGAAATTCGAAATATTTATAGACTTTACTTTTACAGACGGACGTGATCGGGCCTCCAAATTATAGAGCAAATATTAAAATTATATGACAAAAAATAAATTTAATAGAATAAGAAAAACATTATTCACAAAATGTTAGTAGTATTTATTTTATGGATCAGTATACCTCAATGCACACAAAAAAAAACAATTAAGTAAGTTTCAGTCGGTTAAACCGACTTACAGCATTTGTTTATGCCAGAAATGGATTTCAGATAGAAGTTTTTAAATATAAAATTTCAATTGATTTCCACTATTCGAATGGAAGATATTCCAGTTTTATTTTAACCATGGCATAAGACAATTTGTGTGGGAGGTACCTGAAGGGGTGTGCCAATATTGCTCATATTCCGGGTGGGTATAACGACTATAAAACCATTGTAAAATATCAAATTTCAGAGAATTGCGATCATTCGTTTTGAAATTATAAGATTAATTGTACGTGCGTTAGGGTGTTTTGTGTGGGAGGTACTAGAAGGGGCGTGCCAAAATCCGCCATATTTTGCACACTTATAGTGATTATAAAAACTTTAATAATTTTCAAAATATAGCTGATTCCGAATATCTGTGTGGAAGTGGAAATAATGTGGGTTTTAATTTAACATTAGAATATGGGTTGTTTGTGTGAGAAGTACCAGAAGGGGGGTGACAATTTCGGCCATCTGCGAAACTAAACTAAGTTTGCGAAAAGTATTACCATGTGTAAAGTTAACTCCATTCCTACTCTGTAGAATGAGAGTATAATAAATTTGTAAGCAATTGTAATTGATGTGAAACGGTCACGTGTTGACCTGTAATACATTTATACATTTTGCCGTCACATTAAAATAACGATCACTGCTCTTAAATCTTTTATAATATTTTAACTAGCATGGCTATTTTATGTTCAGAGACTACAAGTGAAACCTGAAAGGTAGTATAAACTACCGGTTTTGGTCAACTACAAATATACAAACTGTTGCTACCACATTTGAAATTGATAGGACACATTATTCTCTAGTATAGTCCTGTGACATGCCAACATATCTATTCTACTCGACTATCAAAAAATATATTTCAGCCTAATTTAATGCCACTTACTGTCAATTTTTTATCAGCTTCCTTAAAGCCTAAATAATAAAACACTTGCGTAAAGCTGCCTGTTGACAAAATTGACATAAATTTTGTGTTTTTTTTTTTTGCTTTTACACCAAAAGTACTTGTCTTTAAACACCCTTCACCCATGGTGATGGGTATGTTGTTTGTATTAGTTCGTTTGTAACATCTAAAAATATTCACAACAACGACGGACTCCTCTATAACCATTAAATCTAAACGTAAACTAAAACGGCTTCGACTACTAGTCGGCAAAGTATTGAAAATAAAAGAAATAATTATATTCCACACAGCTCACTGATGGAGAGATGCTCTCTCTGGTTCTTTTCTGTGAAATTTTTGGGAATATTTTCTTTTTAACTTTATCGCTCACTGATTGATCGAAGCTCCCCTTATTCCTTCTGGGATGTTTATGAGACTATTTAATTGTTTACTTTAGTAGTAGAAATCATCTATTCAATTTAAATTATTTCTTAAGTAGAGTGGAGTCCTCTACTAAATAGCCGCACATTTGATATTTACTATATTTGTCTTTAATTGTGAATCTTTGGTTTATGTAATACCTGTCGAGTACCAAATTTCCGACCAGTTCCAACCTAATTCGCTATATATATATATGATATGTAACTACTTTGTTTTATCAACACGAATTGTTTTTTCTTCTGCGAAGTGTTTCAATGTCATCGCCTGTTTCTCTTAATATTTTCTCGTAAGCCAAGGTCATAAAGAGACTTACTCGTCCTAGTACAAAGTACTTTTACAAATTAATAGAGATTTTAGCTTACCATAATGGAATAAATTTGATTACTTCAATGAAAATGTTAACATTATTCGTTTTATTATAATTGAATAATGACAGTTAGAAGACGTTGTCTCCAAAGCCAAAAGGAAATTGCGTTGTGGCCACAGGACATATATATCTTAATGGGATTGCCAAAGCTGTCAGCAGTGTTAAAGAAAAACTTAGTTGGCACAGTTGGCTTATTCAATTCACTGGAAAAACGTTTTGACCTTGAAAATTCAAAATACTTTATATTTCCTCCGAAAATGCCTGTTCGTTTGTCCTTTTGGTGATAAAAATGCTGTAATTATGTACAAATTACCCGGTCATCACTGAATTTTTATAAAGCCAAAAATGCTGTAAATTTACCGAATTGAATTTTTCGTTAAGCTGCACTTACACAATATTTTACGGTATGCCAATTTTTTTGTTTACAATAAATGGTTGTGATTATTGGGCACTCTTCAGCATTTCTCTGAGGCGTATACGTAATATTCAAATTTATCTGTGAATCATACGTCACACTGGCCAGTAACATAAATATAAAACACTCCATCAGTGGATACCTCCGTTTAATGGATAATAATAATAAAATGAAGCATCCAATTCAAATTTAGTTAACATCCCACAAGTGGTTCCTTCCCTACAATGGTCAAATATCGGTGTACGTGGGGGCTTGCACTGTAATACTTTATGTAAACCCATGTGATTGAAACCGACAATGAATTACGCATTCATTATTTGTCCACACTATTTTTTGATATCAGCGTCAAGCCTTATAGATGACGCATTATGGCCAATACTTTCTTCGCAATTTTTCACAAATAGGCACATTCAACACAAAAAACCAGCTTCATACTCTGGAAAGTAACCGACCAACCCACAGCTAAAACCTATATTCCTTTTACACAATGCTCTTTTAAATCATTCCACCACAGTCACAAAGGCGACAAAACCCATCCCCACAATAGCACATTTTCTGGACCACACCTTTCAAGACCGCATAAAAATACAATAGGAATAATCGCCGGCATCATCATGATTGTCCTCATCGTCGTCATTATCAGTGTCGCCAATGGTTGGTAGCTGGTCTCCACAATAAACTGAGGCGAAAATCCAGTCATGTCACTTTAGTGTCAGCAAATGATTGCTAGACCTGTGACAGGCATTATCTTGTTAAGGATTTGTCTTGAATGTATTGCTCTATGAAACCGAGTAAAAGAAAACCGCAACAACCAGGTTACACACCATTGGATTTGTATGCATTGTTTCGTTGCTGTTGCTGCAGTTACTGCTGCAAAGAAGAATAATTGTCACACCAGATGGCACAGTGTTCAGAATTCAAAACTCAGAGGGAATTTTTAGAAAAATCCTATTGAATAACATAATAACTAAAGACTGATAAAAAATTCCCATAAGAGAAAATTACAAAACTATAATGTCATGCATAAAAAATCATTTTAGCCATATCTCCCGCGAAAATGAAAATTTTGCAAAAATATCCAATTTATATTTTACCGTGCTCTATCAAAAAAAAAAAAAACAAAAAAGATCGATCTTCCAAAAAAACATGGAGGAATTTTTAACCCCTTTTTTTTTGTTGTATAAATTGGCGTGATCAAAAAATGAAAACTTTGATCCACTGTAAAAAGAAAATGTAAATAAAAAACTACAAATATGGTCTACTCAACATGCCCTTTCAGAACTATAGGGTCGCTATTCTGATCCAATCAAAAAGTTTAAATTTGATGGACAGTGTTATTTGGTTATTATGAGGTCCTTTTTTATCTTACAATAATCTATATCTTATAATAATCAGCACTTAATATGATTGACTTCTCGATTTAACGAGCATGATTGTCAATCAATTGTTCGTTAAAATAATCTTATCCGGAATTGAACCTGAGTTCTCCATGTTTAGGATTTCTTATGTAGGAACAAAGGATTTATCGAAATATTTAAACTGTTTAAAGAAAAGTTTAATTTGAATCGGGATATTGTTCTGGCTCAAGACCTTTTCGCACCTTTTTTTGACAGCCCCTTTATTGAACTTTTTTATTTTACAATTCTCCAAAACGTAGGAGAATCACAAATCAACTTTCAAATATCACTCTGAAAAACAAGTTTAGAGAAAATTAATTTGAGAAAATATTTGTGGTTTCCACACACTGTACATTCCTAGCCCAGTATGACAGCAGAGTAATACTACTGTGCTGTGCAAAGGAAATATGCAATGAATATAATATTGATAATGGATAGTTCTTGTGGCGTGTTAAACTTGCCCTGCGCTTGCAATGTTTGTAAAGGAGGGTGTGCAAGTGACACTTAAAATATTTATCATTCCACTTGGTGATGGATGTGAACACTTCACAAGAGTGACAGAAAAACCACATCGAAATAGTTGCATTGAAATTAATGACAAACACAAATTCCAATCTAAATTAACCAACATTTTTTTATTATTTTTCAATAATTTCTGCAAATATTTTCAAATATTTATTAAGTGAAATTTTTGTCCAAATTTCATTAATTCTAACCACACCACACACACATACCACAACGCAGTGGTAATCCAATAAAAATATTTCAGTTTCTCATAAATTACAATACAAGGACAATAGGTTTTATGTTGTCAACGCCAGCATAGTCTCAATGTGGTTTTTGCAGTGATGTATGGCTGTGTGGGTGGTGGGTGGTGGGTGGCGGTAGGATATCGGAGGGTGAGAACCGTTGCGGTTATGTTAGTGTCGGTTGTTTCACGAAGCTGGTAAATACTTGGTGCTTGTGTCCATTATTATTGTTCTCGTCGGTGGTCGCTTGGTCATATATGTATATGCGCCTGTCGTACGTATGTTTAGAAATCAAGCCACAATAGATTTGCCAGCTGTATAAAAACATTTACTCTGTGGAATAACTTTATTTGCATTTCCAGTATGGTTGACCAACAAAGCCCAACCGACTCGTTGGTGGTATCCTTTTGCACAAAATATGGCGGTATTACAGTTTTGTGTGCACTTTGCTTAGTGCAAAGGAATAATTTTAAAAAATATTTCCTGGAAATGAATATTCATAGAAATATGCATTTTATT
Organism: Polietes domitor; assembly: GCA_947397865.1. Classification (NCBI taxonomy): domain Eukaryota; kingdom Metazoa; phylum Arthropoda; class Insecta; order Diptera; family Muscidae; genus Polietes; species Polietes domitor. The sequence goes on along the minus strand of OX377621.1, from coordinate 173,658,135 downwards.
TAGTATTCATGTCAATTTTCTAGAAAAATTGATTTAGATAAAATGTTGGATAAAAAACAATGGATTCAAAGAGCAAATGTTGAACAATGAATCCAGATGCTTAACTCATCCAATACCAGGGAAACTATGCAATTGAATAATCTCGATAATACTGTGTGATGAATGTAAACCGACCACTAATCAAACAACACAAAAAATAAATGGATATAGTCTATGTATTTGAAGAACGTTAATAGATAACAGCCTAATTCCATGTGAAACCAAAATTTATACATCATTTTCCGATTTTCAAAAAATATGAAATTGTAGTCATCAGGGTGGGGCGAAAAACAGGAATTTGTCATAAGGTAATTTCAAAAAAAAAAAAACATTTTTCTGATAGAATATAGATATAAATTTTTGTCGAATTTCAAGCGATGTGTTTCTAATAAAAAATTAACAAATCTTAAAAATAAATATATTCTTAAACAACAACTATATATACTCAACAACTTTTGATAATATAATATATAGACTAATTTATACTTCTGAATAAAGGAAATAGAACAGAATTTCCCGATTTTCAAAAAAAAATGAAATTTTAGACACTAGGGTGGGTCAAAAATCTGGAATTTTGTCATGAGGTAATTTTAAAAAATTCATAACATTTTTCTGGTAGAAGGTAGAACTAGAGCGCCCCGGTAGTCGAGTTGGTAGCGTGCTCGGTTATCAACGTGGGGGTTGTGGGTTCGATTACCACCAGAAGCTCTGGTCTGTCCCTGCAAAAACTAGTAACAATGGTCTTAGTCACCTCAATCCCTTCACCCAAAATTAGAATATAAATTTACTTTGTATTGTAATTCATAATAAATAAATAAATAAGGTAGAATTATAATTTTTGGACGAATTTCAATCTAATTGCTTCTAGTGTAATAAAAAATTATAAAATCTTAAAAATAAAAATATTAATTTTTTTTTCTTAATTCCCATTTATTTTTAAAAATAAAAAATTTCGATCTTGATTTTATCAATAATACCATCTGCAATTCAACTCTATGTGTTGTCTGATTTCTAGAAGAATTATGGACAAAATTGAAATTTATTTGAGAATTTATTTAAAGAAAAAGCGACGACGACTGTGAAATGAAGCAAATTTGGTCATTTATAGAAAATTTTTAGAATTTAATACAAATGTTAAACATTCCATCACTCGTACACCTTTTTAACACTTTCTATTTCTTCTCTTGTTTTTAATTTTATGCAGAAAAGTGGTCATGTATTCTCTGGATTTTGTTGGTTAAAACAAAGTTTTCACACAGAAAAATTGGCACTAGTTATCAATACTTATCAGCCATAAAATTTTCATTTCGGCCTCCCCTTTTTTAAAGCTACCAAGAACACAACACAACAACCCGTTCATGTTAAAATAAACCCCAACAATTGGTCCTTCCAACTTCTAGCCAAACATACATTTTCTAAAATTGTAAACAACTTTCTAATAAATTAAACCGAAAATCCTTGACTTAAGCCCATATTTGTATTTTGCACAACTATTAACTTTTTGGGGAAGGCGTAATAAAGATACAGCCCATTACCACCTCCTATCAATACATATTTTATTATCCTATCGTTTGTTATACAGACACATACACAGTACATTGTTGTATGTGTATGAGTTGGTGTTCGAGTTTATGCTGTTCCGGAAATAAACATTAATATCCAATACAAGCATAACTAACATTCTCATGCAAATTACCAACAAATTGTTTCCCATTCTAATGCCATTCCTGGTCCGCTATCCCCTGGCTCATTTCGGCATCCCAATCAACTTCAGTAACCAGTTGGCCGTTGTAACCCTACAGCCCACATTTGTTTGTTTATTTTGAGCTAAACTTGGTTTATATTTTGCTTAGTAGTTGCTGTTGTTGTTTTGACTGTCGAAATGACTATGGCTATGGCTGTTGCTGTTGCTATAGTGTAGTTTATACGACGCCATTATAAACAAAAATATGTCATGGATTATTGCCGGGCAAAAAGGGGAACATAAAACAAATGTTGAGTTGAGTATTTTTATTAACGTTTTACTGGCCGTGACAGTGTTAGAGTCAGTGGGCGGTTAAGTGAGTGAGCAAGTGGGTGAAGTGGAGTCTGTGATGATAGTTACGCCAACAGCGCAGACTACAGTGGACCATTGACTTTTAAGAATCATTCTTTCCACTAATCTTATTTTCAAAATGTGTTATACAAATAAATGTAGACATTTCGAAGGATCTAAACGATACTTCAAAAAATAAATAAAAATTCAAATTTGATGGAACTTTTCGGCTCTTCGGTTCTGGTAAATGGCTTAGAGCTCCCGACCGAGTCTACATGTCGCGTCTATGAAAAATCGACCAATAAACAAATTTTTATATCCTTAACTCCATAGGGCCGCAATAATAAAAAGGCCCAAAAATATGAAAAAAGTACCACAGCAAACCTTTTAAAAAATTCAATATTTCAGGAAACCCTTAATTTATGTATCAATATGTGACAATATATTAAGAATATATTAAAGCCCTCAAGAAGGCCGCCAATTCGCACAATTACATTTCATTACCTACACTCAAGTGTGCTTACATATAATTTATACTAACTACATGTTATTTTTTGTATGAAGGAAATATAAGGGAAATTTAACTATATTTTCCGATGTTCTAAAATATGAAATTGTAGACTCTAGAGTGGGTCGAAAATCAGGCATTTCGTCATAATGTAATTCTAAACAATTTGTAATTTTTTTCTGATAGCAGATAGAAACACATTTTTGACGAATTTCAAGCAAATTACTTCCACATTATTATAAAATTATCAAATTTTAAAAAATATATTTTTTAATTTCCCTTATGTACGGCATTTTTTTAGTAATCAAAAAAGTACGCATTCGCTTTGTTAAAATATTTTTTTATTAAAACATCATAGTGCCAGTAACACGCTCCATAAGTTTCATGATGGAATTCCAGGTACTTACTCTATAACAATTATAAACATGACTACAGTTGAAAATAAAAATTTTTAATAGAAATAATTAAAGTTGTTTTAAGCTGGGTTAATAAATTTTATGGATGTTCCCGACTAAAATTAATATTTGCTCATTCATAGCTTTATTCAGAAATTCGTCTTTAGACAGATATCTTCTGTACCAGCTCCAGTCGCACTCTCTATAATATCCTGACCGCACACCGTACAATACTAGCAGCATAAATGGAAAGGGGAAAATACAATATTACTTTGATTTATTGTATTATCTTTGTTTTATGGAATACTATGTCGTTGGGACATACATACATTCTTCCACAAAAAGGAAAAATGTTTGGTTTGCTGATATACATGGAAGCTATATCCCGCAGGCGTTCTGCATGAGTCCGTATGTAAACTCGTTGGAATGTACATATGTATGTATGTGTTGAAGGGATTTTTATAAACAATATGCAAATCGTTATTGGCTTTATGCATATGTTTTGACTTTAAAGTGGTCTTAAAAGCACGACTTCATGCCGCACAATGGGTATAACTCAATATGTATGACGCAGCTAAAGAAGATACGGCCAGAAATTCGCTTATGTTAATATATTTCCGAAAACAACCTGCAGGCATGTTCGCAGAATCCTTAAAAGTATTAAAAGGAAGCAAAGACATGTGTATATTGTCTTCATCTGCCTTCTCCGAATAAATGGTGAAGCATGTTTATCGTCAAAAAATATGTAGAGTTCCTTTGAACTATTTTGGTTATCGCTTACAAAGCAATAATGTCGCCCTGAAGTTTCGGCCAACTTTAGAAATGGAATTCCAATGAAAACCACATAAAAGAAATGGTGAAGGGGAGTGCGGTCTGAATATAATGTCGTTCAAATTTATAATATACATTGCCGACCACATCAAACAATATTTAGCCAGGGCATGTATTGCCGACTACAAAGGGATTATCAAGTAATTTCCATGATACTCTGGTCATAGTTTTAATATAAATGAGTCATTGTTACGAACCCTTATTAATTTAAAATTTGCGCCATGTTTTGCTAACAAAGGACTTGAATGATTAAGTATTATAAAAAGAGCAATTAAAGAAGAGAACATGCAAGAAGGAATAACCCCCAAAATCGCCAATTTTCTACAGTATAAAGTAGACACCTCTTCTTATCTTTGTCTTTCTTCGTTAAGAAGTCAAGCTTTTTCGCAAATTTGAACCAGCGGTGAACAAAAATCGTTCTAATGAAAGACAACACCATGTTTCGTTGAAATCACATCCTTTCTTTCAGGGGACGTGGAAAAAATAGAGAATTTTAACGAGATTTGATGGATTTATGGCACTAACAAATAATTACAATATACTCAAAATATACTCTTACCTTAGTGGAGTGGTTCCCTTGGCACAGATGGTTACTTATTCTTCACTTTTTGCATCGAGTGATTAGTTCAATGAATAAGAAAAGGACTAGATATAACATCGTGCGACAAAATCATCATCATGTCTAAAAAATTCTGAAAGTAAAATAATAATGAATTGTAAATAATTTTTGTGTTTTTACGAAGTGGAACAAAAAGTAAAACAAAAGTTATTTAAAAGTATAAATGCGTCATTATCCTTCAAGTTAAATGATAGAGATTTTCGAAAAGAATATTTCTGTGTCGGCATAAGAAATTACAATATTTTTTGAACATTTTTAATTTTTGATTTGAACTGGGATACTGTCCTGGCAATGCAAATTTATTTACAATTGACTGCAGATTTCATGATTCATGATTTCCACCCTGTCAAAGGGTTTTCAAGTGGCTTCGCAGCGACTTTTCAACATCAAAACCGGCCTCTTTAAGGAAAACTCACTTGCCGAATATGCGTTTAAAAAAAATACAAACGAAAAAACTAAAACAAATGAGCGTTGGTACGGCAGAAGTATTGCTGGGTAGTTTTTGTTAGTTTAGTTTCTAGCGTCTTAAGTTATGTTAAAAATTACCTTGAGTGTCCTTTCACGGACACGAAGACGTTACAACTTGGCTTTTGGCATCTTTCGCCCTCCAGAATGAACCTTTCGATAATTGAAGGACCATAATGTCATTTATATTAAAAGAAATTACTTTTTTATATAAATAAATATATATACCCACTTTAATCTAAGACACCTTAATCCAATATTGTTGTCCAACGTTAATATTTCTTTAATTAAGAGCTTTCCATGTACATATACCTCTTTCATCATCTATTTCAGATGCAGATATAAATTCCATTTAAAATAAATACGCAGTGACTTTCCTCGCCCCTTTCTTTAACCGCAGTCATCAATGGTCAAATCTACCGCTATACCTCTTCCGTTTCCTTATAACCTTTTACACCGAACGGCAGAGGAAAAAAACATATTTGTATGCTAAAATATATAAGGAAAGTTTAATGCAGCTATGGATGCAAAAGGCATTTTAATTGAGCAACAAAAGAAGGATAAATAAGTTGAAGGTTGTTGCCAGGCTGAGGCTACGGGGATTGGCTGTCAAGTTGAATGTTAAAACAGGAAATTGCAGTTTTCAAATGTCAATAACAGAGGTCAGGATGTCGATAAAGGGATATGTATTTGTAAGGTTTAACTAGATGAAGGAAATATTCATCTCTTGCAATTAAATACAAGAACATATTTGCACAGCTCTAACGTTATACAAAGGCACAGGAAGCTGTAGTATAATATTTCCATGTTTTAAATGACAAGGAACAACAACAACAGTGTGACATAGCTGTAATTAAATGGGGTGGATACGGAAATGCGAGGGGAAATAGTAATAGCGAAAGATGTTTCGAGATATATTAACTTAAAATCTCTGACTAGAAGTATAGAATGTTTTTCATATAAATTAATTTTACGTTGACCTCTGTCTTTGACCAACATTTTTGGTTAAAAATTGTGTCTATCCTACATAAAGTCCTTTTTTGTACACAAAATCGTCCAAGGAAACAAAGCTCAAAAAATATAAGGAAAAACCGTCCAAATTTTTTCATATATATTTCGGTCAAATTGCATCTGAAATTTGATCCATTTTGTCCGATGCCTCTGTGTTTAATCTGCAAGTAATAGCATATCTTTGCATATTTTCGATTTTAAAATATACATAAACAACCACCGTCATCTTAATTTGCAGGCACTTCTCATACCAACTTCGTAGCTCCACGTCTATTTGTATCGTCTATCGTTATATGAAAAACTGTCATTACCACCATGTAAAGGATGAACGGTAAAGGTATGAGTTTCCTAGACTCTTGTAAAACCCACAACCCGTTACGACATTTGGCTTTGTATGTGTTTTCCGCAATTGACACACGGTTACTCAATTAAAACGGATCAAATTGTATGTGGACTAAGAAATCCAAAGAAAAATTAATTGAGCAAAATGCGCAAGGAAACGGAAGTAAGTATCATCAACGGAAATGTCTGTTTATTTCATCTCATCTTTTCGGAAGTATTTACGAACGATAACGTTTCTGTGATAAATCAAACTTCGTTGCTTGCGGATATCTTTGTGCACTTAGGATAGCGAAAAATGAGTAAAATGCATTTGATGTGTTAATAAATCTAAAGGAAATTTCTACATTTTGGCATACTTCATACAATTGATAAAACAAAATTGAATTTATACATGGAAAATATATGTGAGTTGCTACTCTAAAATGTTGCCTAACAACATATAATTTTCGATAGAAAAACTATTTTACATTACCTTTGCCACAATAATGGTATCCCCACTTTTATATAACTATTACTTTTACCCTTTAATACTTTGCAATTACCACCGTCTTTTCCGGTTATTTGAAACTAATATGGAAATTTTTATTTTCGAGCTATCTGAGCCAATTACACAACCAAGTAAGATACATATCAACGAGCTTGTGTACATTTGACAATACATCATCATTACCTAACTTTGTAGTCTCAGTCCAGAGGAAATAATGTTTTTAAGCCACCCACACAAAAATGATACTGATTACTACGTACAACACCACATATGCATGAGTACAGTTTCACATCATTTGAGGAAACGACCCTGGGTTGACTTGATATACATTTTCTGAGAATTCTTAGCCAGAAGCTAAAGTTTTTGTGCCTAATTAAATGCAGGATACAGATAACATCCGGCACTGTGGTAAAGAAATTTTGCAATTTGCCAAAACTGAGCTGAATACTTGCACAATGCACATATGAGTTTAAGAGCAGTTGAGCAGCCTGTTGAAATTAAGCAGAAATAAACTATGGCATGTTGGATTAGGCAACTGTTAAGTTCCTTTTAATGCGAAAGTCGGATTTATTACATTTCATGTTTAAATCAAATAAGAAACTTGGCTTTACTTTATAAAATTTACTATGTTTGAAGAATAATTAGAATACTTTATGTTGGCAAGGGGATGGTTCAAGGAAATTCATTGAATGTAAACTTTAAAGTTGTTGTCTGAAAATTGCAAAGAACAAGTAGAAAAGTGTCAGTCAATTTAACCGACTTATACACACCTCATAGGTGTAAAAGGAATAAATATATATTGTTACCCTGATATAAAACAGACCTAAATAATTTTTTTAACAAATATTTTTGCACATCGAGATTTTTGTTTATTTTAACAAAACGCGTCAGTTAACAAAAAATTCTCAAAAATTATGCGTTAGGTCTTTTTATATTAGGGTATCGATATATACATTAGGCTGGGTCGCGATCCATGCAAATGGAAAAACAATTCCAGTCGCCCCAAAGAGAATAATGTTTGGACTGTTTAATGATGATTTGCAAAATATTTCGTTCCTAGACCAAGCCGTCTGTTAGCTAAACGCTCCTGAAAATCATGTTTTTCCGTATAATTTTTTTAAGTTGCATTTTGTCAAAAAAAAACTGAAAAAGCCTTGAAAGCACTTTTAATATAAATTTTGAGTCTTGTCTTAGAGTAACTTATTGGTCGAATTATTATAATTTTCAAGTGGTCGTATTTTATAAAATATAAATAGCTGCAGTCAATACCATTCGAATCACGCGTAATATATTCCTTCTATATATTATTCATAACACATTTTACAATTTATGAAATATGAAGTTTTAGCTGTCACTTCGAAAAACCCAAAAAATCAATCTAAAAGTACAATAATCAAAATTTATTTTGAGGTGCTTCCAAGGTTCTATTAAATATTTTGCATATCGTCATTAAAAATCCAATCTTTATTTCTGGGGGGTCACCGCTGCAATTTGTTTTCGTGACCCATCCTAATATACATACCCTCATCCATACATACCCTCATCCACAATTCGATCATCCGCTGGGACTAGAAAGGGCGTTGCTAATACTTCCAACTTCCTACATTGAAAAATATTTCCCCATTTATATAATTTTTTTGTTTCTTTCTTTTATCGCCAGCCAGAAAGACGGATGGACGAACATTTGAACCGAACAGCTTAAAAAGTCTTGACACGGAGTTCGTCCAAACATACTTAGGGCTTTAAGTCCTAAGATACGTTTGTTTGCAACAAATGGTAAAATTGCGTTTTCCAGCATACATTAGGCTGGGTCGCAGTACATACAAATAAAAAAATATTTTCCAGTCACCCCCCATGTAAATACGATTTGGATTATTTAGTGATGATTTGTAAAAGATTTCGACCCTAAGCCAAAATATTTGTAAGCAGCTCATGAAAACACCCCTAAAGATCATATTTTCCAGTGTAATTTTTTCATGTTGCATTTTTGTTCAATATATTTTTCTGGAATAATAGGCCCTTGTAAGTACTTTAAATATAAATTTTGATTCTTGTCTTAATAGTAACTTCTTGGTCGAATTTTTGGACGTTTATAGAATGTTTTTGTAGTTTTTCACAGTGACAAGTGAAAACTTTTTCATATTGTAAAATATAAATGGCTGCAATCAATACCTGTCGAATGATGCCTGAATGATGAAAATCGGAAAGAAATTGATGCCGCAGCGCTCATTTTTGTAAAAAGAGTTTGATACTTTTGGTTCTGAAAAATCTCCTTTATAAAATTATTTCACAAAAATGGAGCAGGTGACGTCATTATATTCATTATTATCCGATATTCATACTTAAGGCTTCACCCCAAAGGTTGATTCCTTCTATTTATTTTTCATAACACAAAATGTTTCGGAGAAATATCTAAACGTCCAATAATGCGACCAATGAGTTATTTTAAGACATGGATAAAAATTTATATTTAAAGTGCTTTCGAGGGTATATTAATTTAAAAAAAAAAAATTTTATAAAAAAAAATACACTGGAAAAAGAATTTTTAAGGAAGTTTTCAGACGACCCGAAATATTTTGCAGATCAACATAAAACAATTCAATCTTCATTTCTGGGTAATTTATTGTCGTGGCCCATCTTTGTATACACATACCCGCTTAATAAACCCTAAATTGGTATCATACTTTTATACTTCTTCTTTGGTTAAAAGAACCAAAAAACACTCATTTCACCTGACACATGGCCGTAAATAAGTCAATTGAAATTCCTCATACGCCACCATGAAATCTCAGAGCGATTTCCTCACTGCACTTTGCTGTGTGTAAACCCCAAGAATCACTTGAAGCCATTGGCCAAATGCCCAAACTGCCAATTTAATACTGAAAACGATGGAACGTGTCTTAGTGAGTATAGACAAGGCAACAGCAACCTCTACCTCTCATCCATTCATCCGCCCAACCTCTCGTAATTGAACAGAAATTCCTTATGTCCTATAAATGTGTTTATGTGGCAGCACCAACCTCATCTTGTGTACATTAGGTATTTGATAAGAGAATCATGATGTGACTTCACAACAAATTCCCTCTTCAATTCTTGCTCGAAGAACGTTTCTACCCCCATCATCAATACCTCAATTTTCTTGAAGAGAGAAGAAAAAAAAATAATGTTGAACTTTATTTCCAGTGAAAATTGATATGAAATGGCACGTATTAAATGTTGATACATTTTATTGGTTTTATATTTACTTAGCAGATTATACGATTAGAGAGTCATGTTTCACGCTCTTGGCTTTTTGTGCTCGTCAAATGAAATTATTTTTTATTAAATAGAAATTATGTAAATTTAATTATTGTTCCATAGAACATAGAATTTTATTATGAAATCGTTTACATGGGGAGTAGAAAATAACAATATGAAATTGTAGCAAAGGGAATGTTTCATTTATGTAATGTGACCATTGCACAATTGTACTATGGTAATTTTGTTCTTGACAGATTATCATTTCTCAGCTGCAGTTTCTTCAGTTTTACCGTAGGGTCTGGTAATTAGAAATGATTGCTGTGCCGGTAAAAAAATAAATAAATCTGCATTCTCTAAAGAGCTGTTCTAATTTAGTCGAAATTTCCTACTACCATAGCTGAAGTTTACCAGATGGGCTGATGAATACACTGTCCAACAGTCCATATTACACTTGAACCAGATGATATACATCTCTACCCATAGGTGAAATAGAGTTAATTGGCGTTTTTAGTTTTGCGCCTGTTGCTCCTTAAAAGGATTACAAAGTACCAAAGGATACAATTTTTCAAAAATTATTTTTTATACTTATTCCAAAATTATGGCACCGCTATAAATGTCAAATCAAAGAAGAGAATGTGTGCTAAAAGCACTTTAAATTTCAAGCTTCTATCTGTAGTAGATTAGTATTAAGAAAGTGTTGTTAAAGTGTTGTCTCTTAAAAAGCAAGACATGAATAAGCTAGAAAACTAAGGGGTAAACTTGAAATAGATGTTGATGCTGAACTAATACAGATAGAAGCATGATATTTGAAGAATTTTTAATAGACATTCTCCTCTTTAATTTGACACTAATACCGTTATTATAGGTTGGGAAAAATTATATAAAATTATTTTTATATTTTGAAAAAATTGTATCCTTTGAAATTTTGTAATCCTGTAAAGGAGTAACAGTAATATTCCATTTTGCCTATAGTTTTATACGTATTTCATTCAAGTGTAACGACTTTTTTATAAATTGTCGTACGGTGTTATCATGAAGTTGGAATTTATTTCAATAGCACGATTTTTAGTACTTCCGTTTCTTTGATCAAATTCATTTGTCAACATATTTAAAAAATAGATATTACTACCTTTTACTCTATCTACTTCCAATACTTTTCGCCACAGCCTAAAATTATAAAATTAATCAACTTTTTACTACTGGCTTTCATTCGAACTCCTGCACTGTAGGCTCTGACTATAATCAGGTCAATTTAAGTAATCAAATCGAACTTTGAATATTTTTGCGATTGACATTGAAAGTTTGCAATTTTTCCGGCTACTCTAAACTAACGAACGTCTAAACTTCACTCACTTTCCCCTCGTATCTAATAATAAACATTCCATTTCCCTCTGTACTTCGTTGCAAAGAGGAGGATAATATTGCCCCGGAGAACGGGGCAACATCATTATTTCATTGCATTTCAATGTGAAATAAACATTTCAAAAGAGGATGTAAATCAAAGAATTCCGAGGATTTATTTACACAACAGCTCGCAAATACAGCGCACAAACATTTTTAATAATGAAAACAAACTCCGAACGGAATTAAAAAAATTCCAATTAAAATACAATATTTATGCATCGTAATGCACTCTTGTGCGAGTGATGGCATAATCAGTGCGAATTGTCGTTATGTAAAGGAAAAATCATATTTAAATCCAATCGGAAATCATGTAAATACCCCGACAGGTCGTTTAAAGCCTCCCCACTAACTGTGTTGCATTAACATTAAAGTCTGTCAGATCTGCCACAGATTTCAATGCAACTGATTACATTTGCATTTAACCGTGAAATTGTGGTAATTTCATTGTAAAATGTAAAACAACAATGATTAAAGGAAATCATACACAGGCCAGAGCCATCATATCATTGTCATTCTCATCAACAAGCTTATGGTAGGAGTCTCAACACGGCTCATGTACGTATGATTGATATTAATTGATTAAAACTTCAGTAAATATCAATCATACGCCACTCCTTCCCTTTCATAACTTAATTGAGTGGCAATAATATGGCCGGAAGAATTTATCGCAAAATAGTTTAACAACATTTTATTGGGCCACAGTTTTGCGTACAACGCACAACAAAGGTCGGATGGAATTAATTCCTTCTTAATGACTCAAGTATCAATTAATATCACTTATACGTCGTGCTGTGACATTGCTAAAAAGTTAAATTGCTCAACGGGGGTATTTTCTTTTTCCGAAAAAAGGATTCCCACAAATAAGTTAAGTATGTCCTTAATGAATAAGTAGATTAAGACCCATAATTACCCCCACTCAAGTGCACCAATCAACTCAACAGCCATGGTTTCGTAAATATATCCTGTTAATACGTCATTATGGTTAATTGACCAATTTCATATGAAATCTGCAGAATGTCAATGAAGCCATTACGAAAACTTATTGTCATGCACATACTTATTGGAGTTTTTGTTCGAAAGGAATATTTCTGGTGAATGAGGTGGTTCATCGTTGTTGTCAATGTTACTGGTAGCAGGCGGAATCTTGTTAAACCCTTGAAATTAAAGCATCATAAAATTGAACTTTTAAGTCAAAGGTACTATCCTTGGGAACCTACGTTAGGAAAATGATGACGGATAATGTACCTATCATGTTGATAGGAAAATATTAAACAGAAACAGCGGGGTTATTTAGTGGCAGCACATGAAAAACTTTTTTCTGTCTTTCCACCTCTTAGCTATTTACATTATAAATCCCATTGTTGGCCATTTCGTGCCTGTCTCTTTGTCTGCCAGGCAATTTACCCATTTTACTTTCAGGCATACAAAAAGACAAAATGAAGCCTCATTTTATTAAAACGAATAACGAATTATCTAAATCAGCTGCCAATTATTTTGAGAGGATTTTAAATATCCCCAAAAAAGTTACCAGGAATCATTAAAAATAATACAAACCATTTTAAAAATGAATGAAATGATTTCCTTCCTTCAAATCCGTTTAATGGCTTCCGTTTAAGAATGTCTTTACTTTTGACATGAGCACGAATTTTATTAATCTTCCCCCTCACCCCCTTTCTATCAGCTAAGTTTTTTACACGTGTCTGTGTGTTTGCAAGAGGATTTCGATTTCAACGACACAATGGGAACGTGTTACCTGTTCATTGATTTGTAACAACAAATTGAAATTGCGAAATGGCTTCTCATGGATGCCAGAGCATAAAAGCCGAACAACAATACGGGGAACGATGATATTTGATATTCCGAGGAGGCTTTCGCCTTAAGACTTGCAAACGGTTTAAACCTCGGGGCATAGCAAAGTTGCAAATTGAATTTGAGAAACTGCAAAACATGAAATCCCTCAGCATACACCGCTTCGTTCGCAACTTAAATCAATTTAAGAATTCAAGTCAGTCTTCGTAATCCGCAGTAATACATTTGGGTAACCTTTCGCCTTTTTACTCTTAACCATAACCGTACACGTAATGTTTACGAGTTTCTCTGGAACTGCTTCACTGCTTTAAAAAATAATTCCTTATCATTCGTTGCGCTTTGTTCACTTCCCTTCTTTGTTTGCCTTGATATTTATGTAGTGCAAAATTACTTGTCATCCGTATTTCATGAAATTTTTCATCCGTGCTGAAGGATTGCTTCCGCGTACAAAACAACAACACATCGTATGTAAAACCTCAAAGGACCAATTGTACACATACTACCACGTATATGCATGAAATTATGGACTCAATCTGCGCTTTCACTTTCAAGGTAACAACACTAACGAAAAAAACACGATTTTCATCTGTCGGAAGGAAGCGGCACACAGGCAACGGAAAAGGAAAGGCGCAAGAAGGTGGAAGTAACACCTTAAACAAACATCAATCGCAGATGAGGGGGAAATGCAAAGGACAAGACACACACATGCCACACACAGCATTTTAAGAAAGTCTCCACTCTTTCGTCCTCATCTCACAGCATGAGGATGTTTGGAGGAAAAACTGAAAAATATTGTATAAATAATGCAGTTATTGTACGGGAAAAATATATAAGTAAAGGATAACGTATGGCGATATGTCCTTTTATGTGAATGAATTTCTTACGGCAAACTTCGTACATGACTTAATTGTTTTCCTGCTGTTTCGCAATGCTTTCATCTGTAATGATGTGATTATTTTGCTTACCTCAGCAAAAGACAACAAAGTAACGTTGAAGGAATTACTTTATCTCAAGTGAAAACATCAAAGGACCAAGTGAGCAGGAGTTAAAAGCACAACATCAGCAAATAAACCACTACGTAAATAAATATTGTTCAAAAAGCTTTAAGGAATTCACAGTCGAACTGTATATCAAAGTCTCAGGTTTCAACGGAGAGAAGAACATGAGTAAATCGGCTAAGAACTTTACGGCGATCAGGAATAGATATCTATGGGATTTATAGTTTAAAATAGGGAATGATTCAAAAAAAAAAAATAATGACAAATTCAGTATACATTCCATCCTATAAAGGATGAAAATGTGACTTGTCATTGCATTTGCATTTCCTATCTTGTCTGATTATATGCGTATTCAACCAACAGTCCCATTACTTCATCTGCTTCAATACTCTTCTGTATCTAAAGCATTTCATCATGGAAACGGTGGCATAGACGTTACATTAGTCCGTTATAAAATAAAATTTAATTTAAATTAACTTATTTCAAATTAGTTGCCAACACTGCAATCAAATTAAGCTTCAATAATATTACCATGGGAAACACTTGTGTAGCCATCGCCGCACAGTGGGATGGCTTCATACATTTGGTTGCAAAAACTATAAGGAATGCTACTCGAGTGATGAAACTTACCACCGAGCAATTAAGAAAAAATGCAATTAAGAAGCATGTAAAGTTTCCTCAAAATCAAATATAACTCAAAATGATTTTTTCATGCATTTTTTTATTTCTGTCCGCATGTATTGAAATTTTGCACAGAGTTTTTTCAGCGATTGTTGAAAGTTGCTGGGTTTTTGTGCAAAAATTTAAAGAATAGGAGGTCCACACAGCTAAATACCTTTTTCCAAGGAAAATATATAAATAAATTTGCCTTCTAGATAATATAGATGTAAAATTTTAAAACATCATGTCATTTGCAGTCTATAAAATATAGATGGTCTTGAGCCTGGACAATATCCCAATTCAAAACAAGTAAGGAAAGGCTAAAGTCGGCCTACTACTACTATATGATACCCTCTACTTTCTATTCGAATACAATTCAATTCGGTAAAAAAGTGAAAACGGAAAGAATTTTTTTATGTTTCCCAATCAGAGGCTGATATGATCTGGCCCAATTTGTCAAATCGAGAAGAATATTTGTATCGGGGCTATATATAAACATGGAATGAAGTGACCCACTTTCACTATAGGTTCTTCCAGTTCAAGTATAACGTGTTATGCTCAATTTGAAGAAATTCGGTGAAAATGTGTAGTTTCGGGGGTGAAAAGGTCAAGCCGAGAGCGAAATTTGAATGGGAGCTATATAGAAATCTGAACCGATCTAACATATTTTCACCAAAGGTGTTCCTATTTGAAATATAAGATGTTTTGGCAATTTTGAAGAAATCTGTTGTAATATATGGTATCTAGAGTGAAAAGAGTAAAATTGGGAGTAAAATCTCGCAACAATTGCGACCTGTACTCTGATTACAAGATTAGATGGACAGGCAGATGAACAGACGGACATTTCTAAATCGATTCACAAAATGTTGGAAAAGGCTTACCCCCTACGCTTAATAAATATTAAAAGTTCACAAAACACGTTTTTGTCTTAGGGTGATTCCACTGGAACGGGTGTGACAATTTTGCTTAAATATGTTTAAATATCTCTCATATTCATTGACTGAGATTTTTACTATACTGTCAATTGAAAACGGCAGTTTAATCTGGATATTATTGTAAATATAAATACGTCTTAGCGTTTTAAATATTGGAGATATACATCAAACTAGAGCGTAGCGGGTGTGACCTTAGCTTTGAAGAAAATCTTGAGGTTTTACTTATTTTCTTGAATTCGGAAATGTTCTTCCATTGCATACCTTTATTCATTTTTGCTTATAAAAAGAGTAGTTCATACACTTTCTTCTAAAGTTTACTTTACCGAAATCTATTAATGAATATAAGACATTTAAATTGTAACGGGCGTGACATTTTGACGGAAATCCTGGTACGACACCAGTCTATATCTGGAAAAGGAAATGATCAGACCTATTGTTGTCATTATTTTTCTGAAATATAATAAAAAAGTGTTATGAGAAGTATAAACATTACGAATGATTATCGGTGTTTTTTAAATCATAAATTGATTTTGAAATTTTGCCGAAAAACGGTCACTTTACGTGGAATCACCCCTTATTAATTATCCTTTTTTAAGAAAGCCAAATATTAATGACGCTATGATTTTTGATGTAAATGAAGTAATGCATTGGCTTTTATTATTTGTAATCAGTTAATGACTACTTTTTTCGCAGATTTTGAAGATCATCTAATGGCGAATTATTATTATGAAATAAAGTTGTATGTTTAAATAACGTACATGGATTAATGGGCGTCTGATCTTTCACCAATGCAAATGTTGAATATTAATGAAACTCACGGTATTAATTCGGCCATTCGCATTTATGTTTCTGGTCAATTGACATTTTGGAAGGAACCAAATAATGTGCCGGAAAAATAAAACAAATAAAAATCATATAATACAAGCTATACTATTCTAAATTACGCTTACATATGTACGTACCTTTAATTGCAGAAAATAAGCAATAACTTGGAATCGATGGCTTCTCTTGGTTCTCATCCAAGTAAATTTGGTGGCCAAGGGGTAATTTAACAGTTTTTTGAGAGCGTGTCTAATCTATCCAACTTTTTGATGTAATGTTCTCTGTATCATATCACAGTTTTTTTTGTTTTTATTGTTTACGATTTTTTTTTTCAATTTTGAAGGAAAGACAATTTAATTTCCTTGTTTACTTTGATATTTTTTGATATTTGTTCACACAGTTATTTTCCACAATTTCTCTAAAGTAGTTTTGTTTCAACACATTTACGAAAACTTTTAACTTTTTTGATGCCGCTTTGATTTCATTTCCAATTTGCGCGAAATACTGTAAAATCCAAGTAACTGAAAACGTTTGCCGAGTTTCCATCTGGAAATCTCCCTCCGAACTGTGTATAGGACTTCTCCTCTTACTATACAATAATATCGAGTGTTTAGTTTTTGTTTTTATTTTTGTAATAAAATTTAGTTTAGTTTGGTAAACGTCAAAAGAAAAATCGATTTAAAAAACACGTGACAACATCCTACATACTAAATATTAAGATGGGTCGCGAAAATAAATTACTGTGACCGCAGTAATGAAGATCCAGAAATGAAGATTGGATTGTTTAATGATGATTTGCAAAATATTTCAATGCTATAAACGTCCAATCATTCGACCAATAAGTTACTCTGACACAAGAATCTAAATTTATATTTAAAGTGTTTTAAGAGTCTATAATTTCAGGAAAAAAGTTGTCAAAAATTAAAGACAAAAAATGCACGTGAAAGCGTGATTTTTATGGATTCTTTCAATAGCGTTTAGCTCACAAACGCATGATCTAAGAACGAAATATTTTGTAGGGTGACTGGAAATTGTTTTTCCATTTGTGTAGACCGCGAACCAGCCTACTAAACATACTGTGTTATGGGGAAAGAATATATTCCTTTTGATCCCGTTACTTCATGTCTACGTCGTAATCATATATCCAAGTTTGCAAAAAACAGTACCGCTCCAGTACTGTTTTTATTGCATCACAGCCTGAGTAGATACGAGTACTCAAGTACGATTGCCTTTTTTCATTACAGCAAACTTTTATCTGAAGTAAGATTGAATGAAAATTATATTTACAAACACATGACACAACTTTATTAAAAAGCCTCCTTGAAATTCAAGCTTTTTGACAAACATTCAACACTACAACATTTAGGTCAAACTCTGAATGAAATCATGAAACCAAAGGATGGACTGGTGAAAAGCACATGGATGTAACTATCAAATAAATTGAGGGTTGGGAATATTATAAAAAAACTAAAATTGTTTTTACCGTATTTCATACAGCAAAATTGAAAATTAAAAAAAATTGTTGATACTTTTGTATTGCGAGAGAAGAGCAACACGCATATATGTGTCACAGTGTTGACAGTTTAGGGGTTTCCCCTATATTAATATGTTTTTTATGGTTTACTGGATAGAATTTGTTAAAACTAAGTTATTAAAATTTTATTTTTTTGAGAATTTAAATTTTGGGGGATTTTTATTTGTAATGGGATTGAGATGATTCACACTAACAACAAAAGGAACCACCTGATAGATAGCTGTAAATCAAACGGATAAAACTATCAAATAAATTTAGGGTTGGGGATATTATCAAAAAAAAAAAAATAAAATTATGTTTATCGATTTTCATGCAAAATAATTAACATTTTGAAACTTTGATACTTTTGTATTGCGAGAGAAGCACAAGAGAAAAGCAGCACATATGTACGTATGTGTCACAGTGTTGCCAGTTTAGGGGTTTCTCACTATATTTATATGTTTTTATGGTTTACTGGATATAATTTGTTAAAGCTTACTACGTATTAAAATTTTTTTTTTGAGAATATGATTTTTAGGAATTTCTACTTGTAATGGGAATGAGATGATTCACACTAACAACCAATGGAACCACCAGATGGACTGCTGAAAAGCAAACGGATGTAACTATCAAATACATTTGGGGATGGGGATATTCTCAAAAAAGCTAAATGTATTTTTATTAAAAATATCAATTGGTTGATACTTTTGTATTGCAGTTAATTTTCTATATGTAAATATATTTATGTATATGTATAAACTTACATGGATCATTATGATTTTCTAAAAATCGAAAATGCAAGAACGTATAAGTATGCTTGTACTTGTGCCTAAGGAAATCGTCGTGGTAACTTTAACCCTACTTCGACACTAGCAGATAAGTCATTTTTCCTTGTGAACACTGATACATGTATGTGTGTGTAAATGTTACAAACAAAATGAGAAACAAAACGAACACAACCATCTGTATCAGGAAAAACAAATAGAAACTAAAAGAAATAAAACTTTGGTAAGAAAATGTAGGTACTTGTGAATGAAATGTGAAGTGATTCCAAGAAAGGTGAATCACCTGGCACAGGAGGAGATGCCATACTATGAGAAGTGTTTACTTTAAAAATATACATAATAATTGCACAGTGCATATGGGGCATGCCCCATATAACTTGATTGGGGTTTAGCAGAGCCAACATATTCACAATCTCTGCTGCCGCCTCAAATTGAAAGCAATTCATCACTGTTCCGCCGAGTTTCTGTTTCTGTCGCCGGGCTACGTTGACATTTCTCACTTGGAATGCTTCTCGTACATGTTTACGGATGTTTTTATTTGCATAACTCTTAACGCATAAGTGGCAGCGTCTATAATTCTCCGTTTATTATTTATAAACAACAGCAAAATGTTGCACAAATGCTTCTATGCACACATACACATTCATATATGTATATGTATAGTCTCTCAAAAATAAAGCAAGAACACATATGATCCAACAACATGTGGATGCAGTTGCGCTTATCAATCATCCGGTGACAAATGATTGACACATAATATAAACTATGCTCTCTCTCCGTCAAGGGGGTATGGGGGCGGAGAGTAATTGTCATAGGAAACCCCTGTGTGTGTGTGTGCTTGCAATGTGTGCTTCGTGCATCATGCAACATGCAGAGAAGGCAGCAACACATTTGTTAGCCACGACTAGAGGGATGACGGAATACAGTGGAGTGATGGGTTGTCCAGTGGATGTACTGTTTCTCGTACATTATTAGAGGTAGGGGGGAATTGTCCATTAAATGCTGATTGATATCTTTATTATTTGAAAAGGGAATATTGTCAATAGTGATTGCAACATTTTGTGTACTTTTGAAATCAAAATCACGTCAAATCACACACACCCTTTATCGCAGTTCCAACAATAGATCTGATGAAACAAAACCAGAACTTTCTACAGGTTTAAAAAAAAAGAAGTCTATTCCGAGAGACAACAACGAATATCGTCATCAGTTCTCAACATCGACAACAACAAAAACAAAAACCATGCCTCATGAACATGGACATGTTATCCTGCTCAATTCAACGTTATGTCTCGAAGCTCCTTTCAGATATGCAAATAAACTGAATCTATTACCAGATGATATGACCACTCAACGGGATATATGCGTGTGCTTGGAAGGAAACTAACTGCGTCATCCACATTAAATAAGATGTAACTTTAAAAGCGTTTTCCATCATTATTGTGAATGATTTCATCATCACATTCCATTTCAGCTACAGAGACCGATTTCAAGCAAAAAAAAAACCGTTTGACAAAACAGGACAATGGAATGTTAGAAAGAGGATTGGGGAAGGGGCGAAAAAGTGCCAGAATATAATAAAATTTCTTTATTACACGTTTTATAGAAATCCAACATAAACCACAGTTATTAAATTCTTTTGCTACTTCCGCAAACCAACGAAACAGTTCTCAAAGGGGGAAAAAGCTGGCCACAGGGACAGCTGCGCAGAGCTGTAGCAGATGGAATTGTTTGCGTTCCTGCTTATTGTTGTGTTTATGGTCGATGTCTGTTGAAAGACTTACTTGTCTATTTTTGGGGATTTTATTACACATTTTTTATTTTTCTTTTTTTACATTTTTCTCATGGAACATCACGAATAAAAGTTTCTGCAGGGATACTTTTAGGATTGCTGAGGCAGAAAATATCATTAAAATTATTTTTCTTTTCAAGGACTGGAAATCAAGAGGAAGAGAGAGTTGTTAACAAAAACTACAAAATTCGTTCAGTTGTTTATGAATATATATTTTGTATTATTTTCAATAATAGAACTCGATATAATGCAGTTGGCTTGATATAATATTAAATAAGGATATAAGAGGGATTAATGAAAAATAGTTTGAATATTTAAACCACCAATCGCTGAACCGACAGTCGGACTGACAAGGCTCATATGGCTCATGGAAATAATTTGTTCAGCCCCACAGTGGTTTCAAATCGATTTTTTATGGAATTAATTTTGTAACTATTGAAGGAAAAAGATATCTTGAAACAAACATTTCATTACCAAAACAACGATTTCCTTCGTCAGAAGAAATTACTTGATCGAATAGCTGAAATTCGAATGTATTACATTCCAAAACTCATACAAAAACTCAATCGTTCACTAATGAAACAATACAAAACCTAACACATAAAGTAGATCGTAGATTTTTACTAAAATTTTCAAAACAACGACTATAACATATTTAGTAGTAGGGGATTCCAAGCACCTCTATATAGAAATAGGCTTTAATATTATCTAGTTTATCCAGTTTATGTTGTATATTTTTGTTAGTCACAAAGGATATATACATTCCTGCCCAGCAGTTTAGAATATTAAATATATTTACAAGATCAACATATATATTATATTTTGTCATCATTCTGACAAAATATAATATTTTTTGCTAAGAGATAGTAACGAAAAAAATACCATTGCACAGTGTTACTCAAACATTTTATATTAATTCAATTTGGCTCCGATTGGTCCACCTTTCATTTGTGGGTTAAACACCTCCAACTTTATGTAAATAAAACTCCATTTGTGTCACATAAATACCTAGAGACTTCCACCTATGCCCTAAAGTTAACAAAAGTAAATCTTATCATTGTGTGGGTTGGTGCTTTCATTTGATTGCATCGCCTTAGCCCACTCTCTGTTAAAAAGCCAACTGAGAAAAAGCTTTCTGTTATTATCACTGCACTTTCAATTGAGTAACATTTGCACTCTCTCTCTCGCTCGATGTTAAGCTAACAGAGCTCTCTTGCATGGCCAAACTATTGGAAAACTGTTAACCATGGACATAATTTGTTTTTTTTATTGTGTTTGCATCTGCTGCTGCTACTGTCGTCTGTCACTCAGCTTATATTGGCAACACTTTGCCATGCAACAAATTGATAAACAAAAAACAAACGAAAATCTAAAGACAATTATTTGTTGGCAAACAAAAGGATACAAAATGCATGCTGTCGAAATACGGATGAAAGTGATGGTCCATTGAGTAAACACGACTATAAAAGGTTTTTTGGCCAAATGCTTAATTGACCACAAATATTTGTCGTTGGTTCTTATTCTGAATGAAAGCTATACAAATTTGTCCTTTTAATTGTTATTGAGTGAATTGTTAAAATTGTTGTTGGAAAAGTTTTTTTTATTGTTTTTGCGGACATATCTTAGTCCTTTTCACACATACTCGTTTACACAATTCCGAATATTTTTGCCACATTTTTTAGACAAACATAAAAATAATAAAGAAGTTTAACGACAATTACTTGTTGGCAAACAAAAGTTTAAGACAATTAAGACTGTTTCACTTGGACAAGTCGACTTGCGGATATTTGTATATTGAAAAGAGTTGTCTTCCACTCACCTATCTATTACCTGTGCAAAACTCCCACATCTGGGAAATCTTGCTAGAAGGGATGTGGTAATTTGGTCAATCTCTAAAACGCCAAATATCAAATACATTCCTTGAATTTAATTATCTTTTCTCTAAATGTTAGCGAATGGGTCTGAAATCTTAAGATACTCCATCGAAGAGTTATACTTTTCGTCCATATCAATGTAACAAATATGCTCAGATTTGGACAACCATTTAATTGACCACATTTTTTTTTGACAGAGAATGAGAGCGGGTAAACGAAATTTCAAATTTTCCTTTCACATTACTATTGACTAAAATTGTTGGGAAATTTTGTTATTCAATGTTGTTTCACAACCAAATGGGAAAAGTTATTATTATTAGTACTGCAATTATAGCAACTGTTATTTTCTTTTTTTTTTGCAAAAAAATTGCATGGACAAACTTATGAATATCCCTATCAAAGTTGTTGTTTGCAATATTCATAATTTACTAGAATTTCAATTGCATTCGTAATTGTTTGGAAAATAGTATCTAACTTTGTTTCCGCCTACAGCAGTTGTTCGATATTTTTCCATATATCGTAATGTTGAAAATTTAATTAAACTTTTGCCTAGTTTATTACCATGGTCATGGCATATGATGAGGATGCTCTGATGTTACACTGCTGTTGTGTATGTTACCCCATTTAATTGCTCCTTATTTATAATGAATTTATATGAATTGATATTCATGTTTATATTACCTGATTGCAATCTTTATATTTTATATGACCTCTTATTTTACTGGCTCAGTGTTTCTTCCTGGCCACGTTGTCTTTTTGGCCATTCTCCTCTATGACGGACTGCTTGCCTGCCAGTCAGTCAGTCGGCCATTAATAACGTCATCGTTGATTCGAATTCATTAATCATTATGACTTTAATGATGGCTGCTGGTCCATACACATCGTGCACCGACACAAACATGCAAACATTCACACACCCACACGTGCTGGCTGGCTAAGCGCACACGGTGCTTCATGCTATGTGGAGCTCGACAACAATAAATACGAGGTCAAGTTCAAAAGTTTTTTCAAGAATGAATATTTCAATCTTAACTGTTGACACTATCATGGATTGATGCCAATGCAAACATATTATGTTGGTCATAAGCCATATGCAATCTCAATGCACCATTTGAATTATTTTGTAATGTCAAAATTGATGACGAATTCTAAAGTGTCCAATGGAAAATTGGAAATATAGCACTGGATCAAACTTACATAGACATTGTTCGGTGATCGGACATCAAATGAAAACACAACATAAGAAATTTATATGGCGGTATGTAGGGTAATCTGTTGATTTTCTAAGACCACTGTAAGTAACTTTTTTATTAAAAAAAAATAAATACATACTTAAATACAAAAGACGCAGACCTTATCAGATGTAGACATCATCAATTGTCATTAGACTCAAAATTGATGTCGGAGTCAGAATTGACCTTGGTATCAAAATTGACGATGGAGTCAAAATTGAAGTGGGAGACAAAATTGACTCGTAGCCAAAATGTACATCGAAGTCAAAATTAACGTAGGCATAATAATAACCTAAATTGACGTCGAAGTCAAAATTGAGGTGGGAGTCAAAATTGAATTTGCAGCCAAATTTGACATTGAAGTCAAAATTGAAGTAGGAGACAAAATTTACTCGGTGTCGAAATGTATATCGCAGTCAAAATGTACGTAGGAGTCAAAATTGGGGTAGACATAACAATACTGGAAATTGACTTCGAAGTCAGAGTCTAAATTGACTTGGAGTTAAAATGTACGTAGGAGTCAAAGTTGGCGTAGACATAACAACAGTGGAAATTGACTTCGAAGTCAGAGTCTATTTAGACTTGGGGTCGAAATGTGCATCGGAGTCAAAATTGACGTCTATGTTTAAATTTTCATCCAAGTGAAATTTGACGTCGGAGTCAAAATTGACACCAGAGTCGAACATTGACGTCGCAGTCAAAAACGACGTCATAGTCAAATATTGACGTCGGAGTATAAATTGACTTGGAGTCAAAATGTACGTAGCAGTCAAAGCTGGCGTAGACATAACAATAGTGAAGTTGACTTCGAAGTCAGAGTCTAATTAGACTTGGGGTCAAAATGTGCATCGGAGTCAAAATGACGTCTATGTTACAATTTTCATCGAAGAGAAATTTGATGTCGGAGTCAAATATTGTCGTCGGAGTCAAAATTAATATCAGTCAAATATTGACGTCGGAATCAAAATCAACATCAGAGTCAAATATTGACGTCGGAGTAAAAATTGGCATTAGAATCAAATATTGACGTCGTAGTCAAAATTGACATCAGAATCAAATATTGACGTCGGAGTCAAAATCGACGTCAGAGTCAAATATTGACGTCGGAGTCAAAACTGACATCAGATTCAAATATTGACGTCGGAGTCAAAATTTAAATCAGAGTCAAATATTGACGTCGAAGTCAAAATTAGACAATGGTATGAAATTTTTTCTCTCAAATAGAAAAACCAAAATTTCATTATTATCATATAGATAGGCGCAAGGTCACTGAAATTAAAAAAAGACTTTAAGTTTATATATTTATTGTCCGATATTTATTCATCTTCAGGGACATTGTTAGTCCAAATTCCGTGCGATAAATAAATTTAAAAATGTCTGTTTAATTATCAAGGACCTTGAGTCTAACTAAAATATACACAATTAACATTATAAGGTTAATAGCTTAACAACTGAAACAAAAATCAAAGTAAACTTTAGAAGATTCATTTAATTAAAAAGTTTTACATGACTCAGATTTATTTGAAAATCTGAAGGAAGATTATTTTTCAAAAAATATTTTATACGTGTCTTTGCAAAAAAATAAAATTTTATAGGCATTACAATTTCCACAATCTGAAAAATCTTACTGACAAATGTATATTCAAATCCTAGAATTTCGCAATTGGTTTAAACAATTTTAATGTTATATAACTTGTTTGAAATGTCTTCAGGATTACTTGAATCCTATTGAATAATTTGTGTCCATTCGTCAACATTTAATTACTTTAATTTTGATCTGGATTTTTAAAAATAATTACATGAATATGTTTTCCAAAATCCACATTAAAAATCAACATAACCTTATAAACAAAATATATAATATAACAAATTAAAACATCATATTTTAAGAATTTGTAAATGTTTCTGACTAATATTAAACTTTGATTTGTTTTATTGTCGCAAAATATTTCGGCTTTATTTTATATATTCGTGAGCTAGCCAGATTTTTACGATTTTATTGCAATTGTTGAAACATTTTTATAAAATCCGCAATAAAATCCACATCTTGGTCAGATTTATGTTTTCAAGGACCCGCTGTTTATGTTTAGGGTATTAGCATGACATATGTTATTGATGTATTTCTCATTGAATAACTCAAGGTGTGTATGTATATATAATGCATTAAATGTATATTATCATTCACCAGTCAACTTCAGCAACGACCCTCGATCCGATTCGCCCAAGACCACTTCGTGCAAGATAAAGTAAACACGTCTAAGTTTCTGATATTGTGTGTGAGTGTAGATGTGATATTAAATGGAATATGGCTCATCATCTCTCTCTGATGCTGCACTAAAAAAATAATTTTCTGTATAAACAAAAACCCAACACACAACAAATCGAGTGCGAAAAACTAAACATGAAAATCCTAACCTGCCCCCACCTACTTAAAGCATGCATGAGTTTTTTTATTTTTTTTTTTCGTTACTTACGCCACGAATAGAAAGCAAACAGTGGCCAATGACTGCAACAGCTGTGGCGGGTGTGTGATTGTTGCGGGCATTTCACACTCTTTTTGTCCAACAATCCCTTCACACTCCTGTTTTTTGTTGCTTTGTCTATGTGGAGATATTGCTTTGCTGCTTTTTATATTTTATAAAAGGGATGTCTGTCAAAAACACGGTTAACCGGTTTCATCGCCTGAACCTTTGGGATTTTTTTTATCTCACTCAAGTTAACACTAAATATTACCTCGCTCGACACAGTATTTCTCATTGTTATAGTCTATTTATCAGGGGCCTGCAGTAGACATTTGTACATCTATATACACTATAGCGGCTGAGAAATGGATGCCTTAAATTGACAAGAATATTATGAACTTACATAAATTGGATAGATTGATCAACATTTAAAGTTTTTAATATTTTTTTGTAACCAAAAACAAATTTTAACGAATTTTTTAATTTCTACGAAAAAGTGGAATTCACAAACCCTCATAATTACCTCATTTTTTGAGTTGAAGTTTCATTTATGTTTAGATTTTCATAAGATTCTCTTCAAAAGCCGATAACCGATATTATGCAAAATTTGCGGTCTCAATATCCCGACACTATATGACTCTGTGGAACGGATGGGGATGCACTTGTGTGAATTTTGGTTAGCATATATTTAGACCACATTAATGTGGCTTTAAGTAGAAAAGTATGCACGACCAGCAGCATCAGCAGCTACTGCTTCTTCATCCCGTAAACAATTATTTTGTGAAAAAAAATCCCCAACATCAGCTCAATTGTAAACATTATAGTTTCATGTGGAATGGAGTGTGCAAGAGTATGGGAGGAGGGAAGAAAAGTGAAAAACAAAAATACTTAAACTTAAATTACGAAAGCATATTGTTCTCGTACCATAATGATGGCGCTTACGACAATGAAGATGACGAACAGGATAATGATGCTGATGATGATGGCGATGTTTGGAGTATGCTGCTGATGACGCCGAAACCATCGATGGCAAACTGTTGCTGGAGCTGCTGCTTGTCTTCGCCAGCAACTTTGGCCCAACCTCAAAACAAAAATCAAGTGCAAACGAAAAAGAAAATCGAGAGAATAGCACAAAGATACGTAAACTTTTGCTCATTATTATTTTTTTGGCACATTAAACACTGCTTAGTGTACAAAAAGAAATACACTCGCCATAATAAAATGCAATTAGTCAGGCGGGTCTTTTTATGGCGAGAGAATGCATCAAGAGTAGGGGCGTTTTTTGTTTGGTGCGCTCATAAAATATTTCCAAGAAGTTTATTAACCCTTCGCTTAAATGAAACTGTCATTGTGTGACAGATGGTCAAATGGCAGTTCTGTCCTGGACAGCAGATCCTTTTTTTGTGGTAGCTATGGGAATTGGCAAGGAGCCAAACTGAAATGAATGATTCTGCATAAAAAGGAATGGCACGAATGCAGCGAAAATATTTTTTTGGTTTTCAGATAGTAAATGAATACACTGTGTGTCTCACACTTTAATAAAAATGTCTGCTATTGATTCTCAAGGACCACAAATTTAAAGACTTTTCTCACAAGATAAGGAGTAATGACAACTATTCATAAAAAGCTGCAACATATTCTTTTATATACGAATCACAACAAATATTAGTTTTTTAGTATTTAAGTGGAATACCCCCATAAGAGGGACGAACTGTAGATACCCTTCACCATGGATTGCATTCCACAGAAGCTATCGATTTTCGTAGAAGTGTAGTAACATTACAGGAAAATGTTAATTTTTTAATATAGCCAAACCAAAACAAATAAAAATATTGAAAAATATTTTATAAATAAATATAATATTTGTATTATTTCAAACCACGCTTATAAAGCATGACTACCAATACGTTTATACAGGGTTTTCCAACATGAGGTGTTATTTTGAATCACCCGGTATTTCGGTACATTTCATTTACATTTCTTTGACATTTGACAAGTATAAACTACGCCATTACTAAAAATGGAACGATACACGCTTCAACAACGCACTGAAATTATTAAAATTCATGAATTAAAATGATCCGGAATTCCATCGAAAAATCGTCTTGACTGATGAGGCCCATTTCCACCTCAGTGGCTACGTCAACAAGCAAAATTGTCGCATCTGGGGCTCGGAAAACCCAACAGTTATTGTTGAGAAGCCTCTCCATCCTCATCGTGTGACTGTTTGGTGCGTTTTATGGTCCGGCGAGGTCATTGAACCTTACTTTTTCGAAAATGAGGTTGGATCAATAGTTACGGTGAATGGATTGCGCTATCGAGAGATGATTTTTTATGGTCGGAGTTGGATGGTATTGATCTGGACAACGTTTACTTTCAACAAGACAGCGCTACGTGCTACATAAGCAACGACACCGTTGCTCTTTAACGGAAAAGTTTCCCGACCGTGTTATCTCTCGAGAAGGTGATCACAATTGGCCACCGAGATCATGTGATTTAACACCTTGCGACTTCTTCCTGGGGCCACGTGAAAGATAAGGTTTACGCCAACTGCCTAGCGTCGATGCAAGACCTCAAAGATAGAATTCGTGAGGCTATCGAGGACATAGGGCAGCCACTTTGCGATTTGGTTATTGAAACTATATTTAGGGGTTAATTTATTTTGATTACATTTGAGCACAATTTTATTATAATATTCCAGGTATAAGAGGCACATTGTCAGCATAATAGAAAAAGTGAACAGCGCTAAATCAATCTTCGGCGATTTCATCTCAATGAAATACGATCCAAATTTTTTTCAGGAGTTATTTAATTTTAAATTTGGTGATTATATCATATTGAAATAACGCGCAAATGATTATAATTATATTATTACCCCTAAATATGTTTTTGGTTTTCGGCATTACTTTATCTTTATTGGAGTTTATTTCATTTTGAAAAAATATTATGCAAAAGGTTTCCTGCGTTACCGGTCTTCGGGCCGTCTTAAAGATTTTCTCCTCTGGGGCTACGCAGAGTAAAGTTAATTTGGAGGTTATTTCATTTCCTTGGTTGGAAATTCATTTTTACTCTGGGGGTAATTTCATTATGAGATAACATCCACGTCTTTGGAGTTTCCTTCATTTTTATCTTTCATATATTTTGGGATTTATTCCTTTTTGGGTGTTATTCAACTTGATTTTGGACTTATTACATTTCTTCGTTTGGGATTTTCTCCCCAGAGGAGAAAATTTTTAAAGATAAGGATCATAAATACCAAATACCATTATGACAGACGAAATTAGTTTGGGACTTAATTCATCTTTTTTTTTGGAAAATAAAATTTTATGAAATAAGTCGCAAAGAATACATGAAAAAAGTTAAAATAATCCCAAAAAATTGTAAGCTATTTCATATGAAAAAATTATGGACATTTTGGGATTTTTTCATTTTATTTAGGGATCTTTAACTAACTTAACCCATTTTGACCCAGTGTTCGATTAATGGAACAGTAAATAGTAAGAAACAGCGAAAAATTAAATTTTTTGGCTTTAATGGGTTATTAACATTTAACGTAACTTTTAATTATATTGAGAATACCAAAATATTTTCTTGTCATGTGATTCATGACTTCATGGGAATGTTTGTGTCAGAAATGTTTCAGAATCCTGGTAGAAGAAAGTTAAATATAAGCAATTGCAACCGCGAATTTTGGATTTTTCAACTATTGCAGCGATTTACGCGACTGACTACATAAAGAGTGATTTTTTTGAGGTTAGGATTTTCATGCATTAGTATTTGACAGATCACGTGGGATTTCAGACATGGTGTCAATGAGAAAGATGCTCAGTATGCTTTGACATTTCATCATGAATCGTCTTACAAACGAACAACGCTTGCAAATTTTTGAATTTTATTATCAAAATGCGTGCTCTGTTAAGAAAGTTCATTGCGCGCTTCCATTTTATGGTCAGTTTAATCGACCCACTGAAGCGGCTATTCGGGCTATTGTGACTAAATTTCGCACCAAATTTACATTGTTGGACATTAAACCACCAACACGCTTACGTAGAGTGCGAACTGAAGAAAATATCGCAGCTGTATCGGCCAGTGTTAATGATGACCACCAATTTTCGATTCGTCGCCGTTCGCACCAATTGGGTCTCTGTTACTCAAAAACGTGGAAATGCCAAAATTGGACTAAGCGGATGGACCACCTAAGACGCAGCCGCGGTCAACATTTAAATGAAATTATCTTCAAAAAGTAAATGTCATGGACCAATCTAACGTTTCAAATAAAGAACCGATGAGATTTTGCAAATTTTATGCGTTTTTTTTAAAAAAAAGTTATCAAGCTCTTAAAATATCACCCTGTATATTTTGCAAGCGACATTGGTTAATTAATTGGTTAATAAACAAACAAAAGTTCAGCCGGATCCATTGGCTAGACCGTGAGAAAATCAAAAAAACAAAAGTGTCCTGCGTGAAAATCATTTTAGCCATATTTCCCGCGGAAAGGAAAATTTTCCAAAAAATATCCCTACTGTAATATACACTTTTTGTAAAAAATTTGGAAAAGGGAATAAAAATGGTACCAATCTGACGGATGAAACTGGAATCTTTAAATTCGCTGTGTACATCACAGAAAATGCGTTTTCTATACAACATTGCCAAGATTCCATGAAAAACGTTATCGAGTTTACAATAAATCTTATTTATATATTTGGGTATAAATGGCTATGTACTTACTTCAACATTCATAGTGCTCAATTTTAAACATGCAAAAGTGGCTATGAACCATAAAATCGCGAATAATAAGATATTTCGAAAAGTTTTTAATCGTAGCAATTTGTAATCCTTTTTAGATTAAACTGTGGAAGAATGATTAATAATTACTCTTAAAATTAAGGAGAAAAGCAGTTTTTTCACTCTCCTGAAATGATGTGTTTTTTTTTCATAAGCCCTCGATTTGAAAAAAGTTAAAATAATCCCAAACAAGTAAGAAGGCGTTAAGTTCGGCCGTGCCGAATCTTATATACCCTCCACCACGGAGTGCATTCCACAGTATTACCAGTAGATTAAAGAATGTCGAGGGAATGCGAATTGCAAATATCAAGTAAATACAAGCTAATATGTTCAAAAAACATGCTGAAATACTCTAAATATTAGGGGTATTTTCAGTACTTGTGAGGGAAAAATTTTTCCCTCTGGACCGATTTCGTCCACTTTCAATCCCAAGCGATCTACAACCATAAGACACATTTAGGAAAAATTTGAACCTTCTAGCTCATTTCGTTCGGCCGCTATCGTGCTTTCAACAGACAGACGGACAGACGGACAGACGGACAGACGGACAGACGGACATGGCTATATCGTCTTAGAATTTTACCACGACCCAGAATATATATACTTTATGGGGTCTCCGATAAATATTTCAAGGTGTTACAAACGGAATGACAAAGTGAATATACCCCCATCCTGGAGGTGGAGGGTATAAAAATAAAGCTTTTTCATATGAACTAATATTAAACAATTTATGGACATTTTCGATTTTTTTTCATTTTATTTAGAGATCATACTTAATTTGGGAATTATTTCATAGAGCCACGATCTCGGGAAGGATAAGATAACTGTATCAACAGAGAAATAAAAAAACGTTATTTAAAAATTTTAAAAATGGTATTTCTTTGATTTAATATCAATTATTATTGTTATTTTATTATTTCATTTACAACTGTAGATTGGAGGTTTATTTAAGAAATAAGGTGCAAATATTGGATATTATTACTTTTTATTTTTTAACTTTTATGTTTACTTCCGTCTAACTGAGCGTTTTTAATTTCTTCTGTGGTTGTTATTTTGCCGAAGGCTATATAAAATTGTTTCTTTGTCAAATATTTTTTATCATTATCTCACATTAGCATTTACAAAAATTTTTCGGTATATTACATATTATTGTTTCTTGCTGTTATTATTTATACTATGTTGGACTTTTTTTCATTTTCAGCCATGGATTGGAGGTTTTTTATGTAATAAAATCCCAAATATTTAATGTTATTGAGTTTCTAAATTCCGATTAAATTCCTTCTGATTGAGTATTTTTTGGCTATTTCCACCAAACCTACATATTTTTTTTTTTAATTTTTCATTGTCAAATATTTTTATCATAATCTCATTGACAGCAATTTTCGTGTACATTGCACACATGTCCTTCATCATCATAACACCTCAATATCATATTTAAAAAAACCGGTAATTCCACAAATAGAATTCCAGGTCTATTTCTGTATCACGCATGCATGATCCAGTGTTTGCACAATTTTCCAATTTTTTTTCCCGGTGACTTTTTAAATTCCATTCGAAGCTTGCATATAACACGATTGTCACGTTTTCAGCACAGTCGTAGGGCAAATATTCACACACAATTTAAACTCGCAATACAATTTCATATTTTTATCTACCGCAATATGTACAGTAGAGAGGCTCGCAAAAATACCATATATAACTAAAATGATACCACATAGCTTTCAAACAATTTAACTCACGAACATTAACAAAATTAATCGGCAAATTGTGAAAAAACATAACAAAGCCTTATACCAATTTTTGTGTGAATGCTGACCCACCTGTAGGTACGTTGATTTCCACTCAGATTCTCATCTGTGTTATATCAAAAAATTATTGGTCTGTCTGTATGTATGGATGTTGTCATACAAACAAAACATTATTGGCACGTTTGGCTCTTATAATCCCACACAGACAGTCAGAACACAGTATAGCACATTGACACAGAAGCCGCTGTCGTCGCCCTTGGGTCACATCCACTGACACCGGCACGCGCCGCCATTCAGACATGTCGTGCGCAGATAGTAACAAAATATGAATGGGTTACATACATCTGTTGTAAATAAAATACGTGATCTTCGCATTTGTCACTTTTTTGAAGAAAATGTGACTAAACCTCTCGAAATTGTTTAGATATTTTGAAATGAATAAATAATGAATGGATTTCAATTCTAGAATTCAATTTTGATGGAATTTTCATATCAAATGGGATGAGATAGTTTGAAAAGCAAATTTAAAAACTGAACAAAAATTAATCATAATAATGTTAAAAAGTTATTATTTTCTAATTAAAAATGTAATAAATTTCGATATTAATTTAAATTTATAATTTGTTATTATACACCATTTTTGGTTAAAAAG
This sequence comes from Polietes domitor, assembly GCA_947397865.1. Classification (NCBI taxonomy): domain Eukaryota; kingdom Metazoa; phylum Arthropoda; class Insecta; order Diptera; family Muscidae; genus Polietes; species Polietes domitor. The sequence goes on along the minus strand of OX377621.1, from coordinate 173,624,692 downwards.
TCCTGTCCTCGCAGGGTACATTACAAAATTTTACTTAATTGATAAACGTGTTGTCAAATGCAAAAATTCGACAGGAAAACTTTATGCCCAGAGCGAGCTAAGAACTAATCCACAATGAAGTATTAAATTGGAATTACAGTGAGTTCATTGACTCGCCTGTAACTTCTGAAATACTTGTCCGATATTAATGTACACCCTGTTTTAAATGTAATTTTAATTAAATTAATTAATTAAAATATTTTTTAAGTGGAACGGTATTTGTTTTAAAATTTTAACCATTTTATTTTATTCTATAAACAATGAAAAATATAAGAAAAAATAGTTAATGGGAAAATTAAAAAAAATGTGTAGTGTGGTGTAATCGCATCATCAAACAAAACTAAACAAGAAAATCAATCATAACCCCAGAAAAAATATTCATGCTGACGCCGAAAACCGGGAACGCTTTCAACCTTTGTAGTCATAATCCAGAGCAAGAAATCATTAAGATCAGTCAAATGCTTAATATTAAAATTTTTCTTTTTCTCATAGTAATAATATTCAATATTGAGAAACACTTTATGTTGTGGATGATACCAACAATTCGTGTAGGCTTTACTTTTATTTTTGGGTTGATGGTCCCACCAGATTTCCCTGGTCGCTCATTAAACAGAATTAATCAACCAAAAAACAATTAAATTATTAGATGAGGAGTCGCTTAGCTACGTTTTAATTGAATTCAGTTCTTCGAACAACATTCTCACATCTTTACAAATTTTCGCATTTCTTTGTTGGATAACAATTTGCTTTATTAAAATATTCGGTGACATCATAAATGACCATTTTCTGGGGATACTTGGCTAATTTTGGCTAACAATGTGCTGCCAATTATTGGCTCACAAATGCCCTAATGAAGTCTGCAGCCATAATTATAATTAACAGCCACATATTAACCATCTATGTATGTATTCACTTCTATGAAACTGGGTATGTGTAAGTAAGTGAGAAGGATATAAAACCCACTCAAGTCAGGCTGCTTGTCGGCTCTTTGGCCTTTCCCTGATAAGGCCACAAACACACAATCACCCACATAATCATTCATTAATTTTCATATTGCTTTTGGGCAGCCCACTGTATCCTTGTGGCTTTAATTAGTTGAGCAGAAAGGACAAGACGCAAAAGTATTAACTGTTATGAAATGCATAAATACATAATGCACGTGACATATATGTGTGTGTGTGAGTGAGTGTGTTCTGTCATAGCCGGACATTAGTGCGACAGACTGAGCTCATTAAGTTTAATTGTGAAAAATATACTGAAATCAGTGAATCCAAAGTGATGAAATAAATTTGAACAATTTGCCCGCAATGCAGACAACATATGCAATATTGATCATACACCAACTTGTGGTTTGGACACCTACATCCCACCAGTTCAGAATTAAAATGAAAATTCATTAAACTCGTGTAATTACGAGAAGATGAATGTTGTGTATCCACATTCCGCTTGGAATACCCTCAACAGTTGTGGCGGTAGTGGTTTTAATGGTCAACCGATGAAAAAGATTGTTTTCACATTTACACACTCCAGCTGGCACTTACACTTGTATGTCCACACACGTTAAAAAACATGGCGTCATGAAATGCAGACTCACACCCACACAAATACACCGAATGTCCTTTATATACATAGCTCTATGACTACGAGTTTAACACATTCGCACTTGAAATACAGATACAGATAGAAGGATCCAAATAAATATCCATACGTTTCTCAAATTGCAGCAATTTGTAATTTTGTTCACTTTTGACTGGTATACATATGTACATTAGGTCGTATCGAATTTATTTTGCAAAAATGTTGAAACCATATTAACTCCCATAATTAATAGTATAAAGATTTATATAAATGATAGTGGTCTCGCTGGGTCGATAAGTATAAAAGCCTACACCTATCGCCGAAAATTAAATGTTTTGAAGAGTCATAGTTTTTCACACCTATCATCCTTGCTCATCTCTCTTTTCCTTTGCGATAATAAAGCACAACCCTTAATTTTATTTACTATTCCAAATGTCTTTCTTAGTTATTTGAAATTTTTATACAATATAACATTGTCTGAGGTTTGATGACTTCCTTCGACAAAACATATACCCCCAGTAGTCCCACTTTTTCAGAATAAAGTTCAAAAATCGATTTTTGTAATTTTTCTTAACCTGCGAAAAAAATAAATACGAATCTAAAAATCTAATAATAATAAATCAGCTCTTCAATTACACGAAATCATTACTTTTCAGAACAGAACATTGTCAAAACAATTTAAGTTCGAGAATGTAAGTTTTATTTGTGATTTTTTCACTTAAAATTGTATATATTTTATTGTCTGTCTTATTGGGACATGACGAATATAATTTTCACCCGCGAGAAGAGATATTTGTTCTTCCTTTTTACCCTTTACTTAAACTTTACCAAGCAAAAAAATCATAATTGGAATTGGACAATACAGGCATTTACATTGATGACTTTTACTTTACTGATATTCACCAAAAAAAGGAAATTAATTAAAAAGTAGATTAAATGTTGCGCAGGTAATGACGCACCATTAATATATTAATTAAGTCACTTGTTTAAATATCAATTGACTCATTCATTTAATTATTCTATTTATATCTCTTTTCGAACTTAGAAATTCTTAATAAATCCAATATGACCTAATGTGTCCATGCATATATGTATTGTGATGTTGATGAAGAATAGCTTCGGTGTCCATAGCGGATATACCCCATACATACAGATGTGTGTTGAAGTTCTAAGAGTTATAGCCACATCGTCCGATAAACTCTACAACAGTTGGAAATGATTATGGTATATAGGAATACATTAAGACGAGGGACATATGCAAAGAAACCACATTTAATTTGTAGTAGTAAGGGTGGAGTCACTGATGAGACCAATCTATGTCTGCATACAACTGAGACAAATTATTGAGACCGAATTACATCAATTTCCTACACCCTGAAAAATAATTGCTGGAAAGACATCTTTACACTTACGTGAAAAAATATTAAGTTCGTAAATAAAGATTTTTATATTTTTATATAAAATTCTTGTACCAAATAAAAAATTTTTGCATGCAAACAACATTTGAACATTTTTTATTCCGTGCATATGAAAAGTTTTTGTCTCATTTTAAACGGTTTGAATTCTCTAAAACGGATACAACATATTTCCATAAACAAATTATTTATTAAAAAGCTCATTATATATGTTAAAACAATTTTAACCAAATATAAAAATTCGAAATACGTTTCCACTTAAACAATTAATTAATTTGGAAGAATTTTTGCTAATAATTAATGACTCGACTCTGTGCCAAACATATACGTTTATTTATATCGTGATAATTTTTCAAGGTGTATAGAACGCCATAGTCCCTTTAATTGTCAAACAAGAAAAAATGTCAATCAGATGAACCGCGTCTAAAACAAAGTAAGTGAATAACACAGCAGAATCGACGATTCTGATAAATTATCGCTAAAATTACAAAAAAAAATAGTTAGGAAGTATTTTTTGTGGAAAAAAAAAAATATATTTTCTAAAAATATATACTATAACAAAAAAGATTAATGTTAATTTTTCGGTGCATCAAAAAATAAAAAAATGTGTCCGAGACTTATATTTGTGTGCACTGAGTCATAGTGTTCCATAAACTCAACATTTAATTTTTTTTAATTTTTATTACAATTTAAATTTTCGTCAATGAAACTTTTTTTAATTTTGGGAGTATAATATAAGCCCGATATTTTTAGCTATTTATATCTAATTTTTATTTAAAAAACTTGTATTTTCCATAGATATTTTTGAAAAACAGTCGAGCATGTTTAAGTGGGAGCTCACTTATAGAGGTTTCACACTAACCCATTCCCATTTATCCATGTAATTTGTCTGTTGTCTCATTTAAAGAGGTAAAGCTAGCGACTTTTTGAGAGATGTAGCAATCTGTAAGTCCTACCCTTTAATGGCGTTTCCGCCTATTTGAATATTTTTTATTTTGACAAACTTTTATCCATGTCACGCAACGAAGTTCGACTTCTAGGACCTCGGTTTTTAAATCTTTTCAGTTTACCTTAAAATGAACAACCCCAATGTCAAAGAAATATCTCTCCTAGTATGAAATCCCACTAACAGCGGTCCATAATGAAAGCGAAATCCTACTCTTAAAGGTAAACGAGTTATATATCCTACTTATAGATGTAAACCCCGAAAAAGCAGTCCCACTTAAAAAGGTTAAAATTTCCGTGTGGAGTGTGCAGGGACCATCAAAAATGTCCCACTTATCTAGGTTCGGCTGTTATTTTCATTTCGTTAGAGTGCCAGCCATAAAAAACAACACATTTTTTCGATTTTTTACTATTTTTTTGTGAGTAATGCTCTTCTTGGTTTGCGTGACCGCTCTGCTTCACGGAATTTTTGAATTCATAGTACATTTTACTGAACTTAACATTCCGCCCCTGTACAACAGTATTCACAAAGTAGTTGATTTCTATTCGAATCCAAAGGGTGGTGGCTGTGGGAGGACAATGTAATTTATGGTTGACATATCGTTGATGTGTAATAGTTTTCTAGAGCTTTTCTACATTTGCTTCTTCTACCACTTGTTCGCCTTTGACTCCATCTTCGTCAGCTCAGTGGTGTTCGGTAGCGTTTGGAAACACACACACACAAATACAGAAGCACCGAAAGAGACAACACAGACACTTAATAATAATAATGTTAATGATGTTGCAGATTTGTACAAAAGATTGCTTTAGTATTGGTACATACAAATGTGTGTGTGTGTGTGTGAGTGAGTGTGTCCTTATGTTGTACAGATGCTCATCTCCTGAAAATGAAGTGGCGACGATGATGAAGTGTGTGTAATGGTATTAATATATTCTACATTTGCCTTCGTTTTGAAATAGCCAGCAAATGACGTCATGTATAACTTAGCAGGCTCTGTAGGTTGTTGTACCTTTGTTTGTGGAAATTCTATAAATCTTGCTACTAAAATCTCGACAAAATTTAACTTAAATTCTTAAATTTTCTTTAATATGTTATCTCTCAACTCGATTTTTTGTTAAAGTTTTTGGTGGAAAATGCATATTAAATGTTGCTTGGCTGCGCTGGTCGTGTTATGGGTGAGTTTACTGAAATCGTTCAGGTACTCATATACAATATATACATATATATAATACAGATCGCAATTTTTTTGTGGTGGTGATAAAATTCAAAACTTTATTTCTCTAAAAAGACTGCATTTTGCAGGAAAATATTTTGGCCGCATTTCTTAGCGGACTGTAATTTATATAACTACTTTTTCAATTATTATTTTTTCTTTATTTTTCGTCTTTTTTGTTGAAAAATCGCTGAAGGTCGTCACGGGTCGCAAATCATGATAACCGCAATCAGTGTGCAACCACGTAATAAATATAAATAAATTGACATTCTATATAATATAGATGTGAAAAAATATCTCAGATAAAATCAAATTGTGTTTACTTAACGCAATGAAAAAATCGTTGTTCCAACGTACAATTTCGTCCCTGTCACAAAGTACTTTCTTTCAGTGTACTTTGAAAATAAAATTGCATAAAACTTCTCGTTAGCATTAAGCCAAATATGAATTGCAAATTAATATATGCCTAAAAAGTAACCATTAACCAGTAACCATTTCGAACATTAAGGCCTTCTATACAATTATTTTTGCCGGCTGGTAACTATTGATGAATTGTGGACATATGCTACCTTACGAGGAGCATATTTTCTGTCTGGTAAAATTAGAAATGGATAGATTTATGAACTCCTTGCTATGGTGAAGAATATGCAAACGTGACTTCTAGGGTTTTAAATATACTGCGGTGACACAACAAAAATTTGACGTGATGTAAGACAAAAAAAAAATAAATTAAAAAGTTACTTCAAATAAAAGTGGACCAAAACAAAAAAATATGCGTGCATCGCCTTTTTACCCACTCTTATGGCATATGTATAGGGCGTGTACAACATTACGAAGAACATATTATACAACACTCTTCAATGTTCCTTATGTATTTTTATGAAAGTCATCAATCTTTGTGGCGTTAGAATGTTTAATTTTGTAGTTGGGTGGAGTTAACATGTTCTACAAAAATGATCTTTTTATATGAATTTTAATTTTTTTGAATAAAATTTTAATTGTTGGACCCGAAAAAATAATCACAGATTATTGTCCTTTTGCTCGTAGGGCCGTTATTTTAAAAGTTACGAAGGTTTTAAGTTTTGAAAATCAATTTTAATTTTTTGAACCAAAAAAGTAATCACAGATTATTGGCTTTTTGCTCGTAGGACCGTCATTTTAGAAGTTATGAAGGTTCAAAGTTTTGGAAATGAATTTTAATTTTTTGACCAGAAAAAAATGTTCACAGATTATTGTCCTCTTGCTCGCAGGGCCGCTAGCTTAGAAGTTATGAAGGTTTTCATTTCTATGGAAATAACTCCTTACAGACCAGCAATGTATTACAATTCAATAATAATATTATACTAATGACAATAATAAATTTAATTAATTATTTTATTTAACAATTTTTTAAAAATAAGACTAGAAATAGTAAAATCTACAAATTCACTAAATTCAATAGTATTAAAAAGTTTCATCGATCTATTTAAGGATTCATTAGAAACATAATTAGAAAAATGTCTATCGATATGAAAAGGGTAGTAATGTCTCAAAGATCGTGACGGCGCACTAAACTGAATTAGAGAAAGTAACTCTGGACAATCCACAGTGGCATTTTTAATACCATGTAAAAACAACAGTGAATCCTATATCTCTTCTAGAGGCCAAAGATTTTAAAGAAAGAAGTAAAAATCTACTTTCGTACGATGGAATTGGTGCAGAAAAGTTTAAAGAGTTTAAAACAAACTTCATAAACGAAGCATTTGGGTCCCAAATGAAAGAAGCATATTCAATTTTTGATCGGTTTAAAGGTTTGAAAATTAATGAAATTATTGATTATTGTCCTTTTGCTCGTAGGGCCGTTGTTTTAGAAATTACGAAGGTATAAAGTTTTGAAAATGAATTTTAATTTTTTGACCCGAAAAAAGTGATCACAGAGTAATGTTCTATTGCTCGTAGGGCCATTATTTTAGAAGTTATGAACGTGTAAAATTTTGAAAAAGAATTTAATTATTTAAAATAAAAATTTAAAATTATTGTAAAGATAACTTGGTTATGTTTAGAACTGGCACTTGTTACTGTTACATACACAAACTAGAAATTTCTTTCTTTTTCAACCAACATAAGTATAACACCGATGTTAACTGAAATATTTAATGAGATCAACTGATAAAAATCTATTTTTGTAACAAATAAAAACAACTATAGGCCCATTTAACATTTTAAATTTGAACTACCGATTACTTTATTTTCAGTTTCGGGTTTATGTTTGATATTTGCAAAATGGGACGCTATACTCTCAAACAAAATGGGGAAATGTTGAAAACTTACTTCCAAAGTAGTGAGTCTTTAACGTAAACTTTAAGAGATTTACTTGGAAAATTTTCGTGTTTTCAGATGAAGCTAATTTTCATCTGAGTGGCTATGTCTATAAGTGACTATTGAGAAGCGTGACTACTGAGTATGCATCCACAACGAGTCAGTGTTTGGTGTGGATTTTGGGCTGGTGGGTGGATAGGATGAGGTACTGTCGAACCAGTCGTGGTAGTCAGATGGATGATATTGTGTTCCATTATTAAATGACAAAGTTCAACCTTTCAGAAATTTGAAAATCAGTACTTTTTTATAGCCGATTCTAATTTAAAATTTTAAATGGCCCACCGTATACTTGGCACTGTTGATTGTAGTAAATCAAATCACAATATTCAAATTCGACAAAAACTCATGTTGCTCCAAATGACTTAACATGCTAAGGGAGAAATTTCGATTCACAGTATTTATAAGCTCTCTGCTGAAGGCTAACAGAGTATTCAAATGTCTCCTTGATACATCGGAATTACATATTAAAAACTTGAATCATTACTTGATTCACTGATGTTATAATCACTTCCTTTTATTGTTAACGAATAAAAATCAAAATAAGTTGTATTTGACATACATCCTATGGCACTGTCTACTGTCGTCCACGTCCTTCCAGCCACAAACGGAAATCTAGAAAATCCCATAACAAAACGCAAAACTAGATGACAAATCACATTGTATACACCCTGAAAAATAATCGCTTGAATCACATCCAAATACAGTTGGGTTTCAAGTAAGGATTTGCATAGGACATACATAATTTATTCTGTAGTAAAAGCATACTTTGTACATGTAAAAATAATATAATTTTTCTCCGTGTAGACGAGAAACAAATTCTAAACGTTTGCCTGTTGCTGCAACGTGAATGAAAGAGTCATGAGAGCGTGTTTTTTTTCATCTAAAACTTTTAGTTAGTTTCATTTATCAATTGCATTAAAATATAAAGTTTCTGTTACTATTTTTTGTTGATTTTTATTTATTTCAACATAGACTCCTCGTTTGTGTCTTTAATTGGGGAGAAGAGCTTTACTGCAGTTCTTGTTCCTTTCCTGGGAATGTATTTCACTTAAAGTTTACATTTGGCCACAACGAAGGGTCATAACAATTTATTTCGAATTAATTGGTACGAACTTTAAACTAAAAGTTATTTATTGTTGTTACATCCAAAAGAGCTTCAAGCAGTAGTAGTTGGTTCTTTAAATAACTCAAATAAACTAAGAATTTATCCGCCCAAATAAGAGAAGTTTAAATCACTTCCGTATGAGTTGCTTCCAGAAAAAGGACCCCACAACAATAGAAAACAAGAAATAATAAATACCTCCATAACAATGGATGCAATGAGCCATTAAGGCTCACTCTATTAACAACCACTGCCCACAGGCAGCCACAACTACAGCTTCAACACCATTCAGTAGTAATTGTTGTGTCGTGCGGTTCGCCCGCTTCGTGCTGCTCTAAAATTCTGTCTCCCCATTTCAATTCAACTGATAACCGAATTGCAAAAGGAACGAAAACAAATAACAACAGCAACAACGGCACGAAAGAGTCCAGTGGTTAACCACGTTTCCCATTTTAACTTTAACAGGACATGAAATTGGTAGAGTGGAAAAATACAATAAAATTAAGTTCTTTGTTTTGTTTTCACTCTTTTCTATACGGTCCTTTTAGCATGAACTGCAAAACAAATCGCTGACATTTCGGATACATTTTTAATTTGAAGTCAAACTCACTAAAGCGTTTAAAACATGTAGCGCAATGCTAGAAAAGCAAGCCAATTAAGGGGTAACGGAGCGGGAGGGGCGGGTGCAAAACAACGATGTTGTTGTTGAATGAAATGAACACCTAATTAAATTCTGAATTGTTTCGTTATGATTCGTTTCATTTAATAGCCTTGTACACCAATTTAAACCATGCGAATCATTTATAACGCAGGCATTGGAGGAAAACAAATATTAGGTTCACATGTTTGCTTTGGTGTTATTGGACTGGAATAAGGTTAGATTAGATAAGGTAATAGTCCTTTGATAACTTAGAATATAAAAGGTAGAATAACATTCATTTTTATTTTTATTTTCAGGTTAATGTTTGACATTTGCAAAATGGGACGCTGTACGCTGGAAAAAAACTGGGAAATATTAAAAACTTGCTTCCAAAGTGATGAGACTTTAACGCAAACTGTAAGAAATTTACGAAGAAAATGTTCGTGTTTTCAGATGAAGCTCATTTTCATCTAGGTGGCTATGTCAATAAGCAAAATTGCCTCATATTGGGTTCAGAGAAGCCAATGCATCCACAACGAGGACTGTTTGGTGTGGATTTTGGGCAGGCGTCATCATTGGGCCATGTACTGAAAAATTGGGTTGATCGGAACCCAGTCGTGGTAGTCATATGAATGTTATTGTGTTCCATTATTAAATGACAAAGTTCAACCTTTTCAATAAAACCGAAAAATTTGGAAAAAAAAAAATAATCAGTACTTTATACCCTCCACCTAAGGGGTATATTCACTTTGTCATTCCGTTCTTAACACCTTGAAATATTCATCGTAGGCCACATAAAGTATATATATATAGCCATGTCCGTCTATCTGTCTGTTGACAACACGCTAGCTGCCGAACGAAATGAGTTAGGAGGTTAACATTTTCCATTATGGATTTTTCGAAATTCGGACTTTATAGAGATACAATTGGAAAAGATGGATAAAAATGGTACCAATCAAACAGCTGAAATATATACATATATGTATAAATGGGAAAAACAAAGGATTTTTTCCATGTTTGTAAAGGGTGATTTTTTAAGAGCTTGATAACTTTTTTTTAAAAAAAACGCATAAAATTTGCAAAATCTCATCGGTTCTTTATTTGAAACGTTAGATTGGTCCATGACATTTACTTTTTGAAGATAATTTCATTTAAATGTTGACCGCGGCTGCGTCTTAGGTGGTCCATCCGCTTAGTCCAATTTTGGCATTTCCACGTTTTTGAGTAACAGAGACCCAATTGGTGCGAACGGCGACGAATCGAAAATTGGTGGTCATCATTAACACTGGCCGATACAGCTGCGATATTTTCTTCAGTTCGCACTCTACGTAAGCGTGTTGGTGGTTTAATGTCCAACAATGTAAATTTGGTGCGAAATTTAGTCACAATAGCCCGAATAGCCGCTTCAGTGGGTCGATTAAACTGACCATAAAATGGAAGCGCGCAATGAACTTTCTTAACAGAGCACGCATTTTGATAATAAAATTCAATAATTTGCAAGCGTTGTTCGTTTGTAAGACGATTCATGATGAAATGTCAAAGCATACTGAGCATCTTTCTCTTTGACACCATGTCTGAAATCCCACGTGATCTGTCAAATACTAATGCATGAAAATCCTAACCTCAAAAAAATCACTCTTTACTTTTAGGCGTAAAAAGGGACGAATGGGGTCAAAATGAAAATATGTTTGTACATTCTACATATTGGATCTTCAATATTAGTACTTTTTCTATCAAAATGGTACGGACATTTGTGCTGTAGCTGGAATCAAGAAATTGGAAAATCGATTCTGAGTCTTTTTACTTGTTATAGCTGATTCTAATTTAAAATTGTAAATGGTCCACCCCATATAGCATAAACATTTAAAATTATAAGTTCAACAGCCAATATCTTCAATAGCTGGTAAAGTCTTTAAACCCTTCATAGAAATCTGAACCATAGTCTTCAGATTTCTTTTGAATCCATAGCCTAGTCATAGCCGGAAAAAACCTCGAAACCTCGAAACGTCCATCAATACTGACCTCAAAGCATACAATTCAAAAATTTAATGTGAAAGAAGACATCTTGCCGAAATACGATATGAAGATGTCAATCGTTGTATGACAGTTCTGGACATTCGAAATCGAGATGGTTACATACGATCGAAATGAATTATTAATTTCGATCGTATGTGGTCATTTGATATTATTCCCAACATCTCAAAGACTCTCCAGTACTACCAAATTGTCAATGACCGTTTATCGTTTAGTCGTTTCAGGTGTCAAAAGTCCATTTACCTAGCGAAGCCAGCATGATTTTAGGAGAAGACCTGGTTGAATACAAAAATATTTTGCACAACTCATTGCGATTGAGATAAACTCCCTTTATCGCCTTCGGGTTTGTTTGGGATTATTCTTATTTTTAAGGCTGACAATGTCTGCTTTGAAGAACGTAGCCCGTGGTACCCTTGCTTTCTGATTCCTACCAAAACTTGACAACCTTCAAGAATGTAGACCTTCACCGAGTTTTGGTTCATCCTTGGTCATTTACATATAACCCGCCCACGTGTCCTTTAGTCGTTGTAGCAAACCAAATATTATTAACATTTCGTTAACTATGTGACTTATTTAAATTCACTCAATTGTGCAACAGAATAATAAATCATTTCTTTGTCCAGGACTTTATGAATATTATATAGCAGACCATACAAGGACCAAACGACGGTCGCCACTTCAATGGTCTCTTGTGTTTAGACACAAAACTCGACAGAGAACAGTGAACCAACAACATGTGTCCATACTGGCCAACTATGAACAAAGTAAGTGCAACAGATCCCAAATAAAACATTTGGCTAACAAAAATGTTTGGGGGGTCAGTGGCCAAAAAAGTTAATTCCAAAAAGCAGTTCATGCCAAATATTCAAATTCCATTAAAAGGAAATCTCTTAAACTTTGGTGAAAGAGGAATGGAAAGGATATAATGGCGTTGATCCCACTTCATTTGTGTGCCCGCCTCAGCGTCTTTGGCAATATTAACATACCACATACGCCCAGTTTAATAATTTATCGAAATATTAATATTGCGTATACGCCTTTGTGTCCACCATTCGTTATTGTCTGTCATTAATAATAATCATACGCTTAGTCTGGCAAAAATGTGGTTCATTTGCATGTTTGTTGGGAATTCGCCAACAAGTATTCGTATACGCCTTGATACGTTTGGCAAATTAATATTAATTATACGCTGCGGTTTGCGGCTGCTGAAAATTCCCAGAACTGTGAAATGTTAACCGAACTTTTGGTATTCTCATTAGATGTTTATAAACTGTCATAACTTTGTTTGTGGCGCTTTTCAATTTTCCCCCATCCTTGTCTTGGCCAAGGGAGTGCTGTTATATGTAGTCGAACATTTGCCACACTCATAGGTGGCATTACATTGAAATCACAACGAATGTTGTTTAGACGTGCTGGCTGACGGTGGCTTGTGTGCTATCGTAAAACTTCCTCCGGAGGGTGTTGTTGCTGTTGCCACTCACCCGCCATCCGCCAGCTACGCTGCTGTGGAATGTGATGCAGGTAATTCATTCCAGTGTGCTTCGCAAGCAAACATTCGACTTACAAATAGCTGCAAATTGTTGCTTAAATTAAGTGCCAACGAGTGTATTACACTTGCAGACACTCTCCGGCCATTTGAGCAACTGCTCCTGCTGCTGGGTTTCGCAGTTGTTGCATTGTGGCTCTGTTTGCCAAAATCCACTTTTAGCATATTTGCACCAGACGACTGGGGTACAAGTATCAGACAAGTGAATGTTTATGGTAATAATGGCCTTAGCCAAGGAACGCAACAGGGATGGAAGAGAAAAGTGAAAATGAACATGGAATATGCAACGAAAATTTGGCTTAAATAAAGCCATAAATGCAAATGAAATGCAAAAGAACCAAAGACCGAACAACTGAACCCAGACGGAGAAAATTAGATTTTTTCCCCAGCAAGGAAAGCCAAAAATTCGAAGTAAGCCATTTTAGTCTTTAAAGGCATTAAAAAGTGGATTTTGTGAAAATGTTTGTTCGTGTTCTTTCTTCCCAGGAACACCTACTCCTCCACCCTGCATAAATAGCTTAGCATTGCTCGAAGCAATTAAAAAATCCAATAGTTTTTATATGGCACTCCAGCACTTAAACATGAAGTTTTATGGCATTACATTCCATTACGGTTTTCCACTTAAAATGAAAACTAAAAAAATAATGTCGGGTTTTCATTCAACATTTTAATCGCTCGCTTGCATGTCCCACATACGTCGTCAGCAGAACTCGACGGCGGGAGGAGCTGGCATTCCCAGTACCCCTTTCGCCACAATCACAATTAACGTTAACGTTCTCAACAATATTTTGTTTTTCAATTAACATTTCTAACGAGCAATTACATTTAATAACACTTTCCTCCTTGCGAGTCTCGGGAAGGCTTTAACATCGTTTGTGAAGGGGAGGCGTTGGCAAGTCGGAGACCTGGCAAATATGTGCAAAGTAATTGAACGACAGCAACCAAAACAAAACATGACAACATTGTCAACTTAAAAAACCACAGTTGTAGTAAATAAAGTTTTGTAAAAACATACATATTTACACAAAGGATTTCATTCATGTTAGCCATAACGAGGTTAATGATGATGACTTAGTCCCGAAGCAACTTTAGTGCAAGTTATTGTAATACAAGGACAATGGATGAATGCCATTGATTTATAATGATAAAATTAATTAAGTTAAATTAATAATGAGGCGAAATTTTTGAAAAATATGTTAGTTAAGTCACATTACACTGTACGACAATTTTTTGCACCGGATGATATACGTATGAAACTGGATTTACTTGGCGTTTTTAGTTTTTCCAAAGGATACTTGTTCGTAAACTATGATAACGGCATTAGTGTCAAATTAAAGAGGAGAATAACTATTAAAAATACATCCTATACCATGTTTCTATCTGTATTAGTTCAGCCTTGACATCTATTTCAAGTTTACCCCTTAGTTTATCTAGTTTATTCATATCTTGCTTTTTAAGAGAAAAAACTTTAAATGGTTGTTATACTATACTAATATAGATAGAAGCTTGAAATGTAAAGTATTTATAGCACATATTCTCTTCTTTGATCTGGCATTTCTACCGGTCTCGTAGGGTGCGAATAAGTATCAAAAATAATTTTTCAAAAATTATATCCTTTGGAAATTTGTAGTCCTTTTAAGGGTGCAACAGGATGAGATCATGAAAAACTAAAAACGCCAATTAACTCTCATACACTTATTGTTTCAAATGTATTCATTTGATTCAAGTGTAATAACAATGACTGCTATTCATTGGCTAATTTTTAAATGTATGACTCTTTGTATACCCTTCATCACTTCGTGGAATAGGTCATCATAAGTTAGTTTTAGGCCAAATATTTGTAACACAAAGAAATTAATGTGGAGAAAATCGATTCGGATTTAGATACATATGCGATAATATCCTTGTGTCATAGGATTATTTTAAGATATTCAGAGTAAACATTTAAAAAAAGTAACAAGTAAAACCCTAGAATTAAAAAATACAACAAAGGTGAGCGAATTTGAGGGTCATTGATGTATTAAATTACCTTGAGATTAAAGGAAATTTGCTCATCTTTTTAGGTGCTTACTTACTTCTCAAAAGTTTTTGAGAAAAAATGAGTAATTTGGAACTAAAATATCTGACTTTTTGCACCAAATGTATGCTATCTTCCAAGCATGCAATTTCGTACAGCCAAAAGTTACCCTGCAAAAACTGGAAAAACGTCAACCTTTCTAAATATGTATTTGATTCCTCAAAGGCTTTCAAAGGAAAAAATATATATTATGAACAAATACGTAGTAATACGTTAAGAACATAAAAACAAAAATAAAACTTTTGCTTTGCTTTAAAATCGAAAATTACGAAAAGTAAAAGACCAAAGGCAACTTTGGTCAAATTTCTAAAATATATTCGATTACAGTTTTTATTAGAATTCAAAAATGTTTACTAGAACAAAAGTTATGGAATTTTGGCCGATGGATTATGATTCTGAACCACTGTGCGCCGAGTACATTAGTAACAGAATTTTTTCTGAAACCATTATCCTGCAAATGCCGGTTAAATTGAAATATTATGTTTTTCATTTTTAAAGTCTCCAAAATGTTTTACTTCGAATAACAAATTCGGTTTTTGGTATTTGATGTAATGTAAGATGATATACACAAAACTTTTAATTTCAAAAATAGCAAATATATGAGATATTAAAGCTCCTTTTGATTGTCACCTTCCTTTGCAGATTCAAGTTACTGAATTTGTGGTTTCTCTTTTGAATAATATTGGATACATATGTGCACAAAAATAAAAAAATAAACACTTAAAAATATTCAATTTTAAAGATTTTATAGGACTAACTCGTAAAGTTGCTTATAAGAAACATTGGTGATGAAAAGAGTTAACAAACTTTACAAAAAACTTGTCGGAGATCCGGTATTTTTTAATTTTCCGCTACAATATCATACAATACAATATATATATATATATATAAATAAATACCATTAAAAATGGTGTTTATTTGCTTAAAAACGTGTTTATTTTTTAAAGGTCACGAACAAACACTATGCTGTGGGTGTGCGAGGATATCCTTAATATACACCACATTCAGAACTGCACATAAAAGCACACAAACTTAAACAGCCAATTTTTTTTGCTTCCCATCCGCGGATATTTTTTGTTCAAATGCGTCGCAACAATAAACCTTGTGGCAGACAATGTTGTAGTCATTGCCGCGGGATTAAATCTCGTTTTTCGTTAATCCTGGGAAAACCAGACCAAACAACCAGACCATAGAATGGTTGCTAATATTACAAACTAACAACGTGAGTCACAAAGGCAAAAACAACAATGTAAACGTACTGGGCGAGCATTCTGTTGGCGGGGATTATTATCAATGTGTATTGTTGGCACAGCAACAGCATTAAAAGTGTGTTAAAATCGGTGGCTTTAAACCGTGAACAAATTAATTTGCAATTTTAATAAATATGCTCTTTTAATGGGGGTTTAAGATAAAGCAGAGAAATTTTTTTTTTTTTTTTTGGGGGGGGGGAGTGAATTCGTTTGGACTAAAGTGAGTTGGCTTTGTTCATATTTTCAGCACCTTAGATTAAAATGAAAGACTAATTGAGTTGTGTTTGTGAAGGACATTCAAAGAAAACAAAACGAAGTCTAGACCTGAGGAGGCATTAAGGTATTTTTTGGTTTTCCGTTTTTGTGAAAGTCATGCTTCTTTGTGCCAACGAAACAAAAAAAACTAGGCCCAATTGAAATGTTGGAATGCCTGAAATGGTCGTAAATATGTACAAACGAACAAGTTCAATGTTACCGTAAACAAAGACAGCTGGAGATGTAGTCACATTCTCTTTGCGTCAGAAAGGCCATGTGGGGTGAATTATGGGCAATTCCCCAAATAGGAATGCTGAAATTAAATTCGGTTACAAAATATATTATAGCCATGCGAGCCTACTCATATATAGGTTTCACATTTATTTAAAAACACCCGGCCTCAAATTCCGTCGCGACGTCATATAGGATTTGTAAAATCCATTTGATTCTTTAGATATGGCATCACTTTTTCCTAATTGTCGGTCCGTTTTATCTTCACATCTTTGTCTATCATACATGATTGACAGATAATTTTACTCAGTATGTGAATTTCATATAAAATATCACTCATACGTCCTCCACTACGTATGAGTGCCGAAGAATCTCTAGGAAACTGATAACGTATACGCCTCATAAGCAGTATGAAATTAAAATAAAAGATTATTTACTTTAGTTCACTTCTCTTATAATTTATGTTTCATTAAAACGCACAAAACTTTTTTTACATCATTTTTAGCGACTGCTATAAAAAAATCCAAACGTTAACGATTTCATTTCGACAAATGTTGATTGTCACGCAAAACCCCCCAACATATCGAAGAGTTAAACTAAAACCAGTTAATCCGAAAACATTTAAAGTCGGTCTACACGCACATTGGGGTCATAAATTTCAAAAACCCCCCTCATATTTGAATGTGCCCCAAAAAAACAGTGAAACACGAAATCGACCACATTTGTTATATGTTTGTAGCAGCTCATATTGTTAACGCCAGAAAACGGCTCACCATTATCGGGTGAGAAATGTCATTTCACTGCCATTCATTGCGTTACTATGGCCGATCGTGCGCCGCCTCAGGCCAAACACGGCGGCTATTGTTCGTAGCTGTAAAATTTCGCACTTTTATGGGTAATAACTCAAAGGCGGTGACACATTGTTCCGCATAAAGCACACACCACCGTTTATATCAGAGGCGACATAAAACACTCTCCGGGAAAACAAAATACTCCCTTTATTTGATGGGGAGGTTGTTGGGTGTTTGAGTGAATTGGACTGTTTGTTTGCGAGGGGTATATCAAAAGATAGAATTTAGAAATTTACTCCCTATTTCGGGATTTTGAAGGGACTGTAGGAAAATCTCTCATGTATAGTATTTAATTAAATTCATATTGTATTGCAACAAAAGAAAATAAAAATGAAGTCAAATAAATTTAAAACTTTTTAATCACACCCATATATGAAAAATGCATCTTCTTTAGTCTACTCACGAAGAGAATTGGTGTCTTTATCTTCATAATATTATGTTGCTTAATTTTATGATAATAAAAAAAAAACAAAAAAGTTCTAGATTCTTACAAAGATACTCTGAGAATACCTCTAAAATTCATGTTTTCCCGTGTAATGTTTTTATGTTGAATTTTCGTTCAACTTTTCTTTCTTTAAAGTACCGTAAAAACAAATTTTGATTCTTGTCTTAAAATAACACGTATTATTGGCCGTTGAGATTGATTTGTAATATTTAATAATTAATATTTCTTTTAAGGAATCAGTACCTTTCGAATGACATATAAATGATAAATATAGAACGAAAATCGACAGGAGATAGTTTTTCAAGATTTTCAAATAACGGTCCTAAGCGAAGAAGGGCAATAATCTGTGATAACTTTTTTCGAATCAAAAAATTAAAATTTATTTTTCAAAAAAAATATATTTTTAAAACCATATATATTTTATCAAAACTTTAAACTTCCGTAACTTTTAAAATAACGGTCCTAAGCGAAAAAGGACAAAAAATCTGTTATCTCTTTTTTCGGATTAAAAAAATTAAAATTTATTTTTCAAACAAAATTTAAAAAAAAAATATATATATATATAACCTTTATAGCATTTTAAATAACGGACTTAAATATCAAAAAAATATATATTTCAAAACTTTAAACCTTCATAACTTTTTAAATAAATGTCCTAAACAAAAAAGGACTATAATCTGCGATCACTTTATTCGGGCCAAAAAAAAAAAAATTAAAAATATATATTTTTTCAAGACTTTAAACGCTTACAACTTTTTTAATAACGGTCCTAAGCGAGTGTGGACAATAATCAGTGATCATTTATTCGAGTCAAAAAATGGGAAAAAAGTAAAATTTATTTTTCAAAAAAAAAAATATTTATTTTCAAAACTTTAAACCTTTATAATTCCTTAAATAACGACCCTAAGCAAAAAATGACAATAATCAGTGATCACTTTTTCGAGTCAAAAATTGGGAAAAATTTTAAATTTATTAAAAAAAATATTTTCAAATTTTAAATCTTCATAACTTTTTAAGTACCGGTCTTAAGCGAAAAAGGACAATAAACTGCGATCACTTTTTTCGGAAGGCTATTGCTTGAAGCTGTAAATTTTCGCACTTTTATGGGTTTATTCTTGAGGCATAATTCGAAAAGATTGTATTTATTTATTTTTTTTTATAAAATACTACCACCAAATATGAAAAAATTTCAGATGTCGCTATGATAAAACACAAAAAATACTATAAAAGTTCAATAATTCCACCAATAAATTACTGTAAGAGAAGGAACAAAATTTATATTTATTATTTTATATTTATTTTTTTTATATATGACAAAAAATATTAGGGGTTTAGCGCACAGACAACTTGAAATGAAATATTTTCCCAATTATCATTAAATAATCCTTTATTTTCGTGGGGTGACCGCGACCCAGCCTACTGTATATTAACTGTTATTGGATTCTTAAAAAAAATTGTTAAATTGACTTTAATATATAAATTTAATTATAGAATTATTTTAATTTCAGTTATGTTTTACATACATTCGTTACTTTCTCTCAGATCTACTGTTTGACGGCTACATTGGGAAATTTAATACAGATGTTTTGCTTTTATATGGCTAAAAACAATATTTCAACACGTTTTCATTGTTGTCTAAGAATGAAAGATCGCCCAGTACTTAAATTACAAAAAACTACCGAGTTAGTTCCGATGGGAAATGTTCATTCAGTCAACGTAACTGCTGTTCATGCCCCTCCTTTAGCAGAATACCTACAACACATTTATGTTTGAATTGTATGTCATATAATCGGAGCAACGTTTTTGTGTATTTATGTTAAATTCCAAAGTGATAAATGATTTAACGATGTGGTAACAAGAAATACTCTACGTTTAATAAAATGTTTCGATAAGTTAACAAAAAAAGCATCCCCGTTCAAATTATGGATATCCTGGTTTTTATCTGCACTACACTACTAAGGTATATACAAAAAAATCATTGAAATAATTAACATAATTTAATTCTAACTTTTAATGGATGGCCTTTATTTCATAATTTCGTTATAATTTTACAAAGGTTTAAACATTTTGTTTTAAAACTGAAAATGAAAAATTTAATTGATGTAATAATGTCTATGGACGTATGGTCGTATAATATACAAGTTATAACTTGTTTACAATATAATGAGTCTCCATGTCCACATCCGTATCCGTGTGTCTGCTATAGAACTTGATGACTAGTAAAAATGGCTTATGTACGATTTCCTTACTAATTCTTATTTTTTAGGTTTAAATGTGAATTGATTTTTATCTGCGACGACACGGCACCGTCTCCTACAACTAAGAGCTTTACGACATAAAGCTTTTACTTTAATAAGTTCTCTGTAAAGGTGGATTTTGTATGTTTTTTGATTTGGTGCAATTGTTTTAGGTATTATTCGAAAATTAAGGTAAAATATTAATTCTCGTTCAATTCGTTTGGTGGGAGCTTAAGGTTTTAAACATAAATAGTTTGATTATTCCCCCAACAATTGCTGCAAAGGTGACAGACGTCACATGACGGGAAGCATGTGAATGACAATGTGATTCGTTCCATTATATTTTAGTGGTTACGATATAGAATCAAATACAAAAATTCAATAATGCGTATTTTGACTTGAATATTATATTGTGTTTAGTTGTTGTTTCCTGACATAATTTCAATAATATGGCTGTTTATCCTTAAGACTGGATAACTAAGCTGTGATAACAAAATTCTAAATAACTAACTAAAATTTCACTCAAAATAAAAAATTCTTTTTTAAAAGTGTCCCAAACAGCAATATCAATGTTTGTATGAAAACAAATTTTGAAAAAATAATTTTGTGTTAAAAATGTTGATCTTAGCCCGGATAATTATACAGTGTCAAATTTATGGTTATCGAGGCTAAGTCCAAAAAAGTCAACACAAAATATTTTTTTTTTGAAAAATTATTTTGATACAAATATTTATATTGTAGTTGGCGGCAATGTGAAAAATGTTTTTTTAATTTTGAGTAGAAAATTTAATTATTGTTATCGCAACTTGTTACCCTGACTTAAAGAAAAACAACCATAATATTAAATAAGTTAAGTCGAAATACTTAAGGATAAAAACAACCAAAAATAGCGATCGAACCAACATTTGTCTAGAGATCATCATGGTACCTTTAACATAATTTCGATTTAACAATTCATAAGTCATTTTCCCCTGTGGCCACAGACAGATATTTGTGTATGTGAAACCAAAATTTTATGTGCAACTGATTGCAGCACATTTAGAGTCTGTGTGCATTTAGTGCACTGGTTTATGTGAATACAATTATGCGTAATTAGTTTCATCTGGCCAACTCGTTCACGTCCCACCGCACTCCAAATCATTCCCTTGGCCTGTTGCTACTGACCACATATAAAAACACACACGACAGCTTTTATCCACCATTAAATATTTAATATTAAATAATTGTCTATTCATAGTAGACTGCACAAACTGACAAACTCAATATGCAGTGTTTGTTCAGATTTATTTGAAAATATTATTTTCATTTACAATGCATGTCCTGGCAAGGCTATCGAATATGTACAAATGTGTGCTGAAGTTGTTCTGTTGTGATTTATAATTATTATCACATACTTTTCCATTTTATTTTTATGAATATTTAATGAATTTAGCTAACAAAGTGTTTACTTTATAGTTTCAACTATCAAAATCAATTAAATGTTGACTATAAATCACATGAACAATTGTAATTCATAACTTTGTCAAACCGTGGTTACTCGTGAAAAGCCATAATGTGATTTGGGGAATTAAAAATATAACGAAATTTTTAAGCAGAAAAATTGTTACAAAAGTTTTGTGAAATGGTCATATTCACGACCATAACCATCAATATGATGAGGCCAGTAAATATAGGGTGGGCCATTGATTTTTTTTTAATTTGAACTACCGATTATTTTGACTTTGAAATGTAGAATAACATTCATTTTTATTTTCAGGTTTATGTTTGACATTTGAAAAATGGAACGCTATACGCTCGAACAAAATTGATAATTCCCAATAAAAACTTACTTCCAAAGTAGTGTCTTTAACGCAAACTGTAAGAAATTTTGGTGGAAAATTTTCGAGAAGAGATCGGCTTTTTCATTCCCTCTTACCCCATAATAGTACGTATTTCTAAACATCAGTTCTCAATATGCGTATCCATCATATTGGTCACCTCTCCTCCTAATTTCATGACTCAGGCCGTTTGGATCAATTATCAATTATTTATTTTCGTCCTCAATATTTAATTGAATTTTTTAAAATGTTTAAAATTTGCTGAATATTTTAAAACGTAAAAAACTACTGGGCTTACTTACTTAATTGAAGAACACAAGGAAGGGTTTAATCGGCCATAAAAACTGGACAATGATTTGCCCTTTAAACATTGCAATTTGTTGTTTTCCGCTTTTTCGAAAATCTCGGGGATATTTAAATTAAAGCATTCAATGATTATAATTGAATCTTAGTGCCCCATTATTAAAAGTCACTTCTTTCATTGCTCCGAGCAATGAACCCTTTTTGTTTAATCGAAATTACCTGCTATAAAAAACACCCGTTTCAATTAAAGCCAAGAGGTCATTTATATCTTCCGGACAATGAGGCCACGGTACGTCTACGCAAATTTTCACATTTAAGTATTTTAATTAATAAAACTCATACGCAACGATGCCAAGGAAGAATCCAACCCACTGCCTCCTTTTCAAAAAACGAAACATTCTCATTTGCTTGCCACCGGCTTTCAACATTCAACTTTAAATTTACAAATGCAAGTGTTGTTGTTGCATTGTTCAGTCAAGAACACAGAGAAGGGGGTGGAGAAGGGGAGAGTGAAAGAAAGTAATGTTAATGGTCGTTAAATGCAAAAGTGCAATGTTCTTGCACGAATCGTAATGAAAACAACGGCAACAGCAACAACAGAAACTACGAAAAGTGCACATTCAACAATGACACACAAGTACCTCACGTACTTCAAGCTAAAACTTACTTCGTTCAGAGTAGTACCCGCACGAAAACGAGTACCAACTAGTCCAACAAGCGCCAGCTTGTTATGGCGATGGCGATGATGATCTTGCTGATGAGAATCCACTCAAAGTCATTTCGTCGGAACAAAAGAAATGCAAAGCAAACACCAAACACGTAACATGGCTGAATGGTAGACAAGAAGAACATGCTGGCAAACAACAAAAGCCGCTACAAAGTATGGTGACCAGCCTTAACGCTTACGCTGAAATTACAATTACCAACAACAATAACGGCATCAGGGCATACACAAACCGTTTAACATGGCACCAATGGAAGCACAGAAGTTGGTGTTAACCGACAGAGATGAGAGGCTACACAACATAAAATATTTGAAAAATCTACCCCATAATTTTGGGCCACATTTCCCTCTTCGTGCCTTAAAAACCATCCCCCACCACCAGCTTTTTAACCGCTCCCCTATTGTGTAGGGGGTACTAGATTCTAATTACACGAACTTTTCTCCGTCTTAACTTGTTGTTGCTTTTATTCTTCAGTGAGCCATTATGAAGCAGCTACTTGCTTGTAAGCCATTGTTTGAGGTTGACTTTTTTCGTTTGCCCAGCTTATGCCATGAAGGCAAGACTGATAAGCTAATACAAAAGAGACTATTAATATAAAATAATGAGGAGCAGACGTTGCACTAGCAGCTGCTGGTATGTACAGGGTTTGCAACATCGTTGCAGCATGCTGCATTCACTGTTGTCTCAACAAAAGGTAATGGCCGCGGGGACTAAAGTTTATGTGGCTCAGCTACGTTTCGGTTGTTGTTTTAATTTGTTGCTGTGGAAAATTTACCATAAATCAAGTTAATATTTAACACTGGTAACGTGATAAACTATTTTATTGCTCTGCTCATGTTTCCGACATGCTTTATCCTGCAAATGGAGTGGCGTCGCTTTGACTTCCAACTGAGTAAATTTAAAAAAAATATAGACATCGAAGAACCGTACAAGTTTCACTGCCAACACTTAACCTGTCACTACACTTTAGGCGTGAATAATTTAAGCTCTACCTTTCACTACACTGTTCTGCAAAATATGTTTTTTACTCCATCTCTGAAAATATTTTTTTAATTCAACATCGTTGCTCGGAGTTAAACTATTATTTATAAATAATTGAAAAAAAACACATTTCATGTACAGCTAAATATTTTTGAAAGAGAATAAGATTTATGAGGCAGACAAAAAGAGACTGTAAAATAACTCAGATATATGTATCACATTTGTCGTAACAATTTCCAGACCTTAGTTAAATTTCTTAGCTCTTACGACCCAGAACCATAACCAGTAGATAATTTTCTTAAATTTGCATTATTTATTCAGTAAGTAATTAACAGTTTTACAGAAATATTTTTTTAGAAAAATTATATATGAGTCATTCCATGTCAAGTGGTGCGATTTTGGACCTCAAAAGCTAGGATTGTTTGGAAAGTCTGTGTATGTATTCTTCTCATAACTTACGATTTTTTGAAAGAGGCGTGTTCGTTTAATCGCATGTAACTTCTGAAATACTTCTTTTGAAGGTAATGCCAATTAGGTTTAAAGTATTGATGTGATATCGAGGGTTTATATTCAAAAGTGGCTATGAATCATTTTCTCGAAAATCAGTTTTTGATGCCAAACTAAAGGGTGATTTTTTAAGAGCTTTTTAAAAAAAAAACGCATAAAATTTGCAAAATCTCATCGGTTCTTTATTTGAAACGTTAGATTGGTCCATGACATTTACTTTTTGAAGATAATTTCATTTAAATGTTGACCGCGGCTGCGTCTTAGGTGGTCCATTCGGAAAGTCCAATTTTGGGCAACTTTTTCGAGCATTTCGGCCGGAATAGCCCGAATTTCTTCGGAAATGTTGTCTTCCAAAGCTGGAATAGTTGCTGGCTTATTTCTGTAGACTTTAGACTTGACGTAGCCCCACAAAAAATAGTCTAAAGGCGTCAAATCGCATGATCTTGGTGGCCAACTTACCGGTCCATTTCTTGAGATGAATTGTTCTCCGAAGTTTTCCCTCAAAATGGCCATAGAATCGCGAGCTGTGCGAAACACATTTCGAACCGAACACTGATTTTGGTAATAAAATTCAATGATTTGCAAGCGTTGCTCGTTAGTAAGTCTATTCATGATGAAATGTCAAAGCATACTGAGCATCTTTCTCTTTGACACCATGTCTGAAATCCCACGTGATCTGTCAAATACTAATGCATGAAAATCCTAACCTCAAAAAAATCACTCTTTATTTTAAGATTTGGATGTCATCTGTCATATAAATTTGGAAAAGAATTTTATTCTAAAGCAATTTTCTTCAATTTTTTTTTTTGGCTATCCACTCACACGTTAGTTTGTGATTTCATAAATGGGTATGAACATAAAAATAATAGAAATAAAATAGTGCAACAATGGAGCAGCATTTAACCGAAGGTTATAATTCGTACTCGTATTTAGGGTATATCGTACTATCAAATTCCATCATTTCGCGTTAATAACATTTTGATTCCCCTGTTACTAGGCTAAAGTAGGATAAATAGTGGCTATAAAGTAAAAAATTGTGAAAGTATCTTTAGATAAAACCCGCGTAACTTTTTATTATATTGAGAATACCAAAACATTTCTTTAGCATGTGATTGGTGACATCATGGGGAATAATCCTGGATGAAGAAAGTTAAAATATAAAGAATTGCAACCGGAATCTTTAAATTCGCTGTGTACATCACAGAAAATGAGTTTTCTCTACAACATTTTCAAGATTTCATGAAAAACGTTATCGAGTTTACAATAAATCTTATTTATATATTTGAGCATAAATGGCTATGTGCTTATTTCAACATTCAATCAGTGCTCAATTTCAAACAAAAAGTGGCTATGAACCATAAAACCGCGAATAATAGGAAATTTCGAAAACTTTTTGATTGGCAATCCTTTTAAGATTAAACTGTAGAAGAATGAATTATAATTACACTTAAAATTAAGGGGGAAATCAGTTTTTTCGCTCTCCTGAAAATTTATGTTTTTGTATGAACAAACACTTATCTTATATTCATATATTATCGTCGCTTTTGAGATTTCAAAGCTTTTACAATTTTATTTATTTTATTGATTTAATGATCAACTTTTAATATTTTAAAGTTCTGTTCGTAGATGTCGTTTTAACGACCGTGTGCGTTTGGAAGTGGTGAAATGATGGGTTCATTTTTTACGTATATTTTCCAAAAATATTTTTGGAAATTCAACCAAAATTTCAATGGAAAATCTGAATGATTATTTCTTCGTTAGTTTATTAACAGAAGGTAATTAAAACAATAAAAAATCTAATAAAATGTTGTTGATGAAAAAATTTTATTTTTTTTTTAATTTTTGTATTGCAACATTTGAAGAAAAATAATATATATATATTTTTCCCTAAACTAAACTTTATTTTGATTTTTTTACTTTGTATTAATAAACTAATGAAGAAATGCATCGTTTTGATGATTTTGATTGATAACAAATCGAAAATAAATAGAACTCATCACAAAATCATTTCGAAAATCAAAATAATAGAAATAAATTTAAAACCTTTGAAAAATCTAAAGCGGCGATAAGATACCAATACTTTAAAAATAATTCAGATTACCTGAAGGTATAGTACATTCAAATCGAACAAATATTTCAGGAGTTAAATGCGATTGAATGAACACCAAATCGTATATTAAGGCTGTTTTTCTTTAAGCCGGGATAACACGCTGCGATAACAAAAACGTTAATAAAAAGCTAATTTTTTACTCAAAATAAAAACTATTTATATATATATTTGTATCAAAACAAATTTTCAAAAAAATTATTTTGTGTTGATTTTTTTTGACTTAGCCTCGACAACCATAAATTTGATTTACACTGGATAATTATCCAGGCTAAGTCCAATATTTTTAACATGAAATATTTTGTTCAAAATTGGTTTTCATACACACATTGATAATTTGTTGGCGATAATTTTAAAAAAGAAATTTTTATTTTGAGTGAAATTTTAACTTTTTATTTAGGTTTTTCTTATAGCAGCTTAGTTATCCAGTCTTAAAGAATAACAGCCTTATTAAATAATACATATTCTTGATCGCCCAGGAGTATATAACCAGCCCCTGCAATTTCTGACAGTCTTGTTATGAAGAAAGTACTCTAAACTTAGTACTTTTTGAGATAACAGAAACCTCATTTCATCTACAAATTTCAAAATGCCTCCACTGTTCCTCCGGAATACATGTAGCACAGTGTTATCATCCTTGGATGTTTGACATGTTCATTATTTAAAAGTGTGTGTATATTGCTGTTAATAACATTGTTATTAATTGATACATGCACTTTAAGTGATACATGGAAGTGGACTAGAGATGTGAAATTCGAAAGCGGAGAATACGGATCACTATCTCGTACAACCATTTTTTTGCAAGAAATACTTTTGGAAGAACCTTTAAAAATCTCAAACAAATACAACCGGTTTTAAACGATTATAAACCGAAACCGGATACCGAGTCGTTTTAAATTTATATTATCGAACATAATGTCAAACCGGATTTCCGCGCTACCATGTATGGTGTGCTGGTGTTTCCGGCCATGTTGCTGGTGTGGCTGGCTTAATTGTACAGTTTATATGTACATGAAATTATTACAAGAAACATCAGCAAAATGCCAAACGCCGGAAAGACACTAAACGCCACTGACCCAGTTTCTGTATTTCCACACTCGCCCCTCTCTCTCTCCCTAAAGAGACACGGACAAAATGCTTAAAATAAACTAAAAAACCTGAGCGCAAAATAGGGTCCTTTTTTATGTGAAAAGGAGGAAAATTAAATGTAAACAGCCACTGGCGGTGTTTGGTTGGCGTTGGTGCTAGTGTTGGCGCTGTCATTGTTGTACTTTTGCTATTGTTGTTGCTCTTGTTTGAAACGTGAAGTGAAAAACGTGCTTTTGTTAGAGCGCTTCAAGTTTATTAAGTGACATGTTACTTTCTAGTGAAATGTCTCTTTAACTTTTGACTTGTGGTGTCTGATATGGCGCTGGCAATGCTAGCATTTTCAGCTAGAGCTGGTCCTTCATAGCGCGTCTAGAGAATGTCAAGTGAGTTGCTGGAAATAATGACATTTTAAAATTCATTTAATATGTTTACACTGCATTGTGGTTCATCAAGTGGCAGATTGTTATAATGGCGGTGAACAGGAGGGGGACACGAACGAATGTACACATGTGGAACGACATAAAGGTGAACCAAATTGCACTTGTAGGGTGGAAGGTAAGAGATTATGATGATAGCAAAGATTAGTGTTATGAAGTGAAAAGGATGAGGGGACTATTGCATTAAAAGTAGAGAGAGGGGGAGGATAACTTCACATAAATGGGTCAAAAGATACTCTTTAATTCACAATGCCACCATGATGAAAACTTTAGAGAGCAGGGAATCTTAGAATATTTTCGAATGCCATTTTCTATGCTGAACAAACCACGATGACGGCTTGATGGCATCACCATCGACCATGTTTCTAGGCGAAATATAAGTAATATAGGACATTTGAACGAAATGGGTTAAAATATGTGGTTTCTTTAGCGGAAATATTAAAAACGAGAATGGCGTTTGTATGGGGTCTATATCAACACAGACCAAATTTCAATAAACACGTTTTATGAAGCGAAAAAGATCAAATCGTGGTGACATTTGCATGGAAGCCATATCTAAACCGATTGCTTCAAACCGATTGAACCGACTTGCTTAAAATTCAGTAGCTCCCGTCCTTGATCCCATGCCAAGTTTTGTTAGGATCGTACAATATTTTTTATTCTTTCTATATATCTTTAAATCTAAATAAAGGGTGTTTTTTATTGGGGTATAGAACTTTAAGTTGGCATCACTTTTTTAACTGGCGGCCATTTTGTCAGCTGTCAAGTGATTAATATTTAGTTTGGTTTGCCATTTCATCATGAACAGGTTGACAAAAGAACAACGCTTGCAAATCGTGCAAATTTATTTCGAAAGTAATGGTTCAGTTCGCGAAGTTCACCGCAAGCTCCGTCCATTTTATGGTCGACATAATCGTCCATCAGAGCAATTAATTCGGTTAACCATGGATCGTTTTCGCACTACGTTTACTCTATGTGATAATACGCATCCGCAGAGACGTCGAACAGTGCGCACCGAAGAAACAATTGCCGCTGTAGAGCAAATTGTTGAAGAGGACCCGAATGAATCGATTCACCACCGTGCACAGCAATTGGAGCTTTGTGGAGTGGTTTGGAGTGGTTGAAAATTGGACCTGTAGAATTGGCTATATTCGAGCCAGCCGCGGCGGCTCGAAATCATATTTAAACATTAATGGCATAAAATTATCCTTCCAATAAAGCCAAATTGATGGACATTAAAACGATTTTCTTGTGTTTTATTTCAATTCGAAGTTCTATACCTCAATAAAAAACACCCTATATATAGTATAAACGGATTGGTAGCCTTGTCTTATATTTGTTTTGGTTTGGCTATACGAAAATCGACAGCCTCTGTGGAATGCAATCCATGGTGGAGGGTATATAAAGTTAGGCCCGGCCGAACTTAACGCCTTTTTTCCTTGTTTTTTTCTATGAAATAAACAATAAACAGAGATTTTTCAAAGCAGGAAATTTTCAGTTTTTCACGCATAGTCTTCTTTTAGTTTATAATCATATTAAATATTTCATATTTTGTTTCCCAAAAGTTTTATCAATCATTTGTATGATTTATGTTGTTGCAAAAAGGAATCTGATTATCTAAAGCTCGTGAGTTCTCAAGCACACACACACAATCATATTCGACCGGATATCCGAATCCAGAAGCCAAATTTAAAGATA
Source organism: Polietes domitor (assembly GCA_947397865.1). Classification (NCBI taxonomy): domain Eukaryota; kingdom Metazoa; phylum Arthropoda; class Insecta; order Diptera; family Muscidae; genus Polietes; species Polietes domitor. Next base: position 173,594,811 of record OX377621.1, on the reverse strand, counting down.
CTTTCTGAGCTTTATTGTGACTCACACACACCACTCTCCCCTCTCCACTCTCTCACTACAGCTTTTGCTCTTACCAAAAGAAGGAATAAGAAAATCATGAAAATAAAAAAATATACTAATGATTAGTATGACCTTGCCAATTCCTTCAACACCGGCCCAAATTTTCAAAATGTGCTACTTGTTTTCATCAAAATAACTCGGACACCACACAAACTAACTAGCAAACACCCACCCACACACTCACCCACACATCGATGTATGTAAGTGAAAATGCTGGCACACACATACTAAGGAACACGTTTGAGTGTGGTCCGAAAGTTTGTGCGATGCCATGTGTGAGTGTGTAATTTGGCTTCAAAATGTATAATTTGATGATGATGATCACTTCGCATGTAATTGAGCTGCTGATTAGAGCAATTTGGCCGACAGAAAAACTCAAAACTACACATTATGCTGGATACATACAAACATACCTACATAAGTACATGTATATGCACAATAGGAAGGGTGTTGTAACGTTTTGTATGTGTATTAGTGGTCATTCAAATGGATGTATGCAAGGCTTTTTAAGCTGAATTAATGAAAACCCCCACAAGGTTTATTCGTGTTGTGGTTTTCGGTGGAATGTTAATTGGAAATCCGCGAAACGCAGTAAAACAGTTTGAACTTTCAATACTTATGGCAAACATAAAACTAGAATTGCTAGCAAAATGAGCAGTTCCAGGATTTGGCTGTGCTTTTAAAATTTTAATTAAGCTAATAATGTCCATTTAAATGAGTCTTTTTCATTGGAAAATTATTATTTTATTAGCACTCGCAATCATAAGCATTATTAGGAATTTTCGTTATTATAGCCTTGAATCTAAGTACATGTTTCCACAAACATTTTCCTCAAACCAAGTAAATTTTGATTAAATTTTAGTAAAATTTTCCTAAAACTAAGTGCATTTTTATTAAATCTAAGTAAAATGTTGCTGAATTTATAATAATTAATTTATATAAATTAAATCCTTTATTTCTTCGAATGATTTATTTTTTTCCTTAACGCACCCTTAGTAGTAGCCCCTGTAGAACCAAGAACCAGCCACAATTCTTCCGCTATAATAACACTATAAGTAAAATTTAAAATTTTTGGTGCTAGTATAATATCGGAGGCCCCAGTGTCTAACTATATTTTTGGATAGAGAATTTCAACATAAGAAAAAAATGGTCGGTGTATTATCGATATCTTGCTTAATTATCGAGTTATCGGAGGTTGAAGTATAAAAAAACGATTTTTTGCGTTCCAGTGGGCTCAAAATCGAAAAATAGAAGTAGAAAAAAATCGATAACTTTTTTAGTTATCAATTGTGGAAATTCGACAAAAATTATGTGTATTTTCCAGTTCCAAAACTAAGCGAATGAGTAATGTTATCCCCCATAAAATATAACTCATACGCTACCGATTACCCAGTAAATAAATAATAAATTAAAATAAGTGAATAAAAAATGGGGGTCATCAATGTTAGATATAAAAGAGATTTCGAAGTATTTTCCTTAAAATGTAATCAAAAATCGTTTGAGAGACAATAAAAACTTACAAATAATTTACCTCCTCATCGCTTCTTCTAAATAATTGCTTTGAATTAGTGTCTTGAACTAAAATTAAATAAGGTGCTATTCTTTTGTAAACCCTTTCAAACGGCCTATTTCTCTGCTTTAATTTTATTTCCGTACAACATTCAGTTTAATCCCCATTTTTATGATTTCTTTTTACAGTCTCTATCTGAAACTATCCTCTTTGGTAAACAGTGCTAATTTTCTGGGTTTTTTTCTGTTCTTCTCCAATGGTTTTTGTTGCGTGCGTGTCCTATGTATCCTTACCATTAACATCGATATTTGGCAAAAAAATAAAATGCAACGTTTTTTTGTGTCCAATTTTTCAATTTTCCGTCTCAAGTGTTGCCATTTATATCCTTATGTTTTCTCATCCGCACATCTATTCCAATGTCATCTTTTTGCACGCTTAAGTGCCATTTAAACTTCGTCTTCGTTGTGCTCGTACTCGAACATTGTGGTGGTCGCATTGCCACCTACTCGTCGAACTACTCCAGACATCTTAGTCAACAAATTGCTGAAAACATTCTTGTCGAGATAATACTCCATTCCAAGCATTGCACTTATGCATCCTGCAACAAATTCACATACGAAACCCAGCAGCTAGAAAGACAATGTCGATACCAACGATGACGACGATGATGAAGTTGTAGGAGTGCAAAGAATTGTGTCACAAATGCTGTAAAAAACATTCATGCGAGCATACAGAACAAGCATTTGCTTTAAATGTCTTTCTGGTCTTTTTTCTCTCTGGTGCATTTGTTGTCCTTTTTTGTTTTCATCGAAAATGTTTGCTCTTGGATGTGGTGTCATCATGGGATATATGGGACGGACACATACATCACACACACATGATGCACATCCTTGCACTATTGACAGTCTGTCAGCATTGTGTGAAGATGATAGGGTGTTTGTTTTTTATGATGGAAATATTTTATATTTGACGAAGTGTTCGTAGACACGCATCTGCACATTCTCTTGGAAAGGTTTCGTTTGCAAACGATTTGATGGATAGCATGGAATGTGAAGGAGTAATTTTATACTCAAAAGAAAAAATGTTCAAGACCTATAGAAAATACAAACAATCGCACGTATGATTCGGAAGATCTTTTGGGATAACTAAAAATTTGAAATAAAATATTGTCTTGTAAAGTATGCAATTCGAAATTGTCTGACTTAATATCACTCTATTGTGTCATAATAATCTGCTTTATTTGATGCTTTCATTACAAGTGTTTTTGGCACAAAAACTATTTTTTTTTTCGAACATAGTTCAGCGGTTTTAACATTTTCAGAACTTGTATGATAGGGACGTGGTATAATAATATATTTGTAAATACAAATATTAATTTCTATTTGATTTCGTGCATCGGACTGGATGATATATTATTTTTAGTTTAACAAATGATTTATACCAGTTATATGAGGGTTCAATGTGTCTACAATAGACCGGTTCTATTGAACTTATTATCTTACAATTAAGAGACTCGATAAGGTGGCACCATTATTAGCCATTGATTTTTCTTAAATGTATCAAAAAGAAAAACGTGGCAGCACAACTAAGAGAGTAGCAATCTACTTTCTTGTTAAACGACTAAATTCCATATAAAAATTGAACTAGTAAGCCCAAACGAACAGGCCTAATAATTTCTTCAAATGACAAATCTCAGAGGATTCCTATCAACCGTATAGTAGTTATTAAAAATTTAATTATATCTAGTTTAGGGTGATTTGTATGGGAGGTACTTGAAGGGGAGTGGCAGAAGCATAATATATTCCTATTTGGAAAAATATTAAATTTTCAGAAGAGCGAAAAAATGATTTTCTCCTTAATTTTAAGAGTAATTATTAATCATTCTTCTACAGTTTAATTTTAAAAGGATTACTAATTGCTACGATTAAAAAGTTTTCGAAATTTTGTATTATTCGCGGTTTTATGGTTCATAGTCACTTTTGCATGTTTAAAATTGAGCACTATGAATGTTAAAATAAGCACATAGCCATTTATGCCCAAATATATAAATAAGATTTATTGTAAACTATATTACGTTTTTCATGAAATCTTGACAATGAAGAAAACACATTTTCTATGATGTCTACAGCGAATTTAAATATTTCAGCTTCATCCACCAGATTGGTACCATTTTTATCCCTTTTTTTAATTTTTTACAAAAAGTATTTATTGCGATAGGCCACACCACGGTAAACAACAAATACAAATTGGATAATTTTTGGAAAATTTGCATTTTTCGCGGGAAATATAGCTAAAATGATTTTCTTGCGTGTTTTTTTTTTATTTTCTCGCGATTTAGCCAACGGATCCGGCTGAATTTTTGAATTTTGTTTATCCTATTGAATTAACCTATTGAATTTTATTTATCCTATTTTATCCTGATAACTTGGGAATCAAAATGCTATTAACGCGAAATGATGGAATGAATGGATGGATAGTACGATACGCTCTAAATCTAAAAAGAAGTAGAGAATTATAACCTTTGGTTAAATGCTGTTCCATTGTTGAACTATTTTATTTCTATTATTTTTATGTTCATAGCTACTTATGCGGTCACAAACTAACGTGTGATAGCCAAATCAGAAAAATTTGAAAAAATGGCTTTAGAAAAAAATTTATTTTCCAAATTTATATGAAAGATGACATCCGAATCTTAGAATAGTTTGGCATCAAAAACCCATTTTCGAGAAAATGGTTCATAGCCACTTTTGAATATAAGCCCTCGATATGTTTTTGTGGAATTAATTGAACAAACTTTTTGTATTGTGTCTCATATTGAAACATAATTTCACTTCTTGCTTGTTTTCCGAATATAAACTCGTTTTGTAACCGCAATTTATGAAAATTAAAACTAGGTTTATTTCTTTTGAAACCCTCCAACAAATAAATTTTTGTTAACTACGTTCGTCTGAAATAAAAATTCAAATCCCTCATAAAAATGCAACGAGTGTAACAGTCACCCAAAACGCAAACAGGTTGGCAACACTTGTAACGAAACAAACGTTAAACAGAGTTGTTAAATTGGTAGTATGTACGTTTTATGCAGAAAGTAGGCGGAAAACAAATTCAAAATGTTTGTGCAATAAATCGTAGTGTCAGTTACTTATATTATTATATTTAAATATAATTTAAATAAATAAATAAATGTTGGGAATTTTTGAATGATTTTTGAACAATGTGTGCTCAGAATATGTTTTATTTTTTTTTCTGGAACAGTAGCTCACATTTAGTAAGGATATTTATGCAATAAATTATGCTCTCTGAGAATGTTCGTCATAGGTAGGAATATTTGAATATTTCCATCCTGTTTACTAATAATAATATATGACCTACTTTGTGCTAGAAGGCCTCACTTAAACATATCATTCATTGGATCATGTTGCTAAAACAATAAATATGTAAATATGACGGTTTTAGGAGGTGCTTTCGCAGAGTAGGACATATCTTTTGAATTTAAACATATACTAATTTCATCGTAATTTTGTACAATATACTAGTTCCACAACTACTTCCAGTTTCTATGTCGCTTGGATCTAGGGCTGTTTTTTAAGACTGGATAACTAAGTAGCGATAACTAAAATCTGAACAAGTTAAAACTTCACTCAAAATAAAAAATCTTTTATAAAATTGTCACCAACAGCAATATCAATGTGTGTATGAAAACAAATTTTGAAAAATAATTTTATGTTAAAAGCTGTACACTTAGCCTGGATAATTATCCAGGGTAAGTCAAATTTATGGTTATTGAGGCTAAGTCCAAAAAAGTCAGCTCAGAATATTTTTTTTGAAAATTTGTTTTGATGTGAAAATAATTTGAATTTTGAGTAAAAAATTAACTCTTTTTACATGTTTTTGTTATCACAGCTTGTTATTCCGGCTTGTAAATAGTAAGTATTTTAAATATCAACGCTGGGGTTTAAATGATAATTTGTTAATGGCAAAGAAAGTGGAGTAAAATACCGTTAATTCAATTCAGCAATAACTGTTTGTCAAGCAAACATGCGTAACTCCCTTCAGGCGCAGTTTTTGGAAGAGATCAATCGGCGTATTTTGAAATGTAGTAAAAATTCAAGAGGATACTCTTACGCTGTGAGCTAAGCAGATTGATACAGTGCCGCTCGGATATTGAAAATGACATGAATGAATTACAAGTTGTTCAACTAAAATGCAACTTTGCTGTACACAGCATCTGAATGGCTATATTTTACACAATACACACACAAACGCACTCACAAATTGTCCAGTAGACGAAGATAGTAAATTTAATAACGGTAAAGCATTACAACAACAGGTGGCGTACAATAAATGTGACGTTTACTTAAGGTGAGCACACACACACACGCAAGAGAAGAAAAGACAGAAGAGGCCTACTGCGTACGGATAGAGAGTAACTAGGTACTCGGCAGACAAATCACCTCTCACACACTGTTAAAATATGGGTTAAAAGGCCCAAGCAACACACAACCAACCAAACCAACTCGCGCCATAAGACCACGGACCACGAATTGGTTGGTTCGTTTAGATCGTTGTAAGACGAAACGAAAGAGATAACTGAAATCACCGAAACACCGCATTCCACACTTGGTCAGACTAGGTGAAAGACGTTTAAAAGTGATCTCGTGTAAAGTAAATGGAAAGAAATGCACACAGCAGAACTTAAGTAACTCTCCAAGAACAAGTTTGGGCGACACAAAGAACAACCACATAAAAAAACAGGAAAAAAACAAACTCTCATACACACATACATCCCCACATGAGAGCCGCCAACCAGCGCCAAGAGGGAAAACCAATCTGATCGAGTGTGTACGATTGAGTGGAGTGGAGTGTGTGTGCGTGTATGTGTGGAGGGAGTCTGTCCGTCCGCATAACAAGAAACCAAAATCATAAAAATGTGCACAGACTTTTTTGGTCAGGTTTAGTTTCAGGCCAATAAGACGTGGCGTTGGTTGTACATATAATAAGTTCTCAGCGGAGAAAAAAAAAACAAAGTCAGCAGGAAATGGCTCCAAAAGAAAAATCTGCATAAGTTTAAATTGAGAATCTCAAAAATAAAACGAAACAGAACAAGGAAAACTCTTTTCATCTTAAGTGATCAAGACTAGATGAAAAGAAAAGTGAAAGTGTGAACTTGTAAAAAAGAAAGAAAAAAGCTAAGCTACACTATAAAATTGAAACAAGAAATAAAAAGATACATCAACAACAAGTTTCGAACAACAACAAAGAAGTGAACGAGCAAAAGTGTGAAGATAACCAGAAAACCACAACAACAACAATAAGAGCGGCTCTTACAGCAACATCATTTCGTTTTGTACATGTGTCGCTGCGTATGTCGGTCGGTGAATGAAAGTATAACGCAACAACACCCGTTTTTATGAATATTGGTCCGAAATTATGTCGTCTCCATCTTCGAATAATATCATACAGCGGCGTAAAAACGCCAAATCCAAGTCAAAGCACCACAATGACCGCGATCAGCTAATGAACTCTGCCAGCGCTGGCGTTGCAAACGAAAGACTTCAATCGGACAGAGAAAGCAACAAGCACCACGACAACAACCAGCTGAGGCCAGCAACAGCCACAACGATAGCCGCTCTCAACATTATTCAGACGAGAGCATTATGCAATGGAAATTTAATAACTCCCATCATCGACTGTTGCCGCGATGTTAATTGTTATTTAAACGCAACCGCTTGCCATCCCTACTCTAGAGATACCTACGAACCAATAACAACAACGAAAGTTGAGTCGAGTAGTTCATGTTCTGGCTCGAGCTCTAGATCGGTGCTTACGCCGCCCAGAGAGCCGAGCCCGAGCCCGAGCCGGGAGAAAACACCAGAAACTAGTGAAACAACAAAAACCTCAATAACATCCAAAACGACAGAAGTGGCCGTAACACAGCTGTTACAGATCGGCGGCAATGTAAGTCAAAACCAGCAGAAGCAGCAGCAGCAGCCAGACGATAAGGATGAGGAATGTATAATGGCAGTGCATTTGGATCTTTTCGCCTGGGTCCTGTTTGCCTTGGCGTTTGTTACACGTTTCTATAGACTTTCCTATCCGCGTAACGTTGTCTTTGACGAATTGCATTATGGCAAGTCGGTGGCGCACTACATGAAAGGTGTGTTCTTTTTCGACAGTCACCCGCCGCTGGGAAAACAAATCATAGCCGCAGTGGCGGATTCCATCGGCTATGACGGCAACTATACAGCCACCCACATTGGTGCTCCTTATGATCCTACCTTTCCCATATTTTGGATGCGTTTTATTCCCGCACTATGTGGCAGTCTTCTTCCAAGTACCATTTACTCGCTGCTAAAGGAAATTGGAATTTCCCGACGTTCTTCTCTGTTGGGCGGGCTCTTGATAGTCTTCGACAACTCAATGTTGATCCAATCTCGTCTGATTTTGATGGAGTCTATGCTGTTGCTGTTCTGCACCTTAGGGTTGTACTTCCTCTTGAAGTTTCAGAAGACAAAATTTCTGCATCTCACATGGATTGTGTACGGCTTGGCAGCGTCGGCATTCCTAACGTTTGCATTTAGCGTTAAATACGTGGGATTTTTCACCTATTGTTTGGCGGTCTATTTGATTGCAAAACATCTCTGGGATCTACTGTATGATGGTACAAAATCGGGTAAGTACAATGCTAAATGCTTTCAATTCGAGCGGAATTCGCAATTTAAAATGTACAAAAAAGCTGAAAATTATTGTATGTATGCAACAAAGAAAGAAAACCGAAAACCCCAGGTGGCGAGGCCAATAGGGCAGCGAGAAGTTAGAGGAGTGTTTTTAATGGTATGATGATATGAAAAAATTATACAAAAGAAACTGTTGGAGTTGAGTTGTACACACAAATGTTGTGTTGAACGAGGCCCATCATATGAGCAGTAAAGATCGAACGGCGAAGTTATTTAGTATAATGTGTAATAGACGTACATACGAAAATTCGAGCTGAAAGTTAGAGGAAAGGTTCAACGAACTTTGAAATGTAAACATTTTGTGACTTGTGTATTTCACTGAACGGTCAAACCAGATTTTTTTCCGCGCAATAAAAATGCAAATAAGTCCGATCTTTAGTTCGCAATGTAGATGTGAAAATTTAGAAACAAATATTTCTTAAATACGCGAATATCAAACGTATCCAGAGAAAAAGTTGAGATGTGAAAAGCAAGCCATGTGTTCTAAATCTCCTCTTTAGTACCCGATAAACACAGGCTGATACTAAAATTACTTAACAATCACAGCTTTTTGGATCTCATATCCATTTTAGATATTCTGTGATTAACGTTGGCGATTTTACCATTTATGGAAATTCTAAAAACAAATGACAAGTTAATATGTACCCTCCGTTTACATAGGATAGCCTCATTTAAAAAAATATTAAATCCATCTCTACTATGATGGCGACTTAGAAATGGTTTCCTGATGTCATGAAAATAGTAACTATAGGCATTCGGTCCAACGATATTGAGCCGATTTTGATGGAAAAAATAACCCTAATCCATTCGTTGTGTTGTTGACATTGTGGATTGTGGTTTTACTAACTCCTGCAATGATTCCAATTTTATTCATAGTCTTACTGAAGAAGTTTGTTTTTATCTCGCACTGTAACCTGTTCAATAATCAGTAATCTTTACGTTACCCTGTTACGTTATGATTATAGTTATTCTGTACGTTTACATACATTTTTGTTGACATTTCTGGGAATATGATAATGTGGAATTAAATTTTTAATTCCAAGTGAAGATATCCTAAGTTAACGTTAACGGAGTGTATGTTATTAATGTAACTCAGTATCGTTTCGGTTGGCAACACATACAGAAGTAGTTATTTGAACACATACGTATTTTCTGTTCCATTCGCATTCGTTACCTGATATTTTTAACGGATACAAATTAACATGTTTACATGTATGTACGTTAGCATATTTGAGAGTTAACATATAGACTTTGCCAAAAACACAGCTAATAATAAACTAATACTTTCATTTGATACTAGTATAGAGGCCACATATTTGGAGCTTGAATATTTGGCCCTTTCTATTTACCACAAGCGGATTCTACCTCTTAAGAGTATTTGTTAGATAAAAGATTTTAGAATATAAGAAATGACATTGATTACAGAAATTAATTATAACAAGCAATTGACTTTCTTAAAGTTAAAATTCAATTTCACTCAAAACATTTTTTTTTTCAAAATTGTCGCCATCAGCAATATCGATCTGTGTACTAAAATAAATTTGAAAAAAAAATAATTTTGTTTCAAAAATGTTGGACTTAGCCTGGATAATTATCCAGTATAAGTCAAATTTATAGTTATCGATGCTAAGTCCAAAAAAGCCAACACAAAATATTTTTTTGAAAATTTGTTTTGTTACAACTATTAACATTGTAGTTGGCGACAATGTGAAAATTACCTTTTATTTTGAGAAAAAGCTAGTCCAATAAAATTAACTCATTTTTCTAAATGATTAACAAGCAGTCTTTCAAATTATCATTTTCCAATTAAGAGGCCGAATTGCAAGTTAAGGGATAGCATAAACAACATTATTTAAAAGAAATTAAATACTTGATGTTATAGTTCAGACTGCGTACTATATGTACATCATATTTATAATTTGTAAGGAAATTGCTAAATTAGTCGAAAACTCGTTAATGAGGAAATCCAGTTTTTAGTCAGAACTGCACCTAAAGCCTGAATATTATGAAATGAATAAAAAAATAAGTTTTCATGAGATTTCCACGTTTCCCTCGATTCATAGCAATAGTATTTTACAGTATTAAAAAACTAAAAAACTGTAATTTCAAATCTTAGTTTACTTGGATTACCGCTAGTACTTAAAAAACAGTAGATTTAAAATATATGTATTTGAATTCTGTATCTAGCAATTTTGGCCGTAGTATACATACTTCTTCTTTCTTTTGTTATCGCATGTATTTTCAAATCCTTTTTCTTTTCTTTATAGATTTCCACATAATCCTTCAAACTATTGCACAATTCATTATCTTCTTCATCATACCAGTTATCATATATTTGGGCATATTCTATGTACATCTAAACACTCTCTACAGGGCCGGACCGCATGATGCTGTATTGACGAGTGCCTTTCAGGCCTCCCTGGAAGGTGGCTTAGCTTCTATAACACGCAATCAACCGTTAAAGGTGGCACACGGTTCTCAAGTTACACTGCGGCACACTCATGGCCATTTGTGTTGGTTACATTCCCATCCGCATGTTTATCCCGTCCGGTATCCGGACAACCGCGGATCATCTCACCAGCAACAAGTGACTTGTTATCCCTTTAAGGATGTCAATAATTGGTGGATTGTTAAAAAGCCAAAATACGATGACATAGTAGTCGGCGAGAAGCCGGAATATATACGTCATGGTGATATAATACAGTTAGTGCATGGCATAACTAGCAGAGCTTTAAATACTCACGATGTGGCCGCTCCTCTCACGCCCAATTGTCAGGAGGTAACGTGTTACATTGACTATGGCATTGATATGGTAGGTGAACTTTTGTGGAAAGTGGATATTGTAAACAGAGATAAGGTAGGACAAATCAAAAAAAAAAATCATGGGCGATTATTACTAAATATAAATCAAATTTCCACAGGAAGGTTCGATTTGGAAAAGCATAAAATCGGAAGTGCGTTTGCAGCATGTTTCTTCGTCGGCAGTTTTGAAATATTCAGGACGTATTTTACCGGATTGGGCTTTCAATCAAAATGAAGTCGTGGCTGATCGAATAACAACCAGTAAAGATGCAATCTGGAATGTCGAAGAACACCGTTACACGAAACGTAAGATTAAAAGAATAATAAAAAGTGGATATTTAGATAAAAATTAAATCCTTAAAAAGTTAACTTGCAAGTATTCCATGTTCGTCTTTAAATTTATTTAAGCGAATTACAAAAATCAATTGTAACCGTTTAGATTGACATAAATACAATTGACTAGAACGTAGAGTTGAAAATATTCAAATGGAACAATATAATTACACTATGAAAACCATAAAATCCTTCTTGAATTTCACACAATACTTTATATCACAACTTATGAATTATGTACATACTTTATTTTTCTTCCTCAGATTCAGACCTTGTGGAGCGGGAAAAGAAACTGCTGAAGGCAGAAATGATACCGACTGGACCAACAAAATTGACATTCGTGCAAAAATTCCTTGAATTACAACTTAAAATGCTTTCGCATGGAGGCCAAATACAAGGTCATATGTACAGCTCCGACCCCATAGAATGGCCTATATTAAGTAAAGGCATCGCTTATTGGGTTGCCACCGATTCAAATGCCCAAATACATTTGCTGGGAAATGTACTCATCTGGTATACGTGCACTTTATCCGTTCTTGCATACTTCGCCTTCTACATTTTCTATCTACTACGGCGACGTCGTCTCTGTTATGATATAGACGAGAAAGAATGGGAGCGGCTATTATATGTTGGTCACATCTACTTTGTGGGCTATCTTATGCACTATTTGCCGTATTTCTTTATGGAAAATTCTTTGTTCCTACATCACTACATGCCCGCCTTTCTATACAAAGTACAGCTGTTCTGTTTTATAGTTGATCATATTGATTATTTGATTAGACGTTTCTGTGGTAAATCATTGTGGATGGTCAGGGCGTATCGTTTGGCTGTTGTGACATGGCTCGTGGCAGTTGTAAGTGTATATATACGATTCTTGCCAGTCAGTTATGGCATGAAAAACCTGACACTCGAAGATATTTTGAATTTACGCTGGAAGGATACATGGGATTTTGTAATATATAGAACCATAGAAAGACGTTCTGCGCCCTAATACATAATACTCGTATACATCATGTAAATATCGTGACAGTTGATCGCGGCAGAAACAGAATCATGTATATATTTATATCTATATAATTTAAACTTAAGTAATAGCAATGTTTAAATTAATAGTTGTTTCAGTGCTTTTAAATAAATGAAAAAAATATTGATCTTAAAAAAAAGTACGGCGGCAGCCGTTATTTGGCCTGTTCGATTGGGCTTACCAGCTTACAATTATGATACTTAATAAGGTGGCAACGTTTCCTCCCATTGGTTTTTCTTAAATGAATCAACATGAAAAATCTGGCAACAACTCTAAGAGAGTAGTAAGCTACTTTCTTGTTAAGCGAGTAAATTCCATACAAAAATTAAGCTAGTAAGCCCAATAGAACATGCCTATAAATTAATTAAACTAGCAACTAAAAAAACGAGTCCCTGCTTTCTGCAAAGAATGCACGCGCACACGATGAACATATTGATGGCTTAATATAGAAATTTATTAAATTCAACGATTTCACATTTTCTAATATTTTATTTATTGATTTTTATCTTAAAAATTATTCTGGTATATGGATAGCTTATTATAGAAAGGACGAATCACACTTTTAGTGAATTAATGGTCCTATCTATACATATTATGGTGAATTCATTTCAAAGTTTTCTCTTTTTTCCGTAAGAAAACATCGATATATATCTTAGAAATTGTTAAATCGTCGGATTTATTAAATATTCCCGACACAGACAATTCTTCAACATTTTTAAAGGAATACGCATTTAATTTATATTCTTATATTCGTCTGAATGTTTTATCAGTAAACAAGTTATGAAAAATTTATTAATTTTAAAAAAATAAATAGAAATATGGTTTCTTTATGTATGTGCCTTGTGACAATCTATAGCTAGTTTCTTTCAGAGGCTTTTCAGTACTTATCAGTTTTCAAAAATAAAAGGCAAATCCTCTCTGAACGTAGCTTAAACCCATGTCTGAACCGGGTGGAAAGTCATTGAGTAATTTTATATATTTTTGAGAGGTCCAGAAAGCGAGATTCTGCAATAGCATAATTTTCAATATAATTACATAAGAAAATCAATAATCTTACCTTTTCAATTTCCGTTTCCAAGCCAGACATTCGATAGTATACACACAAAACATGTGACCGTTTTTCTTTTTGCAAGTACATCGTTAAGGCTTTCAACAGTGACGTATCCAAGTTGAGGCAGTAGCTAATATCCAAATGCTTAAGGACAGGACACAAATGTAACATATCCAGAATTGCGACTGTTTGTAGATTTTCCGAATGTCTCAGACATAATAGTTCCAAATGTGTAAAGCAACAGTTCTCATATGCATAGGCATTGAAGTCATAGTTACATAAGGCCAAAATTTTCAGGTTTTCCGGATTTAAATAACGAAAGTCAGACAGCCATGTTGCACTTACAGGTAAGAAATGAAAATCGACTGCCAGCCCCTGTATGCTGTGTCCCTTCTCGCGAAGTATATGATAGTATTCCTGAGTTTCATATATCTTATAATCGTACGTATCCACATTCTCGATAAGTGATACATCAATGTCTTGATCCAACAACACTTTTAGTTGCTTAAGGTGGGGCAATTTTAATACATGTTCCACTGCGGGTTTTAAGGTGTTTAAATTCAATTTTAGGACCTCCAATCTTGCACATTCCAAAATCTCTGGTATTAATTCCAATTGGCTGTACTCAAATGTGCGTATATCCAGGACACGTAGATGCTTAAGATTCAATAGAATATCTCTCAGGGCATCTTCTTCAATCTCAGTTACTTTTGCTTGTTCATCGTACAAGTGTAGCTCTTCCAAAAATTCGAATTTTGTTAAATTTTTTCCCGTAATGGGTACTGTAATTTGGAGGTATTTTAAATTAGGCACTAATCTGCTTAACGACTCCATATCATCATCCTCTGGATAGCATTCCGTAACATCATCGTGGAACTCACACTTCACCACGCCCGGTAGGCACTCGATGCCGCATTCTTCCATATCTTTGAGAAATACATTCAGACAGCCATCGATTATTTGAAGCGTGTGAAATTCGACACGCATCACCTTCAGATAAAATTCGAAATCATCATAATTCGACAGTATGTTAGGCAATACATTAAAATCTAAAACTCGATGCTGAGGCTGTCTTTTCCACAAACACATCATAACAGAACGAAAACGTTGGCAGCTTTTGGCGACTTGGATTTGGCTGGGCAAATCTTGGACGCGCTCGAATATGCATTCCATGCAATCGTCATTTAAATCACTGATTGTGGTGGTCGCACGTTTGTTTTCTAAAAGTTGCAATTTTAACCAAATAGATTGAATATTAATTGTATTTGGGATGGACAATAACTCCGCTAAAACGTACCACTGTTTTCCTGCCCATTGTTGTCCATGACTACCCTGAAATTATAATTGTTTTTAATCAGTATGGAATCAGCAAACAGCTGTTTTGTGTTTAGAATGAATTAAAAAAAGGAATATGTGAGCAAGAGAGAGATAGAATGTATCGAGGACTGCACAGTGGGAAAAAGGAATTTAATTTGCTTTGCACTGGTCATGGATAAGGAGGAGTTGCATCCATTGAAACGATATCGTCTGCCCAGCTAGCTAGGCGTATTTATACAGGTGATAGCAGCAGAGCAAAAACAAATTTGGCAACAACAAAATACAAGTAATTTTTGAATGGTGGACCATACTGTCAAAGCAAAATATATGGGATTTGACAGTTTCGGTTACTTTTGATTTAAAAAATTTAACTGGGCTCCTGCTTTCACCTGATATAAATACGCCTTGCTAGCATCCAAATCAAATAAATGTCACTACTACTTTGTTTTCTGTCTAATAAAACAAAACCCATGATATCGAAACTGAGTAAATAGTTAAAACAAAACTATAGGCCAGTTCGATTGGGATTACTAGCTTACTCTAAGAGAGTATTAAGCTACTTTCTTGTTAAGCGAGTAAATTCCATACAAATATTAAGTTAGTAAGCACAAACGAACAGGCCTTATGAAAAGAAAATTTCGAATAGAAAAATAGATCAGACGTAATACTTTTACATAAGGCTTGTTCGAATGGACTTCCAAGCTTACAATTAAGATACATGATAAGGTGGCCACTGGCTTTTCTTAAGTTAATCCACAAGAAAAATCTGGCAGCAACACTAAGAGAGTAACAAATTACTTTCTTGTTAAGCGAGTAAATTCCACACATAAATTGAACTAGTAAGCCCAATCGAATAGGCCTATAATAATAAAACTTATTACTTAAGGAAGAATATTCTGCTGTACGTAAACTTTATTGGGCCAGTCCAACAATTTCATTATTTTTATAATTATAGTCTAACTTTTTTTTTGATGAATTAATTGTATCTTTACATGTGCATACTTAAATTACCAAGTCTCACTTTGAGACTTGTATTTTGTCAATATTGGGAGATGTGTACAAAATTCTTATCTGTACATAAATTTTTTTTGGCTCACTGTATGTTGTCAGTGATTCAAATTTAACTCAAAGATAAATACCACAAGACATTACTTCTATAAAAATGGGGTAGATTTCTTATATTTTTTTATTTAAAATACTTTTCAATGAAGTATAACACTATCCTCACTACCCGTCAGAAACCAATAAATTTCAGTTACTATTCAAACATCAAAAATACAACACTGACTACGCTTGTCAACGAACGTAATTATTAAACATCTGTGACACAGTCATGGTCATTTATAAACATAAAAGAATTAACGAAAGCCAACAACAACTAAAACAAACAAAAGAGTATGCGTACACAAAATAAAATAAATTCAATGTATCGAAAAACTAAAAACTGCTCACAGAAGATCAAATCCAAAGAAAAACCAGACTAGTATTTAGTTATTCGGTGATCGTGTGATCGTAATCAGTTAAGTGTTTGAGTGCGTCGTTCAGATACAACAAAAGTAAAAAAAAAAACTAAATAGAAAATATATATCTATAAACAATAATTTGAAATTGAAAGTTAAAAAAACGAACATTAGATTTTCCAATTCTATGTGAATTTGTTGGATAATTACAAACTGCAGTGAATTATTTTTTATGGATTTTTGAGTGATTATCTAATTAAACAGAAATAACAAACAAACGAAAATATTTTTTCTTTATCACTTTGAGTTTACATTTTCTCTTTCATTTTCCTTTAGTTCTTGCCAATCAATGAATGTTTTGATTTTCACTTTTCAGCTATTTTTTTTTACAGAACGCGTGTATATTTAAATTTCAAATTTAATTGTGCCCGTAATAAATCCCACTGTGCTCTTATTTTTTGTCGCGAGAGTTGATTTCTCTTTTTACCGTCTGACAGTCAGCTGTTTTTGTTGTTGTGCTTGTGTGTGCGAGAGTTTGAAGAGTTTCATTTCTTTCTATTCGTATCAGTTTTTATAAACTCTTCAAACTGGCAGTCGATTTCGGCGATATGTTTAAATTTTTGGTAAGTTGTGTCTATGCGAAATTATTCTAAAGATTAAACAAAAGTATTTATTTTAATATCTATTCGTGCAGTTGATGAATATTTGGCCAATTGTTAACGTAATTGGTGGCTTTTGTTTATTCCCCTCCCTCTCGTACTTTCAGTTTTTTCCCACTGACTGACGTTTTATTTTTGGTTTTATGATTTCATTTTATGTAGATTTAGTGTTCCCATCATATTTGCTGTTGCTTTCTCCACCGTTTGGATAATTTCCTCATGTATTTTGCATAAAAAACTGGTTAAATTATATAATTTTACGTGTGTTTTCTATCAATCTGCAGTATTTTCGATAAAAGATCATGTGCTTTTGATTATTAAAGCAACTTTTCATCTTTTTTTGGATAGGACATATGGTTATAGGGGATAGGGGTCAAGGTTCACAATCTCTTGTTTAAGTTCGTCATACCTATGTGATGGGTTCGAAAAAAATCAATTTTTTTACAAATATTCACAATGCCAGGGCCCGTCTTCCATTTATTATTATTACCTCGATCGAACACAATGGCTTTGTATGTATGTACCACAAACATGAAATCGCCACATAATTAGTTTGAAGTTTTAATACCTAATTTTATAGATTCTTTAATAAAAGTACGTTGTGGGAGAAGGGGATTGTAAGCTCAATTAATATATTCCTGATAAAATGGGTTCATATTTCTTTTATTTATTTCTTTATGATATAAACTCCACACAATTCAAATAAGATAAGGAATAACTTTCACGATTTGTTAAGTGAAAATCAGTTTCTGATAAAAAGAAGATGACATTTAATTATGTCATCTTCCAAAATATGAATTATCCAGTCTGTCTGAAATATCTTCTTTCCGATCTACATGATGTATTGTCTGAATTTCGCTAACAAACAAATCCCTTGCATCAAATTATATTTTTCATATTCACTTATTTATTATATACTAATATCAATTCTAATACTTTCAGTTCACATTTAGTGCTGGTATATACACCGGTATCTACATCAGTCAAAATTATGAGGTAATTAATGTGCAAATACCAACATTGATATCTATTAACCTATTTTTACCTTCTTTTTCAAATTTTAGGTTCCTCGTGTGGATGAACCCAGCAAAATTATAGATAAAATTAAGGAATTGGCGGATGAACATCGCAAAAAGTAATAATTTGTTTTTTTCTCAAAAGACACACATGCACTACAACAAATCTCAGTTAAATGAAAATGGAATGATTTGCCTAGAATAACTGTATTGTTTGATTCCCCATTCTCCCCCTTAAATTTTAGGATTTTAAAAAATAATATGCCTTAAGGTCTTATTAAAAAGAAAAACGAAAAACCATTTATTTGTTTCACTATTTTTTCATGTATCATGGTTGCCGTATGACACCTTTGCTACTTTTTGTTATTCTATATGCCACAAATTAGCAGAATATCAATGCAATTTCTTTTCGTCATTTGAAAGCATAAACTGCAATCCAATAATTTACACTCTCGCTACAACATGTCTGTTCTTCTCCAAAATAAGGTGAAGGATAAAGCCTTAACTCGTTTCAGAAAAGTGTTTCAAAATAATATTTCTTTAAGACTAACCAGTGATAACAAAACCCTAAATAAAAAATTAAAATTTCAATCAAAAGCAATATCAATGTGTGTATGAAAGCAAATTTTGAAAAATAATTTTATGTTACAAATTTTATACTTAGCCTGTATAATTATCTAGTGTAAGTCAAATTTATGGATATCGAGGCTAATTCTAAAAGAGAGCAAAAAATATTTTTTTTTTGGAAAATTTGTTTTATACAAATGTGAGAAAATAACATTATTTTGAGTAACATATATTGCTGAGGTGGCAGCCTTTGGTCGAAGATTTTTGTCTTTGAGTCAATCCGGTACATAGTACCGGCTGCCGTGGGATTGAACTCTTTATTATCATTTTTGTCATCACAGCTTGTTATCCTGGCTTAAAGAAAAACTGTCCTATTATTGTATTAAGTCACTGTATTTGCCTTTCCGTTATGATCTTTCATTTAAAAAAATAACCATTTGGTTTTCCGGACCGCTCACCTTCACGGAAGGATCAAGTAGTACCTTAAAGCACCGTTTTGGATAAATTGATTTTTGTAAAATTAATTCCAAAGTTCTGTTCGTAGATATATATATACAACAAAAATTGTCAATGGGTCTTTTACTATACGTTAGTTTTTATAGACTATCCTATTATTGTATTAAGTCACTGTATTTGCCTTTCCGTTATGATCTTCCATTTAAAAAAATAACCATTTGGTTTTCCGGACCGCTCACCTTCACGGAAGGATCAAGTAGTACCTTAATTCCAAAGTTCTGTTCGTAGATATATATATATGTACAACAAAAATTGTCAATGGGTCTTTTGCTATACGTTAGTTTTTATAGACTGTCCTATTATTGTATTAAGTCACTGTATTTGCCTTTCCGTTATGATCTTCCATTTAATAAAAATAATCATTTGGTTTTCCGGACCGCTCACCTTCACGGAAGGATCAAGTAGTACCTTAATTCCAAAGTTCTGTTCGTAGATATATATGTACAACAAAAATTGTCAATGGGTCTTTTACTATACGTTAGTTTTTATACTACACAATTAAATTCCTGTATATACAATGAAATTCCTGGTTTCCTTACTCATAATAATTCGATAATTGACTAGTGAGTTGGAATTAATACATATATATTCTCTTTTCAGATCACCAGCTGAACAGTTGCTACATGATGTCAAAAAGGGGGCCAAGAAAATTGTCGATTGAAGAATTAATCTCTTAATCTACTATGGAGGCTCATCTAGTTAATATTTTTATTTTCTTACGCAACTTTTTTTATAATGTATGAATTTCTATTAATTTTCTTTCAAATGTTCAAAAATTAATTATGTATGGATATATACTATTATTGTGTGTACAAATTAAAAAATACAATTGGCCGTATGCCTTCTAAATTACGATATACGATTCTACGAGAAACTCACTTTGCAATACCAAGAAGACACAAATTAATAGATTCCAATTAGTATACCAGAAATTAAAGTAAATTTAGAAAACTATATATTTCGATTTCAACTAGAGGCACCGATCAAAAACTAATTACTTTGACAATCGTAGTCTGTACACAAATTGTTTTGTAATTAAATAAAAATACTCATTTTAAACCAAAATACGTTTACCACAATACAATTTTTTATTATAGGTATAAGTATATATTTATTATTTTACTATGTACTTCTAAACTCTGTATTTATTGTCTAAATAAACGATACTCCGCCACCATAATATTCAAGTCGTGTCTGAGGTTCAACAAATGCCAACCAATCCGAGGCATGTGTTGGCAGTAGACCCATGCTATTACATTTGTATAAGGCCACGGCCACATTGGCTACATTACCCAAAAAGTAAACCAACTTCTGCCCAGTACCCTGGGTACCCTCAGCCATTTTAGAGGTGACTTGTGTGGAGAACATGGCCTTAATGGGACGTATTAACATCATGCCAATCATCATAATGGGAAAAATCGAAATCGTGTTGCCGGACATATACATAATAAATAAATTCATGGGTATCTGGAATATAGATAAGAAGTTGAAACCTAAATAAAATTGTTAATACATTGGTCGCGCACAATATATTCACCTGTTTCAGTGGTCCCAAAGCCAAATCCCATGATTTTTTCATGACTAAACGTTGGTCTCTAACAACTTCCGTTTGATTGACCACTGCACTGGGACTATAACCTGGAGGAGCAGGCAAGTCATTGGATTTGCTAAATAAATGAGAAAATTTTCTAAAATCTGCAGATTTCTAGTTTTCTGTATAGTTCTTACTTGGTATTGAAATCGACGGCCCATTTACTTTTCTTTGATGTTTGTTTCGACATTTTGCTGGACAAGTTTTATTTAATTTATCAATTAAATCTCCAATTTACTACAATTTCTTAATAAAATACACGCACACGCACTTCCAATAAAATATACCTAAAACGTCATGCAATCCAATGACAATCGGTTTGGGTTGTCAAAAGCAGCTGTATTATTCACTTTTTGTTACTAGCAGAGTTGTATTTCACATACGGGCGTACGTATTCGTACGGGCGTATAACATACAGCAGTGCAACAGAAAAACGAAAATTCCCATAAAAAATGAGTGCAATTTTGCTTTGTTGTACACACAAAAATACAAGCAAAAAGTTAAAAAACACTTGCAAAATAAATGTTTTGACCAAACAAAATATATGTTTGATAACTATTTGAAATAAACTCAATAAAAAAGCGCTTGTGAATTGTTTAATAGACTTGTCACACTACATGCGAAATCTAACAGAAATTACATAAGGTTGATTTACAAATGTCAGATCCTATACAAATTTGACATTTAAAAATCGACCTTATGTCATTTCCGCTAGATTTCGCATGCAGAGTGACAAGGCTATAATAAAGTGAGTTTGAGTGACGTTATATACAGACGCGATACGACACTGGCAAAGTCGCTACGATAACAAATATATTTAAGTAAAGTTAAAATTTCACTCGAAATATTTTTTTTTAATTTTCGCCAATTTCAAAAAAATATTTTGTGTTGACTTTTTATGTATTTGCGTGTTTAAAATAGCCTAAAGGTGGATGATCGTTCTTACTATATTTTCATCACAAATTAAGAAGAAAATTGGTAGACATGTTATCGATATCTTGTTATCAGGCGTTAAAATAAAAAAATCCAAAAATTTTGTATTTTTCTGTAAAATGAGATCAAAATAAAAAGACAAACACAATTTGTTCTTCGATAACTAATTAATTTTTCTAGCGAAAAAAAATCTCGAAAAACTTTTTTATTATTATCGAAAAATCGGATAACATTCGAGTAATAGCCTTGTCACACTCCATGCGATTCTCAAATATCATTTTGGGATCCTCCATCTCCACGGTAGGTCTTCTCTGCTAACAGAGTTGTCATGATTTTTCATTCTTATGTTCCATTTCCGTGAGGACTGAATTTCCTTCCCTGTGTACATATTTGTTAAATATGCGTGTAAAATTAATTTAATTTTCAGAAGTAAAAGAAAGAAAAAACAAAAACGAACTTATATCAAAAAACACAGAAACAGTCACCTCCACATTTAGTGCGTTTCATCTATTCGAACAGTACTCATTCATGACTAGAAACAAGTTTGGTTCCGATAGTTTTTTCTACCACCTCAACCATCAGCAATTAGTGAAGACTTCAATAAATCGGCTCAACGCAAAATTACTTGCAGCGGCAAAAATATAAGGCAAACATACCCACAATCGCAATTTACACTCTAAAAAACACTTTATACAAATAAAGCGTCGAGCAAAATGAATCAATGAGCTGTGATGAGTCCCTTAAAAATTACCAATACAGAACCAATCCACATTTGTACGAACGTTAACACACAATGCTTACAAAGCGATTTCGCTGAGAGAAATAATAACTCCAACATAGGAAAATTAAATAAGTCCGTCTAGATATAAATACATTACAGAAAATTTAAATCTAAAATAAGGCTCTTCTCTTGCTGTGCACTTATACACTGTGCAGTTCAAATCGAACTTCATCTTTTGAGTAAAAGTTGAACATTTGAAAGATTGTGATTTTTTATTATTACACAGTTTTTTATTTAAATTTTATGTTTCTTCTTTTAATTATATTTAAATATAAAGTATGTGTTGTAGTAGTTGGTTGTTGTTTTTTGTTGGTTGTAGAATGTTGTTTGATGTTATTTGTAGCAAATAAAAAATATTGAGTTTTTCTTTATTTTTCGTTTGATACATTTTTTGAAAAAAAATAAAAATAAATCAATCATATAGACACGAACGAACGATATTTGACAAAAAGAATGTAATAATATAAGAGAAATGAGAAACAAACAACACAAACGACAAAACTCTCACGGGAGTCGAGAGAATTTAGAATTAATAAAAATTACACAATTATTAAAAAAATATTTAAAATTAAAAATATATATAGAGATAAAATTATACTTAGAAATGTGTGGGTTTTATATAATTCCGTAATTCTTTATAGTTAAATGGATTTCTTTTTTGCTTTAACATACAATTATTTTCAAAGTTTTGCGTTTCATTTCTTTTGTTAAAATGATTTTTCTTTCCTTTTTTCTTTAATGATCCCAAAAGAAGACGACTACAAAACGTTTATGCCAGTTGTGGGTTGTCTTCTTTTGTTCTTGTTTAGCCTAAAGGAAAAAGTTGTGGACTTTTTTCTTCGAATTGCTGATGATGCGCTTAAGTGAAAAGAAATCGTTGGAGTCTCTCTTTCTCCCCTCTGAGGGGGAGTTGTGGGTGGTGGATGGTATTTACTGAAATTGTTTTGTTTGATGGTTTGTTGGTTGTTTTTGTTTGTTTTGTAATAACTTTATTTTCTGGTTTATTATTATTATTAAATCAAAATTAATTATTTTGTATGTTATTTGTTGTTGTTGATTTTGTGGTTGTTGTTTTTTGCTGCTGCGGATGCTAAGTTTAAGAAAAATAAGAATTTCATTTAGCGATTAGCGTTCTTAAGTTGATTGGACAACCAATCAAGACCCTCGTATAGACCGTCGCCGCTGGTTGCACACGTCGCTTGAATATACCAGTTGCGGTTTCTTAGTGAGTGTAGGCCGAGTTTATCGGTGATTTCGGCTGCATTCATTGCATTTGGCAGATCCTATAAAAGAAATACAATTTAAAATAACGTTTTAAATAAATATGTTGAATCAAAATAGAAGTATTCTATGCAATATTCTTGGTTGGGGTCGTTAACAAGCGAAAATGTTAATACAAAAATCACAACTATTTGCTATAATTTCATGTAGAATAAATATATGTTCATTTGAATCCAAACCGTCCAAATCTGCTGCTACGCTACGTTTCTACTTTTTTAATTTTTAGCAAGAATTGTTCCCCTTTAATTATGTCAATACACAATAAAATATGTTGCTATAGGCGCTCTCGAATATTGTTCTGTTATTATGCGTTATCTTTGACAACAAATCTTATCAAATTGATTCAACCGCGCGATAATATTGTTTTTAGAAATATAACATAACTTCAAAGAACACTTCCAAGTAATATATTATGTTGTGAATAGATTGAATATTATTGATTCGCATTAGATACGAAAGAAGAACCCATTTACAGTTCGGAAATATGTTAACCTAAAATATCTTACCTGTTTGTTAGCGAATATAAGTAAAACAGCATCTCTGAGCTCATCTTCAGCCAACATACGCATCAATTCTTCTCTCGCTTCACCGATACGCTCTCTGTCATTGCTGTCAACGACGAATATGAGACCCTGAAGAAATTTTGGAAAATTAAAGAAATTGAGCATTTAGGTTATTGCTTCCTATTGCATGCTTACTTGTGTATTTTGGAAGTAATGCCTCCACAATGGACGAATTTTGTCTTGACCGCCCACATCCCACACTGTAAAGCTAATATTCTTGTATTCTACAGTCTCGACGTTGAAACCTAAAAAAATTAGAATCGAGTAAACAACTATTAGTATTACGAATAACCATGAATGGATGGATGATTTCTTACCAATGGTAGGTATCGTTGTTACAATTTCGCCTAATTTAAGTTTGTACAAAATTGTGGTTTTACCAGCGGCATCTAAACCGACCATCAATATTCTCATTTCCTTTTTGCCGAAGAGACCTTTGAATAAATTTGCAAAGACATTCCCCATGTTTGCAGTATTCTTTTCTTGTATTACTTGTCGTCGAGCGTGGTGTAAGTTTTAAATATAAAAAAGTGTTTTCTTTTTTATATATGGAATTCTTAAGAGTTTTCGTATCCTGTTCCGAGTTAGCCTATGTGTTACTTAAGCTCTACTCGGATTTTTTATTAATCTGAAAATAGAAAAAAGCAATTAGTAAAAGTGTTAATTTTTATTATTTAATTCTCAAAATGCATCAAAAATTTGTGTCAGAAATTTTATATGTAGAAATTACAAATTAATTTTACAAATCTTAAATATGCAATTATTAATTATTTTTTTTTTAAATAGGTGTAACTGTAGTATGAAATATACTAGAAAGAGAAACGTCTTTTGGCTCTACTGAACATTTTGATTTTTCGAGATAAGTGAAAACCACAATTTGAATTCACTTCCGACTTGCTAGTAAAAATCTGGAATCCTTTGGCATACGTTTGTTTGGACACTTCGACATAGTCATACACATAAAATGGAACTTATGAATTTGTAATACATAAAGTTGTTGATGAAACCGG
The DNA here is from genome assembly GCA_947397865.1 of Polietes domitor. Lineage (NCBI taxonomy): Eukaryota > Metazoa > Arthropoda > Insecta > Diptera > Muscidae > Polietes > Polietes domitor. Next base: position 173,569,600 of record OX377621.1, on the reverse strand, counting down.
AAAAAGGGGCAAACAAGAGAATATGATAAAGCAGAATTGTGTCATATAACACATAGTAAGTTATGTGTGCTAACAACATTCATTCAAACCCTAGAGAAGGGGAAAGTAAGTCATTACTACCACTATGTTTAAATCGATGTGAGAAAACAGCGCAAACACATACACAAAAATGATAACGACGTCTAAACATAAACTAAAATGGCATAGATTTTTATTTTGTAGCATGTTTGTAAGATAGGAAACGATGACGATGATTCATTCAAGACCAACCAACCAGTCCCAATCAGAAGTACTGTAGCAAATCCAGAGAATGAATGAAGTTTGCAGCAATGAATTTTAAGAATTCCACGAAAACCTTTCACAAAGAAAATCTTAGGCATTTCTTTTTTCCTCGGCCACTGACTCGTTATAAATCTTAATGGGGACTTGTACATTTTATTGCTCATGTGCACATACATACTTGTATGCTGGCACATATATAATGGTGTCTGTGCACTCACTTAATGTTTAATTAAATATTCTTTAAACGAGAAAACTATAGTATGTGAGTAATGACACGGTTTTAAACAGTGTGTTTTCAACTATGTTTTGTAAACATAGAGTAGATTCCGGATCGTAAACTGTGTATGTATCCTTAATAACAATACCACAAATAGCTGACACGTGAAGTCAATGGGAATCAGTTTACCCGCAAAGTATAATATTTGCACATTCCCCACAATTTATAAGTCTAACTTCGGTCCTCGTTTTTTTTGAAGCCTAATGTTTATGTTATTGATTGAATTTGTTGATTTTGGTCTTTCTTTCGTCTATGTTGTTCATCTACTAAACACAATGACAACTTACGGCTATTGCATTTATGCCTTGATAGTACCATGCTCCAATTATTTCTTTGTTTTACTTTCATGTTTTATTTCTATTTTCTTAATTGACTAGCACTCGCAATAACAATGTCTAGCAGCGAAATGTTGTTGCTTTTGATACTATACTACAATTTTTTGTCTTCAATGGTCAATAAACAAACAATAAAACATGAATAAATTTGGATTTATGAGAGGGATTTAATATTTACAGCAGAAGACATTTTGTAAATATACATACTTCCTACACTTTTCATAGAGTTATTTAGATATTACAATAATAAATTCTACACTTTAAAAACGCCTTTAGTCTCTTGAATTTGAGTTTTTTCTATTATTATTATTGAATTTTACTGCCTTGTTATTGATGGCAAGCTAATTGAGACTTGGAACTGATATTTGTATGAATGCATGTATGTAGGTATGTCTCACATTATTGCATGTTGATTGGTGTTGAATATCAACAAAAAACATTAAATGAGAAAAATATGAATAATATAACTATAACTTCTTTTTTCTGCAAAATTTCGTAATTAAATATTTCCAAAAAATGTCACCGATTGTTTTAATAAAAAAAACTTGAACTGGTTCAAATATTTTTTGTTCACAGGCTAACAGTGGAACGTGCTCGGCAGCAAAGTGCCGGTCCACCCTTCCTCTAATCCTCACTAGACTACAATTACCCCACTTCTTTATACAGAGGACACACATCAGCAGACTTATTATTTTCTTTCGAATTATCAACATTTTTTCAACTTGGGAATCACTTCATCAACTACATACGTGGTGTTATAATTTGAGCGCGAATGCATTTGTGCAAAAATGATGAAATTGTACTTGGTAAATGCTATTGTTGATCGCAATATTGTGAATCACTCCGAATACAAAGTTAACAACATTGATATGAGATTTGTAAGCAGTATAAGACCTGAAGAAAAAAGTACATGTGAAAACACACACCTGTTTCAGTGTTTTAATCTAAACCTGAGTTTTACATTCTACCCTTTGTATAACTATTTTTTGTTAAAACAAAGTAAAATTTATAAAAAATTAAGAATTCTAATGGGATTGATACTAGAAGGTTCACTTAAAAATGAAAACATGTGAAAATGGGTGTGAAGATGTCATGTGATACGTCATCACATACTCCAAATGCATACGCTCAGGACATCTAACGGTCTCACCACCCATATGTTTCACTAACTTCAAATATTTAAGATCAAAGACTGTAGCGTAATAATTTGTATGTACCATACACACCCCATATATGTGTGCCCATATAGCAATTTTATGTTGGTAATTTAATTAAGAAGAAATCTATGAACACCATCGTACACATAAAAGAAAATAAATAAAGTGGCGCCCGACTAGCCTTAGTACAACTGAAGCGCCGTAGCGTAGAGGGGGAGGGAGTAAAGCAGTTGACACAAATAAAATCAAAGAAAATTTTATAAACTATGGACCCTTCTAAATCGCTCAGGCGATTAACTTAAATAAAGGTTACACATTGAAATTTGATAAGACTAGACTGTCAAATACTTTTCTCCTTTAACAAATTCATAAATTATGATCTTGAAAATATGTCTGTAAAAATATATATTACCCACGGTATTATTGTATGTATGTATTTATATGCGGAAACACAAAGATATACGATTTTATATCAAGATAATGAATAAGACAATGACGTTGAGTATAGAAATGAAAACTTTACAAGTGAACAAGAGAAGAAGCAGAATGGAGAGAAATATGACAAAAGGGGGTTAGATACGAAAACAGTAGAAAATATATATTGAAGTGAGTCAGCAAAGTAATAATTAGAAATTCCCAATGAATGAAGATTAAATTCGAAGTTCCCAGCAGGTTGTATTATTTTCTTCAAAATTTCTCCATAATTTTTACGATATTTTGTGTTAATTTTTAAGGCAGACTTGGGCTCATTTTTGCTTGCGTAGCCCAGAGTCATTAATAGAAAAACCGACATAGACGACGCCGCCACCTTGTTTTTGAACAGACATTTTTCTCGTTTATCGCTCAATTTACACAACTTTTTTACTTCTTTCAACACTTTTATGTTATTTACCGTTTTATATGTTGATTTTTTACTTAAAACTACAGTTTTTCTTGAAATTTTCTGGCAAATTTAGTTAAATTGTGTTTTTTTGCCAACAGCACCACCCTACGTCACACGAATACGAAAAAAAAGAAACTTAACTTAGGAGTGTGGTGAGAATAAAAACACAAAACGGAGATTTAAGTTGTATGACACTACTAGAAAGAATTCACCACAATTATGATGACGGCGACGTAATTTTTCATTTGTTTCATGCGAGGGGTGAATTGATGAAATATTAAGGAAAACAGAAAACATAAAACAAGTGCAATGTCGTGGAAATTTCCTCTAATAAATAATTTCCATATGTCCATTAAAACAATTACGAACAACATGAAAAGCACTTTTCCACTACTATTCCAACAAAAATGCCGAATATTTAATCAATATAAATACGAGTAATTTTTCTATTCGAATTGATTTTTGTTGCAACATGGTGTGATTTAATATTAAAATATTACTTTGAATGCGTTAATTTGTTGATAATTACTTTTGTTCAATAAAATATCGTTTGATTTTCACAATTCTTCACTATTAATTATTTTTTTCGACTATCAGGAAGGAAACAATGGTGAGAATAAATGACTGACGACAACGAATGGAAAAAAGACGAATGCAATATTTTTCAGAGTTGCCACACTTAAGAAGTAAATGTAAAACTACACTAAATTATTCCGTGAAGACGCAAAAAAGTCTACTGGATGGAAATATAAACGGTGATAGATTATTGCCGAAATTCGTGGGCAGACTGATAGTTTTAAACAACAAAGACCTCATGCTCAACCAAGAAACACCCTATATTGTATCTGTCTGGCAGTACTAATTACTTGGAAAATACAACTCTGTTATTATGTGCAAAAATGTTTTGCAATACTTGTATATGAGAGAGATGACACTATATCATACGAATATGAAAAGTAAAACGAAGTAAAATTCACCACATGCCGTCAATGGAATCAAAGATCAAATAGAAAAAAAAATAAAAAATCATGTTTCCACTGAAAACTTACGATTTCTTACAACACTGATACATTAACCCATAAACTTTCATTCAATTTAAATACGCACCACTCTTTCAAATCGAACGGACACGTAATCGTGCAGAATTTTTATGAAAATCTTGTTGAAATTAATCAAAAACCGCACAGCAACGATGAACTTGTCTGTGAAAAAACTGCAAACGACAATGCCGATAGCCGATAGAGTGCGATACACTATATCATGGTCAGCAAAATTCATTGACGAGAATGAGATAGCCGTATGACCAACCGCAATGTAAAGAAAAAGCTGCCACGTCGGTCGTGTTTAAAGATAAATGTAGGAACGAGACAACTAGATAGCTGCCAGAGTTGCCATCCCAATTTTTTCGTAAAAATATGGCGTCGTCGGTTCTTTTCTTCTCTGCTTTTTAGTAACACATACACACTTCTCTTCAAATATGTTTTACCCAAAATCACCTTTTTTACGCTATTCACTTGTTGAATCACAAATATGTAAAGGGAATGTAAGTATACAGTTTATTGTCACTGCCACGACTAGTTTATATATTAATTTTTATTTATAAAATCGTAATCTTCCGAAAAATAAACAACGTTACACATTACACAAGGAACGAACAGCTACAAATGCTAGCAGTGTTGCCAAGTTTAAAGTTTTTCTTTTTAGTCGTCCCACCCACTCAAAATGCGTGCCGTTCATTACCGTCCAGTTGTTGTATGAGCGTAAAGCGTCAATCTTTTCTGGCTGCATGTGAAATCTAGCTGAAATTGCATTAGGTCGATTTACAAATGTCAGAATCCATACAAATTTTGTTGGTTTGAAAGTTCGTTTGTACTTTCGTAATTTCTACCTTGTATAAAATATTTTGTTTCTGATTTATTTTTGTAAAAAACCTGAAAATTTGTAAAAATCTGAAAAGGCTATAAACAAAATTGACAGTGCGGAATTAGATTGAACCGTTATGATCTCATAGGCGAACGAATAAAGTAGAAATCAACCGGGGTCACTATTTCAAGTTGCTATTATCGTACGCATGTACATTTCTTAACATCTTCAGGCTGCAGCTTACATTCTTGTCACACTGCATGCGAAATCTAGTTAAATTACATAAGGTCGATGAACAAATGTCAGATGCCATACAAATTTGATATTTGAAAATCGACCTTATGTCATTTTAAGTAGATTACGAATGCTATTAACTTGGTCATTCGGATTTTGGGTCAAAATCGATGTATATAACGCATTCAGATGTGAGCCCAAAATACATTGAACTGATTTCAGCTGTCAAACTCGTTTCAAAATCCTACTCGATTTCATCGATTTTGACCCAAAATATGTATGTCATGTATAGGTATATATATATCTGATAGACTTTTCAGGGAAAGTACTGGGGGCTAATCACGAGATTCGATATCGAGAAGATACGATCTAAATCAATTTTTATATTCTGTGAAAGAGGTATACATTCCCAACAAAAACAAATAGTGTGAAGAGATAACGTATACTGGAACTAATATCCATAGATTTTGAATAAGTTTTGTCGAAATATATGCCCTTTTTGCAATAAATAAAAGCACATTTCGATCGTAACTTTCTCGATTTCGAATGTCGTTATTATCCCCCTGCTTTATTTAGTAGATATAGGAGTTAAATAATTTAAAAAAATTATCTTGCATCAGTGTGGAAAGGCTACGAAATATTTCGAAAAAGATCAATTTGAATCAATTCGATTTCCATTTCCATAACACAGGAATACTTTTAAATTGAATAGCATAATAATACTAAAAAACGTTTTATTTTTATTCCAGATTACTCTATTGGATGATTTATTACCATGGATATGTCGTTCTCCTTCTATTACAACTTATCGAGTGAATTTGTTGACAACTCAGCGAGAACGATTTAAAGCCGATGTCGACAATGTACTGAAACAGCGCTATCGGAGTCCACCCAACGTATTTTTTTTAAACGACTTGCCCGAAGTTGTATGCATAGAACCAACCGATATATCTTCAGGGCCCATTTATGAACAAAATGAGATTATTGTTGACAGCTGCTGTGGGAGCGCCGTTTTAAGAGGTGCCCACATTTATTCAATTGGGGTTTTGTGTATGGTATCTGGAACAAAAATAGGCGACATAGTCAACGTATATGCCGACATAGCCGGGAAATGTAAAAAAGGTTTAAATGTTCGTTATGAGTCTGAACAGAAGGTATATTTAGGCCAAGGCAAAGTACTAATGCAGAGATATCAAATATATAGGAATGAAGGGCCGCTACCGGGTATTGCAGTTGAGATGTTAAACACAATTTCCGGTGTACCATCTATAGGGGATTTGAGCAGCTCGTGCAGCTTGCTGCAAAACCTACCTTCTATAGTTTGTGCACGAGAGCTGAATCCGCAAGAAAATGAGGTAGTCTTGGATATGTGTTCTGCACCGGGCAATAAAACCACCCATCTGGCTGAACTTATGAAAGATGGTGGAGTGATAGTAGCTTTAGATAAAACAGAAACTAAAATAAAATTGGTTTTAGATAAGATACACAAAAATGGGTTAAAATCTATTTACGCATATGCATATGACTCCACAAAAGCTTTTTCGGATACCCTACAGCAAAACTCATCCGATTTCAGGCCTCCATTCAGAGCAGAATCATTCGATCGTATACTATTGGACGCGCCTTGTAGTGCTTTGGGCAATAGACCGATGTTGTCGAGCCAGATGTCTCCAAAAATGTTACAATCTTATGCGAAAGTGCAAAAAAAGCTCTTCGCCAATGCTGTACCATTACTTAAGAAGGGTGGAACTTTAATCTACAGTACATGTACTGTTAATGTAGCTGAAAATGAAGAAATCGTAGTGTGGGCTTTAAAAAAATTCCCTGAATTGACATTGGAATCGGCTGAACCCGTATATGGTGGAGTTGGCTGGACTTGTGAGGGACTAGAGGAGATCGATCGACTTAAACTACAACGCTTTGGTCCTGTCAATCGGAAAACTATAGATACTGTTGGATTTTTCATAGCGAAATTTTTGAAAATTCGTTGATTTTATTACTATCGACAATGGCAGCAGCACAGTCTAAACGAAGTTAGGTAGAAAATATTGTTCAATATTTACATTTACTAATGTTAATTACGCCTACATTTTATTGTTAGTTGGTATAAAATAAATTTTTAATACAGATTAGCTTATAAATTAATATGTTTATCTTTATTTATGTTTAATCAGTTTAATTAAAAAAACGAAATTAGATTCTATGTTTTTTTGTATTTTTCTTCTTGTGTTATCTATATCCGACAATAGGTATAAATATATATCCATTAAATTGGATAATTATGAAATCTTCTACTACGTATGATTATAAACTGTTGCAGGATGTGAATTAAAACGAAAAAAGAAATGTAAAAAACAACTTAACAAAACGAAGATTTAAATAATTTACAATATTTTGTTTTTAAGTGAATGAATTTAAAACGCTTTACGATTGATTTCTACGAATAGTTAATGCGTTACGACTTCTCAGTGGTATCTATTCTTTCTTTACATTTTATCGGCTTTTAAGACGCATGGGGAGGGAGGATTGGTGATATTAAAGCGAGGAGACATTATTTTTCTTCTTATACGAATTTCATTAAAATTAAGCAGCAATATTTAGAGCCTTAAACTCATCGTCGTGCATTTCTGTCATCATAAATGTACCATCCTGAAGTAGTAAAACAACACGACGGGTTCCACCTTTAGGAGGAAAAATAAAAAAATGTGTAAATTTAATGCTGGATGATCATTATCGCATTTCAACTTACCCGGTGATGGCAATTCTGCCTGTACCACCTCAGCTGGTATATTGGCCTCTTGACCATCTGTACCATCTCCAGTTTGTATACATAGTTGGTTGGTTGCTCCTGGTGCAGCATTGGCTGCTTGCACCGCTAATTGTTGTTGTTGCTGAGCAGCTGCTAGAGCTTGATGCTGTTGTAGTTCAGCCTCCGTCATGGTCACTACTTGTGTTGTACCATCTTCCTGCGTTGTTTTAACTAAATACTGCCCGCCGCCATTGCCAGCTTCACTTGCTGCAGCAGCTGCCAGAGCCTCAGCTTGTTGTTCGGCTGGTAGCTGAGCAACAGCTTCAGCTACGGCATTGTCTAAGGTCAGGACCTGGTTTTCGTTTTCTCCTTCTGCAGCGGCGACGTAAGCGAATTGTTGCTCGCCATCTGGTCCCTGGGTAACTAAAATAGTTTGACCTTCTGCATTTTTGCCAGCCACTTGGTACACGGTACCGTCTTCACCGGTAACCAGTAGAGGAGTACCATCTTCGTTGGTAAGCATTTGATCTTGGGTAAGAAGTAGATTGGGATCGATGTCATGCAGTTGTTGCTGTTGTTGTTGATGATGTGTTTGATCTTGTTGCAAGGTTAGGTGGTGTTGTTGCTGTTGGTGATCTTGAACTAGCTGTGTCTGTAAGACTCCACCCTGCAGTTGCTGGTTGTCTTCCTGACCTAAGATGTTACCCGTTATGGGACATAATTGCGCTTGATGTTCCTCATCCGGCTGTGGAGTATGAACTACTTGTTGATGCTGTACCACTTGTTTTCTCTGAGAGACGGGTGCATTGCGTTGAGCAGGTCCAGATAATTGCTGAACCTTTTGAATATGAACTTGAGATTGCTGTCGTTGTCTTTGCTGTAGTTGTTGGTGTTGCTGGCGCTGTGCGACAACATCCTCGCGAGTCATTACCTTTTTGGTTACTTTCAAATCACCAGATTTAGATAGTTGCAATATTTTCTGTTCAGGAGTAACGGCCTTTTGTTGGCCAATCCTTTGTGTATTTGCCGTCGTCACTCCCTGTCGGGGGATTATCATCCTACCGGACGATGGTGATGTTTGCGTCATTGTACGTGACTGCATACCCCCGCCAGGACCCCGTTGAACGGATGTTGAATTTGATGCTGGTATGGTTTTGCGCTGTATTGTTGTTCCTCCTGGCGTACGAACGATTTGTTGCTGCATCACTTGTCTGGTAGGAGTGGGCGTTGAACGTCCACTCGAAGCGGTGGCTGTGCGCACGTGCTGAGTTCGTGTCACAAGTTGGGGTTTGCTCTCGGCAGTCGGTGTAGTTTGTGGAGAAGGAATTGGCGATGGTGTTGCATTGATGTCATTGGAACTGCCTACACGAACTATACCAGTGTTAGAGATGGCAGATTCTCCCTTAGAAAGAACACGTACCTGTGCCTCAGGTTTGTTATTCTAAAAAATGAAACAAAAAATAGAATATAAATGTTATTTCCAATATATTCATTTGGAATTCCATATAATCAAATGCAAAATCTAAAGTGTTGATTGTATAAGATATTCGCAATTTATGTAAAATTTTTATCAATTTATTTTTAATTTTCTTTTATGTTTTCTCATAAATGTTTATATTTTTAAATGGGACACTTTAGAATGACTGAGAAAAAATAAAAAAACTTACTGCACTGCTGCCACTGAAACCGGGTTTCTTTACAACGCCAGAAGCATTCGTGTCTTGGGTTATAATTACTTCGGCCGAGGACGTTTGGTTTTCGTTACGCGTGGCCGAAGTGCCATTAACTTTAATTTGTTTAGTCTGCGTTGAGGACAGGTATTAGAATAGCTTCATTTGAATATATTTCTCTGTATTAAAGTATACTTACGATCTCAGTTTTAGTTTTAACTTCGACTGAAACAGAGTTGCCATATTTCATTCTTTTTAGAGTATGTGAGGGTATTAGATCTTCCTCCAAGTCTTCCATGGTATTAGTGGTGCTTGGTGGCAAATCATCTGCATTTGAATCATTGTAATCAGAGTCATCCAGTTTGCGCTTCAGACCTCCCATTTGAACTGATCCTGTGCTGGTGTTCACAGGCCAGTCCTTATCGTTTTCGTTTTGATGGGAGGCCGCCTCGGAGTTTGGGGAATTGGCTGATGATGTAGAGTTTCCGGCTACCCACTGTTTCACCTGATCCATGGCCTTAGTTTTAGAGGATCGCTGAGGTCTTTCGGAGGGTGAAGCCAATTGGGATTTTTGTGTGTCCAAAGGTGAAGACTGTTGAGAAGTCGTGTCCTTAGCTATTACCTTTAGTTCTCCTGGCTTGGGAATAGCAGCAGCCCCAGTAGCCGATTGTTGTTTGGCTTGCAAGGCTGCCCTGGTCTCCTTTTGTCGGGCCAGCTGTTTTTCAAACGTTTCCAACAGATGAGGGACGTTTTCTAAATGTGATGCTGGTTCCCAGGTGTTTTGTTCTAAAGCACGATTTTCCCATTTGACCAAGTATTCGTGCATACGACGTCGGGGATTGAAACGTTTCGCAACGATTTTCTCAACATTCTCTTCAACGACCTCTTCAGTGTTAGGAACAGAACGTTTGGCACGACGCCTAGAGAGAAAAGAAGGATAAATATTTTTTAACTATGACACTTCACTTATTTGCTTGGCTTACGTTAAAGGTTTTGTTGTAGCTATTGTGGCAGTTGGTGTAGTGGTAACTATAGAGGCCGGTTTAGTTGGTAATTGTGGCGCTGTTAAGGGCTTTTTGACAAACTTTTGCAAAGTATTATTGGATAAAGGGCTTTTCTGTGGCGATGATTCTGTTTCCGAATCTGCTGCCGATTTGTTGCTGATGTTTAGTTTAGCCGGCGGCTTAAGATTTGCTACTTGGGGTTTAGACTGGGTCAAAGGTTCTGAAATATAAAAATTAATAACTTGTATCTTACTCATTACTCATATACCACATACTTCTTCCTGGTGATATACCATCGGCATTATTGTTGACAACCGTCTTGGTGATTTTCACGGGCATTTCCTGTAGATTGCCTTGAGATACTTTGGCAAAGGACTGTATGGTTTTACCGGCAACAATCCATGTCTCTCTCAGACTTTCATCCATTTTCACCCAGGTTTGATATAAAGCCCACGAATTTGGGCTGGTTATGTTATTGTCCTTATTGGTATTCAACTGTGTGGCTTTCCAAAGCAGGAAGGCCCATATTTTCGGTTTTGTATCATTGCACTCCCGCACATTGTTGTTTTCCTTGAAACAAGTTTTCTGCTTGTGAAGTTTGAAATCCTCCACAAAATGAAACACGGACAAACAGCGGCCACATACCAGAACATCCATAGTGGCCATTTCTTCTTGGGCACCTGATTAGACCACGATATGTTAAGAATTAATAACATTTTTAGAATATTTCAAAATCCCGCGACTTACCTTTGATTAATTTAGCATGTTTGCCAATTTCCGTCGGAGAAATTTCCCGACCCACCATCATGGAGGAAATCTAGGGAAAGCAGCTAATGTAAATAGTTAATGTTAGTCACTTTCGGAAAAAGGAGAGGTTTTTTAAATTTTCCATAAAGAAATTGTGGCACACCATGTAAAGACATGAACTTAGATTATTTCCAAAAGAAACCGTGGACTCGCTAATACTTCTTAGTGAATGTTTGTTGCAGTTCCATTTCACTGAGGATTAGGTACAGTTTAACTCAATACAACACTGAACGATTTTTTCTTTATTCTTTCACACTTATTCTATGCAAAATTATCGACGAATGTAGCAATTGAGAAAATACGAGGGAAATATATGAAAACACAATAAATTTAAGCACAAAAGCAAGAAAATGGAAGAAGCATAATAAGAGTTGCAGTTAGCTATTTGGACTCCTCAAAGAAAAAAAAAGCGGCGCCAAAAATGAAAACTACTTTTCTACTGTAAAAACGCGCTTGTTGTGCGATTGAAATGAGACTCCACAAAATATATCCAACAACAATGATAAGAACACTTATTTCATTGATATATTTCGAAAAGCAAGCGGAACTTGTAAAACACTTTCAGGTGGGAGCACACTTCGAAGAAAATATCCCTATCTTTTTTGGACAATTCTTTAACAATTTATGTAATGTTAAAAAAGTTACCTTAAACAACAATTATCTCCAGATCACTGTTTTATTAAAACTATAAATTACTATTTTTTGTTCTTCAGTACCACTGGTCACTGCTCTTTTCAAAGACTTGTTAGAAATTCTCTATAAATTTATTTGATAATTCTTCTTGGAAACACAATATCATGTTAGAGCTTATAGATTACTTGAAATGTACGTGATTTCTATTTTATTTAACGCATTTTGCTGTTAATTATTTTGTTATAAATTCACCGATTTCTTTAGGAAGTTGAGCTAAAATGCAAAGAACTCACACAACGAAGCAAACGAATAAATTTTCCGTTCGCCCTAAAATGGAAGCACTTTGGTGGCCAATCACGGCGTTGTGTTGAATTATGTGACGATGGTGTTTCTTTTCACCTCACTCACACATGGTTGTATTTATCGTTTCGTGCTATTAACCATTATCGGCGTTGTTACTTCAAAGTGAGTGTTGGTGTCTAAGCAGAAGAAGATATAAACAAATACGCCAGAATATTTTTCTTGTTTGGAAAGTAAAATAAAAGATAATAAGAAATATGGATCATGGAGATGAGGAAGACCCAAAGGAGTATCGCTGGGAAACCGGATACGAGAAAACTTGGTGAGTTTACTGAGACTTTGTACAAACAAACTAATCTTAACCTCAAATTGAGCAAATTTAAAAAAATGTTTATTTAATGTTTTGTAAATACCATATATAAGATATGGCTTTTAAAATTCAGGCCTAAGCTAGAAGATGACTAATCATCCACTCAAATCATTCCCTCCAGCATTCTGTACACACAACTTCCGTACACGATTCCGTGCTCCTGCAGCAAGCTGCAAGAGCTAATCAAATCGCCTATAGATGGTACAGCGGAATTTGTGTTTCATATCTCCACTGTAATACTTGGTAGCGGCCCTTCGTTCCCAATTCTGCTTTAGAACTTCTATTTCGCCTAAACATACCTTTTGTTCAGGCTCATAACGAACATCTCAACCTTTTTACATTTCCTCCTCTACATATCCTCTAATTAATGGTTTTGTTTTCTTTGCAGGGAAGCCATCAAGGAAGATGATGACGGTCTCCTCGATGGAGCTATTGCGGATATTATACAGAAGGCAAAGCGGAAAAGACAAGCACAAAAGACCATGCAAAATAAACTGGGAATGATGAGACATTTGTACTTAATGTTGGACTGTTCCGAGTCTATGTCAGTGCCCGATTTAAAACCAACAAGGCTTCTTTGCACAATTAAGGTTCATACTTGTGGACAATCTAATTTTGTGTTTTATTACAAAATATTTATTTTAGCTTCTGGAAAAATTTATTGAAGAGTTTTTCGACCAAAATCCCATTAGTCAAATGGGTCTGATAGTGCTAAGAGGAAAACGCGCGGAAAAGATAACAGAACTAACCGGTACCGCTAAATTACACTTAAAGGCACTTGAAGGGTAAGAGTTTCCCATTAGAAGATTCTATATTTCCTTTACATATCATTTATTACACAGGTTGAAGAAAATAAATCTCACCGGTGAACCTTCTCTACAAAATGGTTTAGATCTGGCATTAAAGACTTTGAAAGTTGTACCCTCCCATGCCTCTCGGGAAGTTTTAATCATTATGGGATCACTTACCACATGTGATCCGGTTGACATCAATATAACCATAGACAGTCTGAAGCAAGAGAGTATTCGCTGTTCTGTCATTTCACTTTCAGCCGAAATTCATGTCTGCCGCCATTTAACGCAACAAACTTCTGGATCTTACGGAGCTGTCTTGGATGATTCACATTATCGCGACCAACTGCTGTCACATGTCGATCCTCCACCAGCGGCTCAAACACAGGAAAATTCACTCATCAAAATGGGATTTCCACGTGCTCGACAGGACGAGGGTAAAGAAAAAGATCCTCCTTTGTCCATGTGTATGTGTCATATTGAAAATGCCGATGAGCCGAGCAAAATTACATCTGGGGGTTTCCATTGTCCTCAATGCTACAGCAAATATTGTGAACTACCTGTGGAATGTCAGACCTGTGGATTGACGTTAGTATCGGCACCACATTTAGCTCGGTCCTATCATCATTTATTTCCGGTGCAAAACTTCACTGAACTCGTCTACAATGGACAAGCGGCAATTTGCTATGCCTGTCAAAAGCCGCTCACCGAAGCGGCCGACAAGAATGTTTACCGGTGCGAGGCGTGTTCCCAAATTTATTGTCTAGATTGCGATATTTTCATACATGAAACTTTACATACTTGTGTTGGCTGCAATACAATACCGGGAGCTGCTGCGCAGCTGCCTCGAAAACCTCAAGCACCTCCAATGGGAATGATGTTGGGTTCGTCATTGGGTCAAAGGTTTTAGGACTGAAAGAAAGGTTTTAAAATAAAAGAAAAGTCTTTCTTTTATCTCGAACTAAAACAACTTGTGTTTCTATATTTTGGGGAGTCCGGTTCTTACTTACCTTTACATTTTAGGGTTGTTTTAAGATACGGGTTACACGCCCAACTCCCGCTTCTAAGCCTGGCGATATTTCGTCGCTCATGTTGTCTGCGTGTCACCACACGGATGTCTCAGTCTACTTGTTATGCCGTCAAAAATGATCACACTGGGTCCATCAATCCGAAAAGTAAATGATGCATGAGGAAATTGTGAGTCTATTTTTATCAGAATTTAAAAACCGCAAAGGAAAACCGCAACTTTTTCCTCCAGTACAAAATGGTCTAATACACATTAGACTTTTTCAAAAGTTGCAATCAGCTCTAGCAAAATGAAGATCCCTTAAAAACTGGCGTCAAAAAAGTTCAGACGGATTTTTTTAAATTTTTTCGTAATTTAAGATTTGACCTTAAAAATGTAAAATGATGATGAGTGAGCCAAAAAAGTTTACATAGAGGTGAAATAATTTTCTACATATCTTCCAATATTGCCAAATTACAAGTCTCAAAGTGAAAAATTTTAAGGAATCACATGGAAAAATACATTTTTTCAAGAAAAAAAGTTAGATTTTAATTGTTATAGTATGAAAATAAAACTATATTGCTGGACCAACAAAGTTTACGTACAGTAGAATTTTTCCTTAAATAATAAGTTTAATTATTATTTGTTTCTTAAATAACAAGTTTTACGGTCAAAATATACATACTAATATATGGTATGTTATATATATATATATATATATGTTGTTGCATCAATAAGTAAGTCAGTTTAAGTTGATTTTTGGAGGATATATATAAGTTGGAAATATTACTTTGGATTCTAATGCTGTTTTGGTTATGAAACGCTATATAATTGTCTGTTTCACCATTCGATTCGTAAATGGCAAAATTTTCATCATCACATCATTTGTTTTCACAATGAAAACACCAACACACAAATTCAGGAAAAATATAGACACATTCTTACATCGTTGTCCTTTTGGGAAGTATTTCAAAAGTCTAATACATAACATTTTGAATCATTTTTTGGTCTTTTTCCTGGGAATGAATTATTATTACTACTTCGGCCTGCAGATGAAAAAAATTCCAGGTGAATAAATTCCGATTGTAGTCTTTTACTTTTTTATTTAAAATTTTAGTTTGAATAATAGGCCGGGTTCAAAAATTTTAGTTTAATTGCAACATGGAATCGTTTTTTGGAAAATGATAAAATTAAGAAAAATTCCGGTATTTTTGTGAAATGACTTATAACACTATCATAATAAACGCTCTACAAATTTCCAAATTTAATTTATCACAACAGAGAGTATACAACAAATACTTGTTTGTGTTTATTCGAGTGAACTTTTAATTGCTGTTTTTTATACGATCGGTTTAACTACTGTTTGTCATGCAAAATACGTTTGGCCATAACTACTCTTGAAATTTATTTCAATTTCACTCAAAGCTTTTGTTTGCTCACCTTTGTCTACTAGAAGAATAAACAAAAACCACAGAGAATTTAAATAAAACAAAACAAAATGTAGTTACTGAACTACTTGAACGATAAAATGCCGATGAGAGATCCACAAAAGTTCAAACAGGAGAAGTGGTCGGATCTGGGCTGAAAAAAAAACAACCTTGGTATAGCAGTTAATTTGATCTTGTCTATAGTAGTGTCGGTTACTCTGTTTATTGTTTAAATACAAAACAGACTGAAAAATAACGTCATTGGCTTACGGTTTGCACAAAAATGATTAATTAATAAAATAAACCCAAACATGAATATTGAGAATTATAATAAAATATCGGTATTAATGACGAAAGTGTGCTAATGTTGGGTTTGTGAACTTTCTACAGCCTTGAAGTTATTGTTATTGTTATCGTGACTTTGACTTAGTTTCCTGTAACATTTATTATTTATTAACTGGTAAGATATGAATTAGCGAACGAGCATATTTGTTGTTATAGGTCATAAAGTGATTATATTAAACAGAGAATATTCATTTCTAAATCTATCACGTGTGTTTTTGTATTCAAAGTCTGCATTGCAAAACGTTAACACATAAACTCACCAGTTTTATGAAGAATATACTGAATACGCCTACATCAAACCAGAGATTTCATTAACATCGACTAATTTGAAATCGAATTTTTTTATTTGACCATAAAATCTATTTGATTTTGGCACACTGCCAATTCATAAGCAAATCATAATAATATTAATGATGGATAATATTGAAATCACAAATAAATTAGGTTAAAAAATAAGTAGAAATATTTCCTGATTTCCATATATGTTAGGAGACAGAAAACTGTGTTTATTTGATGCTCCCGTGAAGGTGAGCAGCCAAATAAACTAATGACACAAAAATGTTTGTGTGTAGCAATGCATTTTTATATATATTTATATACGAGCAAATCGATATTTCTGTGTTTTTTTTAATTTACAGAAAAAAATGATAATACTTTCATATCTATTCTTGCAAGGCTCAACTGTATATCGTCCCCTGAATATAATGTGACTAAGACTGGAAAACTAAACTGCTATAACAAAAAATTAAAATTTCACTCAAAACAATTTTTTTTAAATTGTCGCCAACGGCAATGTCCATGTGTGTGTGTGTGAAAACAAATTTTGAAATAATAATTGTGTGCTAAAATTTTGAACTTAGCCTTGATAATTATCCAGTGTAAGTCAAAGTTATGGTTATCGAGACTAAGTCGAAAAAGTCAATACAAAATATTTTTTTGAAAATTTGTTTTGATACAATTACAGTATTTTTGGAACAGGGTAGCGATCATATAATTCTGAAAGGACATGTTAAGTAGATCATTTTTGTAGAATAAGCTTATAGTCCGGCTGGTCTGAGTTTCTTTTTACATTGGGTCAAAGTTTTAATTTTTTGGTCGAAGGGAGCATTATACTAAGCGAGAAAAGTGTTGTAAGAGAATTCTTATTGTCTAACTATATAATGAAATTTTATAAGGATCATTTTTGTGGAAGATCATAATCCCTCTAGCACTACTCTTTATAGATCAATTTGGCCCTTTTCGAGAAAAAGTCCTAAAGGACTATAAGTTTATTCTAAAAAAATTATCTGCTCAACATGCCCTTTCAGAACAATAGGGTCGCTATTCTGTTCCATTCAAAAAGTCTTAATTTGTTGGACGGTGTTATGACAATGTGGAAAATATTTTTCATTTTTATTAACGTTTTTGTTATCGCAGCTTGTTATCCCGGGTTAAAGGAAAACAGCGTTAAATATGAATTGTTATTGTGGATTTTTCTACGAATGGATAATGGACATTCTTTTATGTAAACTAACCAATTTATTTTTTTCTACACATCCTTTAATGATGACAATTTTTGAATGAAAAACTATACGTTTTTTCCATATATAGAATCAATGATGGAGATTCTAAATATGCAAAAAAAAAATAATAGCCTTTGAGCACATAGGATATTGTTATATTGACTTGACGATATGTATGTTAGGATGTGTCACGAAAATAAATTGCAGCGGTCACCCGACAGAAATGAAGATTGGATTGTTTAATGATGATCTACAACATATTTCGACACTGGGTCAAGCCATCTGTGAGTTAAACGCTCCTGAAAACACCTCTAAAAATCATGTTTTCCCGTGTAATATTTTTAAGTTGTATTTTTGCTAAATTTTTTTCTGCATTAATAAACCCTTGGAAGGACTTTAAATAAACATTTTTATTCTTGTCTTAGAATAACTCATTGGTTGAATTATTAGGCGTTTATATTGATTTTTTGCGGGTTTTCAAGGTGACAGCTAAAAACTCATATTTCTTGGAGTCATTTTGTAAAAATTGTAATGAAAAATAAATAGGAGGAATCAATACCTTTCGAATGATGCCTAAGTGATGAATAACGGACGAAAAATGACTTGTGAAATAATTTAATGCAGCTAAACTGTTCAAACGCTTTTTACAAAAATGAGCGCTGCGGCGTCATTCGAATGTTCATTATTTAGGCATCATTCGAAAGGTATCGACTGCAGCTATTTATTTTTTATAAAATACTACCACCAAATGAAAAATTTTTTAGTAGTCACAGGGAAAATCCACAAAAAATTACTATAAACGTCCAATAATTCGACCAATAAGTTACACAAGACAAGAATCAAAATTTTCATTTAAAGTGGTTTGAAGGGTCTATTATTTCAGAAAAAAAATGGAAAAAATGAATAAAAGCGCTTAGCTCACAGATGGCTTGATCTAGGAACGAAATATTTTGCAGACCATCATTAAACAATCCAAACTTTATTTTCGTGGGGTGACTGGAACTTGTTTTTCCATTTGTATGAACGGCGACCCAGCCTAATTTATATATGTCGACAGACCAAGCTATTTGCCTATTTGCCTAAAAACGCTAATTATGACACATAGAAGTCATCCACATTTTTTGCGATCTAATAATGATCTAATAATTATATGCAAAGATAAATATTTTAAGAAGTTTCGAAACAGTATAAACATATGACTAACAGTGTTTCCACAGTCAGGAAATTAGTTAAGCTTTTCGTTATTAAGTCACTGTAATACACAACATTTCCTCAAAAAAAAAAAAACATCGAGTATTTCAGTTTTCTGCTTTTAACCGGTTAAATTCAAATACAATTTACGCCAATTTCTGCCAGATGGCATACAGACAGCATCACAATTTGTTTTAATTACTACATAATGAATAAATATTGTTCGAAAAACGAAGCTGAAATAACACAAATTAAATGTTAAAATACGCTCATTATCAGGCACACGCTAATTTCGGAAGAAATCTGACAAAAATGCATATGGACGTGCCTACATACTTACCCCCGTACATAAAGACGGCCGGACAGAAAAAGAACATCAGTGAATGAAATCCGTTAAATCGTTCATGAGGTGTGACTCAATTCAAATTAAGTAGACGAAAATTACTGCAGCTAATTGTTCGTTTGACGCGACCGTATTACGTATTGTGGGGAATAGTGGGTGGATGTTTATATGTATATATGTACGTCTGATTCGGAATGTAGCATAAAGGGTTTGACGGGAAAGGGGTTTTTGTTGGGGGTAAATTTGCAAAAATAATTAACCTTGGCAATGGTTTCTGTTTGTACAGATAACAGACATACATTAAAATTTAAAACCTATTTGACACATATGACGACAAACAACTTGTGGCCATACATCATTCATTAAAAATGTCTTCCTCATCGTTATGATTGTGCCGAAACATCAGTTTAAGTTAAAAGGCAATGCACGGTGGAATACAGTCAAACCAGTAACCTGTCTTTCATACACCTGTCACGCCCACTTATAGGGCCTAGATTTAGATTGTAGAGTGCCATGTTATTCGATTTTTAAAGACAAAATAAAAAATTAAAGAATGTTCGTCTTTATTGTCAATTACACTATCTAAAATAAAATATATAAAATAAAAAATTAAAGAATGTTCGTCTTTATTGTCAATTACACTAGGTATATACAGATATAAGCATAAAATTGAAAGTAAACAGATATTCTACTCTTTAATTTGAAACCTACATCGGTATCGTAGCGTACGAATATGTACTTAAAATCCTTTTAACAGAAATTGGATGAGGAAATGAATAACTGATTCCGCCAATAACCTCCACGTTGCCTGTAGTTTTAGACATATGTATATCATTCGGTTTAAGGATATAATGGACTGTTGGACGGTGTAATATGTCTGATGAGCCAGTAAACTTCTTTGTTTCATTCAATTACAAAATCATTTGAATAAATTAATATATTATTTGTGCATCTTTATTATATGTATGTACAAAATGATATAATTTTTAAATGGTTTTTATACCCTCACTCTACAGAGTAGGATGGTTATATCATTTGGGACAGAAAACAAGTGTAACGCATTGAAGGAGTGAATTAAGACCTGAAGTATGTTTGGACCAAATTCGTTTCACGACTTATATGTCCATCTGTCTGGCTGGCGTACACGATAACTCTCGAAAGAAGTTAAGGAATCGATTCAAACTTTACATATGGTAATATTTTTCCCAAACTTAGCTTAAGTTCGAAGATGGGCGAAATTGCCACTCCCCATCTGGACCTCCCACACAAATGGCCCATATTACTATGTTAAAGTAAAACCGATGTAGCTTCCACACGGATATTCGGAATCAACTATATTTTGGTACTTGGTAATATTTTTATTATAATCTCAAGCGTACAACGTATGGCGGGTTTTGCAACGCCCCTTCTAGTACCTCCCACACAAATCATATTATCCTATATTAAATTAAAGCTTTTCTAACTTATATACGGATGATCGGAATACTTTGAAATTTCGGCAATGATTTTATAGACTTTTCATTCAGCTGTAATATGGGCGATATTGCCGCCCCACTCCCACACAAACTGCACAAAAAGCTGTGGTCAAAATAAAA
Source organism: Polietes domitor (assembly GCA_947397865.1). Lineage (NCBI taxonomy): Eukaryota > Metazoa > Arthropoda > Insecta > Diptera > Muscidae > Polietes > Polietes domitor. Next base: position 173,548,836 of record OX377621.1, on the reverse strand, counting down.
CTAATATAACTTCCAATCGGTTTGCAATTTGATATTTGAAAATGTTTTTATAATCAGCCACGCCCCTTCTTGTACCACCCACACAATTGTCTCTATCCTCGGTAAAATTAAATCCTTCATAACTTCTATACTGGCGCATGAAATCCACTATGACTTGATATTTGATCATATTTTTACAAGGCTGGGTCCATGTGCCTTGGACCTTCTAGTACCTTCAATACAAATTATCCTACCCTAAGTAAAATTTAATTCCTTATTCCATACACATGTTCTCTGAGAGTGAGGGTATGCATTAGGATGGGTCACGAAAATAAATTACAGCGGTCAACCCCAGAAATGAAGACTGGATTGTTAAATGATGATCAGCAAAATATTTCGTCACTGGGTCATCTGTGAGCTAAACACTCCTGAAAACACCTCTAAAAATCATGTTTTTCCCGTGTAATATTTTTATGCATTTTTGTCCATTTTTTCTGAAGTAATGACCCTTGGAAGCACTTTAAATAAAATTGTTTATTCTTGTCTTAGAATAACTCATTGGTCGTATTATTGGACGTTTAGATTGATTTTTTGTGGGTTTTCAAAGTGACAGCTACAAACTCATATTTTTTGGTAACATCTTGTAAAAGGTGTTATGAAAAATAGATAGAAGGAATCAATACCTGTCGAATTATGCCTAAGTGAAGAATATCGGACGATAAATGACGTCACTGGCTACATATTTGTGAAATAATTTAATACAGGAGATGGCTTTTCAGAGCCAAAATGTTCAAACTCTTTTTAAAGAAATTTGCGCTGCGACGTCAATTTCTTTCCGATGTTCGTCACATAGGCATCATTCGACAGGTATTGACTGCAGCTATTTATATTTTATTTTTCAGTTGTCACTATTAAAAAACGAAAAAATTGCTATAAACGTCCAATAATTCGACCAATAAGTTACTCTAAGACAATAATCAAAATTTATATTTAAAGTGCTTCCGAGGGTCTATTTATTCAGAAAAAAAATTGGACAAAAATGTAACGTAAAAAAACAACACGGGAAAACATGATTTTTGGAGGTGTTTTCAGGAGCGTTTAGCTCACAAATGGCTTGACCCAGTGACGAAATATTTTGCAGATCATCATTAAACAATCCAAACTTTATTTTCGTGGGGTGACTGGAAATTGTTTTTTCATTTGTGTGGCCCGTGACCCAGGACAAAAATGTAATGTAAAAAAACAACACGGGAAAACATGATTTTTGGAGGTGTTTTCAGGAGCGTTTAGCTCACAGATGACTTGAACCAGTGACGAAATATTTTGCAGATCATCATTAAACAATCCAAACTTTATTTTTATGGGGTAACTGGAAATTGTGTTTCCATTTTTATGGCCTGTGACCCAGCCTAGTATACATACTTCGGTTTAGCCGACTGAAGCTTACATACTTGTTCTGTGTGAAATTAGTCAGAATTTGTAGAAGTTATAGTTTAGTCATGGCCCTATGATCCTGTATAGATCGAAAATTAATTAATTATTAAATACTTTAATCTTTTCTATTATAGAAAAGTCATTACAAACGTTTACATTTCTCCCACAGTTTGTAATGGTCTCCCCTCTGTTCCCGCCCTTATGGCGGCTAAATCAATTAATGACTGTAAATCATGGAGTTTTTTTGTTCTTCCCCGCATTTGCGCTTCGATTTAAATATGCACAGACAAAGTGTGTTTTTTTTCGGAAATAATTGCATATGTGTCAATTAAATTAATTTCTATTTTAAACACCAGTTATTTCCGAAAAACCTCAAATTTATATAAATAATGTGTAATGTTTTATTTATGGCAATTAAAAATCAGCACATTAACCGCAAATGAAATTTAAGTACACATGTTGATGCTGAGGTCTGTTAATAATGTTGCAGGCCGGTATTGAGTTATCGATTTTTGGGGGAATGACATAAAATGCCTACACCAATTCCTATGCAAATGTATGTGTCTGAATACTAAACATGGACCGATTCAAATTTTCCTATTATTTTGAATTTTGAAGATGGATGTCGTTATGAAGTTTTGAAACTGCATATCAAATCCAAAACATCATCATTGGAATATACTTTCGTTTGTAGCGGTCTTTGGACGTGTAGTGGTTTTGAAATCGTTAATTATTCATTCATGTTTTTGTTAGACGAGTATGTATGCATGTATGAGTATACATATGTGACTTACCAACATAGTACATTCCTTCATTTTTACTACGTTGTTTTTCTACCTTTTTAAGTGATTTGTATAATTAATCAATTCGCTGAGCTGCATTCCCACTACCATCCACCACCGTCGGTAACAACATTAACCTGTTCACCTTGATGTGTTCCATAACCCAGTGTTTCCGTCTGATTTGTCATGGGGGAACTACAAGTGGTTAGTGGTTGAGTTGGAGAAAGAATATTAAACATCGGTTATAGGACAAGTGCTTTTCAGTCTGATCAAGCTTAAACAACCATTCAAATGTTTATATGGACAGACTTCGGCGCGAAATATAAGTTCAATTGTTTTATTCTATCACTAATAAATGTACACTGAGGTATAATTGTGCTAATCTATCAAAAAATCGTGAACATTGGGAATTTTTGTAATAAATGAAAAACGTTATATAATTTGATTTATAAAGCGGAGATTTTGGAGAGCGATATATATATTTTTGCATTTGCTTGAAACTAACACACGGAAGTAGAACCATCGTTTGTTTTACTGGTCGAATGAATAGATTTATTAGTGTCTTTCTGCTCTCCACTTAGGGGGTTAGGCCACTCTAGATCTAATAGACATTTTTGGGGAAAACTTTTAAGTAAATCTGTTTTAATACACTCCATCACAGGTATACTAACTTCCGCTTGCAACACCTTGAAATATCTACCTGAGACCCTATAAAGTATATATATGCTTGATCGTCATACAATTTCAAGACGATCTAACCATGTCCGTCCGTTTGTTGAAAGCACGCTAGCATCTAAACGAAAGGAGCTAGGACGTCCAAATTTTCCATAAATGGGTCTTATAGTCGTAGATCGGTTGGGATTGCAACTGGGGGAAATCGGTCTAGACAGAAAATACCTTTATTATTTAGATTATTTCAGCATGTTTTTTCAATATATCTGCTTATATTTACTTGATATTGGGTATGCGTATTCCCCTTATAGGAGAAACGTGCACCATAAAGTGACTCTCTTTATTCGTTGGGGCAAAAGCGATAAAAAGGGTATCTATCAAACGACAACATCGGTGTGTACATTCATCTAATTGAGTAAATACAAACTATAAAAGTATTTTGCCAAATTCATACTTTAAAGGTGTAAAATGAGATTAAAGGGATAAAAATGGTACCAACCAAACGGCTGCCACCTAGAATAATGAAATTCGGTGTATACTTATATTCCTCTGATTCCGTAGACACGTAAAGTAAAGGGATTTTTCGAAATTCGTACGTTAAGGGGGTAAAATAGAAAAAAGGGGATTAAAATTGTACCAACCAAATGGCCGCAGCTAGAGTCATGAAATTCGGAGTATACATTCCTCTGACTGCGTAGACACGAAAAATAAAAAGGTTTTTCCAAATTCGTACTTTCAAGAGATACAATGGGAACAGAGGGTAAAAATGGTACCAACTACACGGCTACAGCTAGAATGATGAAATTTGGTGTGTATATAACATAAAGAGATTTTTGAAAGTCGTACATTTAGGGGGATAAAAATGGTACAAACCGCAGCTAGAATCTTGGATTTCGGTATATATTCATCTGTCGCAAAATAAAAATATTTTTCCAAATTCGTACTTTTTTACTTTTACGGCAAAAATGTGTAGAATCATGAAGTTATCTTGAAGGGGTTGGGGGTGGGGGTGGGTATATAAAGTTCGACCCGACTGAACATAACGCCTTTTTTACTTGTTTTTAATTTCAAGTTTGTGTTTGATATTTCCAGTATATTTATAGTCGTTTCTAATATAAAGTTTTAAATGGCCCACCCTGTATGTTTTTTTTTAATTTCATAGAAATGTTTAGGAAATCAAAATCCCAAAATTTATTCAACACTTTCTTCTCTCAGTGTAATCGCTTCCAAGAATATGGTCTACACTCCATATTTTTTTTGTAAAATGCAACTCTATATGATATCTACGTACATATGAGTGCTAATTAACAGTTAGTTGCGATTGTTTTTACTTTTGTTTTCTTCGCAAGATTGTTTGATGTTATTTCGTCATTCTTTACTCATTTTTCTTTGTTATTATTTTCTTGCCACTCTCATTGTAGTTCAATTGTTGCTGTTATTTTTAATTAATTTTAGAACAAAAAAAAAGAAAACACGAGCTACTTTAAAGTTCAAAAACGAAATGTTTTGTAAATATAGTCAAAGTTAAAATTAAATAATTAACATATTTTGTAGTTTATTTCAAGCACATAACGATTTCGTCAATTGTAAGTATAAAAAGGTAATTAGTAACTCACAACATTTTTAGTTGGTTCTTATTCGAGAGTCATCAAACTTTGTGGGCAAAGAATAATTCTAAAGAAATTTCGAATAAAATCGTGCCTATGATTGTAATAACTATCGCAAATTGATAAGATTGACTGGTGTTTGATTAACTAATAGCAAATCACGTAAGATCTCGTACATAACATACATACATACATGAGTATATGTGTAATAAAGTAGTGAGGTGATAGTTAATAACGCGCCAATTTTTTGCAAGTCCCAGGTTGGGATCTTCTGTGCACATTTCAATTGGTTTTTGAAACTGATATTCAAATTAAATTTTCGGGCGAAAAATGTAGGAGTTCCTACATTTTTCATATAAAATTATCCCTTTTATAAATAGACCACCTCATTAGTAGTTTTTTTTTTCAACAAATTCATTCAGTAATGGAAATGGACAGAACTGCCACATCCTTCTGGTACTTCGCACGTGAAACAATCCCAATCCAAGGTTAAATTAAAATCATGCTGCAATCCGAGCCAATCCTCCAGAAAATTTACATGTCCAGAAAATTTACATGAACTTGTTGTTGAAAGTAGAGAATAATGCGTAGTTTAAATAAATTATACTTGATTTGAACACGTTCGTCCTAAATTTTAGCAAAAATATACTTAAATTGAGTAAATGTCACTATTCTAGGTACAATTAAAGAAAATCGTTATTACTTGTGTGTGTTTGATGGCATTCAACTATTATTAGATAATATTAATATAAACTTTTTAGTAACACACTCTTAAAAATTAAGGGCCAGGTAACTTCTAAACGGATGCTTTAAGATTTGTTATGACAATACATCATCACATCAAATACAAATTTAGCGTACCAGTCACGTACCTTTCTGCTTGGACACTGAGAATTAAAATTTACAATTTTGATTGGGTAATTTTTCCATTTGTTTCTGTTTGTTTATTTATTTTATTTATATGCATATATGGCAAATGACTTCCATGACATTGCTGGCACATATAGTTTTTTTAAATGGTCTTGCAAATTTTGTATAAATGTTCATGTAATTGGAAAAATATTATCAAATTTTCGCAGAAGGAAATCGGTTATCATGACTTGATATCGATCACCAATTACAGTTGCCTCTTGGCCTGCCTCATATTCAAGGTGAAGTTTCGTGCAATGACGACTCCATCCCAGTCTGGAGGATATATATAAGTCGATTTATCCGACTGAAGCTTACTTAGTTGTTTTTTTAGTGGACAATAGTGGCATAAAAATCAATTTTGGGACACTCTTTATAAAGAATCGATACGTCCTATACGTACCTAATCTACAGGGTTTCCGTTGAACGTTTCAAATAATTACCAACGAAATGATAAGAAGAATATTCACTTCATGGATTTTCAGATAGCATTTATCTCAGATTATTGAAATATAGAGTTGGTCTGTTCTCCCTGTGTACCATACGATATAAATAAGTTAATAAAACATGCTGCAATATTCTCAAGATACTGAAATGTTTCGTCCTAAATGTAACATTCTTAATAGTTATTAATAAATTTTGCATTAAAAAAGATTCAAATTTAACAACTGCACAGCGATTTTACACTGCTACACTTAAATGACGAAAAAAAACGTTAACAAAGCAAACAACTGTTCAGTTGTTTCTGGAGAAAGTCAATGCAGGCAGTTGCTGTTTCGTAATAAACGACAATATTTCTTGATTCATTTTTTTTGCATTTCGTAAAACAGAAATAAAAAGTAAACACAACGTAATTAAAAAAAAAAAAACAGAAAAAAAAACAAAACAATTAATGCGAATACGCTCTTTTGAGTGTGCAATGTTGCATATAAAATAAATGCCATAACTACGAAAGGAGTAACCGTGCACTTGAGTGAACTGGGATTACTAAATATAAGCAAAATTATTACCCTTTTTTCAAACTTTTGTTTCTTTTTATATATTGCATTGCTGTAGGTTTATATGAATGAAACTTATATAAGGGACATTACATGAAAATCTGAGTGATTCCCTCCATTTTTATATTTTTTAAAAATCAGCTGCTGGTATATTTTAATTACTCTTTAAAAAGATATAGCTTTTTTAAAAAGTGTTTTTTTTTCAGTTTTTGCTCCTAACTTCTTCAATAATGGTCCGATTTGGATATTCTTTTGTTTTAATGCGTTTGTTTTTTAAGTAATTTTCAGGAAAAATATTGAAAAAAAAAATATTCGAAATGGTTTTGGATACAAATTTTGATTTTTTAAATTAAAACATTATTTTTTTAACTGTTTGGACTCTTTGATTTTCTCGAAATTTTTTATTTGAACGACTATTCATGCTGAAAATTTTGAGCCTTGCTTGAAAGTGGGCCTATAATAATTACTATGCTTTTTAATTTTGAAAATTTGGAAAAAAGAATTCTACCAAATATGAGGAAAAAAGTGGAGGAAATCAAAAATATGTTTTTAAACTGTCCGATTTGTCGTGGAATGCCCCATATATTCTATGTACGTACACTTTTCTGAGACATTCACCCAACCATTCAGCCACCTGCTTTGTAATCTCCCATTAACTCCTGGCGTAGAAATACAGAACAAACCAAAATTATACCTTGTCAAGTTTTTTTGAGCATTTGAAGTTCGTCGGAGCTGAGTTCACTGCTTAAGTAATGCCAATTTAGCGATTAACAAAACATTCAAACTTAATGCAATGACTCAGTAATGATATTTGCCGGGGGCTTTTCTCTATATGTATATAATATTTATCTTTTCGATTGTAACTTCTTGACTACAAATCTAGTGATTAGTTTGATTTCAAATATTCCCAAATTTGTCAATTTGGCGTATCACACCAAAATCTTTAAAAGCACTTAAGAGGTTTTTATTTCTGACAGTTCGCCCCCTAAAAGCTCAGATACAAAGTTAGTTGATTTCTTCCTTTGAAAGAGTAAACATTTTTAAAAAAATCTAAAGTAATAAATCATTATTTGTTTTTCAAGTTTTTGAATTGAATTTCGTTGTGGAAATGCACTTCCGTTGAAGTGGCGCAGCTGATATCGGGCTATCAGGTTTCAATCCGAAATGACGGAATTTCTTTGTGTATATCACATAAATTCTAGTATCTAGACATATCTGTTTTAAGTGAAAAGATTGCAAATCTCTTGTTGCTAATACACTTTCAGGGCATTTGTACAAGAGTGTTTAGATATTTCAATTCGTGAAGAAGGTTTGTAACACCCCGCGAAAACTATCATTATCAAATAATTTTGAAAAATAAGTCAAAACTATTTACCACTCGAAACATTTTGATACCGGGTAGTCGCTGGGTTCTCGCAGTTATATGAAGAAGTTGGAAATGTCTTTATAGCATATTTGCTAAGTTTTGATAATCGTTGTACTCGTATGAAATATGAACGAGATTGCTGATTTCTAAAATAAAAATAAAAAACTCTGACTCTATCGATTCATGGGTCTTTAAATCTAAAGAAGTAACGGCAACCAATAGTAACTGAGCAAGCTTTTTGGAATATCTGGTACTTCCATGAATTGAATAAATATTTTCTCGAGAATAAGTTGTGGTGTTTTGTTTTCTAAGTAAATGTTGCTGTTTTATAAGTGTTATCTAGGCCCTCGAAGTATGTTGACATTTTAATGATTAGAATCGAAAACATCCAAAACACACTAACAAGTAGAAAAAGTTAATATTTATCTGGACCAACTTCCATTAATCTCTACCGCATTACAAGATTTGAAATCTCTGAAAAACAAAAGGCAAATGTCTAAAAATAATTAAATTTCTTTAAATTTAACATAAGGAGGTAGAGTATCGGTCAGACACTTAAACGTCTTCGACACTATGGAAAATTCCTTATTTCATTAGAAATATATCTCATTTGGACTATCTAAATCTAAAGTACATACATGATGGATGAACATTCAATAACTCGCCCATTCATTAGACTTTGACAGGGCAAAAATATTTTTGCGGTGACAAAATGAGCCGAATTTATTACCACAGACAGTCGTTTTGTCGATATATGTACGTTGGATTTGGTGGATTGAAAATGATAAGTACTTTTCGCGAGATTATTTTAACGCTTTCTATATTAGCGTTTTTTTTACATATTTTGGGAAAAGAAAGATATTTTAACAACACGCCACTGCCACTTCGAATTTCGGAAATTAAAATTGAAATAAAAGCCAAACACTTTGAGTCATTGCTAGGGGAAACGTTCACATCATTCGCTGCTGCTGGCATCTGTCTGCAGTCTATACTGCCTGCGGACTTAGTGGGACGAAGGGTTGACTAATTACAGAATAAATAACAACTCGGAATTGCCATTGCCAATCCCATTTAAAAGAAGTCGTTTACCAGCCATACGTATGGCATTTTTAACGGTTCTCTGATTTCGGAATTGTTATTGTTCTAGAAATGAAGTAAAAACAACAACAACAACAAGAACAAATGCTCATTGCTTCATAAACCGTATTTTTTTTATTATTTTGAAATGTTTACTTTACGTTTTATAGTATTAAGCTAAAATAAAATGTATAAGTAAAAAAGAGATGTATTAAGCAAATGTTTCGGGGAGATATCAGCAAACCTTTATGATTTAATGATTTCACGTCAGACGGTTAGTCGTTTAGCTCCGGACAAGTAGATAGTAGTGGGGGAAATAACAAAAACTCATATTACTTCAGATAAGGTTGAATGTAATGACGAAACAATGTATGCAATTACTTTTAAATACAGGTCTAATTAAACATAATTATAATCTCAACGAGTATTTCGTAATATCAAGTATTTATTGTTATTGTTATACCCTCTAGCATAAGATGTAACACCTTGAAATATCGATGTGATATTCATATCTTTGTGGCTGTCCGGTTGTTGAAAGCACTAACTAAAGGACCTAAATTTAATTTAAAATTTCCAGGTATATTTCCACTACTTGTAGATGGGTAAAATAGGTCTAGAGGCAAGGCATTTTCCCACTCGGAGAGAGGTTTCGATTATTTCGATATTTTTTAGAAGCCTCGCTTCATTGGTTAATATGTTGTTGCACCATTTTTTCGCAGGGGTGCTGATATACTCTGGTGTTCTAAACATTAATTGACCTTGCTAGCTTAATATTTGTATGGAATTACTCACTTAACAAGAAAGTTGTTTGCTACTCTCTTAGTTAACGAAGAATCTTCTTCATGATTCTTTTGAGAAAAACATTGGATATAAACGCTGTCACCTTAGCAAGCAAGTCTCTTAATTGTAAACTATTGAGCCCAATAGAACAGGTGTAATAATTAGAAAAAACTCTGCAATTCTACAACACTGTCAGTAATAAAGAGACTTATACGTACACTCAGAAAAATAGTATTCCTAAATATGAGTAAAATCCATTCTACAATTTAGTTCAACAATTTTACTCCATTTTAGTAAAAATTTCCATAAAAGTAGGAAAATTAACTAAGTATTATTCCAAAGTTATGGTAAATAATTTGTTTACTAGAAATAGTGTAGTAAATTTACTTAAAAACATTTCTTTGGATGAAATAATTCTTACAATTGAGTAAATTCATGCTTGTGTGGAAGGAAATTTACAAGGATTTAAGAAAGTAATAAACTAAGAAAAGTTAAGTTAATGTGTTTACTGAAATGTATGCCGAGTTCTTCATACATATATTTAAGTATTAATGAACTTATAAAAAATCTCTTCAAATTGTTTTGACAATTCTTGAATATTAATCTAAGAAGCAATTCTCGTTCGTTTGTAGAGACTTATTTCTTAAATACTTCCAGTATTATTATAAACAAGGCGTCTATCTTGCCTTTGCAGCAATCTTGGAGTAACATAAAACTTTTGAGAAATATGTCATGGTGTCATTATACCCTCACTCTACAGTACACAGGACTCTGGTGTACACGATAACTCTCGAAAGGTGTTAAGGAATCAATTCAAACTTTGCACATGGTAATATTTTTCCCAAAACTTAGTTTAAGTTCGAAGATGGGCGAAATTGCCACGACCCTTCTGGTATCTCCCACACAAATGACCCATATTCCTATGTTAGATTAAAACCAATGTAACTTCCACACGGATATTCGTCATCGGCTATAATTTAGTATTTGATAAAGTTTTTATAATCACAATACTATGAAATTTGGTATTTCGCAATGCTTTTATATATGTTGCATTCATGTGGAATATGGGCGATATTGCCACACCCCTTCTGGTACCTCCCACACAAAGTTGCATAAGACGTGGTTAAAATAAAATCGATATATGTATGTAACTTCCATACGGGTAGTCAAAATCATTTGAAATTTGATATTTTAAAATGTTTTACAATATTTACGGCTTCGCCACGCCCATTCTTGTACCTCCCCTACAATTGTCTATATCCTAAATAAAATGAAATCCTTCATAAATTCTATGGAATCCACTAGACAGATATTTGATCATGTTTTTAAAATTGTTTTATAAATGTGGAAGATAGGGACATATGCCACGAACCTTCCAGTACCTTCCACACAAATCATCCGGCCCTAAGTAAAATTTATGTCCTTATAATTTCCATAGATATGTCATTTGTTTGAGTCATTTTTAGTTAAATTTAACTTATTTTAAGTTCACTTTTTTCTTGTATCACGTAAAAGTTTCCTAAGTTTAAGTAAAAATTTACTTGTTTTAAGGAAGAAATCAGCAAAATCGTCCTCAGTTTAAGTTTAAGTTACTTGATATGAGTAAAAAATTACTAAGTTTTAGGATAATTTCTGCAAAATTTTACTTAGTGTTAGTACAAAATTACTTGGTTTGAGGAAAAAATTACTTAGTTTTATGAAAAGTTTACATAAATTTAGCAAAAAATTACTTGTTTTAGGAAAATCTCAGTAATCATGTAACTTACATTTAATAAAAATGTACTTGGTTTGAGGAAAAACTTACTGGAATTTTCCTCAGTTTGAGTAAAAATTTGCAGGGTTTGAGGAAAATTTAACTAGATTGAAGTTCAAAGCATAGTCTGTCTTTAGTCAATATTGTATTTTATATTTTATTTGAAATCAGTACGTATTAAAATCATGTAAAATTTACTAAAATTGTTTTGACTCTTCACCATATTGTTTTGAGTGTACCTACTAACCCGTGGCATTATTTGCAGGCATTTATTGATGTTTGAGGTTTACTTGGCTTTTATCGATGCCACCTTTGCTAGCGGAAAATAATTATATGAATACAGATAAGATTAGTACTTGTTTGAAGATTATGTCATAAAAGATGTCTAATGTGTTCCAACAAAATAGTTTATAACGTATTCGAATCAAAGTGTCGTGAATCATTGGGTATTGATTTGTGAAATAAATTAATTAAGTGCGGCTAATGTTGTCACATGCTTCGTGGAAATTATATAAATTATATAGTAACTGTGTAATTTTCCCATGAGGGAAATTACTTAGAATTAAACGGCCGGGCAGAATATGAGTTCCTCAGGGACAATCGAATCATTTAAAATGAGAAATGAAAGAGTATAAGTGAGAAGAGTCATGAATCATGATTCAATTCTTATAAGCACCAGCTAGAAAAAAACAGTAGGTCTATTCTCACGATTTTTGTAAAACTGCTTACTTATTGGGCGGTGCCAGAGGGAAGATGTGTCATGACGAAAATTGAGGAACCGTACTTTAGTTTGCAGCGAATAGAGGAAGAAATGACTATTTTTCTGATTTAAATCTGACATTGACGAATGCATATATATTTTTTGTGACTTTTCTTTACTACTGTGCCAAGAAACTAGTAATTTTCAAAATTCAATACAAAATTTCCCCTATTTTGGACAAACTAAAGTACAGCTTTTGAGTTTGAATTTGTTTAAATTTCCCCAGAACGAAAAATAACATCTTTTATATCAACTGCCATTGTATTTTAAGTAGTTGCTAACGGAATGGAAAAATCAAGATATTCTCCATCCTATTTCTCACGCCTACAAGATTAGGGGAGGTGCACAGTGGCATTTTGGTGGTCAAAAATTGTTTTTCGACAATTAGTGTTTCAATGAGAAAAATCCATAATTTGCATCAGTAAAATAATTTCCTTTTTTTTTATTTATCTTTAAGACTGGATAAGCTGTGATAACAAAATCCTAAAAAAAACTTAAAAGTTCACTCAAAATAAAAAATCAATGTGTTTTTAAAAGCAAATGTAAAAAAAAAAATAATTTTAAAAAATAATTTAAAAAAAAAATTGAGTTGGCATATAAAACACACAGGACCGTCAACCAACTATGTAGTAGGACAAAATCAAAAATCAAGAAAGAGGAGAAACCAAACGTGTACAAGATAAAATGCAATGATGACAAGTCCGACATATGCCAGAAGGTATATGTCGGCACTACGAAAAATAAATTGAAAACCAGACTTTCATCACATAAAACCGAACACAAATCTCTTGACAAACCCATTGAGTAAAAAACTGCCCTTGCAGCCCACTGTACCTTGACGGGACATAAACCAAACTTTGATGACGTCGAAATATTAGCGGAAGAGAATAATTATAATTGACATCTCCCCAGGAAAAAGCCTTAATTATAAGAGAGACACAGACGGTTGTGCTCAAATATATAGGAACACGGTGGAAAAACATAGACGACAAATTAGACAGTAGTTGACAAAAGATTGCAGAGAGTGGCAGGAGAATTTTCCTATTGTGAAAAACTTTTTTAAAAATGTAAATATAAATATTGTGATATTTTTTGATTGTTAATGCTTGTAATTGAATAATTTGTCTTTTTTGTAATAGACCCCTGAAGATAACGGAGTTGGTCGAAATATTGGGAAATAAAAAACAAGAAAATAATAAAATAGTCATTTTTGTTTTATTATTTGAAAAAACTGACCTCAAGCCGAACAAAATACAAAACGCAACACATCAAAAGGTCAACCATACATACCACTAACAAAATAATTTTATGTTAAAAATATTGGACTTATCCTGGATAATTCCAGCGTAAGCCAAATTTATGGTTATTGAAGCTAAGTCCACAAAAGTAAACACAAAATATTTTTGTTTAATTTTTTGATACGAATATTTGGCGACAATGTGAAAAAATATTTTTTTTTTGAGTAAAAAATTAACTTTTTATTAAAGTTTTTGCTATCGCGGCTTGTTTTCCCGGCCTATTAATAAGGCTACATTTTGTTCCTCAAAATAAAAACTCATTAACAGTCAATTAATTCAATAGTTCATATTTTACTTATTTTTTCGACACTTGTAATCGCGGGCATAATTACTTTATTTTTAGCTTTTTAGTATGGTCGCTATCAAGTCCTTTCCCTCACTGACGTTCCCATTTTTAATGTTTCGTCTTAATATAGGGTGGGCCATTTAAAATTAGAATCGGTTATAAAAAAATCAGTATTTTTTCAAATTTCTGGTTTTATTGGAAAGGCTGAACTTTGCAATTTAATAATGGAACACAATATCATTCATATGACTACCACGACTGGCTCGACAGTACCTCATCCGATCAATCCAAATTTTCAGTACAGCCCAAAATCCACACCAAACAGTGACTCGTTGTGGATGCATTGGCTTCTCACGTCACGTGTGGGTTCTTTGAACCCCATATGCGGCAATATTGCTTATTGACATAGCCACCGAGATGAAATGAGTTTCACGATGGCTGATCAAACTTCTCGAAAATTTTCCACGTAAATTTCTTACAGTTGGATTAAAAACTCACTACTTTGGAAGCAAATTTATTTCCCAATTTTGTTAACCTGAAAATAAAAATGAATGTTATTCTACCTTCCAAAGTAATCGGTAGTTCAAATTTAAAATTTTAAATGGCCCACTCTTACCCTAACAGTACATTTTTTTGAATTTCGATTTATATAATGTTTTGAGTTTACTTATATAAATAATAAATATAAATAATTTATATAAATTCAGTCATATAATGACAAAGCGTGTATCAATACCAAACAAACAAAAAATTGTAGTCTTAATATTGTTCCTATAGAAAACAAGTAAGTATGATACCCTCCACTTTCTATCCGAATACAATTCAATTCGGTAAAAAAGTGAAAACATACAAAAATGTTTCCTAATCATAGACCGATGTGATCTGACCCACTTTGTCAAATCGAGAAGAATATTTGTATCGGGGCTATATCCAAACATGCATTGACCCATTTCACAATAGGTTCTTCATGTTCAAGTATAACGCGTTATGATCAATTTGAAGAAATTAGGTGAAAACACGTTGTTTGTGGTGCGGAAAAAGTCAAGCCGGGAGCGAAATTTGCTATATATAAATCTGAACCGATCTGACCCATTTTCACCATGTGTGTTTGTAGTTGAAATATAATATAGTTTGCAAGTTTTGAAGAGGATCTGTTAAAATATGTGGTTTATAGAGTGGAAAAAATAAATCGGAAGTGACATTTGTGTGGGATCTATATATACATCTAATCTGACCCATTTTCCCCATTGGTGTTTCTAGTAGAAATATAAGATATTTTGCCAAAATTGAAGTAGATCTGTTAAAATATGTGTTTTCTAGAGAAGAAAAAGTCAAATCGGGAGCAAAATTTGAATGGGAGCTATATATAAATCTGGACCGATCTGACCTATTTTCACCATAGGTGTTCCTATTTTAAATATAAGATGTTTTGCCAATTTTAAAGAAAATCTGTTAAGATTTAAGCGGTATCTAGAGTGAAAATCGGGTTCACTAGAATATGACCAATTTTCACAAAAAAAATTTAGACAATTATTTATTGAAACGCCAAGTATCGAAAAAATAAAAAACAATCCTTGAAAAGCTGGCATGGCGACAATTTTTCTAAAAAACTGCAAGTTATGGAATTTATTTTTTCCATTTTAGGAATTATGAGGTATTCATAAGTTTTTTCAGAACAATTTAAGTATTTATTATCGTATAACTTTCAAAGAGCATTTTTGGGATATCGCTATGATTGTGTGTGAAATTCCATGGTCCTGCAGGTCAAACGGAACAAAAGTTACTGCATTATTTCCATCGATTTCCAGCCATTGTGCGTTGGCGGTTCATACTTGTCACACTGCATGCGAAATCTAGCTGAAATGACATAAGGTCGATTTCCAAATGTCAAATCCATACAAATTTGACATTTGAACGGACAGAAGAATAATTTTCCATAAACATAAGAAATAAATATGCGAACTCTCTCTACTTCTACTTTGTGATTTTCTTCCGTCATTTTGCTTAATTTCTTTAAATCACCTTTCACTAGTTGCCACATTCACATTTGAGTGAATTCTTCTGTTATGACGCACATCTTCTGTGAAGAAATTAACAGCTGTCCCATTCACCTATTCACCCATTATATATATCTACGATTAAATATTTACACTACAAACTTAATAGAATCAACATTCAGTAACGCTAATTGAGACAGATTCACCGACAAGTGACGTCAAATTCAAACAAGCCACATTAAATATTGACTGATTGATTGGGTATTAAAATCATAGCAGTCACAGTGTTTAGAATGCTTACACATCTTCCTGGGTTTGTTGGCGGTGGCCATTAACACTCTGTTAACGAATTAGTTAAACTATGTATGTACTTAGAGCAAACAGCTAGATGATGTGACAAAAATACATACAAACATATGTTCATATAAACCGTGTTATTATTTTGCTAAGCTTTAGTTGTTGTTTTTTATATACATAGTTTTTTTGTGCAATTTATTTAGAAAAAAAAAGAGGTAACGCACACCTGAAGCAGCCGCGCTGCGTTTGGAGTTTGTTAACTTGGTCAAAAGCTCACGTGAGTTGTTTTCAACATTCATAGCTACGGTTTGTGATTTGTTATTTTTAGACGGATTTACTTGGCTTCAATTAAAATTAATTTGTTTATTGCAGTGAAGTTTAATATCACAGCAAAAAGCATGCTTCAAACTTTTATACACCGAGCCCGGCGAGTCATTGATCTTAGTTAAGGCCAATATTAATTGGTATGGATGTCGAGTCGAGTCGAGTTAAGTTTGGCTGCCATTGTGCCTTACATACAATTCAATGGAAAATTTCACGAACTGTTCACAGCTTAAGTACTGTGTAAAAATTAGACCACTGTGCACTGTAGCTAGTGTCAAGAGTAATTTATGAATGTCTGGCATTTCTATATAGCCGGTAATATATCTTATCTGTAAATTTTCGCAAGAAGTCGCACATGGCTTAGGGGTTCCCAACCCAACGAGTATCTAAAGTTGATAACAGACTAGCGTTAGTGCTCAGGGTTACAAAGTTGAACAATTTCAATTGTTTATTACCCTATTCGCTGTTAAACGACGTCATTAAAACTTTTTGTGAAATCCATAGTCTATTTACACGGCTTTTTAGTTCTACATCTGTCAATGCAATAATGTCATTGATTAGATTATTGCTATTATCGAATAGCAGTTGTCAGTTTAGGCTGATATGATGATAACGCAACTTAAGGCATTTTGCTAAGCGATCGAGTCAATCGATTCTACTTTTAATCATCCACTAAAATAGTTTAAATGAATGAAAGGATACTCCAATAAACCACGTCATTTCACAAGTACCTGAACACACTTCTAGTCGGGGCTGATAAATTTGTAAATGCATTATCTTTGTCACTCAGGAACCGAGTAAAATTTCTGTAAAAAAACGTATTCCGAATATGAGTAAGTCGTCGTCGTAAAAATTAATCAGATCATGCTTACTGCATACAATTTATGGGGATTATGAGTAAAAATTCAATATGTATATGGCTGAAATATTTATAAATATTTTTTGTATAAAAAAATTAATGAAATTTATGTCTAATAATTCTCTAAAAATCGTTGTAAATTATTATATGAAAATCACATGGAATCTTATCAACTGGCTGTGGATTTCGCTGAGATATTTTCCATTGAATGTCCATTCAAAAAACCCTAGTTTACCACCAGATCAGTTCGCTTATCATTAATATAGTAAAAAAAACAATAGGACTGTAGGTCAAAAACATTAATAAAAAGGCAATTTTTTACACATCGTCGCCAACTACAATATAAATATTTGAATTAAAACAAATTATATCATATATATCATATCAATTTTTTTGGACTTAGTCTCGATAACCATAAATTTGACTTACACTGGATATTTATCCAGGCTAAGTCCAATTTTTTAATATAAAATTATTTTTTCAATATTGTTATTGCTGTTGGTCACAATTTTGAAAAAATATTTTTTATTTTGAATGAAATTTTAACTGTTTATTTAGGTTTTTGTTATAGCAGCTTAGTTATCCAGTCTTAAAGAAAAACAAATAAATTGGCAACACTGTTGGGACAAAAACGCCAAAATGTCCAAAAATTAGTAGTACCCAGCAAAAACTTACACTACCAAGTAACATTGAGGATAAGACAAACCAAAATTTACTTATCACTTACCTTTCGAATTACCCTTCGAATTACTTTTACATGGGGAGGTCATTGGGCGAAAGGACTTACTCGTAGCAATACCAATAAGCTAAACAATAACTATTTACGACCATAATTACTGATATCACAATAATAAGTAAAACAAGTAAGAAACCGTCAGTCGGCTATACCGACTTATATATACCCTCATTCCCAGATACCAAATGCATGCAAGTTATAAGGGCTTAAATTTGACTTGGGGTTGTATAATTTATATATATTCCACATTTATACAACAGCTGTAAAACATGATCAAATATTAAGACGTGGTGGATTTCACGCTACGGTATGGAAGTTATAAAGAATTTAAATTTAGCTAGGATAGGGGCAATATTGTGGGAGGTACTAGAAGGGGCGTGGCAAAAGCATAAATATTTTGTAGGTTTAGAGTGATTATAAAGACATTTATTTCTTTAAATATTAAATTGCAACTGGTTTTGACGAGACGAATGGAAGCTATATTAGTTTTATTTTGACCAGAGCTTATACCAATTTGTTTGGGCGTTACCAGTAGGGGTGTGGCAATATCGCCCATATTTTAGGAGAATGCAATGTCTTTAAAAATATTGCCGAACGTCAAATTTCAGAGTATTCCGATCATCCTTATATAAGTTGTAACAGCTTTAGTTTTACGAAGGTTAGGATGATTTGAGTGGGAGATACTAGAAGGGGCGTGGTAAACCACTTCATACTATGTACGCTTGTGATTATAAAAACATTACCAAATACCAAAATATAGCTGATTCCCATCTATAAGTTACATTGGTTCTAATTCAACATAGGGATATGGTCTTTTTGTGTGGGAGGTACCAGAAGGGCGTGACAAATTTGCCTATCTTCGAACTTAAACCAAGTTTGCGAAAAATATTACCATGTTCAAAGTTTGAATTGATTCCTTAACTCCTTTCGCGAGTTATAGTGTACACCAGTCAGCCAGACGGACATGGCTCAAACAACTTAAAAAGTTGTGAAACGAATATGGTCCAAACATAGTTAGGGCCTTAAGACACTTCTCCAATGTGTTACACTTTTTTTCTGTCTGAATTTTTATTTTTAGAAATGAAAAGTACCATTACCAATAGTTACTTATATAAGTCGTTATTTGTAAGTCATTATTTATTAGTTGGAGGTGATCGTGGGGGTTAAGAGATACCATTACTTGGTAATGACATGTACTTAGCAAGTTAATTTAAAGTTTTTTATATATTCGATATTTTAATATAGTTCTTGCAGTATGGATGGAAAGATAACTCCGAAGAATATAAATATTTTTTATCAACATATTAGTGGGACTTAAAAAGTCTGTTCGACTGGGCTTACTAGCTTACAATTAAGAGACTTGAAAGCAGTGGCTTTTCTTAAATGGATAAGGAAGAATAATCTGGCAGCATCATACTCGTTAACTAAGTCAGTGTTAATCTTCTTTCTTGTTAAGCGAGTAAATTCCGTGCCCATATTAAGATAGTAAACCCAAATGAATGAAGTCCGAATTCTTTAACTCCGAAAATCTTGTTTTGCTTATTTCCCTCGAATAAAAAACAAAATGTCATTAAAAACACAACAAAACTTTTACAGGATACATTAATGTACATGTTCGTGGTAGCTGTGGCTCAAAATAAATCAAATGTCTCGCAACTATTCCCAATAAAATTGCTATCGATCATTGCTGTGGTGCAAATCATTTTAGGCGCTTATTGCTTAGTGCGTGTAGTGCGTGTGTACCGATCGTAAATAGCCCAATGTACGATTAAGTGTGTTTTTTTGCTTTAGATTTGAGATAGTGCCGCTCGGCTAATGATATCGTTAATCAGTTTGAACCACCTCGAAGTGCTTTTACTGAAGATATGTGAACTCGTACTCGTTCTCAGGTATGGCGGGCGTTTCAGAATAGAACAACAACGACGTCGGCCGACGTCTACCACTCACAATACATACTTGAATAAAACGGCTTGAACAGTACTGAACAGACATTGCTTTCCGATATTTTGTTAATTGTTGTTGTTGTTCGTTCACTCGTTCGTTCGTTCGTTTTGTGTTTGGCGTATTTATTTCGTTGGGCTTTAAAATATCAGTTAAGAAATAATCGAGAATTATTGGTAAGTTGTTGTATTTGTATTTGAGTTTGCTTTCTGTTTTTTTCTTCTTCTTCTGAGCTTTAATGCCAACAATATCAGTCGGTCGACGTTCAGAACGAGTTTGGATCGTGTCGCGTGCGGTCGCTTTAAATTTAACTGAATACGGCCGTAATATCTACGTGTTTTTGTGCCCTACGTCGTCGTGTGTTCACTGAAATAATTGTGGAAAAGGTGATTTTTTGCTACAAAAAAAGAGAAAAATAAAAAATATTTCACTGAAAGCTGAAAACTGGGAATATTAACCAGAAGATTGTAAAAAAAAATAAATTAAAGTTGGAATTCACAATTTACTACCCATAACTGCATTTTTAAGTGCTTCATTTCTGAATTTATAATTAAAAACCCTGTGGGTTTTTACCTGTACAAAGTGTGTTTTTAAATAAACGTTTGTTTTTGTAATTCAACCGTTGGCACATTGTTCCACAAAGGAGGAGTTTAATAATGAAAATTAAATTATGGATAAATATTTGGGTATACTTTTCACATATGTTTCGCCTTCCGTGTATTTCAAGTAATTAGCATTCTGGAATTTCTGTTACATTTGCGGTCGATTACCTTAAAGTGGGTTAAAGCGGGAAATATTCAGAAATTTTAATGGATTTCAACTTAATTTTTGAAGATATTGATAAAATAATTGCTATACTTTTGACGAATAAATTCATATGAAGATATTTAGAGAGATATCAAAAGCCGATTTTTCTATTAATTGCTAACTCTCATTTTCAGCATATCTGGTTAGAGATAGACAACAGTATACATATACTATAACTAAAGGGGGAAATTGGGGTAAAAGATATTTTTTTAATCAAAATGGCTACGCCATCCATCGCGGTGTTAAGTAAATCCAGTGGCTTCGCGATTTAAAGAATAGACAGAAATGTTTACTTTGTTATATTTCGTAGCAAAGGTGCATAACGAAGAAAAATAAAAAATGTCCTCGATTTAACGAACAATTAAAAAATTAAATTAATAAAAATGGAAAATATAGATTTTGAAAGAAGTCCAATAATATTGAAACCAACTGGTTTGCAGCGGTTTCAACTGAATCACAAAAATAATTTAAAAAGTTATTATTATAATGATTTCAATGGATGACTAAGTTATTGTATTGAAATTATAGTCAAGTGACGAAGAGTATATATTTTACTTTATCCCAGGATTCTACATATATGTGGTTTAAATGTAGCTGCTTTGGAAAGCAGTTAAGTCTGATGATATGTCGTATAAATATATTTCTCATTATAATAAATCATAATTATACCCTCCATTAGGATATTTGTTTTGGGTGTGAGCAAAGGAAAGTGAGATTGACATATTAAAGCTGTTTTTTCGACTTAGATTAAATCACCAATTACAAATTGACATTTAATTCGCTGAATCCTGCTCGATTATGGTGTTACAATGTTACCAGATTGTATTTTTAGTAATTTTGGTGTTTTTCGTTTCCATTTCACATGCAAAAAGGTTGGACATTTTATAATTTTTATTAAAAATATGTAGGCAAAATTGCACGAATATTTTCAAACGATATAATAAATTGATCGAAAAATTAAAATTGGATTGCTTAATGATGATTTAAAAAATATTTCGACCCAAGGTCCAATCATATGAGAGCCAAATGCTCCTGTAAAAACCATCAAAATCATGTTTCTCCCTTGTAAAATATGTATACCCTCACTCTACATAGCAGGAGGGTATATATCATTTGGGACAGAAAAAAATTTAACGCATTGAAGGAGTTTCTTAAGATCCTAAGTATGTTTAGACCAAATCCGTTTCAAGAATTTTTAAGCTGTTTGAGCCATGTCCGTCTGGCGGGCGTGTACACGATAACTGTCGAAAGGAGTTGTGGAATTTATTCAAACTTTGTACGCGGTAATACTTCTCTCAAACATAATTTCAACACGGATATTCGGAATAGGCTATATTTTGTTACTTGACTATGTTTTTATAATCGCTTTGACCGCACGAAATGTGAAGGTGTTTCCCACGCTCCTTCTTGTAAAATTAAAGTTTTTTTATACGAATGATGGCAATACATTAAAATTTTATATTTGACAATGATTTTATGGTTTTTATTTTTTCACATGGGATATGGGCGATATTACCACACTCCTTCTGGTACCTCCCTTACAAATTGACATGAACCTCGGTTAAGAGAGAACGGATAAAATATCCATGCTGATAGTAGAAATTTGTTGCAATTTGACATTTGAAAATGTTTTTATAATCACATTAAACCAATAAAATATTTATGCTTTTGTTACGCCCCTCTTAGTATCTCCCGCACAATTAACCACATCCTGTGTAATATTAAATCCTTTATAACTTCTACCGGTATAGAAGTTATAAAGTCTGAAATTTAACTTTGGTACTAATTGTTTGGTCATAAGTAATATAAGAGTTCTTAAAAATTTGATTTGAACTGGGATATCGTCCTGGCTCAAGACCATTTTGCTTCTATATTTAATAGAATGCAAATTTATTTACAAATGGCATGGTGACATTTATTACTTGGCTGCAGACTACCACGATCATGATTTCGACCATGTCAAAAGTCTTTTCAAGTGGCTTCACAGCGACTTTTCAACATCAAACCCGGCCTCTATAAGGAGATGATTCTCACAAACGAACGAGAATCACAACTCACTTGCCGAATTTGCGTTTAAAAAAATCGCACCAAGTAATTAAGCACACATGCCATCTTAGAAGCATCTCATTGAGTTGCATTTGTAAGTATGTGTATATGCAGGTATAGTTACCCAGCAATACTTCTGCCGTGCCTGCATATACACATACTTACAAATGCAACTCAATGAGATGCTTGTAAGATGGCATGCGTGCTTAATTACTTGGTGCGATTTTTTTAAACGCAAATTCGGCAAGTGAGTTGTGATTCTCGTTCGTTTGTGAAAATCATCTCCTTATAGAGGCCGGGTTTGATGTTGAAAAGTCGCTGCGAAGCCACCTGAATGAAACCTTTAGACAGGGTGGAAATCATGATAGTGGTAGTCTGCAGCCAAGTAATAAATGTCACCATGCCTTTTTGTAAATAAATTTGCATTCTATTTAATATAGAAGCAAAATGGTCTTGAGCCAGGACAATATCCCAGTTCAAATCAAATATTGATTACAGACCAAAAAAATGAAAACGAAAAAACTAAAAAAAGTTCTTAAAAATTTCAAACAAATGCTCGGGATTGTGTTTATGAGTGTGAGAGTATATATATGAGTTGTTGTATATATAAGTTGTTGTGTTACACATTCGTTCATTTTTTTCTGAATTAATAGACCTTTGTCTTAAATTAACTAATTGAACGAGTTGTTGGTTGTTTATAGTAATTTTTTGTAGTTTTAGCTCACAGACGGCTTGATCCAGCGACGAAATATTTTGCAGATCATCATTATGCAATCTAATCCTTCATTTCTGGGGAGTGACTACAAATTAAATTTTTATGGTGATGGTTTTGAAAGTCCTTGGAAATTGAAGTCATTTTGTCAATAACATGTAATTTATTATAATTATCAGCATATAATTTCCACTTGTTTTTATAAAGCATCACGGTCATCCTACTCGCCTGTATGAGACTAAACCAGATTTTTCTGCTTTTTTAAAGACTTGTCTAAAAAATAATTGTTTTTTGACCAGTTTCTTGTTCCGCGAATAGAAAGCTTTCTGGTTCAAAGAACTTTTTGTCTGTTCAAAAGTCTTTTTTTGCGATTTTGAATTTGAATACCTATGAAGCTAATATATTTTGTTTTATAATGACTTTGTTGACCACTTCACCAATGAATAGTGAAGTATAGTCGTTCTGACATTCCGTTTGTAACACCTTTAAAACTTAAGAAGACTCATACATTTTGAAGATGGCATGAAAATGGGTGCTAATACCTCAGACCTATAATTATTGAACAAATATCCTAAATTGTATATACAGATAATCTGAAATATATAGCAAAGTGTTACAAACAATAAACACTCCATCATATGGTAGAGAGTACAAACAAAAAATATGTATAGGATATTCAAGACGCAGTCACTGGTTATAAATGAAATTGGCACCATTAATAACTTTTCAGCACAACAAATCGAAAGGGAAAAAATATGGTCAAGGTCTCTGAAACCAACAGAGAGTCGTACACACACAACAATCAAAAGCACTTCTACGTGTATTTAGTGGGGGACTTACGAATGTCAATTGCTCCGATTACGGCTTAAATTGTTGACCAATAAACTTATGTGTGTACGGGTATATCGTGTTATCACAGCCCGGTCATAAAACTGTGTGTGTGTGTATTATTTACAACGCAAGTACACCCCTGCCAATGCCGATCATATTTCCCTCTTTGGCACAATGTTAACTTTTCAAGTGAGAAAAAAGCATTTAAACGTGTTCAAATCATAAACAATTAACAGAAAAATACGATATCTGTCGGAGTATGTGTGTGCGTGTGTGTATTTAAATATTTAATGCGTTCAATACAGATAAAAAGTAACAAATGAAATGTTCAAAATGATTTGCATTACATTTGTTTAATGCCATCGAACAGCAACTAGAACACATTTCATTTTAATTATTTGTGAATAATATTAATAATAATGAAACAAAATGCATAAAATGAAAAAAAAAAAACTGAACAAAACACAAGTTGTTTCTGTAAACACCAATAAATGGGTAGAAAAACACGTTCTGGCCAACAAAATGTAATAAAAATGCTGCTGCTAGAAAACCGATATTGAAATATGAATTTTAATGAGTATAAAATGAAAAAATATATATATAAATATTCAAAGTGGAGAAAATCGCCAATGAGAACATTGTTGGCAGTTGAAAATGAGAAAATCAAGTGTTTCGTATCTTCTCAACAGTATCACAATACCCCAAAAGTTATTTAAAAAATAATTCATTGATTAAATTAAATGGTCATTATTGTTTACGATTTCCACTCATTATCGATGATTTAATAAATTTCGAACGACTACATGTCAAATATTGCTGGGAGAGTTTATGATGTTTTCTATCGGAGTTTCTTTGGTCAGAGGACGTAATAAATTATTATCATAACTGAAATCTTTGATAATATTTACGTATGCATGTATGGTATGGTATTAGTTACCCTCAGGGCAAAACATGTGACTCTTACTTCCCCCCCGAAAATTAAACTTGACATAATTTATGATCATTTACAATTTTGCGACTTATCGTGGCAATAAAATGGAATTTTGTATTGCCAAAAGTGCATCTAATTGAGATTTTGAGTGAGATTTTAGATTTTAATGGGTAATTATTGCCTTAGACCCTACACCATTGTACGTGGTGTACTAAGTCCATCATTCCGTTTGTAAGAGTAGATACCATATGATTTATATAATATATAATATTATGTATATTCTTGATCTTTACAAAATTCAAAGTCGTTATAGACATGGACATCTCTGTATCTTTCCGTATGCTGCCCCTAAGTGAAATAAGATTTTATTTTTCGTTAACGTCCCTGCTATTATATAATAAAACGGAATATTACAATTTCTAGAAAAAACTGCGACATATTGTTTTTAATCGGTTGAGTACTTTCAGTATATAAAACGTATTTATCAAACATCATATAAATTTGAAAAATTACAAGTTTTCAACACAATGCTTGAAGTCAGTGAACTTGCAAAAAATAAATAAATGCTTAGTACTAGTACAGAAGCCCTTCAAAACCACGTATGGAAAACTCGTGATTTACAAATTAAAAAAATCATGTGAATAATTTATCATAAGTTTTTGTGAAGGTCAAACTATTCAGATCTACAATTTGCGAGGTAGCATGTAGTAGATTGGCAGGGTGGTAACGTTTTGGTCGAATTATTGTATGTTTAAAGTATTTTTTTGTGGTTTTAGCTCATAGGCGGCTTGAAATATTTTACAGATCATCATTAAAAAATCGAACCTTAATTTCTGGGGAGTGTCTGGAAATTAATTTGTTTGTTAGGTGAGGGGTTTTTAAAGTCCTTTTTCTGCAGATCATCATTAAAAAAAATCCGATCTTCATTTCTGGGGAGTGACTGGGAATTATTTTTTTGTGAGGAATGGGTTTTGAACGTCCTATGGAAATTGAAAAATCGTTTTGTCGTTAAAATTTTATTTATAAAACATCACGGTTATCCTCTAGCTACTCGCCTGTATGAGACTAAACCAGATTTTTCTGCTTTTTTAAAGACTTGCCTAAAAATAATTGGGTTTTTTTGGCCAATTTCTTGTTCTGTGAATAGAAAGCTTTCTGGTTCAAAGAACTTTTTGTCTGTTCAAAAGTCGAATTGTTTCGATTTTGAATTTGTTTTAAAATGACTTTGTTGAACACTTCACCATTGAATGGAGTGTATAGTCGTTTGTCATTCCCTTTGTAACACTTAAGAAGACTCATAAAATGATAAGATGGCATTTGTGTCGTCTGTGTTCGGCAGAAAAAAAGTTGTGAGGGTGCTAATACGTCAGACATGTAATTATTGCTCTTTAACCGCGATAACAAGCTTCGATAACAAAAACGTTAATAAAGAGTTAATAATAATTTTTTACTCAAAATAAACAATTATTTTTACATATTGTCGCCAACTACAATATAGATATTTGTATCAAAACAAATTTAAAAAAAATATTTTGTGTTGACTTTTTTGGACTTAGTCTTGATAACCAAAAATTAGACATTTTTTCTTAAAATTGTTTTTTAAATAATATACCCTTGAAAGCACTTTAAATATAAATAATTCTTGTCATAGAGTAACTTATTGTCGAATTACTTATTGGACGTTTATAATAAATTTTTGTGGATTTTCACAGTGACTAATGAAAACTTTTTCGTATTTGGCGGTAGTATTTAAAACAAAATAAATAGCTGCATTAAATACCTTTCGAATGTTGCATAAATGATGAACATCGGATTGAAATTGACGCTGCAGCGCTCATTTTTGTAAAAAGGGTTTGAACATTTCGGATGTGAAAACCACGCCTGCATTAAATTATTTCACAAAAATGGAGTCAGTGACGTCAATTTTGATTCATTTTGATTGCTCCTATTTATTTTTCATTACCTCTTACAAAATGTTTGCAAGAAATATGAGTTTTTAGCTGTCACTATGAAAACCCGCAAAAAATCACTGTAATTCTACCAATGAGTTATTCTAAGACAAAGTGCTTCCAAGGGGCTATTAATTCAGAAAAAAATTGAGCAAAAATGCAACATAAAAAATTACACGGGAAAAACATGATGGCTTGACCCAGTGACGAAATATTTTGTAGATCATCATTAAACAATCCAATCTTCATTTCTGGGGGGTGACCGCTGAAATTTATTATCGTGACCCATCCTAATATACATATATTGCTTATTATCGTGACCCATCCTAATATACATATATTGCTTATTATCGTGACCCATCCTAATATACATATATTGCTTTTGGCGACAATTTTAAATAAAAATTTCTTATTTTGGGTGAAATTTTAACTTTTTATTGTTGTTTTTGTTATCGCAGCTTAGTTATCCAGTCATAAAGAAAAACAACCTTAATATCTGGACAAACGTCCCTAAACTGACAAAAATAGTTCGACCCCAATTAATATAAGAGTTTTTTAAAAGTCCAAACAAATATTCGGAATTTTGATCGAACGCTATACGCTTTTCAAATCAAACTGTAAGAAATTTACGTGGCAAATGTTCGTGTTTTCAGATGAAGCTCACTTTCATCTCGGTGGCTATGTCAATATTTGTCGCATATGGGGTTCAGAGAACCCACACGTGACTATTGAGAAGCTAATGCATCCACAACGATTCAGTTTTGTGTGGATTTTGGGCCGGCGGCATCATTGGGTCATGTACTGAAAACTTGGGTTGAGAGGATGAAGTATTGCCGATCCATTCGTGGTAGTCATATGAGTGATATTGTGATCCATTATTAAATGACAAAGTTAAAGCTTTCCAATAAAACCAGAAATTTGAAAAAATAACCAGTACTTTTTTATCGACGATTCTAATTAAAATTGTTAAATGCCCATCATATATCTATTGACATAAAACAGATTTACTCTTTGTTGCTGTGTGGCGAGAAGTAGCACTAATGTCCAGTATTATTTCTATATAGACCAAATTCTTTGAGGTCCTGTATGACTGAATGACGGTAACATATATACATAAACCATATTTCGCAATGTTTTTCGCCTTAATTGTTTGATAATTCGAAAGTATTTATAATTTTATATATAGTTTATGCATGGTCATTGTGCTGCGCGTTGATTTGAATTGAAAGATATCAACGAAATACGTTGCAAAAAAATTGATAAGACTTAAACATATAGACACATATATTTATACTGACTTCTTAGAAATATTGATATTGCAATTTCCTGACGATTTCAGTTATATATAGTGGGTATATATATTATTGTTTTAATATATATATATATTGTTTAAGTTCAGTGCAATTTCTATGTATGAACATGGCTTGTTTGCATATGCATATATACATTAGGATGGTTCACGCAATGAAGATTGGATTGTTTAATGGTGATCTGCCAAATATTTCGTCGCCGGGTCAAGTCATCTGTGAGCTAAACGCTCCTGAAAACACCTCTAAAAATGTTTTTCCGTGTATTTTTTATCTTTCATTTTTTGAAACAATTTTTTATGAATTAATAGACCTTTGGAAGTACTTTAAATATACATTTTTATTCTTTGAATAACTCATTGGTATTATTGTTGGACTTTTAGATTGATTTTTTGAGTTTTTTCCAAGTGACAGTTAAAAACTCATATTTCCAGGAAAAATGTTGTAAAATATGCTATAGAAAATAAATAAAGAATATCGAAAAATGACGCAAATGGCTCCATTTTTGTAAAATAATTTAATACAGTATGGTTTTTAAGAGCGAACATTTTCAATCCTTTAAAAAAATGAGCGTTGCGGCGTCATTTTTTGCTGATGTTCATCATTTAGGCATCATTCGAGAGGATTTGGCTGCAGCTGCTTATTTTGTGTATGAAAGTACCACCAAATACGAGAAAGTTTTCAGCTGTCACTATGAAAAAACACAAAAAATACTACATACGTCCTAAAACTCGACCAATAAGTTACTCTAAGACAAGAATCAAAATTTATATTTAAAGCGCTTTCAATGGTTTATTATTTCAGTTTTTTTTTGAGAAAAATACAACACTAAAAACATGTTTTTTCAGGAGCGTTTAGCTCACAGACAGCTTGATTTAGGAGTGAAATGTTTTAAAAATCACCATTAAACAATCCA
Organism: Polietes domitor; assembly: GCA_947397865.1. Classification (NCBI taxonomy): domain Eukaryota; kingdom Metazoa; phylum Arthropoda; class Insecta; order Diptera; family Muscidae; genus Polietes; species Polietes domitor. The sequence continues at coordinate 173,519,482 of OX377621.1, read as the reverse complement.
AACTTTATTTTCATGGGGTGTCAGGAAATTGTTTTTCCATTTGTATGGAAATAATGCATATTTTTGAATTTCGAAATATGTAAGTAATATTTGAAGTCTGCCCCAAATATATATGTATGTTATGTTAGATAGATCATAATTTTCCAATGTGTTCACACAGTGTGAACGCCTCTGTGTCTAAATCTCAGATCCTTTAAATATTAAGATTCATTTGGAAACCCAAACCAAATTCATATACATATACCAACCATTGTTCCCACAACCAATTATTTTTCCTCTTTTTTATTGCTGTTTCAGAATAAATAAAACCACACAAAGAAAGTAATTAATATTTGCACATACCTACAAACGAACTCGCATCGAATACCAATCGTCCACAGAAACCATGGTTAACCTGTGGAAGGCTTTGACCCGGCGAAAAACCGATGATGTCAATGAGGCAGAATCAAAATTGGCCCGTGTCCTCGGTCTGGTCGATTTGACTGCCTTGGGTGTGGGCAGTACGCTCGGTTTGGGTGTGTATGTGCTGGCCGGTTCAGTGGCATACAACATCGCCGGTCCTGCCGTCACTCTCTCCTTCCTCATCGCTGCCGTTGCTTCGGCATTCGCCGGCATCTGTTATGCAGAATTTGCTGCCCGCGTGCCCAAGGCGGGCAGTGCGTATGTTTACAGTTATGTGACCATTGGAGAATTTGTTGCCTTCACCATTGGTTGGAATTTGATTTTGGAGTACGTAATAGGTGAGTACAATTACTAGAACACCTATGATATGTATACATTATGATATACGTTTTTCTAGGTACTGCTTCGGTGGCTCGAGGATTAAGTGGTTACTTCGATTCGTTGATTGATAAAAACATGTCCAAAACTCTGACCGATGCTATGCCCATCAATGTGGATTTCCTGGGCGATTATCCGGATTTCTTGGCCTTTGGCATGGTCCTGTTGCTGACGGGTATATTGGCCTTTGGTGTTAAGGAGTCGAGTTTCCTTAACAATATTTTCACCAGTGTCAATATTGTGACAATTTTAATTGTCCTCATTGCTGGAGGCATGAATGGTAAGATTTGGCCATGGCATAACTTGTGTCAATATCTGTAATTACTAATGTGTCTGTCTGTTTGTAGCGGATCCTAAAAACTGGGCCATCCCTGAATCTGAGGTGCCACCCAATTTTGGTAAAGGTGGTTTCATGCCATATGGCTTTGCTGGCGTTATGGCCGGTGCTGCCAAGTGTTTTTACGGATTTGTCGGTTTCGATTGTATTGCCACGACCGGCGAAGAGGCCATCAATCCCAAGCGCAACATTCCCTTGGCCATTGTGATTTCGTTGGTCATAATTTTCTTATCGTACTTTGGCGTCTCGACTGTCTTGACCATGATGCTGCCGTACTATGCTCAGGTATATTTATCGCAAGTCCACAAGTCCAAGTTTATTTGAATTTTATTTTTCAGAATGAAAACGCTCCTTTCCCCGAAGCTTTTGACAGCATCAACTGGTATACCATTAAATGGATCGTTACCATTGGTGCCATTTTTGCCTTGTGTACCAGTCTGTTGGGCGCCATGTTCCCCCTGCCCCGTGTTCTGTATGCCATGGGCAACGATGGTATTATCTTTAAGAAATTGTCCAAGGTTAATGATTATACGAAGACTCCGCTATTGGCTACAATTATATCGGGCATATTGGCATGTAAGTATAATTTGTCATTAAGCGTTGTGTGCAGTGTTCGGATATACATCCATTTTTTCTGATTTTTTTTTTTCAAACTGGTTTTTGGGTGTATATCCGAAAGCAACATTAGAGAATTTATCTGAAAAGCTTTTTCACAACTAATGAGAGGCTTGAAATGTTGTTTTATTTAAGACTAGATAACTAAGCTGCCATAACAAAACCCTAAATAAAAGGTTATATTTTCACTCAAAATAAATAAATAAATTCTTTTTTAAAATTGTCGCCAACAGCAATATCAATGCGTGTGTAAAAACAGATTTTTAAAAAATAATTTTATTTTAAAAATTATGGACTTTGCCTGTGTAAATCCTATTTATGGTTATCGAGGCTAAGTCCAAAAAAGTCAAAACAAAATATTTTTTTGAAAATTTGAAATTTGTGTAGTCGGTCGGCGACAATGTGAAAGATTATATTTTTATTTTGAGTAAAAAAAAACTCTTTATTAACGTTTTTGTTAACGCAGCTGGTTATCCCGGCTTAAAGTAAAACAGCCTTATTTATTTATTACCATGTTCGATTTGTAGATTTTTAATATGTTTAATTGAAAAAATAGATATTATTTTTGGACGTTGTAAAGAAGAACAATAAATTATTAGTAATTTCGATTGTATTAAATCGAATCAGAAAATTAAAAAAATAAGAAATAAACAAAATTTCAATTTTTAATCAAAACTTTCCAATCTAATCTCGCTCCAAATTCGTGAACATGAGGAAATTTTCCACTCTCGGTTGTAGATTCCGTCCGCGTATACCAAAATATTTCATCAGAGAGATTAGAATTATGTGGGATAGAAAACTCTCCATGCCCCGTTAAATAATTTGCATCGAATAGTGAAATGTTATTAATTTGTTTCTTAGCTTTTTATACCCTCCGCCTTAGAATGGGGGTATATTCACTTTGTCATTCCGTTTGTAACACTTTGAAATATTCGTCGGAGACCCCATAAAGGACGTATTCGTACGTATATTCTGTGTCGTGGTAAAATTCTAAAACGATCTAGCCATGTCCATCAGTCTGTCTGTTGAAAACACGCTAGCTGCCGAACGAAATGAGCTAAGTGGTTAAAATTTTCCGTAAATGTGTCTTATGGTTGCAGATCGCTTGGGATTGCAAGTGGGGAAATCGGCCCAGAGGGAAATTTTTTTCCCTAACATCTGAAAATATCCCCTAATATTTTGATATTTAAGCAAATACTTGGAAAATTTCCAACAATTTCTACCACAAAGTAGAAAACCGATTTAAGGGGGTGAAATGGGGCAAAAAGGGATAAAAAGGGTAGAAACATGAAATTTGGTGTGTACATCCATATAATTACGTAGACACGTAAAATAGGGGATTTTTTTTTGAAATTCATACTTTTGAGCGATACAATTGGGAAAAGAGGGATAAAAATGGTACTAACCAATTCGCTGAAGTTGAAATCATGAAATTCGGTGTATGTATTCATCTGACTGTGTACACAGGAAACATAAAGGCATTTTTCGAAATTTGTACAGAAATTCAGGCAGAAAATGGAACAAAAGGGATAAAAAGGTACCAACCAAACGGCTGCAGTTAGAATAGTGATATTAGGTGTGTACATTGCTCTGACGGTGTAGATGCGAAAAATAAAGATATATTTCGATATTCGTACTTTTAGGATCAAAACGGGATAACATTGATACTAAGCAAACGGCTGTAGTTAGAATCACGGCATTCAGTGTTTACACTCCTCTGAATATGAATATTTCTCCAAATTGAAGAAGAATAAAACTGGTACCAAGCAAACGGATGTACCTATAATCTTGAAATTAGATGTGTACATTCCAATGTGGACCAGAAACTCAACGAATCTTTGAAATTTCTACTTTTCAGCCACTTTGTCTGAATCAAGAAATTGCAAATAGGGGAAAATGTATTATATTTATATATAGCAATGGCCTATTATTATTATTATATTAACGGAGCAATGCAGTATAGTTTGAAATACATAGTAAACAAAAATAGTAATGTGCATAAAAAATATCACAATTTCCCTAATATGGTTCCGCACTTCTATGTAAAGTCGACAGCCACTAATCTGTCGGTAATACTGTGGAATTTACTGTGTGGTGGAGGGTATATAAAGCTCGGCCCGGCCGAACTTAACGCCTTTTTACTTGTTCTGATTCGATTCACTACAATACAATTTTATCAAAAAAAATGTTAAATCGACTCCTCCAAGTCGACATAGCATGTTTTCAAGTTCTTTACGTTTTTAGATCCCACTGTATTTAATCCAATTAAAAGTTATGTTCAAAAATTATTCTTCGGAAGCGTCGAAATATTACACAGATAGCTGTTGTACTTGTTCGAACTCCAGCATGGGAAGAGAGCGATTTCAGTTCTTAGTATGTCCACTCTCTCTTATTTTATAAAAAATGTGTATCATTTGCTGAGATACAGAATAACATTTCTCGGATCTAAGAGCTATTATAAAACATATGTCTCATCTGGTGTCTTTTATCTAATCTCATGATCTGAGAGACATTTTTCATTTGGAAAATGATGCATTGGAAATATACATCTCTCAAAAATGCTATATCAGTAGCTAAGTAAAAATGAGAAATTTATCTCTTAGAAAAAATAATTTTCCCATCTTACCGCAATTCTTGAAAATAATATTTTATTTACTATTTCTTTGCAGCTATTATGGCCTTACTGTTCAACTTGGATCAACTGATTGATATGATGTCCATCGGTACACTCTTGGCCTATAGTATTGTGGCTGTGTGCGTTTTGGTATTACGCTATCAGGATGAGGATATGGCCAGTAGAGAGGTCACCATTCGTTTGCCAACGGTCATCAAACAATTTTTCAATTGCAATTCCTATAAAGTGCCGAATGTTCTAAGTTCGGCCATTACCAAAATCGGAGTAGTTCTCTTCGCCGTGGTCTGCATTCTGTGGTGCAGTATGGACAAAATCTTCGAATTCGGCTCCACCGACAGTATCATAGCCTTGAGCATATTGGGAGCTGTGCTTATCATTATACTGATCATCATTGGCTTCCAACCGGTGTCGACCATTGAGTTGACCTTCAAGGTACCCTTGGTGCCGTTCATACCCTGCCTGAGTGTGTTTGCCAATCTATATTTGATGTTCCAATTGGATGTGGGCACGTGGATCAGATTCTTGATCTGGGTGGTCATTGGTTATGTTATCTACTTTGTTTACGGCATACGCAATTCAACACAGATTAGCCGGGCTAAGAATCATGCTGCCGCAGCTCTGGACATGCAACGCACAAATGAGGCATTTGAGCCAGACTGGAAGGTGGAAAATGGTAAAAGTGAGAAAATGTAATTGGTTAGGTGTGTTAGGAGAGCATTGAAACGTGAGGGAACTCGGCGCAACACCGGAAGTGAAAGTGAACAACAGAGAGCTATAGTTGACTCTGGCTCTCTCAACCCATTTAAGAAGTGATCGTGGACGTTCTTCTTACCTCCCCCACCCCCACACACACAAAACAAGAGAGAGGGAGAGTGCGTGAGAGATAGCTATAATCTATGGAAGCTTCAATCTCTACCTCTCTGTCTATCTCTCTCTTTGAGAGTCGTAGTTTTGTAAGTTTATTTATTATGTTCAGTTTTGATTTTATGCATTTTTTGTTGTTATTTGTAAAACAGAAACGTTATAATGAAATGAGTATTAAATGTTAAGTACTTAAATGACATTTCGCCAGCTGTCATGTGCATGTGAGGGATTAAACCGGCGGCAACGCTGTTGTTGCTGTCGGTGTGGCAACAGTCCAATCCGTGATTGTTAAAATATTTATTAAAAAGTACACACACACCGATGTATGTCATGTCAAATAATGACAGCTACTGCACACCAGAATTACATTACAAATAATTAAAATTAATTAAAAAAAGTCATGATTTTTTGTTGGCGCTATTCAACAATAACAAAATGCCATTGAACATTGAAAAGAAAATCCCTACAACAAATCTATGAAAAATGTATTAAAATATATTAACCCCTTTCAGTTGGGGAAGGATAGCTAAGCAATCAAATCAAAAGAGAACAATTTGAAGGGAAACTTCAAAGTACCATTGTGCCATTAATTCTCTTAATCATGGGCAGCATGTGAAATGCTGCTTCTTGTCATGCCTTCCCCCAGCCGAAAACCTTTTGTAAGAATTTTTAACTGTTTTTTTTTTAATTCGCTCTTAATGCCAAGCATTTCCATGTCTTTTTTGTTTTAATTTACTTCTGTATAGTTCTTTTTTTAATGATAAACACATTCCCTTTTATTACCATTGTGATATTTGTAATATACATTTTGTTCATCTTGAAATCTTAGTAACTTTTACCAGGATTTAACAACACAAACAGAACACAACTCATGTGCCTGAGCCTGGCTGTGAGTTGTTGGCATCCTTGAGTGTCCTGTTTGTATTAGTTTAAGTTAATATTTTGTATAAAGTATGTTTTATTTTAATTGTAATTAATTTTAATGTTTTTAGTAATTCTGTTGTTGAAAATTTCTACAATTAAGTTGAAAATTTTACGAATTTATGTATAAACAAATCTTTAGAAATAAAATGCAAATTTTAAATTTAAATCTACCTCCAGCATTATCTGCAGCCAGAAGTGAACCTTCATGCTATTTTTAAATTGTCATATGTTATTGCCACCCACGAACTCGGAAATTTACAATTCACATCTATGCGGACGTGTGAATATTTGAAATTGGACACATATGTGAGTGAACAAGAGTTGCACTCCCGGCTCCTCCTCGTTTTGTCTTGCGAATGCGGAATGCTGTAGCAAACGTTCGCCCAAAATACCCGTTTCCTGCCGTTTGTCAGTGAAGGCTAAAAGAATATTATCTCAGCGCTTTTTTTGTTGGTTTTTCTTTCTGCTCTTTTTCCAACGCTAATGGAGTTGGAGTACTAGCTCATCTGCAGCTATATATTTCTTCGCTTCCTTCTTTAGTCGTTTTTTGGGTTTTTTCTGTGTTTTGTTTCCTTTTTCATTTCAAATGGCCATTTGGTCCACGAACACACAAAGGCGTTCTTATTAGCCGTTTTGATGGTGATGTCAAGCGAAATGCATAAATTAAAGGCTAAAACACAGAGTACATACATACATACATACGATGAATGAACGAATTGAAAAAGTCGTAGCATAGGAAAATGCACATATGTCTTGGCTTTGCAAATGGTCAAAGGATTAAAAAAGGCTATTGCATTTCATTTGATGTGGTGAAACTAAAGTGGGAGTTTAATTCAATTTGGTCAAAGGCGAATTGTAAATACGGGTTAAAAGACTTGAAACCAGAGAGCAGAAAAACCATTTTTTATATAAAAAAGTAAAGAAAGGCTAAAGTCGGGGCCGGCTACACGATACCCTACACTGTCTACACCACTACAATTCAATTCGGTGAAAATCGTGAACGCCATTTGTATGGCAGCTATATATACATCTGAACCGATCTCATCCACTTTTACCATAGATGTTTTTAGTGTAAATATAAGTTGTTCTGCCGAATTTCAATTTGAAAATCTAGTTGAAATATGAGAAATTATATGAATTAATGAAAATAAATTATATGAAAATATATGAAATTTGAAGAAAATCTTTTAAAATTTACGGTTTCTAGACCGGAAAATGTCAAATGGGGAGCGAAATTTGTATGGTGGCTCTATCTAAATCTGAACCGACTTGTTCCATTTTTACCTAACTTAGATATAAGGTGTTGTGCTAAATTTGATCAAAATCGCTTAAATTAAGTGGCTTCTAGAGCAGAAAAAGTCAAATCGGGAGCAACATTTGTAGGGGGGCTATATCTAAATCTGAACCGATTTGCATCAAATTGAATAGCGTCCGTCCTCGACGAGCAAAAATCATTTTTTGTCAAGTTACGTTAGAATTGGACAATAATTGCGACCTGTATAGTGATTACAAGAATAGATGGACAGACGGACATGGCTAAATCGATTCAAAAAGTGATTCTATGTCGATCGGTATAATAAACGACGGGTCTATTTCGCTTCCTTTTGAGTGTTACAAACAAATACACAAAGGCATTATACCCTGTAGGGTAAAGGGTATAAAAACGCGCATAAACATCGTTGAATATACTAGAAAGAATTTTGTTAATTTCAGTTTCCTTATATAGAGTGGAAACTATTCTCTAATACCTCTCCAACACCGAAACAAAAAATTGGTTGTTTATTTTTAATTATACAAAATATTGTTTATAGAAATAATTTTAATAAGCATAAATAATAACTATACCCAACATCATTTTTGGAACACAATGGCGCCCCAATAATTCTGAAAGAGCATGTTGTACAATAAATTCCTGTAAATAAATGAAAAATCGAGATATGCCCTTCCTTCGTTCCATTTTCATCGTTCTTTGTTTCTTATAAATCAAAATCCGTAATTGTGAAGATTTTTTGAATTGAATTCTTTTGTTTTTCTGTAAAAAATGTGATATTTTCCATTTTTTGAATTACTAATCTATCAACCATGATCTATATACACTTAATCGCCATAATATAATAAAGCGAATTATCTATATGTTTGTTTGTTTTTTTTTTAGAGAAACGCCTCAAACATCAATTTGGCTGCAAGCACTTTTCTGAATGTGCCTATCGTATATAAGGCAATTTCACATATCTATTAATGGAGTTGTTTTGGGCAATATTTACCAATTTATCATCATAATACCTTGCCACAATCATCTTATCGAAAATTCCAATTAGGTTTACCATATTAACATTTTAATTAAAATTTTACAAAACATCAGTTTCGAAATAGAATTAAACCAACAATATACGCATGAACAACACAAACTAAACATAATTGGCTTCATGCAGGGGAAAAAAGGAACTCTAAAATATATAATGTTAGCTGAAAGGCAAACAAAGACAACTGATGTAAATTATACATAACTAGATTGAATTTTACTGAACTGAATTTTGCCTGAACGACGCAACCATAAAATGTATAACCATCCAGGGTGCAAACCGAATAATTTATGGACTTCTCCAAATTCTCACTATACCATTTTCAATTGTAATTCAAAAGACATCATTTGAAATTAAAAAATTCCATTTAAAATTCAAAAAATATTACTTGAAATTAAAAAATTTCATTTGATATTCGAAAAATATCAATTAAAATTCAAAAAACTATCAATTGAAATTCAAAACATTTATTTACAAAAAACAAAAGAATTCATTTATTCATCAATTCATTTACAATACAAAGACACAATTTGAAATTCAAAAGACATTTAGCTACATTTATTTATTTAGCATGTATATTCGGCTGGGTCGCGGTCCATACAAATGGAAAAACAATTTCCAGTCACCCCACAAAAATAAATTTTGGATTGTTTAATGATGATTTGCAAAATATTTCGTTCCATCTGTGAGCTAAAATCATGTTTTTCCGGTGTATTTTTTTTGTGCTGATTTTTTGTTAAATTTTGTCTGAAATAATAGACCCTCGAAAGCACTTTAAATATACCTTTCGAATGATGAACATCGGAAGGAAATTGACGCAGCAGCGCTCAAAGATTTTGAAAATTTTGGTATTAAATTATTTTACAAATATGGAGTCTGTGACGTCATTTTTCGTCCGATATTCATACTTTAGGCCTTGTTCTAAAGGTATTGATTACTTCTATTTATATGAGTTTTTTTTATATGAGCCACAAATCAAAATCAATATAAATGACCAATGAGTTATTAGGGCTGTTTTTCTTTAAGACTGATAACAAAATCCTAAATAAAAAGTTAAAATTTCACTCAAAATAAAAAAAATCTTTTTTTAAGATTGTCGCCAACTATAGTAAAAAATTATTTTAACAATTTTGGACTTAGCCTTGCATAATTATCCAGTGTAAGTCAAATTTATAGTTATCGAGGCTATGTTCAATAAAGTCAACATAAAATATTGTTTTTTTTTTTTTGAAAATTTGTTTTTATACCAATATTTATATTGTATTTGGCGACAATGTGAAAAAAGATTTTTTTATTTTGAGCAAAAAATTAATTTTTATTAATGTTTTTGTTATCACAGCTTAACAACAATTATTAACAAAATTTGTATGTACTTCCAAGAGTCTATTAACTCTGAAAAAAAATGTACAACAAAATGACACGGAAAAAACTAGATTTTAAGGGCTGTTTTCAGGAGAGTTTAGCTCACAGACGGCTTGATCTAGGAACGGAATAATTTGCAAACCATCATAAAAAAAAACAAACTTTATTTTCGTGGGGTGACTGGAAATTGGTTATCCATTTGTGTGGACGCGACCCAACCTAATGAATAAATGGTTGGCTAATATAGAATGAGTTATCTTGATTTTTCATTTCATTGGAGGAGAAGGAAACGTCAAAAAATACTATAAACTTCCAGAATTTCGACCAATAGGGTACTTTAAGATAAGGCTCAAAATTTTTATTTATAGTGCTTTCAAATGTCTATTGTTTCAGAAAAAATTGATAAAAATGCAACACAAAAAATTACACGGAAAAACATAAATTAGGGGTGTTTTCAGGAGCGTTTAACTCACAGACGGCTTGATCTAGGAATCATTAAAAAATCCAAAGTTTTTTTTCGTGGGGTAACGGGAAATTGTTTCTTCCATTTGTGTGAACCGCGACCCAGCCTAATGTACATAGTAGTCAATCATATGTACATTAGGGAAAGGGCATATATCGATTTTTTATTTCATTGGAGGAGTAGGAAAAATAAAAAATATTATAAACGTCCAATAATTCGACCAATAAGTTCCTTAAAGACAATAATCAAAATTTTTATTTAAAATGCTTTCGTTATTCTTTCAGAAAAAAATTGATAAAAATACAACAGGAGCGTTTATCTCACAGACGGAACGAAATAATTTGAAATAAATCCAAACTTTATTTTCGTGAGGTGACTGGATTTTTTTTCCGTTTGTGTGGATCTCGACCCAGCCTAATGTATATATGGTCGGCTAATATAGAAAGGGCGTATCTCGATTTTTCATTTAATTGAAAAAAATTTAATGCATTTTTTAATAATAAAAAACATTAAATTTAAAAATAAAAAAAATAATAAACGTATTTTGAATATTAGTATGTAATACTATTATGCCTGCATATACACAAAGAAATATTGTTTAAGGTTATTTGCTTCGCAGCTGACGATCTACATGTATATATGTATACATGAGATATGACCACAAATTCTGTCCAAATTCCATGTGAATCCAAAGGCAAATAAGTACTTTACTACACGTTGACATGATAATAAAAGTGTATAAGTATGGTAAATTTAACTCAGAATATACATACATATGTCGACTCAATATAATGCAATGCATGTATGACATACATACATACATGTATGCACAATATATCAATGAGATGACAAGAGCTGAGTGTGTGTGTGTGTTTCCTTTGAAGCCAAGGATGTAAAGATGCCTTTAACTGAACATAATTGTTTGTATATGAAATTGAATTGATTATGATGATATCACTACTGTTGTCAATGATGTCGATGTCGATGATGATGATGATGGTGATGGCGTTGTTGATATACACTTGGCATAGTAGTCCTGACATGCTTTCGGCAGGCCCACACCCACACCCCCACCCACTTCTTTATCTTGGTTTGTGCCTCGCAAAATGCAAAATGGTGCATTTTAAGTTGTTATTATGATGATAATATATCTCATTACATTAAAAGCATTGCAAATACCCTTGTAAATATACATTCGAGTACATTTCATAAAACATTTAACTCTTCACTGCCTACCGACAATTGTATGTACAAGCATCGCCTGCCTCTCGTCTCCCTTGTCCCGCTGCTGTACACTGTACTTGAGTGCAGCTTATATGATCCTTTTGTCCTTCGTTTCAACATCCAACCACCCGCTCTACATTAACAATACCAATAACGTTGTGAAAACGAATCGGGCACGAAAAAAAGAACACGCCGGCACAAGTACAGACGTACAACAGAGTTGCTTAAATTCTGATTTCCGCTTGGATGGTCATATAATTGCTGGAAAAATATGCAAACGTTAACAAATGTTCAATGACAGTTGAAGCAGCAACAAATTAAATATTTCAATGGCGATATATTTGCAATTATGTTAAAATATCGAATCGAAGGCAGGTAGTAAAGGATCGATACTGCAGACAAAAAGTAAATTGAGCGTAAATGTTTGAAAGTGATGCGAGCACGTGAATAATACCATAAAATGTACTAGTGCTATATTTATTTAACCCGGTCTAAATAAGTCATCACGGGCAAGTTGTAATTTCTGCTCATAGTGTTGGCACTATTAGAAAATGAGGAAATTTATATTAATTTTATGTGTTTTATCTGGCCAGAAATAATAAATTTAAAAGAAATATTTTTTAAAATTCTCTTCTAAAAAAGGTCATAACTTTTACATTTAACCATAGATATTTTCCGTAGGCGTTTCTTTAATACGATAGCTATTAAAAATGGATCTTTTTTCAATTTTTTTTTTCCTGGCAACAAAAAATATTTTTTTTTTAAATTCAGTTTTTTCTCATTTCTTGTAATGTACTCGCGTGGAACAAAATATTTTCCAAAGGACCATGTATAACCTTTTCTGGCGTATTTTGGTTTTTTTCCTATTTTCGTCGTAAGCAAATTTATTGTTTGTACTCTCATTCTGAAAGTATGAGAACGATAACAACCAATTATATGTTAAATAAAAGGTTCTTATGATGGCCACAGATGTTGTGAATTTTACGTTAACATAGAAACAGTCGTTTAAGAATAGACTCCAAAAAATTGAGACAAATTTGATTTTTTTCGAAAAGAACTTTGTTGGCACGAAAACATCCATAAAAAATAGGGAATAATGCGAAAAAATATTTTGCTTAATTTCCATTCCAGAGAATAAAACAATGCTTATTAGAAAAATATATATGGAAGCAGTGTTTAAGAATAGACTCTAAAAAATTGAGAAAAATATATATTTTTTAAATTTGCTGGCACGAAAAAAATACATAAAAAATAGGAAAAATTCTGAAAAATTATTTTGCTTAATTTTCCTAATAGCTAGCATCCCAGAGAATAAAACAATGCTTATTTGAAAAATCTGTATGGATAAATGTAATAGTTATGACTCTCTTTGGAAAAGGAGATATTATAATATTTTCTGATAGCTGAAAACCTATAAATAAAATAATAAAATCATGTTACATATTTTCTGTTTTGAAATGAAGTTTTTAATCATATTGATTGAATATGATACATACGACTATTACAATGGTCACAACTTCTATACGGTAGGCCATGTAACATTTTAAATTTGAACTACCGATTACTTTGACTTTGAAAAGTAGAATAACATTAATTTCTATTTCTATTTTTAATTTCAGGTTTATGTTTGGCATATGCAAAATGGAACGCTATACGCTCGAAAAAATGGGAAATATTAAAAACGTAGCGAGTCTTTAACACAAACTGTAAGAAATTTACGTGGAAAATTTTAGTGTTTTCATATGATACTCATTTTCATCTCGGTGGCTATGTCAATAAGCAAAATTGCCGCATATGGGGTTCAGAGAACCCACACGTGACTACTGAGAAGCCAATGCATCCACAACGAGTCACTGTTTGGTGCGGATTGTGGGCTGGTGGCGTCATTGGGCCATGTACTGAAAAATTGGGTTGATCGGATCGGTGGTAGTCGTGGTAGTCATATGAATGATATTGTGTTCCATTATTAAATGACCACGTACAATATTTCCAATAAAACCAGACATTTAATCAGCACTTTTTTATAGCCGATTCTAATTTAAAATTTTAAATGGCTGACCTATAGCTAGCATCTCAGAGAAAAAACAATGCTTATATGAAAAATGTCTATGGATAAATGTAAAACTTAGACCTTCTTTGCAAGAGAATGTAATATATTGTTTTTCTGGCGCAGACAAAAAAACTAATTAAATGGAAATATTAAAATTATTTTCTAATAGCTGATATCCCAACGAAGAAATCAAGACATATGTGAAGAAAATCTGTGTTACTTCTTGTAAATGTAGGAGAAATTAAAAAAAATATGTTCCATATTTTCTGTTTTCATATTGATTGAATACGAAACGTACGACTACAACAATGACCATAACTTCTCCATTTATTCATAGATTTTCTTCAGCCAGGCTTTCTTCTTTAGGACGCCAGAGATTAGAAAATGAAGAAATATATTTTAATTTCATTAAAATAAAATGATTTGTTTTAAATTCTCTTATAACGAATGTGGTCATAACTTTTACATTTATCCATAGATATTTCTCAAATACCCATAAAATTCTTCTTTAGGATGATAGCTATTAAAAAGTTTTCTCGATTTATTTTTCTATTTTTGTAGAAAACCACAAAAAAGAATTTTTTAAACCAGTTTTTTCTAATTTTTTGCCGACTCATCCTAAAACACTGTTTCAGCGTGTAGGTGATAAATTCATTACATATATTCACTTACATATATTCTATATAATGTATGAGCGGGTATGATCGGACTTATACCTTTACGAAATGATGGTAAAGGTATCTTCGAGGAAAATTTGAATATTTTTTGAGTTGATTTTATGAATTTTTCAGGTCTCGGTCATAAAATTTTTATTTTTTGTTGCATAGTGTAATCAAAGTAAGTCAAACACATTGTTACCAATGGTTAACAACGTATGGGATACACCGGTAGCACTGAGTACAATCACTTATCGAGAATTTCAGAATTTAAATCTAATTTGAAATCGCATCTACTCCAAAGTATAGAAATGCTTCTATTGTAATTTTTTCGTTTATATCTATCACAATTGTATACTAAAAATTCAAATTTGATGAATTACTGCTTACGTTTTTAAAGAAGTCATAAACATATGCCAACTCGCCCTTTACTGGCGTTGTAAATTGTTTTCATTGAAAATAAATTGATTTAAACAAAAAAAACTTAAAAATAGAAAATCTTTTGTCTCTTGCAAAGTTCACAATTGTTGTCTTTCTTCTTGTGGTCATATTGATTGCTCGAAAGCACTTCCAGCACATTTTTCCTCAATTTTGTTTCAAGACATTTGCAGTACATGACTTAATACTATTACTGTTAATTACTATTACCTTATATTATATTACCTTACCTACATTCTTTGTCGTTTTTAATCTTCAAACTTCAAGATTAGTGAGTTTATTTCAGCCATACAAAATATTTTAATCAGTTCTAATAATTTGAACTTAAATTGATTAAAAACAAATTACAATATGCAAAACAACGCAACGCGTTGTTTATTTTGACGGGGAACATTGCAACATTTAAAAAATGTGACAATGGTATTTTCCGGAAACAAAAACCACAGTGGTACTTATTCAATCCAGAATAAATACTTCTGTATCGTGTTCATTTTAAAGGATATTTTCAAAATTTGAATAACCACCAGTCCAACCCCCTTTCAAAAAGTACACAACCACAACTGGCTGCTTATTAGTGTTGCCAATTTTGCCAACCACAATATAATAGTTCTGCTAATTTTCTAACATCGACATCATGCACCACCACCGGCATCTACACCTCCACCACCGAAACTTACATCAAATAATAATAATAATTTATTTGCGTTAAATGCGATTTCGTTGTAGTGTTGAGGCATTAAATGATGCAAAAAATAAATTAAAATAAACCAACCATCGTTTACGCACAATCATCGACAACAACCAACAGACAGCAAAAAAAACACATTCAAAAAAATTGGTTTCAGTGTAAATGCTTTTGTTTTGCTGTTGTACGAGAGCTTTGAAATTTATTTAATTAAATAATAACACACTCTCCCTCTCACGATAACGTAACGTGTGTGTGTGTAAATCGCACACGCATGCATGAATGGGTTCACTCACACATCCGCATGCGAGACCACATCAAAATTAAACTAAATAGAGGAGACCAATTGCATTGCATATTTTAGGCTGTTGTCTGGTAAAGTGTGCAAATGGCTTGAAGTAGTGGATGGGGGCCGAAAGCAGTTAGGGCATTCACAATGTTTGGTAATTCGTTGAATTTGCATAGAATATTTTTACTTAATTTCGTAAAATTATGAGAGATTTGAACCGGAATGACCAAAACTTGATTTTTGGAACAATTTTGATTTAGCGAAAACTTCAAAAACTTAGTCATTTACTGACGGATTTTTTAAATCAAAGTTGAATTTTTCTCCTTACTAAACGTGTTATTTAAATAAATTTACAAGACATACGGTTACCAACCAAAATAATGAACAAAAACATTGTCAAATTTGAAAAATGGCTAAAAATAGTTTAAAAATTTGTGTTTGCTGGAAAAAAGCACACAGAATTCTTAGCTCCTCTTTTCAAATCCGATGTGAAAGTCAGAATCGGTTGATAATCAATTAAATTGCTGGCATATAAGTGTTCAAAGGTACGAAAAACCGGTTTTTACCCATAACTCAATATTTTGGGGGTGTCTGTCAAATTTCAAATACAGATTATTGTTCTACTCAATAGTACCTACCAGAAAAATACTATCTCTACCCAGAGTTTTCTACTTCATTCTTTTTTGTAGTGCTGTGTAATTGTAATTTTTCTTGTCAAGATAATTTCTTTCTGTTTATAAATCGTTCCATTTTTATAAGTTTCGTAAAGAATCGTAGTATCTATCTGAGTTCCTTTAAAGTATATATACATTCCTGATATTTTTTTGGAAATCAGAATACGATATTGTTCAATAAAAGCTAATGGTCGACATGTTTAGAGAATATAATAAATTCGAAATTTCGATTTCCTTCGGTGGTTACCCATTAAATATTTTAATTTTATTTAGATTATTTTCAAAAAATCAATGGTCGTTAGGTGTGGTATAGTGAAAGACTTTTCGACTTTCGAACAACAATTTATGATCCAAAAAGGGGGGTGAGTGTAAGTTGCCGCTCATCGGGGTCAAATGTGAGGAAATAACATACACAAAAAGGTCCAAAACTGACTCGGAATCGCGTCCAGAGGCGCTAAATGTAAGACCGAACCCCATTAATATTCCCTCTGCAACATTTTTTTCGAACACACATACCTCCTAACACACATTGAGTGCCACGTCGTACGTTTCCGTACGACAGTGACAGTTATTTATAGCCCAAAAAATGTTTGGCACTCAATGTGTTAAGGGGCTGCCATACAAAAATATATATATTTTTTAAATTAACTCCCACCGCTTTTACTGCCCCTAGGAGGCCCCTAGTGAAGTCAAATGTATGACCAACCGCATTTTCTCTGAACATACCTACCTCCTATCTTCAACCCTTAAGGTGGTCCTCACACATTTTTTATTTTTAATATTTTTTTTATGAAAGAAATACTCAAAACTGCCCACGAGTTGCGCCCAGAGGGGTTAAATGTCAGACCGACCCCCAATAATTCACCAACATTTTTTTACTAACACAAATATCCATTATCCCCACTCCTTACAATACATACAGAATTTATTATTTTTTATAAAATTTGCTCCCACCGCTCTTATTGGCCCAAGGAGGGCCCTACTGGAGTCAAATATATGACCGACTCCCAATATTTTTCTAACCACCGCATTTTCTCTGAACATACCTACCTCCTATCTTCAAGCCTTGTGGTGGTCCCTATACATTTTTTTATTTTTTTTATGAAAGAAAGACCCAAAACTGTCCCCCAGTCAGCACTAGAGGGGAACTGGCAACCATTAATTTTACCTCCCCAACATTTTCCCAAAACATACCTTTGCCCTGTCTGCACTCCTTAGGGGGGGCTTCAATTTTATAAAAATTTTCTCCCACCGCTTTAACTGCCCCAAGGAGGCCAAATATTTTTGCAGTCCCAATATTTTCTCAGAACATACCTACCCTATATCTTCAACCCTTAATGTGGCCCTGTAAGTATTATTTATTTTTTTATGAAAGATAGGACCAAAACGGCTTCGCAATAGCCCCTAGAGGGGAGACGTGTAAGACTGATCCCCTTTAATTTTCCCCCTCAACATTTTCTTAAGCATACATGTACCCTATCTCCACTCCTTAAGGGGGCTCCCATACAAAAAGTACATTTTAATAAGGAGGCCCTTGTGGAGTTAAATGTATTACTGACCCCCAAATGTTACCCTTTATCATCAACCCATATTTTTTTGTATTTTTAGTAATTTTTTTATGAAAGAAAAACCTAAAGCTGTCCCCTTGTCAGCCCTAGAGGGGAGACGTGTAAGGCAGGCGCCCATATTTTTTTGTATTTTTAGTATTTTTTATGAAAGAAAGACCCAAAACTGTACCCTAGTCAGCCCTAGAGGGGTGACGTGTAAGACTGATCCCCCTCAACATCTTCCCAAACATTTAGTATCCTATCTCCACTCCTTAAGGGGGCTTCTATACAAAAAGTACATTTTAATAAGGAGGCCCTTTGTGGAGTTAAATGTATGAATAACCCGCAAATATTAACCTTTATTATCAATCCTTAAGGTGGCGCCCATATTTTTAGTAATTTTTTTATGAAAGAAAGACCCTAAACTGTCCCCTAGTCAGCCCTAGAGGTGATACGTGCAAGTCTGGCGCCCATATTTTTTTTGTATTTTTAGTAATTTGTTTATGAAACTGTCAGCCCTAGAGGGGAGACGTGTAAGACTGGCGCCCATTAATTTTCTCTCCTCATCATATTCTCTACCATCTATCACAAATTCTCTTTCTCATCATTTTATAATGCTGAAATTTTGTATGAAGGGTACTATCAGGGGTACTTAAACCATCATAATCTCTATTTATCTTTAAAAGATTCTATTGTGAGGGCTAATAATTTGTATACATTGAAAATATAACTTGTCTTGTGAAATGGAAATTTCGCTTGATTTACCCGAAATTTATTTACTTGAATTTAGCCTCCCATTTTCAATTCACTTTTGTGTTATATTAAGTGATGTTCTATGCTTATTTATGTCGGACCTTCTACTCTGGTATAGCCTTGACAATATCTATATACACACATACGTATATGAATGTCTAAATTAATTCTTGTGTTCCTAATATCGGCAAATTAGTGTTTATCCTTTCAAAGCACGAGAACAGCGATACTTGTAATTGTAAAATAAAAACCTGTACATTAAAGGCACAGCTTTTGTGTTTTCTCTTGGTTGAATGGAGCTCTGCATAAATTTTAATTGAACATGGAAAACATTTTAATTATGTTAAAAATACTAATGAAACTAATGTTGCAAACGGCAGCAGCGACAACAACAAAGGCATAAACATCAGCATCAGTTAACAAAAGGATACAAACAGCTGCAGCAGCAGCAGCAATTGTTGTTGCCGATGCATCGAGTGGATACTCTCACACACAGGTGAAGCATGTGTACAGTGCACACGAACACACGTACACACACTCTGGCTGAGCACAAACCTACCTACCTACTCGTGCACGAGTGGGTGAGTGAGAGCAACTTAATAATTTAATTGATTGGAAACTGTGGATGTTGCAAAAATACTCGTGCACTAATTCATAATTAATAATCTGCAAAAATGTTTACAGATTAATGACGATTCTTGTCGATATTTTGCCGACGTGTTGTCGTTGTTTGGCAACTCCCAAATGTAGGCAATGCAAGCCAATGCAATTGCCAACATATAAAATCAGCAAATATTGTTCGACAACAACAATGAATGGCAAACGGCAGCTCCGAAAAAACATCGTACGTAATTACAACAACCTCTGAATGGAACGGAATGACGGTGACGGCAGGATGCATGGGCACAAGTCCTTTGGAAGCAAACTTTATCATTGATATAATATTTGTGCTACCATAATTTTGAGGCTGTGTTTTTTTGGTTTGGCTTGTTTGCATTTGGTTCCGTTACGTCGTTTGGTGGAAATCACAAAGGACTCAAGGGGCGTTTGCTGGCTGGTCTGGGAGTGGTACTTTTCGTTGAAATATGGCGTGTGCGTAATTAAAAAAGAACTGATTCATAGAATATGTACCTCCAATACCATCATCATTGCCATTAGCTCCCCAAAGTCATTCCGTTGATATCCATGATTCGCTTATCCGTGGACGATGTTCTCTCACACCCACCTGAAACCCCTTTGCGTGGCACATTCACACATTTTCAGTGAATTTGTAGACTTGTGTGTGCGGATGTAGGCGGGTATAGATACGAATGCGTTGGATGATGATTGCAGAGCCGGAATAGGAATTCACTGGACGGGGGCCAAATAACTCTATATAGTTCAGACTATAGTTTAAATACACTTACAATACAAATTATGAGTAAATATTCCATTCAAATTCTAAGTTTTATTCTTAATTTTTTTTGTTGGACCCACACAAATTTTTATTAAGTGACATGAGAAGCAAATATAGGATTTTGTCATTAATGCTTAGATAATGCGACCGATTTTTGTGTATTATCACATCTTTGCTGATATCGCAGAAACTACTGAATCAATTTCTCAATTTGAAATATTCAGAGTATTTAGAGCATTTAGTAGCTACATCTACTTGCAGGAAAAAATAAAAATTAAAAAATTAATATTTTTTGAAAAAAAAAAAAAATAATAAATAAAATTTCATAAAAATCAGTACAATACACATTGGTTTCCTCATTAGCGACAACCCATTAGCCATTCAATCTACAAAGCTCGATAGCGCTATCTAAACATGAATGAAAAAAAGTAAAAATGGCGTTAAGTTCGACCGGGCCGAATTTTATATACCCTCCACCATGGATTGCATTCCACAGAGGCTATCGATTTTCGTAGAAGAGCAGTAATATTACAGCAAGATATTATTTTTTTAATATAGCCAAACCAAAACAAATAAAAATATTGAAAAAATAATTTTATAAATAAATCTAAAAATTTTAATTATTTTAAATCACGCTTATAAGGCAAGGCTACCAATATGCATATACTATATATATCGAAATAATACTACAAGTCAATTCAAAAGGTATAAGGCAGCAATCTTCAAAAAAGCTTAAATACCCTAAATATTGGGGCATAGCCAGCCATTTGGTTGGTTGTATTTCCATTTTAATTTAATTCCAAAAGTAAAAATTTCTAAAATCCATTATCTCTCACGTACACTGTGCAAGATAGCCTAACATCATGATTATACCTATTTTTGCGGTAAAAGTAAAAAAAGTACGAATTTGGAAAAATCTTTTTATTTTGCGAGTTTATGCATTTCTACCCCCCTTTGTCCCTTTTTATCCCCTTAAAAGTACGAATTTCGAAAATCTCTTTATTTTACGTGTCTACGCACCAAATTTCATCATTCCAGCTGTAGCCGTTTAGTTGGTACCATTTTTATCCCTCTGTTCCCATTGTATCCCTTGAAAGTACGAATTTGGAAAAACCATTTTATTGTTCGCGTCTACCCAGTCAGAGGAATGTACACTCCGAATTTCATGCGGCTAGCTGCGGCCATTTGGTTGGTAAAATTTGTATCCCCTTTTCCCAGTTTGCCCCATTAAAAGTACCACAATCGAAAATCTCTTTATTTTACGTGTCTACGCAATTAGAGGGATGTACACTCCGAATTTCATCATTCTAGCTGTAGCTGTTTAGTTGGTGCCATTTTTATCTCTCTAGTCCCACTTTACCCCATAAAAGTGCGAATTTGGAAAAAATACTTTTATATTATGCATCTATTCAATCAGATGAATGTACACACCAAATTTCGAATTGTTTCTAGCTGTTACCGTTCGATAGGTACCATTTTTATCCCCTTTTGTCCCATTTCACCCCCTATGAATAAGAGTCCCCACTTTATAGTGCACGTTTCTGCTGAAGGGGAATGCACATACCCAATATCAAGTAAATATAAGCATATATATTCAACAAAACATTCTGAAATACTGTAAATATTAGGGGTATTTTCAGAAGTTATGAGGGAAACATTCTTCAACAGGAGGTGGAGGGTATAAATTAATAAAATTCCGTATGGGCCTTCCAAAAAGTCCAACAAAAATTTTTTAAGAACCAACCTAGTTCTCAGCTGTAAATGTAATCACAATTTTAAATGTATAAGCTACTTTTTTTAGAAAATTGCTGATTTTTAAAAATTTTGATTTCATAAAAATATCCAAGCCCAAAATTGAAAATTTAAATATTTTTAATCCGACATTTATTTTCGGAACTAATAATGATTTTTTGTTAAAAAATATTTCTTTCAGCCAAAATTTAAAATATTGGTGTTCTAAAGTCGAAAAGGATATTAAAAAATTTTTAATTGATTTTTTTTAATTTTTTTACTAAAATTCCATTTACTGTCATTTTGACATGCGCTTTTATGGAGTGGTTTTAACTACGTCCAAAAATAGTTGTAGCATTTCCTGCCTCTGACAAATTGTCCAGTCCGGCCATGTGTTTGTGTACCGAACAATAAAAACGCACCATGCTCATGATGTTGGCGATGACGGTGTATACCAATAAAACAAGCAGCGGGTGGGGAAGCTTTGGGCAGAAAAAATGCACAAGTTTAACGAAGTGTTGATAATGCGAAAATCACAAATCACTACCAACCAATACTTGCATAAATAATTAAAAAGTGATGATTGTTGAAATAACTTTATAAAGGATTTTTATTACACACAGTGTGTGCCGTTTGTGCTCCACATACATGTAGTAGGTGGATACAATTGCATATCCTCATGTGAATATATGCGAATATGTGTGTGTGTGAGCATGTGTTGCCATTTGAGAGAATGGGGAAATCGCTGCTGGAAATCTATGTATGTCTTTATGTATCTATTGAGTTGACCTAGAAGTTTTCCAGAAAAGTTTGGTCACCTCTTGAAAACTGTCGTTTAAACCGCGTTATATATTGCCAAAAATTAAGCTATTGAGGATTTGAAACTCTGATATAGTTATAAAGGCTTTAATTTTACGCTTGTAACAAGAAGGTGGCAAAATCTTAAAAGTTTTGTAGATTTAATGTGACTATGAAGATATTTTCCATTATAAAATGTTTGTAAGTTAAAGTGGTTTTATTTTACTTTGTCCAATTGTATGGGTGTCATAAAAGGGAACACCTATTTTTATACCCCCATTCCGTTTGTAACACCTTGAAATATCGATCTGAGACCCTATAAAGTATATATATTCTTGATCGTCATAAAATTCTAAGACGATTTAGCCATGTCCGTCCGTCCGTCTGTCCGTCTGCATTTAACGAAAGGAGCTAGAACGTTCAAATTTTCCATAAATGCGTCTTATAGTCGCAGATCGGTTGGGATTTAAATGGGGCGAAATCGGCCCAAAGGGAAAAAATTTTCCCTCTCAAGGACAAAAAATAGCCATAATAATCCCTTATATTTTAGCGTATATTTGGTATATAGTGATATTTGGTACGCGCATTCCCCTTATAGCAAAAACGTGCACCATAAAGTGATTCTTATTTGTAGGGGGTGAAAAGGGGCAAAAAAGGGATAACAATGGTACATTTTAAACGACAACAGCTAGAAATACGAAATTCGGTGTGTACATTCCTCTAATTGAGTAGATACATAATATAAAAGTATTTTTTCCAGTATTTTTTCGTACTTTTAAGGGGTAAAATGGGAATATAGGGATAAAAATGGTACCAACCAAACGGCTGTACCTAGAATAATGAAAGTCGGTGTATACATTCCTCTGATTGCATAGACAAGTAATCCGTGTAGGATTTTTAAAAATTCGTACTTTTTGGGGTTAAAATGAAAAAAGGGATAAAAATAGTACCAAACAAATGACCGCAGCCAGAGTCATGAAATTCGGAGTGTACATTCCTCTGACTGTTTAGACACGCAAAATAAACTGATTTTTCGAAAGTCTTGCTTTTTGGGGTCAAAGTAGAAAAATGGGATAAAAATAGTACCAACCAAATGACCGCAGCTAGAGTCATGAAATTCGGAGTATACATTCATTTGACTACGTAGACATGAAAAATAAAAAGTTTTTTACCAAATAAAAAAACGAAAAAAAAGATAAAAATGGTACCAACCAAACGGCTACATCTGGAATAATGAAATTCGGTATATAGATTCATCTGATTGCGTAGACACTTAAAATAAACAGATTTTTCGAAATTCGTACTTTTTGGGGTTAAAATGAAAAAAGGGGATAAACATACTCCGAATTTCATGACTCTAAGTGCGAATTTTTCGAAATTCGTACTTTTTGGGGTTAAAATGGAAAAAGGGGATACAAATAGTACCAACCAAATGGCCGCAGCTGGAATCATGGAATTCGGTGTATACATTCCTCTGACTGCATAGACACGCAAAATAAAAAGTTTTTTTCCAAATTCTGTATTTTTCTTTTACGGCAAAAATTGGTTGAATCATGAAGTTAGGTTATTTTGCACTATGTACGTCTGATAATGGATTTTCAAAATTTGTACTTTTGGAATTAAAATAGAATGGAAATACAACCAACTGTAGCACCCATTATCTACCAATATTTCTGGTATTTATTTATTTTTTGATTTGAAATAAATAATGGTTTGAAATAATTGAAATATTATATTTATTTATAAAATTATGTTTTCCATATTTGTACTTGTTCTGGTTTAGCTATATTAAAAAAATATATTTTCCTGTAATATTAACCGACAACCTCTGGTGGAGGGTATATAATGTTCGGCCCGGCCGAACCTAACCCCGTTTTTACTTGTTTTAGATGATTTAGACACCTGTGTATATCATTTTATACCATCGATCCTGTAATTGAAATTGAAAAAAAAAACACTTCGAGTCAACATTTCTATTATTCAGACGAAAATAATTAATAAAAACGTGTAAGCGAGCTTCAATAGGCTAAATCGACATCACTCTCAGAGAACATATATACGGAAATTAAAATTTATGTAGGGCAGGATAATTCGTGTGGAAGGTACTAGGAGGTTCGTGTCACATGGTCCCAGCTTCCACATTTATAAAACAATTGTAAAAACGTGATCAAATATCAAGTCATAGTGGATTCCATGCACCAGTATAGAAGTTATGAAGGATTTAATTTTACCTAGGATAGAGACAATTGTGTGGTAGGTACTTGAAGGGGCGTGGTATTCTTTAGGTTAAAAGTGATTGTAAAAACATTTTCAAATATCAAATTGCAAACGATTTTGACTACCCGTATGGATGTTATGTCGGTTTTATTGTAACCAAAGCTTATGCCACTTTGTGTGGGAGGTACCAGAAGGGGTGTGACAATATCGTCCATATTCCACACGAATATAATCCCTATAAAAGCATTGCTAAATATAAAATTTCACAGTATTCCGATCATCAGCATAGAAGTTATAATAGTTTTAATTTTACGCAGTTTTGCGTGATTTGTGTGGGAGGTACTGGAAGGGGTGTGGCAAAACCCGCCTTATTTAGTACACTTAAAGTGATTATAAAGACATTATCAAATACCAAAATACAGCTGATTCCGAATATTCGTGTGGAAGTTATATGAGTTTTAATTTAATATTGAAACATGGGCTATTTGTGTGTGAGGTACCAGAAGGGGCGTGGCAATCTTCGCCCATCTTGGGACTGGGAAAAATATTACCATGTGCAAAGTTTGAATCGCTTCCTTAATAACATTACGAGAGTTATCGTGTACACCAGCCAGATGGACGGACGGACATGGCTCAAACAACTTAAAAAGTAGTGAAAGGGATTTGGTCCAAACATTCTTTGGGTCGTCTTAAATAACTCCTTCAATGTGTTACACTTTTTTTTCTGTCTCAAATTATATATACCCTCCCATTCTGTGGAGTGAGGGTATAATAATGTATAACAGTTAATTGTTAATACAATAGATGGCAACATAAAACTTCTTAATTTCAAACACACCGCAATCTCTCCTCAAAAGCAAAGAGAAGACACGCCGTAAACTACAATTCTACGCAAAATGCGTCCAATAAAGTTTTATTATGCAATCGAAACACCGCCAAACCGCCGACTCTTCAAATCGCAAATCTTTGCCAAGCCATGAATGATACAATAATAATCTTATCCATTGAAATAATTTATTTTTGATGAAACACCAACAACCAAATTCTCAACAACTTCAATTTGTAACCAAACAAAAATGCTTCAAGTGGTCTCGTTTTTTTTTCGATTGGGAGATGAAATGTCCAAAAACAAACTGAGTACACCAAAAAAGCAAAAAAAGAAAAGAAAATAAGACTGTATGCGGTCGTCTATGAACTGTATAAGCATCTCCGAAAAGTTCTCGGTCTGATTCGGGTGGGTTTGGGGTTTTAGAATTGTACAAAACATGATGGATTTGGATGTTGGTGCTGGTGCTGGCTATTAAAGTACTTCAGAATTGTTATAAAGTGTTTGGTTACCCACTTATGGTATATAAATTCGTTCTCGTATTATGGCCGAAAGCCAAGTGGTGGCGGGTTAGAATAGGCACACATTCGCACCCACATCCACTTCTACTTCCATGCTGAGCTGGATTCTCTGATGCTTTTGTTAGAAGTTTTGGCTATAAATAGGGTTTGGTAGCTCAACTAGAACATCATTGGCCTACAAGCCAACAGAAGAGTAAACATCATAAAAAGTGTTTCAATTTCATTTTATACAATTCTATTTAAAATGGTAAGAATAAAAGCCTCAAGGATATTTTCCTGGGAGAAGTAGCTCTAAACAATTGTTTTTGATCTTTTGCAGAAACTTTTCCTTGCCTTGTTGGCTTTAAGCTTTGCAGCTTTGATCTCAGCTCAATCGAACGCCATCGATGCTGCTGTAGTCGAACCTTCGCAGGAGTATTTACCGCCCGCCGAAGATACCAATGCTGCCAAGTTGGCCGAAGATGGCTATCGTTATAAGGCTGTACGCAAATTGAAATATCGTGCCCGCCATCGTCGTGATGTTTCCCAAGAATATCTGCCACCCGTCGATGAACCCACTCAGGAATATTTGCCACCAGACTCCGACACCAAAGTAGCCGAAGATGGTTATCGTTATAAGACTGTGCGCAAATTGAAATTGCGTTCCCGCCATCGTCGTGATGTTTCCCAAGAATATCTGCCACCTATCAACGAACCAACTCAGGAATATTTGCCACCAAACTCCGATAAAGCCGAGACCAAAGTAGCCGAAGATGGTTATCGTTATAAGACTGTGCGCAAATTGAAGCTGCGTTCCCGCCACCGCCGTGATGTTAGCGAAATTGAGAAACCTTCCGGCGAATATTTGCCTCCCGTTGAAGTTGAATTGGCTCCCGAATTGAAAACCATTCTAGGTGATGATGGTTATCGTTATAAGACTGTCAGACGTTTGAAACTCCGCCGCCACAGACGTGAGGCTGATGCTCCTGCCGACAACTCCTCGGACTCGTATTTGCCACCAGCTGAAGAAGTTGCAGGCGCTGCTGATGATATGGCCGAGGCTAAGAGCGCTGAATTGGCTCAAGATGGTTATCGTTACAAGACTGTGCGCAGAATCCGATACCGCCACCGCCAATAGATAGACGATGGACTGATATTGCTGATGGACTAAATGAACATGGACAATGTTATCCCAAGATTTTTTCGTAGTATAAGTGGTCTAAGATGAGAGTGAAAAATAAAGCATAAGAATGTAAAAACTTCCAAACATTTGAGGTTTCCTCTGCTCTGGGCGATGGTAGTTGGATTATTGTACGAAAGTTAAATTAAAGAATTTACACTAAATCAGTCTTTTATAGACGTCTATAACAATAGTCACATCATCATGAAAAGGTGCAGGAACTTAGAGAAACAAATCAAATTAAATATGATGGTAAACGTTTGTGATATGGGTCATTGGAAAAACTATATGCTTGATTTTCCAATGATCAATTTCGAGAACTCTTTACTCACCACATATCGTGGAAAGAAGCTATCTCTTGTCGCCCTTACTACTAAACTCAGGCATATAAGATGGGTTTGTTAGTTTTTTGCGAAACTGACATACTGGAATGTCTAAGGAAAAATCAAAAATTTTTAATATAATAAAATAGAAAAATAACTAATATTCCGCAAAATCTCATCGGGAGATTTTGAAAGGAAGTGTTAAAGAGTAGCATGTTCAGTCTTCCTACTTTCCTGGAATATTTTTGAATATTAAGGAATTAATTGTTCCTTGGATAATTTCTTTTTTGAAAAACAAAAGATAATAAAGAGTGATTTTTTTGAGGTTAGGATTTTCATGCATTAGTATTTGACAGATCACGTGGGATTTCAGACATGGTGTCAAAGAGAAAGATGCTCAGTATGCTTTGACATTTCATCATGAATCGTCTTATAAACGAACAACGCTTGCAAATTATTGAATTTTATTATCAAAATGCGTGCTCTGTTAAGAAAGTTCATTGCGCGCTTCCATTTTATGGTCAGTTTAATCGACCCACTGAAGCGGCTATTCGAACTATTGTGACTAAATTTCGCACCAAATTTATATTGTTGGACATTAAACCACCAACACGCTTACGTAGAGTGCGAACTGAAGAAAATATCGCAGCTGTATCGGCCAGTGTTAATGATGACCACCAATTTTCGATTCGTCGCCGTTCGCACCAATTGGGTCTCTGTTACTCAAAAACGTGGAAATGCCAAAATTGGACTAAGCGGATGGACCACCTAAGACGCAGCCGCGGTCAACATTTAAATGAAATTATCTTCAAAAAGTAAATGTCATGGACCAATCTAACGTTTCAAATAAAGAACCGATGAGATTTTGCAAATTTTATGCGTTTTTTAAAAAAAAAAAGTTATCAAGCTCTTAAAAAATCACCCTTTACATCTAATTATTTATTTATAACTTCTTTTAATTATTCAAAAGTGCAAAATTTTAAAATCGATATCAATGAAAAGCATCATGTAAAAGACTAAATTTATTTATTTATTTGTTTTTTTTTATTCTAGTTCATTGACTTGTTTACATAGAGAATAGTAAAAAGACTTGTGTCAGATATGAGTCATTCCATGTCAAGCTGTACGATTTTTGACCTGGATAGCTGCGATTGTTTTGAAAGTTTATGTCTTCTCATAAAAATATTGTATACGTATTTTTGGACAAAAAATTAGAATATTTTTCACGAGTTATGACCAATTTAGTAGAGAAAAAGATAAGATTTTTTTCAAAAATGTGTGTTCACTCAATCGCCTGTAACTCCTGAAACATTTGACCGATTTTAATGTGTTATACCCTGTTTTGAAGGTAATTTCAATTCTTCTTCTTAAAAGTTAAGGTGTTATAATATAGTTTAAGTTTTTTATTAAGTTTTTACAATTTTATTTATTTTCTTTTCTTTTGATTTACGAAATGATTCCATTAATCCATTTTCTTGAAATTTTAAAGTAGTGTTCATAGTGTTTTGTTTAGTAGTGTTTTGAAGGTAGTTTCAATTACTTTACTTATTTATTTTATTTTGATTTTTTGAAATTTTAAAGTAGTGCTCTTAGATTTATTTTTTAACGACTGTGTGAGGTTGGACGTGGTGAAATGATGGGTTCTATTTTTTTACGAATTTCAGTGGAAAATTGTCAAAATTTGTCAAAAAAATAGTATAAAAACAATGAAAAATCCAAAAAATACGCAATGGAAAAATAAATAATTTTTTTATATTTTTTTGGTGAAAAAGCTGTCAATTACCTACTTTTTCTTGGAATTTTTTTGCTTTTATACATCGTTTGAATAAACTAATGAAAAATTATTATTTTCATTGAAATTCTGGTTCATTTTGCGTAAATAAAGTAGAACAAAAAAATCGTACAAAATAGAACCCATAAAATCACCACCAATCTCACACAGTCGCTAAAAAGATATCTAAGAGCACTACATTAAAATTTAAAAAAGTGGATTAATGTAATCATTTCGTAAATAAAAATATAAGATCTTTTTCAAAAGGTTAAATTGGTCATAACTCGTGAAAAAATTTCTATTTTTTTTCTCCAAAAAAAGGAATACAACATTTTTATGAGAAGAATACTAACGAGTTCAAAAATCGTACAACTTGACATGGAATGGCTCATATGCATAATCTGTTGAACAACGAAATCTATATGCAATACATCTAATGCGTTGAGAGAAATATTAATTGTGTTTTGAAAAAACACGTGCACCGGTCAGAGATCCAACGTGGCCTTAAGGCGTGTTTCTTTATTTTCATTTGAAGTCAATTCTATTCAAGAGATAGTTGTTGTGTGTAAATGTGAGATGCCACTTAAAGAACAATTTACAAATCCTTGGAGCCGTCTTCTATTTTAAATCGACTTCGTCTACTCTTATGGAGAACAAACCTCTTGAATAATGACACTGATTGTTGTTGCACTTATTTCTTTTTCAAGCCTGTGTTAAAATGTGGCTTTGTTCCAAATTTAATTGAGCAAAATGACATACAAGAGTATTTCCTGTTTTTGTGCAATTCGAATATTCTCTATGCCAACGCATAGTATGGCTTTTGTGTATCAAACTAATTGTTCTAACTTTTTTTATTCCACTTGGGAGCATTGGCCTTTTACACGATTGTGCCAATTAATGCTAACATGACATTGTGTTTATTGATTTCATCGAATGTTTTGATAACTTTCATCAGGAAATTTGTGATTGGTCTACGCCTTGTACTCTTTGGACGACTGTGACGTAGTCTTCCTTGCGGATATCAATCCATTATTTTTCGCATTCTTCTTCTGTCAATATTTCTAATTCTGCTTTTGAAATTTTATTTGGCCAACAAATTTAGCATTTTATTCGCAGGCATTTGTTGGTGAATACCTGAAGTCTTTTCGTTACATTATTTGTTATAGGTTATCAATCTAAGTAGCTTTGAAATATTATCTATTTGATGTAAACGCATTCATTCGATCAATGTCCATCTATTTTAGAAGTAATGCTTGGAACATGTGCAATATCGACCTATATATGGCGTATACGTAATGTTTATTAGAGATAATATTACTCATACGCTTTGGAGGCCTGATACACATCCTAAATAAAGCTAATCGATCTAATTAGCTTCTATTGATGTATACTAGGATGGCTCACGAAAATAAATTGCAGCGGTCACTCCCCAGAAATGAAGACTGGATTGTTTAATGATGATGTGCAAAATATTTCGTCACTGGGCCAAGCCATCTGTGAGCTAAACGCTCCTGAAAACACCTCTAAAAATAATTTTTTCCCGTGTAATTTTTTTATGTTGCATTATTGTGAAACAATTTTCTCTGAATTAATAGACCCTTGGGACCACTTTAAATAAAAACTTTTATTTCTGTCTTAGAATAACTCATCGTTCGTATTATTGGACGTTTATATTGATTTTTTGTGGCTTTTCAAGGTGACAGCTAAAAACTCATATTTTTTAGAAACATTAAAAGAGTTGTTACGAAAAATTATTAGAAGGAATTAATACCTTTCGAATGATACCCAAAATGATGAATATGAGACAGACTAAAAATGACGTCACTGACTCCTTGTTTGTAAAATAATTTAATACAGGAGATGGATTTTCAGAGCCAAAAATTGCAAACTCTGTTTACAAAAAATGAGCGCTGCGGCGTCAATTTAATTTTAATGTTCATCATTCGAAAGTTATTGATAGCCGCTATTTATTTTTTTATAAAATACTAACACAAAATACCAAAATTTTTTCAGTTGTCACTGTAAAAAACACAAAAAATTACAATAAAGGTTCAATAATTCGACCAATAAGTTACTCTAAGACAGAATCAAAATGCAGCATAAAAAAATTACACGGGAAAAACATGATTTTAAGGGGTATTTTAAGGAAGGTTAACTCACAGACGGCTTTATCTAAGAGCGACATATTTTGCAAATCATCATTAAACAATCCAAACTTTTTTCCGCGACCCAGCCTAATGTTCATTCGATTGAGCACTAATGCTTTTATCCGAATTTAGGCTATAAAAGTTCCAAGATGTAGATCAATCCAATTTTTCAGTACATGGTTCAATCCACATGCCGTCAGCCAAAAATCCACACCAAACTGTGGCTCGTTGTGGATGCATTGGCTTCTCAATAGCCACGTGTGGGTTCTCTGAATCCCATATGCAGCAATTTTGCTTATTGACATAGACACCGAGATGAAAATGAGCTTCATGAAGGCTGAACGTAAATTTCTTGCAGTTTGCGTTTCAATACGTTGTAACTAATAATTTTAATAATTAAATAATTTTAAATTATAAATTATTTTTGAATCACATTTTGTTTGTCATAAATAATTTCAATAAATCATAAATATGTAAATAATTGCCTGGAACACAAAGAACAATACCAAATACTGATTTCCAATCAAATTATCCGTCTGTACCATATATGGCAAGATTTAAGACATAACCGTATGAAAAGCTACCAACCCCGCTTAATTCTGGCTTGAACAGCAACAAGTTAGTCCAATTTGTTACTCTGGGTATTCTTAAAAAAAAGAAATCTTTAAAAACATAAGCAAGAATACTTCTGCTACAATTAGGAAGTACTGGTTTTGACTGCTTGTTGAGGTACTTCAGAATTGTTATGAAGTGCTTGGCAATCCACTTATGGTAATCCATGTATTATGGCCGAAAGCCAAATGAAGGGGGTAAGAATAAGAACACACACCCACATGCATAATGTGATGATACCATGGTGAAGACGAATGCTGGTACTTAGTTAATGGCCATTTAGAAATTTTCACTATAAATACTGTTTGGCAATTCAAATAGACCATCATTGGCCTACAAGCCAACGGAAGAGTAAATAACATTAAGATTGTTTCAAATTCATTTTAGTCAACTCTTTTTAAAATGGTAAGCCTTCAAGAACCTTTTCCTTGAAGAAGGAGCATTAAGAATGGTTTTTTTTTGCAGAAACTTTTCCTCGCCTTGTTGGCTTTAAGCTTAGCAGTATTGGTCTCAGCACAATCGAACGCCATCGATGCTGCCGTAGACGAACCTTTGCAGGAGTATTTACCTCCCGCTGAAGAAGCCAATGCTGCCAAGTTAGCCGAAGATGGCTATCGTTATAAGGCTGTACGCAAATTGAAATATCGTGCCCGCCACCGACGTGATGTGTCCCAAGAATATCTGCCACCCGTCGATGAACCCACTCAGGAATATTTGCCACCAGACTCCGACACCAAAGTAGCCGAAGATGGTTATCGTTATAAGACTGTGCGCAAATTGAAATTGCGTTCCCGCCATCGTCGTGATCTGTCCCAGGAATATCTGCCACCCGTCGATGAACCCACTCAGGAATATTTGCCACCAGATTCCGATAAAGCCGAGACCAAAGTAGCCGATGACGGTTATCGTTATAAGACTGTGCGCAAATTGAAGCTGCGTTCCCGCCACCGCCGTGATGTTAGCGAAATTGAACAGCCTTCCGCTGAATATTTGCCCCCCGTTGAAGTTGAATTGGCTCCTGAATTGAAAACCGTCCTGGGTGATGATGGTTATCGTTATAAGACTGTCAGACGTTTGAAACTCCGCCGCCACAGACGTGAGGCTGATGCTCCTGCCGACAACTCCTCGGACTCTTATTTGCCACCAGCTGAAGAAGTTGCAGTCGCAGCTGATGATATGGCCGAGGCTAAGAGCGCTGAATTGGCTCAAGATGGTTATCGTTACAAGACTGTGCGCAGAATCAGATACCGCCACCGCCAATAGATAGACGATGGACTGATATTGCTGATGGGCATATGGCTGACTGAACATGGACAATGTTATCTCAAGAATTTTTATAGTATAAATCTAAGCCTAAGATGAGAGTGAAAAATAAAGCATAAGAATGTGAAATATTCCAAAACTTTTGCGATTTTCCCTGCCTTTGGCGATGGTAATTGAATTATATATAAATGTAAAACTGAAAATCGAGCATTTTTCCTACTTGAAGCATTTTTTTTTTTAGATTTTTCATAAAAATCCATAATTTTTGCCCATTTTTGTATTATTTTTGGAATTTCTATTCTCTCATCCGTATGATGTGCTTATAAGATAGACAAAAAAATTAGTAGATTTCGGTGCAAGTTTGGCCTTCACGTATGACGGATGCTCTCTCATACAAATATCTTAATCATTGTTGGGATTTAGTGTAAAAAATTGTGGGATGTTTGGATTTGAACAACCTTAAGTGGTTGTTACAACGATGACAACGACTTGTAATTTTAGTTTCTGTTAAATATTTCATTAAAACACTTAACCTCATTTATTTTAATGGGTGACAGGTAATTACATCTATTATGGGCTCTTAAAAGACTATTAGGAAAATCCAGTGAACACATCAGTCTGCCAGCCTATGTATCTTAGATTTGCGGTTAAATCCATTCAGGTCATTCCGTATCCAAATTCGAAAAAAGTACACAGTTCAGACTATTGAAGACTTTCCACAATTGCCATTAAGTGTCATAAGAGGAAGAGAGAGAGGAAGAATAAATCCGATAATATTATGAAATATAAGTGTTTCGTTAATACTAAATACATTGTTTTCAAATAATTTGTTTTAGCAAAAACTAATATTTTGTTTTGGAAAAAATGCACTGAAGTCGCTAAGATATTGTAACAGAAAAACTGCTGAAAATCTTCATCGATATTGCCACTGCTAACATTCTGAAATACATTCGGTTTTATTGAAATAAAGAAAGGGGTATACTAACTTTGTCATTCTGTTTGAAACACCTTGAAATATCGACCTGAGACCCTATAAAGTATATATATTCTTGATCGTCATAAAATTCTAAAAGATCTAGCCATGTCCGTCCGTCCGTCTGTTGAAAGCACGCTAGCATCTAAACGAAAGGAGCTAGAATGTTCAAATTTTCCACAAATGCGTCTTATAGTCGTAGATCGTTTCGGATTGAATCGGGGCGAAATCGGCCCAAAGGGAAAAATTTTTCCCTCACAAGGACCCATAATAATCCCTAATATTTTAGAGCATTTAAGCATATTTTTGTACTGATTGTACTTACTTGATATTGGGTATGCGCATTCCCCCGATAACAAAAACGTGCACCATAAAGCGATTCTTATTTGTAGGGGGATAAAAATGGTACATATTAAACGACAACAGCTAGAAACACGAAATTCGGTGTGTACTTTCCTCTAATTGAGTAGATACTTAATATAAAAGTATTTTTTCAAATTCGTACTTTTAAGGGGTGATATGGGAATAGAATAAAATGGGATAAAAATGATACCAACCAAACGGCTGTACCTAGAATAATGAAATTCGGCGTATACATTCCTCTGATTGCATAGACAAGTAAAATACACGGATTTTTCAAAATTCGTACTTTTTGGGGCCAAAATAGAAAAAGGGATAAAAATAGTACCAACAAAATGACCGCAACTGGAGTCATGAAATTCGGAGTATACATTCCTTTGACTACGTAGACATGAAAAATAAAAGGTTTTTTCCAAATTCATACTTTCAAGGGATACAATGGGTACGGAGGGATAAAAATGGTACCAACCAAACGGCTACACCTGGAATACTGAAATTCGGTGTATACATTCTTCTGATTGCGTAGACACGTAAAATAAACAGATTTTTCGAAATTCGTATTTTTTGGGGTTAAAATGAAAAAAGGGGATAAAAATAGTACCAATAAAATGACCGCAGCTAGAGTCATGCAATTCGGAGTATACATTCCTCTGACTGCGTAGACACGGAAAATAAACGGATTTTTCGAAATTCGTTCTTTCAAGGGATACAATGGTACAGAGGGATAAAAATAGTACCAACTAAACGACTACAGCTAGAATGATGAAATTCTAATTGCGTAGAAACGTCAAGAGGGTAATACTTAAATTAAAATAGAATGGAAATACAACAAACTGTAGCACCCACTATCTACCAATATTTATGGTATTTAAGCTTTTTGAAAATATAAATATAAGAATATTTATTTTTTGATTTGAAATAAATAATGGTTTGAAATAATAAAAATATTATATTTATTTATAAAATTATTTTTTCAATATTTGTATTTGTTTTGGTTTGGCTATATTAACAAATTTATATTTTCCTGTAATATTACTGCACTTCTACAAAAACCGACAACCTCTGTGGAATGCAATCCATGGTGGAGGGTATATAAAGTTCGGCCCGGCCGAACTTAACTCCGTTTTTACTTGTTTGCTATCATATGTATGAAGCTATCCCACTGTGTGTCGTACTATCTTGCTGAGACCAACTGTCGTACTCACCATGTATCTGTCACGTAGAAACAGTGGTTTAGTAGCGATCGTTAAAAAAATTGAAAAGACGTGTTTTTTTAATAAAAAATCGTTTTTCATTTGACGATTTATCGAGCTAAATTAAATTTTATCACAAAAATAAAATTATATCAAAGAATGGCAAAGTATACCACAGCTTTGCATAACTAAACGTTTTTGAAATTTGGAAATTAAAAAAAAATAATTTTATTTCTTTTGATTTGAACTGGGATATTCTCCTGGCTCAAGACCATTTTGCTTCTATATTTTATAGAATGCTAATTTATTTACAATTGACATGGTGACATTTATTACTTGGCCGCACAATACCACTATCATGATTTCCACTCTGTGCAAGGTTTCCTCAGGTACTGTTCAACATCATATCCGGCCTCTTTAAGTAAATGATTCTCACAAACGAGTGAGAAGCAGAACTCACTTGCCGAATATTTTTTTATTAAAATTACAATTATCGTCAAAGGTACCATTATTATTTTTGAAGTAGAAGCTACTAATAAAGAGTGATTTTTTTGAGGTTAGGATTTTCATGCATTAGTATTTGACAGATCACGTGGGATTTCAGACATGGTATCAAAGAGAAAGATGCTCAGTATGCTTTGACATTTCATCATGAATCGTCTTACAAACGAACAACGCTTGCAAATTATTGAATTTTATTATCAAAATGCGTGCTCTGTTAAGAAAGTTCATTGCGCGCTTCCATTTTATGGTCAGTTTAATCGACCCACTGAAGCGGCTATTCGGGCTATTGTGACTAAATTTCGCACCAAATTTACATTGTTGGACATTAAACCACCAACACGCTTACGTAGAGTGCGAACTGAAGAAAATATCGCAGCTGTATCGGCCAGTGTTAATGATGACCACCAATTTTCGATTCGTCGCCGTTCGCACCAATTGGGTCTCTGTTACTCAAAAACGTGGAAATGCCAAAATTGGACTAAGCGGATGGACCACCTAAGACGTAGCCGCGGTCAACATTTAAATGAAATTATCTTCAAAAAGTAAATGTCATGGACCAATCTAACGTTTCAAATAAAGAACCGATGAGATTTTGCAAATTTTATGCGTTTTTTTTTTAAAGTTATCAAGCTCTTAAAAAATCACCCTTTACCTTAATACCTTACACATGACTCTTTCACCTAGAAGCAGTGGTTTAGTAGCAGTCGATAAAAAATTAAATAATGTTTTATTTTTTGTAAATCAATTTTCTTTTGGCGTTTTATCGAGCTGAACTAAATTTTATTACAAAATTAAAAATATATAATATATCTGATAATGGCAAACCACTCCCCTTTTTAACTAAACGTATTTGAAAATCAAAAAATATCTAAAATCAACACACCTTAATACAGGGTGGCGCAGAATGAGCTATATGAATTCTTTATAACTTTTTTTATTCATTCTTTGTTTTTTTTTTCAGCATTTTGTGAAGGACAAGTGGGGAATTAATTATGAATAATTACACGATCGAATAACGTACAAAAATAATTGAATTTTATTTTTCAATCCAACAATCACAATTCATAATATTCACAATTTGGTAATGAGAGATGAATATTCAAAAATTTCACAATTTTTTGTGGTGTTAGCAACATTTGTAGCCCTCATACTTTAATTTTAATTTAACGCACAATCAGGCGAGAACGAACATATCAAAATTATGGTACAAATACAGGGTGGACCATTTAAAACTTTAAATTTGAACTACCTATTACTTTAGCTTTGAAAGGTAGAATAATATCGATTTTTATTTTCAGGTATTATGTGTGACATTTGCAAAATGGTCTCGGTGCCTATATCAATAAGCAAAATTGCCGAATATGGGGTTCAGAGAACCCACACGTGACTACTGAGAAGCCAATGCGGATTTTGGGCTGGCGGCGTCATTGGGCCATGTACTGAAAAATTGGGTTGATCGGATGAGGTACTGCCAAGCCAGTCGTGGTAGTCATATGAATGATATTGTGTTCCATTATGAAATGACAAAGTTCAACTTTTCCAATAAAAACAAGAAATTTATAATCATATAATAATCAGTGCTTTTTATGGATGTTTCTAATTTAAAATCGTATATGGCCCACCCTATATTAAAGGTACATTCGATGAAAATTCGAATTTTAATAAAAATATTTGTAAAAAAATATATAAAAATTTTATCATCATTTTCGACAGTAATAGTTTATTAAATACATAAGAAAATATTAAATTTCAAAATTATTGTAAACTACTATTACTGCTGTATACTTTTACTCTTGATCCGATTTGAAAATTCTCAATTTACAAGAGTTGCCACAAGCGGGAAACACTTTAAAATATAAATATTTCTCTATTCGGATTTACGAAGTATACTTCTTTTACTTGATCTTTTATTCATGAATAATTTCATTAAACAATAAATAAACAATTGCCCGGAAAACATGGAGAATGGTGTAGTAGACTGACTAAGAAGTAATTCCCTAAAAATTCCCGGCATTAACTAATTGAAAATTACAAATACCGCTTGAACTTACGTAAACTGTAAATAACAGGCCCGAATTGCTGTTTCCTAATCCAATCTGTGACGCAGAGTATTCTTTTAAAAAAGTGTGGCTCATATTCAAGAACATAACAAAGATTTTTTAAGTTATAATTGGGAAGCGCTGTCTGGTTATTAAAGTACTTCAGTACTTGTTATAAAGTGTTTGGTAATCCACTTATGGCAATCCATGTATTATGGCCGAAAGCCAAATGAAGGGGTTAAGAATACACACACCCACCCGCATCCATCCACATGCGTGATGTGAAGCCGAATGGCCAGTTAGAAGATTTCACTATAAATACTGTTTGGCAATTGAAATAGACCATCATTGGCCTACAAGCCAACAGAAGAACATAAACAACATTAAGATTGTTTCAAATTCATTTTAATCGGTTCTTTCCAAAATGGTAAGCATTCGAGAATATTATCCTTGAAGAAGAAGCTCTAAACAATTGGTTATTTGCAGAAACTTTTCCTTGTCTTGTTGGCTTTAAGCTTGGCTGCTTTGGCCTCAGCTCAATCGAATGCCATCGATGTTGCCGTGGACGAACCTTCTCAGGAGTACTTACCTCCTGCCGATGAAGCCGATGCTGCCAAGTTAGCCGAAGATGGCTATCGTTATAAGACTGTACGCAAATTGAAATATCGTGCTCGCCATCGTCGTGATGTTTCCCAAGAATATCTGCCACCCGTCGACGAACCCACTCAGGAATATTTGCCACCAGATTCCGACACCAAAGTAGCCGAAGATGGTTATCGTTATAAGACTGTGCGCAAATTGAAATTGCGTTCCCGCCATCGTCGTGATCTGTCCCAGGAATATCTGCCACCCGTCGATGAACCCACTCAGGAATATTTGCCACCAGTTTCCGATAAAGCCGATACCAAAGTAGCCGAAGATGGTTATCGTTATAAGACTGTACGCAAATTGAAACTGCGTTCCCGCCACCGCCGTGATGTTAGCGAAATTGAGCAGCCTTCCGGTGAATATTTGCCCCCCGTTGAAGTTGAATTGGCACCCGAATTGAAAACCGTTCTGGGCGATGATGGTTATCGTTATAAGACTGTCAGACGTTTGAAACTCCGCCGCCACAGACGTGAGGCTGATGCTCCTGCCGATAACACCTCGGATTCTTATTTGCCACCAGCTGAAGAAGTTGCAGTCGCAGCTGATGATATGGCCGAGGCTAAGAGCGCTGAATTGGCCCAAGATGGTTATCGTTACAAGACTGTGCGCAGAATCCGATACCGCCACCGCCAATAGATAGACGATGAACCGATGCTTTTGATATGGCTAAATGTACATGGATAATGTTGTATCATGGATCTTTTGATCCTGTTTATTTAGTATAAGTTGTCTAAAATGTGAGTGTGAAAAATAAAGCATAGGAATGTAAAACAGTCCAAACACAATTG
Organism: Polietes domitor; assembly: GCA_947397865.1. Classification (NCBI taxonomy): domain Eukaryota; kingdom Metazoa; phylum Arthropoda; class Insecta; order Diptera; family Muscidae; genus Polietes; species Polietes domitor. The sequence goes on along the minus strand of OX377621.1, from coordinate 173,479,614 downwards.
TTTCCTCTGCTCCAGGCGGCGACAGCGACTTCAGTTGTATTTGTTTGTCTCCCATAGTTGGCTTTAGCACAAGTTCCTCCAAAATGGAAACGTTGCAGAATTTTTGGTATCATTTAATGTGATGCGGAAGTACTTCGATAGGAGAAGGATGTTACAGCACTATGAGTGCCAAACCATCTGCGAAAAATACATAATATGAAAAAGAATATATTTTCACAGACTTTAAATATACAAATTAGACTTTTAGACTTTCTCTATTCCATGACGATCGTTGTGGGAAACCCTCTAAAAAATTATCGAGAGCAAAGGAAATAATTTTGAAAATTATATCGAACGGAGAGTGGAATTTACCAATGTACCCTTATGATACCCTGCATGTGTTTGTACATAGATTGACCAATCGTTTATTATACCGTTCGGCTTAGAATCACTTGTTATACCCTTCACTAGGTTATTACTAGGTCTTTGTGCATTTGTTTGTAACCTCCAGGAAACGAGATAGACCCGTTCGTTTATTATACAGATCGGCTTAGAATCACTTTCGGAGTCGACTTAGCAATGTCCGTCCGACTTTCCGTCCATCTATTCTTGTAATCAAAGTGCAGATTGCAATTATTATCCGATCCTTACGAAAATTGGCAAAATTAAGTTTTGCGGACCAATGACGAACGCTATTAAGTTTGAAGCAAATTGATTCAGATTTAGATATAGCCACCATACAAATTCCGCTCTCGATTGGACGTTTTGCTCTCTCGAAACCATATATTTTGACAGATTGTCTTCAAATTAGGCACAACAACTTATATTTGAACTAAAAATATCACTGGTGAAAATTAGACAAATCGGTTCAGTCTTATATATAGCTCCCATACAAATGTCCCTTCCGACTTAACTTTTTCCGCTCTAAAAGCCATATCTTTTAAACAATTTTCTTCAAATTTGGCACAACAACTGATATTTCAACTAAAAACATCTGTGATGAAAATGGGCCGGATCGGTTCAGATTTCTATATAGTTGCCATACAAATATCGCTCCTGATTTGACTGTTTCTGCTCTAGAGACCACACATTTTAACCGATTTTGTTGAAATGTGGCACAACACCTTATGTTCCAACTAAAATCATCTGTGGTGGGAGTGGGTTAGATCGGTTCAGATTTAGATATAGCCACCATACAAATTTCGCTCCCGATTTGATGTTTTGCGCTCTCGAAACCATATATTTTGACAGATTGTCTTCAATTTAAGCACAACAACTTATATGTGAACTAGAAATATCACTGGTGAAAATTAGACAAATCGGTTAAGACTTATATATAGCTCCCATATAAATATTACTACCCATTTGACTTGTTCTGCTCTAAAAGCCATATCTTTTAAACGATTTTCTTCAAATTTGGCACAACAACTCATATTTCAACTAAAAACATCTGTGATGAAAATGGGCCAGATCGGTTCAGATTTATATATAGCTGCCATACAAATATCGCTCCTGATTTGACTGTTTCTGCTCTAGAGACCACAAATTTTAACCGATTTTGTTGAAATGTGGTTCAACGCTGTACAACTAAAATTATCTGTGGGTTAGATCGCTTCAGAGTTATATATAGCTCCCATACAAATATTACTACCCATTTGTTTTTTTTCTGCTCTAAAAACTACATAAATTAATCGACTTTGATCAAATATAAGGTGTTGTGCCACCTTATATTTTGACTAGTAACATTTATAGTGAAAATGGATTAAATCGGTTCAGATTTATATATAGGCTTCCTACAAATGTCGCCGATTTTACTTTTTCTGCTCTAGAAAACAGATTTTGCTCAGAGTGAAAGATTGTGAAAGAGGGTATCATCGGCCCATGATATAGGACGCTTTCCAAAATCCTCACCTAATTGAATTGCAATGGCGTAGAAAGTGAAGGGTAACATATAGTCAGACCCGCCCGACTTTAGTCTTTCCTTACTTGTTTTATCTATGTCTGTCTGCCTGTTCGTCCATCTATACTTGTAAACAAGGTATAAGAACAATGAAAAATCAAAGAAAAAATACGTTATGGAAAAAATAATTTTTTTGTAGAACAAATTGAAAAAAAAATATATATTTTTCCTTAACCTATTTTTTCTGGGATTTTTCATTGTTTTTATACCTTGTGTTTATAAACTACTGAAAATTATAATTTTGATGATTTTCACTGTAATTCTGGTTGATTTTGTAAAAAATAAATCGAAAAAATAATCGTAAAAAATGGAAGCCATCATTTCACCACTTTCAAACTCACACAGTCGCTTAAAAATAGACCTAAGCACACTACTTTAAAATTTTAACAAAATTGATGAGTGTAATCATTTCAAAAATCAAAATAAAATAATTGAAATTGCAAAAACTTTAAAAAATCCATACCTGCTATAACACATTGCATCAATATTTTAAAATCAATTGAAATTACCTTCAAAACAAGGTATAACACATTAAAATCGGTGAAGTATTTCAGGAGTTACAGACGATTCAATGAACACATCTTTTGAAAAAATAGTATTTTTTCCACTGTTAAATTGGTCGTAACTCGTGAAACAAATTTTTCTTTTTTTTTCAAAAATACGTATACAATATTTTTATGAGAAGAATACATACAGAAAATTTCGAAACAATCGCAGCTATCGAGGTCATGGAATGACTCATATTCATTTTCAGGTTTATGTTTGACTCTTGCAAAATGGGACGCTATACGTTCGAACAAAATTGGGAAATATTAAAAACTTACTTCCAAAGTAGTGAGTTAGTTTTAAACGCAAACTGTAAGAAATTTTCAAGAAAGAGATCGGCCTTCAGTTCAGCCTTCATGAAGCTCACTTTCATCTCGGTGGCTATGTCAATAAACAAAATTGCCGCATATGGGGTCCGGAGAACCAACGCGTGACTATTAAGAAGCCAATGCATCCACAACGAGTCACTGTTTGGTGAGGATTTTGGGCTGTTCTGAAGAAATTGGTTGATTGGATGTGGTACTGCCCAGCCAGTCGTGGTAGTCATTCGAATGATATTGTGTTGCATTATTAAATGACAAAGTTCAACCTTTCCAATAAAACCAGAAATTTGAACAAATAATAAGCTAATTAAAAATGTTACGTGACCCACCCTATATTTTAGGGTCAAATTTGGACAGTGTTGTGTTATATTCGCCCAGAAATTTTTAGTCATTCTGTACTTGATAAGAAAGCGATCGGGAGTGGAGGTTAGCACATAGTCGGCTCCGCTGTACCCTAGCGTTTCCGCACTTCTTCTTCGAACTCCTATTATTTGCGTTTTTTTGTTTTCCTGCTGAACACGATTTGCATCTCACTAACAAAGTATCCGTAAAGACGGATAATTAATCAGCTCAATGAAATATAAAGTCCATAATTACCTATCCTTGATGAGATTGCGCACCTTTTGTCTTCCAATGAAATTGAAGAATATATAAAAGCCCTGCAACAAGCAATGGTTAATTATTTTCAGTATTTTAGGATTTTCGAAAACAGAATTGGATATCAAAATGGATCTGTCTGCTTGATTGAAGAATATATTTTGTGGAAACACATCTACACATTTACCTGCACTGCATTAACGAAATCCATTATGCACGAGGCATCTGCCAATTGCAACATGGCCAAGATATACGAAACCACATCTAAAGACCAAGATAGACCCATGACAATAAATAGCCGCAAATATAGAGTGTAACTGAAAGATGGCATAAAAATATCGGAATCTACTTTATCGACGAATACCAACCGTATTTTGGGACAACCAAATCCCGTTTTGTATGGCTTCGAATTTCTTTCGTTGTCGTTGATAATTCGCGATGTACTTATAAATGCATACATGCATAAGAGCAAGATAATCAAACAGGGTCCATAGAGGTATATGGTGGCTGCCCACTTGTCCACTGAAACAAAATAACGGCGGGGAATTAGTTCAAAATTCCTAACAAGTGCCATACCACACATACCATCCAGACCACAGTGCTGAGCAGTTATACCCGGTGTTAGGTATTCCGGCAGATCCGAGTATTGAGCACAGACCGTCACAAGGGTCCATATGAGGGGAGTCGTCCAGCCAAAAATGGCATAGGTCACGTAAGAAGGCTGGTGCAATAAATTGCTAAACGATTGCCAGGTGTTGAAACTTATGATACCCAGCCAGACACAATAGGCCATTTGAATGTAATGATTGATGAATCCTGAGCATTGCCAAAGGAAAGTTTGAAAAAGAGTTAACGCTTAAATCGTACTTACATACCAAATGTTATGCAGGTCGTAGGGGCAAATATTATCTTCGATAAATTTACGAAACTTAGAAAACTGTACGAGATGGTTACACAGCTTATATAGGAAACGAAGCACTTTCCAGGGATATCCAGTAGCTGCGGCAGCATACAGTACGCCAGTATGGTTAAGGTGAATAGAATTATGGAAATTGCCATACCTGCAAGGTAAATAAACATGTATCTGAGTATCCTTGGAATACAAATTCTTTCTTTGGTCTTTGACAAATGAAAGCGAATTCAAACTTAGGAACAGTATTGATACATATTTAGAGTATCATTGAATCTGTATTAAACAATTTTGAAATTTCATAATTTTTAATATTCATCGTTTCCTAGTAGCCACTCATCGGGGCAATTTTCAAAAAATGCTATGATTAGCACGTGCACGTACGTATTTTGGAATAGTAAAATCTACTTTTTCTAATGAATGAACATTTCGCTGTGTTCCATATATTGTTGATAGAAAATTCTCAGACCCTCATACAAATAGTACATACATACATATGTATGTACATTAGGCTGGGTCGCCGTCCATTCAAATGGAAAAACAATAACCAGTCACCCCACGAAAATAAAGTTTGGACTGTTTAATGATGATTTGCAAAATATTTCGTTCTTGGATCCAGCTGTCTGTGAGCTAAACGCTCCCGAAAACACCCCATGTGTTTTTCCCGTGTAATTTGTATACTAACTTTGTTATTCCGTTTATATCACCTTGAAACATCGACCTCAGACCCTATAAAGTATATATATTCTTGATCGTCATTAAATTCTAAAACGATCTAGCCATCTGTTGAAAGCACGCTAGCATCTAAACGAAAAGAGCTATGACGTCCAAATTTCCATAAATGCGTTTTATAGTCGTAGATTGGTTGGGATTGTAACCGGGCGAAGTCGGTCCAGAGTAGAGATGTGCGCGTGAGTGATTATCGGCTCACGTTCACGCACGCTCACGAAGGAAAAAAATAGAATCACGCACGTTCACGCACGAAGATTTTTTCGTTACTCACGTTCACGCACGCTCACGTGAGTAAAATAAAATTTGCTCACGATCACGCGTGATTCACGCGTGATTCACGTAAATCACGCAAACAATTTCCACAAGTTTAAGTTTAATGTTATAAACAAAGAAAATAACGCAAAGAAAATAACGCCGCGCAAATCCGAAAATGTTTTTTTTTTTTCAAAATACATATGTTTAAAGTAGTATACAAAATTACAGTGTACAGTATATATCGTGTAGTTCAACGCAAAATAAGTTAAAAATCGGACACTGACATAAAACCCAAGTAGAAATCAAAGCATATACCCCGATATCACTTATTTGTTTTTTATTGAACTAACACTGAGGAGGTTTCACATATAAATGCAGTGCCTAGTGTTGGTGCAGGGAATGCTTGCTTAAATAATAGAAAATATAAATTATACCTGCATTGAAGCACTTTGTTTAAAAAAAGCATATATATATTTTGAATGGAAAACTTCACATTTTTAAAGGAAATAAAAGGAAAATAAAAGAATTAATAAATATGGGCGACTCACGAAAAAATCACGTGATTCACGCAGAAATTAGACTCACGCACGAAAAATTTTTCGTTCCTCACGTTCACGCGCGCTCACGTGAGTAAAATAAATTTTGATCACGATCACGCGTGAATCACGTGATTCACGCAATTTACGTGAGTCGCGCACATCTCTAGTCCAGAGGGAAAAAAATCTTCCCTCACAGGGACTGAAAATACCCATAATAACCCCTAATATTTTAGAATATTTCATCATGTTTTTTTTTTTCAATATGTCCGCTTTTACATACTTGATATTGGGCATGCACATTCCCCTATAACAAAAACGTGCACCAAAAAGGGATAAAAATGGTACCTATCACACGAAAACAGCTAGAAACACAAAATTCGGTGTGTACATTTCTCTAATTTAGTAGATACATAATATAAAAGTATTTTTCCCAAATTCGTACTTTTAAGGGGTAAAATGGGAATAGAGGGATAAAAATGGTACCAACCAAACGGCTGCAGTTAGAATAATGAACTTCGGTGAATACATTCCTCTGATTGCATAGACACGTAAAATAAAGATGTTTTTCGAAGTTCGTACTTTTTGTGGTTACAATTGAAAAAGGGGATACAAATTGTACCAACCAAATGACCGCAGCTAAAGTCATGAAATTCGGAATATACATTCCACACGAAAAATAAATGGTTTTTTCAAATCCATGGTTTCAAGGAATACAATGGGAACAGAGGGATACAAATGGTACCAGCTAAACGGCTACAGCTAGAATGATGGAAAAAGGGGGATAATAATGGTACCAACTAAACAGCTACGGCTACAAGTAAAATATAGAGTTTTTAGAAAGTCGTACTCTTAACACATTGAGTGCTAAGCGGTTTTGACGCAATCGCTGTCGTACGGAAACGTACGACGTGGCACCCCACGACGGGTTAAGTATCGTACGGAAACGTACGACGTGGCACTCAATGTGTTAGGAGGGTAAAATGGGAAAAGGGGATAAAAATGGTACCAACCAAATGGAATTAGGTGTATACATTCCTCTGAGTGCATGGACACGCAAAAAAAAAGTTTTTTTCAAAATTCGTACTCATTTACTTTTATGGCAAAAATCATAAAGTTAGGTTATCTTGCACTATGTACGTGAGTTAATGGATTTTCAAAATTGGTGCTTTTGCATTTAAAATAGAAAATATAAGCAACTGTAGCACCAACTATCTATCAATATTTATTGAATTGACTTGAATTAATATTTCGATTTATATTATAGTATAAACGTTTTGGTAGATTTGTCTTATAAGCATTGTTTGAGACAGTAAAAATTTTATATTTATTTATAAAATTATGTTTTTAATATGTATTTTTATTTGTGTTAGTAAAAAAGTTTTCACTTTCCTGTAATGTTAATGCATTGACAGCCTCTGTGGAAAATAATCCATGGTGAAGGGTATCTAAAGTTCGGGCCGGCCGAACTTATCGCCTTTTTTTACTTGTTTTATGTTGCATTTCTGTCCAAACATTTTTTTCCTGAATTAATAGACCCTTGAAAGCACATTAAATATAATATTTGATATTTGTCTTAGTTTAACTTATTGGTAGAATTATTGGACGTTTACAGTAATTTTTAGTGGCAGCTGTATTAATAGCGGTAGTCAATACCTTTCGAATGATGTCAAAATGATGAACATCGTAAGGAAATTGACGCCGCACCGCTCATTTTTGTAAAAGAAGTTCTTCTGTTTTAAATTATTTCACAAAAATGGAGTTAGTGACGCCATTTTTCGTCCGATATTAATCATCATTTAGGCATCATTCGAATGGTATTGATTACTTCTATTTATTTGCTATAACAACTTTTACAAAATGTTTCCAAAAAATAGCAGAGTTTTTAGATGTCACTTTGAAAAATCACAAAACATGATTCTAGCTACAGCCGTTTGCGTGGTACCAATTTTATCCCGTTTTGATCCTAAAGGTACGAATATCACAAGATATCTTTATTTTTCGTGTCTACGTAGTCACAGCAATGTACACACCGAATTTCACTATTCTAATTGCAACAGTTTGATTGGTACCGTTTTTATCCCTTTCGCTCCATTTTCCGCCTAAAAGTACAAATTTCAAAAAAATTCTTTATCTTTCGCGTCAACACAGTCAGATAAATGCATACACCGAATTTCATGATTTTAACTACGGCGGTTTGGTTGTTACCGTTTTTATCCCTCTTTTCCAATTGTATCCCCTAAAAGTACGTAATTATAGGGATGTATGCACCGAATTTCGTGTTTCTAGTCGTTGTCGTATCATTGGTACCAATTTTATACCTCTTTGGTCCAATTCACCAGCTAAAGCTAGTAGAGGAATGTGCGCAACAAATTTCAAGTGTATAAAAAGCAGAATTTGAAAATTTGCTTAAACAATCTAAATTTTAGGGATATTTGTAGTCCTTGCTAGGGAAACCAATCCAAAGCGAAAAGACATATTTAAGGAAAATTCCAAACTCCTAGTTCATTCCGTTCGGAAGCTACCATGCTTTTAATAGACAGACGGACATGGGTAAATCGTCTTAGAATTTTACCAGGATACAGAATATATATACTTTAAGGGGTCTCCGTTGAATATTTCAAGGTGTTACAAAGGGAATGACAATACCCTCCACCACCAGTATATACAAATTGAAGGTGTTTTCAGGAGCTCACAGTCGGCTTGACCTAGCGACGAAATGTTTTGCAGATCATCATTAAACAATCCAATCTTCATTTATTTTCTTGACCCATCCTAATGTACATATATATGTCACAAAACCACAGAACTCGAAATATATTCAACTCCGTCATCGTCGATAACGACAGGTCAACATTCTCTTGTCTGGCTATTTCTACATCAAACTTTACCGCCTCTTAACGTACATACCCTCAACTAACATTCAGGGGATGTCCCCCGTTAAATGCAGTGCATTGCGTTGGCGCAAGGAAGAGAAGGTATTGGTAGGAGGAATATAGGGATATTTGGATAGCACTTTCCTCGAGGGAATAATGGAGCATTTTATAAAACTATACGCACTGGCATTGTTGATAAACTCCATGGGTGTCATTGTATTTTCTTTGGCACAGTTGACTGGATTGATTACAAAATCATCCAGGCCTACGTCAATTTGGTCCACATCGAAGCAGTATTCATTTTCCATCAGATATGTCAGATCGTGATGCCGCAACAAAGTGTGATTCTGCCAAGAAAAGAAACAAAGGCAACTCGTGAAAAACACCAAACATTCGCTGTAGTTTACCTCGAACAGAGCCCAACTATTACTGGGGTTGGTTTCGGGCGTCAGACTATAGCTGATGGTGCAAAAGTTATAATAATTAAAGACAATCGTTCGGAAGTCTCGAACTATATGCCTCCGGACAATGGCACCATTGGCCAGTGTTAGCGAAATGTAAAATCGCTCCATGACAGCACTGCTACGCTTGTCGCGCACCATCTCGGCGTACTTGACGGTTATGCAGGGGGAGCAAAGTAGCAGGCACCGCTCCCTTTTGCAGATGCACTCGACTGTATGTTTATTTATCAGCAATGTTGAAGCATTGTGCGTAATTTCATAGGCATATTCATCCAGTAGACTGTCCGTGATCAAGTCTGTATCGCCATCTTCCGTTCCCAGTATGACTTTTGCTATACTCTTAGATTGGATCAGACTAATGTGGGAATTCGACGAGAAACATTTCTCTACGATTTGGTCCGGACTATCGGCAGCGTTAGTTATTTGTACCGCACTGACAATTACTAATAAATAAATTTGCCGACGCATTTCCACATCAAATATCAAATTATAATTTAATTTATATACATAGATCGAGGACGATAATGACGAACGACTCATATGATTAGCGATGCGAGCATTCGAACTGTATAAATGGAACTGAACATTGAAGTAAGCCATATATATATATATATATATAAATATATATATATATATATATATATATATATATATATATATATATAAAAGGAAATGTTTTCATTTGAGACTACTTAGACAGCAGTGAACCCTACCTTTAGGCAAATTTGTAGGTCGAAATTTCAAGGGGTTACAAACGGAATGGCAAGGATAGTATACCCCGATCGTGGAGATGGAGGGTATAAAAAATTAACCAGGAAAAACATGATTTTTAGAGGTGTTTTCGGAGCGAAATATGTTGCAGATAATCATTTGCTTTCATGACTCGTACTAATAAACAATGGTTTAGAACAGTCTCCTAAAAATTGAGAAACAAATTTTTTTTACATCTATATTTAATAGAATGCAAATTTATTTACAAATGGCATGGTGACATTTATTACTTGGCTGCAGACTGCGACTATCATGATTTCCACCCTGTCTAAAGGTTTCATTCAGGTGGCTTCGCAGCGACTTTTCAACATCAAACCCGGCCTCTATAAGGAGATGATTCTCACAAACGAACGAGAAGCACAACTCACTTGCCGAATTTGCTTTTAAAAAATCGCACCAAGTAATAAAGCACACATGCCATCTTACAAGCATATCATTTGTTGCATTTGTAAGTATGTGTATATGCAGGTATAGTTACCCAGCAATACTTCTGCCGTGCCAACGCTCATTTGTTTTAGTTTTTTCGTTTGTATTCTGTTTTTGGTCTGTAATCAATATTTGATTTGAACTGGGATATTGTCCTGGTTCAAGACCATTTTGCATGTCATTTGTAAATAAATTTGCATTTTATAAAATATAGATGCAAAATAGTCTTGAGCCAGGACAATATCCCAGTTCAAATAAAAAAATAGCTATTAATGAATTAAAAAATCCATATATTTTTAATTTGCGTTTAAATAGCGGAAAACCCGCTTTACAAATTAGGAAACTGAATATTTTTATTATGCTGCGATAACAAAAATCCAAATAAAATGTTAAAATTTCACTCAAAATAAAAAAATATTTTTTCAAATTGTCGCCAAAAGCAATATCAATGTGTGTGAAAACAAATTTTGAAAAATTAATTTTGTGTTAAAATTTGTTGACTTAGCCTGGATAATTATCCAGTGTAAGTCAAAATGATGATTATCGAGGCTAAGTCCAATAAAGTCGACACAAAATACGTTTTTGAAAATTTCTTTTGATACATATATTTATATTGTAGTTGGCGACAATGTGAAAAAATAATTTTTTATTTTGAGCAAAAAATTAAATTTTTATTAACGTTTTTGTTGTCGCAGCTTATTATCCCGGCTTCAAGAAAAATAGCCCTATTATTATTAATAGCTGACATCTCTTAAGGAAGAAAACAAAGGCCAATGATAGAAATTATTTCAGCTACAGGTAAACTTAACACAACATCGATCCACTTGGACCCATACTCGCAATTAGTGCACTGAATTACTCACTGAAACAGATCTCCGACGTCCTCTGTACCCAGTTGCATATTTAATGGCTGTGGTTTTCGCATTCAACTCTATAAATAAACGAAACGAGAGAATGTTTTATATAAATTTCCGATTGTTTTGCTCAGTCTTTGGTCTACATTCGAATCGGAACGATCATACGGCAAATGATACGCTTCTACAGTCAACGGCAGTCATAATGATTCTGAATATTTTCGATTTGAAACTCTTGGCGTGCCTTTTGCCATGGATCATGGTGTGCAAAAGTGAAACACTCAAAAAGTGTCCCTACGACTTTACGGTGGATTTGACGGGAGTGGTTCCGTACGCCAACGGTTCATATAAATATGAAGATATTTTAATACCCGCCAGTTCGGTGGGCATCTATGAATCTAAAGCCTTAGTTAATGGTACAGTTGTTGGTGTAACTAATCAAACCCGTGGTTGTATTTGTTCCGTGCGACGATGTTTGCGTGTATGTTCGGATAGTTTGTTAAATTTTTACAATGACGGCAAAGACGACTTCGATGCCGCCTTCACCAAAAGCGTCACGCTGAGTAATGGCACGGAAACGAAGAAGCATTTGATTCATGACTTCCATCATATTGTGAAAAGTGTGTGTGTTGGAGAGTATCCGTTGGATCCGGAAAGACAAGGTGACAAGTGGACCTTGTTCGAGGTAAACGAAGGAGCCGAAGTAACGACAATATTGTATTCGATCTATTTATATTGCATGACATACATACATATATGCTGCGATTGACGATGGCATTTATAATTGCGCGTACCCGTACGCCTGTGTGGCTCTCTGCGGTGAATACCCTTTATTTACAGGATTTGTTTTGAATTTGCAGTTCATAGAAGGGGTCAAGAATACATATTTAGTATTGAGGCTGAGCTGTTCAAAAATATTCAAAACATAAATCTTTTCTCATTTATTATTCAGTACATTTCAAATACATTTTAAACGCATCTTGGAGCGTCAATATATATTAACTATGTCAGAAGTTAGGGAATTTAGAAAACAGTAGCTTCTATAGCTCACGCCAAACTATGTTACATCTATACATTAGGCTGGGTCGACGTCCATAAAAATGGAAAAACAATTTCCAGTCACCCCACGAAAATAAAGTTTGTATTGTTTATTGATGATTTGCAAAATATTTCATTCCTAGATCAAGCCATATGTGAGCTATATGCTCCTGAAAATAACCCTACAAATCATGTTTTTCCGTTGTAATTTTCTTTGTGTTAAATTTTTCTCAATTTTTTTCTGAAATAATAGACCCTTGAAAGCACTTTAAATAAAAATTTTGATTCTTGTCTTGGAGTAACTTATTGGTCGAATTATTGGACGTTTATAGTAATTTTTTGTGGATTTTCATAGTGACTACTGAAAACTTTTTCGTATTTGGTGTTAATATTTTATAAAAAAAAAAAATAGTTGCAGTCAATACCTTTCGAATGGTGCCTAAATGATGAACATCGGAATGAAATTGACGCCGCAGCGCTCATTCATTCGCATCATTCATCATTTAGGCATCATTCGAAAGGTATTGACTGCAGCTATTTATTTTTTTATTTATTTATTATTTAGCCTATTTATTTTTCATTACACAAAAAGTTTCCAAGAAATATGAGTTTTTAGCTGTCACCTTGAAAACCGGCAAACAATCAATATAAACGCCCAATAATTCTACCAATGAGTTATTCTGAGACAAGAATAAGGGTCCAATTCCAAGGGTCTATTAATTTAGAAAAAAATTATGGGCAAAAATGCAACATAAAAATATTACCCGGAAAAAACATTCCCTTTTTAACACCTTCAAATATCGACCTGAGACTCTATAAAGTATATATACTTTGATCGTCTTAAAATTCGAAGACGATCTAGCCATGTCCGTCCGTCCATCTGTTGAAAGCACGCTAACACCTAAACGAAGGAAGCTAGGACGTCCAAATTTTTCATAAATGCGTAGTGGATCAGTTGGCATTGAAACTGGGCGAAATCAGTTCGAAGGGAAACATTTTTTCCTCACAAGGACTGAAAATACCCATAATAACCCCTAATATTTTACAGTCTTTAAGCATATTTTTCAATATGTCTGCTTGTACTTACTTGATATTGTGTATGCGCATTCCCATATAACAAAAACGTGCACCATAAAGTGGTTCCTATTCGTAGGGGGTGAAATAAGGCAAAAAGGGATAAAAATGGTACTTATCAAACGACTACAAGAAGAAACACGAAATTCGGTGTGTACATTTCTCTAATTGAGAAGATACATAATATAAAAAGATTTTTTCCAAATTCGTACTTTTAAGGGGGTAACATAAGAATAGAGGGATAAAAATGGTACCAACAAAACGACTCCTGCCAGAGTAATGAAATTCGGTGTGCAAATCCCTCAAATCGCCTGTACATGTAAAATAAAGAGATTTTCAAAATTCGTACTTTTAAGGGGTGAATGTGGAAAAAGGGATAAAATTGGTATCAAGCATTGGCGTAGGAGGGATATTCTTCTGGGGGTGGCTATAGCCCCCATAATTGTTAAAAAGTCAAAAAAAATATTTATAGCCACACGGATAATAAGGCTGTTCTTTAAGACTGGATACCTAACATGTGATAAAAGAAAATGTTAAAATTTCACTCAAAGAAAAAAAATATTTTTTAAAATTTCCGCCATATAAAAAATAAAATAAAATATATAAAAATAAAAATAAAATATTTTTTTAAATTTCGTCAATGTGTGTATGAAAACAAACGTTGAAAAATAATTTTATATTAAAAATTTCAGACTTAGCCTGGATAATTATCCAGAGTAAGTCAAATTTATGGTTATCGAGGATAAGTCCAAAAAAGTTAACAGAAAATATTTTTTTTTTGAAAATTTGTTTGGATACAAATATTTATGTTGTAGTTGGCGACAATGTAAAAAACATAATTTTTTTATTTTGAGCAAAAAATTAAATACTTATTAACGTTTTTATTATCGCAGCTTGTTATACCGGCTTAATCCATTAATGCCCAGACGAGTAGTTTTCTACCCCTGAACTGAAAATGAGATTTCTACGAAACTAGACGGAGTAACAACTATTTGTTGATATTTAACAAATATTTAGAATGTAAATTGAAGACATATTCAATTTACTATTGACATGATTGTTTCATTATTATTAATAAATTAAACATGCAACGGCACAAAGGGTAGAAAACTACCCAAGCCATATCTTGAAGACCATTATAGACATCAAATTTGTGTGTCTAAAATATTCATAAAAAATTCTCTGGGGTGGGCTTAGCCACCCCCACCACCCGTCCTACGCCAATGGTACCAAGCAAATGGCTGCAGCTAGAATAACGAAATTCGGTATATACATTCCTTTATAGACGTGCAAGATCAAGGAAATTTTCAAAATTTTTACTTTTGTGGAGAAACGAGTAGAAAAGGGATAAAATTGGTACCAATTAAATAGCTGCAGCTGGAATAATGAAAATCGGCAATGAATATCGGAATTTTGAAATTCATACTTTGCCTTTCTGAAGAATTTGGGCGTGATCTTTAAATTAATTAATTAATTTTACTTCAAAATTATAATGGTGGAGGGTATATAAGATTCGGCCCGGCCGAATTTAACGCCTTTTTACCAGAGATACAAGCCGACCGACTTTTAGGCGACAAGCCGCCGCCGTCTTCGGACTGCGTAGACACTACAAATGAAAAGCTTTTTCCAAATTCGTACTTTCAAGGGATACAATGGGAACAGAGGGATAAAAATGGAACTCGGTGTATACATTCCTTTGACTGCATAGACACGCAAAATAAAAGGATTTTTCCAAATTCGTACTTTTTTACTTGTACGGCAAAAATGGCTGTAATCATGATGTCATTTCATATTGAACTGTGAACGTGAGAGTTAATGGATTTTCAAAATGTGTACTTTTGGTTGTATTAGGATGGGAATACAACCAATTTTTACAAAAAATAAACACTTAAACCATCCACATGAACTACAAAAAACAATAAAATATTGTTTGTCCTATCTGCATCCTCTGTGGAGAGGTTAGATACAGTAAAATTTTCAGACTAATCAGTCCACTGGTTTGGCGTCCTATACGCACATATTGATTTATATATATATATATAAGAATAGATAAACAATAAATTTTATATTTATTTATAAAAATATTTTTACGATATTTTTATCTGCAGCCTCTGTGGAATGCATTCCATGGGTTTTCTTGTTTCTTAATTATTTAATTCATTTTCCAGAATGGTACTCTCTTACGCCATGGCGACCAAGTTTATCTTGGCCAGGAGGACTATTGTTTCGACGCGTACAACTTCATGGAACACGATGATTATTTTTTCCTCGTCAATCCCTTCAATTGTGGCGATAGTGAATTGTCGTGGAACTTACTGCTTAATGGCTATGGTAGGTGCGACTTGCGTAAAATTGTGACAATATTTAATTATTCTTGCATTACAGCCATGCTCTGTTCCATACCGTTCTTTGTGGCGACCATAGTCTTTTACAGCTGTGTGCCTCACCTGAGGACCGTCCATGGCAAATGCTTCATATGCTATCTGAGCTGGTTGGCCGTGTCGTTTTTCTTGCTGAGTTTTTTGATTATATCATCTTCGTGGGATCGTCTTCAAACCGCAGGCCTGTGCAAATCTATTGGTAACTAATGGTAAAACATTAAATGTTTAAGCTATTAAATGACTTGCTGTTCGTTTGTTTTAGGGTTCCTTTTATATTTTACTTTTAGCAGCTATTTGACCTGGTCCTGTGTTATAAGCTATGACACCTGGAAGACGTTGACGGCGACCCATTTGATGGCCAGCAGTTGTTTTTGCAAATATTTCGTAGTGGGTTTGTTGGTGCCACTGATCATGACAGTGCTAACGATGGCGGCCCAAATCTTTATACCCTATGATTACCTCAAGCCGGGTATCGACGATGACCATTGCGGAGTTGAAAGTAATCAATTGGTTTGGGTTTTATTTGGAATTATTATTGCTAAACATTCATTTTTCCCATTTCCATTTCCATTTGTAGCCAGACGTTGGTCAGCCTGCATATATTATTATATACCCAGTATCGTGGTGTTCATCTTCAGCCTGACTCTGTACATAAGGGTGCTTATCTTTATTTTACGACATAAGCGAAGTGTCAGCACTCTCAAGGATGACGATAATAAGTCGAATAAGAAAAGGTACGATACACCTCGCGGATTGGTACGATTTTAAAAATTGTTCGGTTTCTTGTTGCAGATTTTTGCTTTACTTCCGTTTGTTCATCTTCATGGGCGTTGTGTGGGGTGTCGATATTGCATCGTTCTTTTGGAGTATGACGGAGCAGAATTTCTTCGCATTCCTACCAGATTTGTTCAATGCATCTCAGGTAACTAGCTATGTCTTCTCGTACGAGTGCCCTGCAGGGGTTAAGCCCTATATTTAAACGCGACCTTTGACTTAAGCTTGAACTTTATGTCTGAATTAGTCGTAGACATAAATTCAAGGGAAATTGTTGTCGAAAATTATATCGCAGACGTCCATTTTATAACGTTACCCTAATATAAAAAAGACTCAACTCATATTTTTTTGCAAATCGAGATTTTTGGTTATTTTAACAAAACACGGCATGGCAACTTCGGTCACAAGTAACAAAAATATCGATTTGCAAAAAATATGAGTTGTGTCTTTTTATATTAGGGTAACGATATGCAATAGTTAAATATATCCCCAGTAATCACAGTTATGTTAACATTTTTCAGGGCATCTTTATATTCGTTTTATTTGTTTGTCGGCGCAGTGTATTTCGGCAAATTTGCAAAAAGTAAGTTATCTAATTTCTATCTGCAGTACTACCAGAAGTCTTACAATTTTGTTTAGTTCCAATGTAACGGATAGCAGACCATGTGAACACAGAATGATTACTAGAGCGGAGTCCGCGTACTACGACTAAGTTAACTATTTACGTTTGTAGAGATAACTATTTTTTGTCATTCCTCAACATGCAACATACATTCGAATTGAAAGATTTTTGTTTGTGTGTTTTTTTTTCGACAAAATATTTGAATTTTTTAACTCAATAAATTGTTTTTTAGAATTTACCAAAAATATAAAATATAATTTTTTTAAATCAATAAATTGTTTTTTAGGATTTACCAAAAGTATAATATACATACATTTTACGAATATAAGTATGGGGTGGCCATTTAAATTTGAACTACCGATTACTTTGACTCTGTAAGGTAACATTCATTTTTATTTGCAGGTTTATGTTTGGCATTTGCAAAATGTCCGAACAAAATAGTAAGAAATTTACGTGGGAAATCTCACACTACAAAAAAAATTAAAAAAAAATAATAATAATATATTTTTCCATAACCTATTTTTTCTTGGATTTTTCATTGTTTTTATACCTTTTGTTTAGGAACTAATGAAAGAATATTATTATGATGATTTTTCACTGTAATTCTGGTTGATTTTGTAAAAAATTCGAAACTCACACTGTCGCTTAAAAATAGACCTAAGCACACTACTTTCAAATTTCAACAAAATGGATTGGTGTAATCATATCGAAAATCAAAATAAATGAATTAAAATTGCAAAAACTTTAAAAAATCTAACCATACTTTAACACAACATCTCAATATTTTAAAAGTAATTGAAATTACCTTCAAAAAGAGGTATAACACATTAAATTCGGTAAAGTCTTTCAGGAGTTACAGACACACCTTTTGAAAAAAAGTAGTATGTTTTTCACTGTTGAATTGGTCATAACTCGTAGAAAAAAATTAATTTTTTTTTTCCAAAAATACGTATACAATATTTTTTATGAAAAGAATACATACACAAACTGTCAAAACAATCGCAGCTATCGAGGTCAAAAACCACACCGCTTGACATGGAATGACTCATATTCTAGTTTTTAAAATATGAAATAATATAATTTTCCAAATTTTTTCCAAAAACTACCTTATTTACATTTAATTACGAAAATTGGAATTTAAATAAAAATTAATATATATATATATATCCATAAAAACAATTACTACAGTTTTCGAGTTCGACGAAATCGTTGTAAAATAATGTTATTAATAAGTCATTATATCAATAATAGCATGTAATAATACCTAATGAAAATGTAATCTAATCTAATTTGATTAATTTTAATTTTTAATTGCTTTCGTTGTTCATCACTCAGAAAAAAACTTTTGGCTGAGATGTTTAGAAGTTGAAAAAAGACAGTCCTCCCTCGCACAACCATTTACTTTTGAGCTGTCAAATTGAAGAACATCCATCTTATTACAAATTCACGTTGTGGATTGGTTATAATACAATTTTTGTGATTAGGATACAAAATTCTTCCAATGCTCTCATTAGGGCTGTTTTTCTTTAAGTCGGGATAAGAAGCTGTGCCAATGAAAGCCTTAATAAAGAGTTAATTTTTCACTCAAAATAAAAAATATTTTCTCACATTGTCCCCAACTATTACATAAATATATTATTTAAATGTCAAAGATTCAAGCTTGAGGCCAATTTTGTTTTTTATGTCATTTATAGTATCCTGACGATGTTCTTCAAAGAAGGTTAAATGTGGTTAAAAAATAAAGAACACACCAAAATACCGAAATTGGCCTCGAGCTAAAATTTTTAATATTTAAATAATAAATTAAAAATCTAGGCCGAATATCAAAAATTCACATTTGAACTTATAATAATATTTTCAAAAAAAATTGTATTGACTTTTTATGGATTTAGACTTGAAAACAAAAAATATTGAAATTTATTTTTGAAAAGAACAAAATATAGGAATTACAAAAAATAATAATAAAATTATTTAAAAACTGAAATTAATTTTTCAAAACAAAAAAAATATTTTTTTAAAAAAGCACTGAAATTTATTATATTGATTTTTTTCCGAAAAAATATTGACATTTATTTTTTAAGTAGAAAAATATAAATTTATTTTTCAAAATTATATTGAAATTTATTTTTCAAAAAAAATTGACATTTATTTTTCAAAAATATATTGAAATTTATTTTTCAAAATTATATTGAAATTTATTTTTCAAAAAATATTGAAATTTATTTTTCAAAAAAAAAATTGAAATTTATTTAAGAAACGTTGAAATTTATTTAAAAATATTGAATAAATTGAAATTTATTTTCATTTTAATTTACACTTGATAATTATCCAACATAAAATTATTTTTTCAAAATTTGTTTTCATACAAACATTGATAAAAAATATAGGAATAACAAACAATAATAGTAAAATTATTTAAAAACTGAAATTAATTATTCAAAACAAAAAAAAAATATTTTTTTAAAAAAGCACTGAAATTTATTATATTGATTTTTTCCGAAAAAAATATTGACATTTATTTTTTGAGTAGAAAAATATAAATTTATTTTTCGAAAAAAAAAACATTGAAATTTTTTTTTTCAAAAAATATTGACATTTATTATTCAAAAAAATATTGAAATTTATTTTTCAAAAAAATTTAAATTTATTTTAATTTTAATTTACACTGCATAATTATCCAACATAAAATTATTTTTTCAAAATTTGTTTTCATACAAACATTGATATAGCTGTACACTGAAAGAATCTTCATATGTCATATGATTTTGTCTTGACCTCAGTGAAAATTTTTGAATAAAAAGTCGCCAAAGAAACACTTCATAAAATGTATGAAGTATGTTTCATAAAGCAGAAATCAATGAAAAGTGTCATAGAATTTATGGCACATTTTTAAGAAACTATCAAATGCAGTTCTTCATTCGATGAACATTTTTTTATAAAAATTCCTTATTTCTCATAATGTGATTTATGAAAAATTTCATAGATTTTGTAAAGAAACTTCATTAATTTCATAAATATTAATAATTTATGCCGATGTTTCCAATATAAAAAAAAAGTAGTTGTAAGTTATGAAACACTTCATAAAAACTGTGAAATTCTTCATTATATTTATGAAGACACACATATTTTATTGGTTATGACATATTTCATAATCTTTAGCAATTATTTCTTTAATACAATGAAATCTTTCGTGGATATTATGAAAGAAAGTTTCACTAATTTAAAAATTTTGTTTCATGAAATATGAAGTGTTTATGAAAAAATTTTATGAAACCTTTCATGAATTTTTCATAAATATTAACAAAAAATTCACTAAAATTATGAAAACCCTTTTTTGAAATCGCTTCATAAATATTATGAAGGAAAATTCTTTCAGTGTAGGCGACAATTTAAAAAAAGATAGTTTTACTTTGAGTGCAATTTTAAATTTTTATTTAGGTTTTTGTTATCGCAGCTTAGTTATACAGTCTTAGGGAAAAACAGCCCTATTATATATTATAAATCATATCACGTCAAAATTAAAAATTGTAGCACTTATTATATTTTCATTCGGCCAAGGAAAAACTCCAACTTTTGTTTTTATTCCCTCACCTAGAGAGTGGTTATTTACTAATTTTGTCATTCCGTTTGTAACCCCTTTAAATACCAATCCGAGACCCAATGAAATTAATTATTTAATGAAATTAATATATTATAATGAATAGCATCAAGACGAAAAAAATATAGCCAAATAGGCGAAGTGGTAATTGTCCTTGCATGGACTGAGAACATGTCATATATTTAAACAAGTCTTTGTATTTTGAACTTTTCCCATTTTTATTTAAAGTTACCAGGTTTTGTTTCGCCTTTAATGGCTTTATTTTTACGTTTATTTATCTGAGAAATATTAAACAGAAGGATTTACAAAAATTATCGTTAAGATCATTAGCCCTACTATAAATATTAAGATTTGTGATTTTTGATTTTCGTTTTCTTATCTCTTTATCAATATAAAGAATAATATTTAATGTAATTCATTTTAATAGGCATTATTATCTTTTGTGTGTTCAACTTCTTATCAAATATTTTGTAGACGAGTTTATCAGCGGGGTGAGCTCACATATATTTGCCAATCTTGGTTATGATCGATTGCAGCTACAAGAAAACATCTCTTATCTTTTGTTAACAACGGAAACTGGAAGAATGGATTGTTTTAATGAGGGCCTTGGGAGTATGGACACGTGGCGCGTGAATATCTCATTAAAAGTTCAGCATCATCCGATGATATTGTTTTGACATTTCCCTGCACTTGGAAGGGATTTAATGAACTAATGCCATTAGGCATTTCACACACTCACACGTTTCAATTCAATTAATTGCTTGAGATAATATTCACAAATCGTTTGGTTATCATAATCTCCTCTTTGGCTGGCTGGAAGGCCGGCCAGCCGCTCTGACTGAGTGAAAAACGTGCAGATGTGTATATGTATCTTAAAGTAGAAAGCAATCATAATAAGACGCAATGTCTCAATGTAGATACACATTTGCCAGGTGAACACCAATGAAAGCGTGTGCGGATATTACAATTGAGTCAACGCAGACAGTGTGGTCAGTAGCGGCAAAGATCGAATCGATCTGAAAAAGAAAGACTCGACGAAAGACTCAATTACAGCGGGCAACAAACAAAAGGGGAGAAATATTGCTTGGAAATGTAACAAAACATAAATTTCTAATTTTAATACGGACTTATTTGACATCCTGCTCGAAGGTGTAACTAAAAATCCAAAGGACAAGTTTTCCAGTTCAAGTTCGGATATTTGTCCAATTTGCAAATTATCTTATAATTCAGCTAGGTACGCCTATTAGAAAAGTGGAACAGATGGGTGCATGTTCAATTTGGTCAAATCACACTCATACTGGACAATATAGTCCAGCAAAAGGAGAACACCCATAGAAGTGACAAAGATGTTCATCTTGTGCTTCGGAAGTAGTGAAAATTGACATCTTCACGAATGAATTTATCATGGAGTTGTCATAGGAGGAATGTCCTTCATTTTAAAGACTTAAATGTTATTTTAAAGTGTTACAAAGGAACCACTTTTTCACTAGTTTCCATTTCTGTTTAAAAAATACCCCCGGTAGAACAGCGGACCTTCTGGTTGCTTCGACGGCACTCTAACCATCTCAGCTATCCTCTGTTGTGAGTGCTGAATAACTAAAGCAAACCATTTTGTTCGTTAGAACTGATAATGGCAAACCTACAAAAATATTTATTTAGTATGAATTAATATATAACGCAAATTAGTATTAAATTAATTATCAATAAATAAATTAAAACTACTAATTTTACTGATATTATGCAGTATTAATAATTAATAAAATATTAAATATTTGAAGTAGATTAATAAAGCAATAAATTTGTAAAAAAATGTTTAAATTGTAAAAATTTTACAAAATTAAACATTGTTTATTTACAAAAGTATTAAAAAAGTTTTTTCCCGAACCACGATTCGAACCCGAAACCTTCTGGGTGCGAAGCGGACACCTTACCTCTGTGACGCCATTCTAAAAATTCATTCCCATTCACTTGTGAGAAAATGCTATTCGTAAAATGTTACATTCTACATCTTTAAGCCGGAATTACAAACTGCGATAATAAAAACGTTAATAAAAATTTAATTTTTTTCTCAAATTATAATTTTATTTCACATTGCAAAAACGGCCAAAAATTTCAATTTTTTTATTTTTTTAAATAAATTTAAATGCCAGAAGAAAGATAATTATTGAAATAACACCATTTCGTATTTAAAAAATATATATTTTCTAATATAGGTTTTACAGTGGTTCCAACAAAAAATTCTCTATTCTATCAAAAAAAAACTTTTATTTACAACTTCGAAAAAGTAGTATGCCCTGATTTCTGTGTCAACTGTGATGCAAAATTAAGCATTTTCTGGAAATTTGGTTTGTAATCTTCATCTGTGTATACTGTTTGTGAAATTCGTGTTCGTATTTTAGGTCTTCCAAAAATAGCCTTTTAAAAATAAAAACATCCAACATTGATTGGAGTAAAACTGTAAGAGCAGGAGGAAGAAGAGGTTGTGACTATACACCATTTGGTAGTCCAAGGAATCATAAGTAAGTACTATTAATTTTAAGTTGCAGTTTTTTTGCCATATTTGCATTAGAGCCATTTTAAGTGAACCATATTGTAACAAACGAAAAATTTTTCATTATTATATTTTAAATCAAAAATGATGTCACATATCAAAATGCCAATTTTTTTATTAATTAAATGATGTTAAATAAAAAAGTTATATGATTTAGGCCGTAAGTTACCACTGTGCATTGTGGCCAACTACAATTAAATATTTGTATCAAAACAAATTTCCAACAAAAAAACTTATTTTATGTTGACTTTTTTGGACTTGGCCTCGATAACCATAAATTTGACTTACACTGGCTAATCCAGGCTAAGCCCAAAATTTTAAACACAAAATTATATTTTCAAAATTTGTCTTCACACACACACATTGATATTGCTTTTTGCGACAATTTTAAAAAAGTTTTTTTTTTTTTATTTTGAGTGAAATTTTAATAAAGAGTGATTTTTTTGAGGTTAGGATTTTCATGCATTAGTATTTGACAGATCACGTGGGATTTCAGACATGGTGTCAAAGAGAAAGATGCTCAGTATGCTTTGACATTTCATCATGAATCGTCTTACAAACGAACAACGCTTGCAAATTATTGAATTTTATTATCAAAATGCGTGCTCTGTTAAGAAAGTTCATTGCGCGCTTCCATTTTATGGTCAGTTTAATCGACCCACTGAAGCGGCTATTCAGGCTATTGTGACTAAATTTCGCACCAAATTTACATTGTTGGACATTAAACCACCAACACGCTGAAGAAAATATCGCAGCTGTATCGGCCAGTGTTAATGATGACCACCAATTTTCGATTCGTCGCCGTTCGCACCAATTGGGTCTCTGTTACTCAAAAACGTGGAAATGCCAAAATTGGACTAAGCGGATGGACCACCTAAGACGCAGCCGCGGTCAACATTTAAATGAAATTATCTTCAAAAAGTAAATGTCATGGACCAATCTAACGTTTCAAATAAAGAACCGATGAGATTTTGCAAATTTTATGCGTTTTTTTAAAAAAAAAGTTATCAAGCTCTTAAAAAATCACCCTTTATTTTATTTAGATTTTTGTTATCGCAGCTTAGTTATCTATGCTAGTTTTAATGAAAAACAGTCATATTATCGACATTTTTGTAAGTTGTTTAAAAGAACTTCCTCAAAAGCGGGAAAATGTAAATTTTGAGAAGCGATTAAAATGTGCTTCCTATGGAAGTACTTCCAATTGTTTTGTTTTTGCTGGGAGATTATAGGCAGGGAATGGAGTAGTTATCGTAAAGTCAACATTAGCATTTACTTACTTGTTTTAAACTTGTATTATAAGAGGATTTAGCAAGAGGTTAAAGTGCATGCGAAAATAGTGTTACCACCTCTCGCAACAAACAGGCATTTGGGAAGTCTTTAGCTCCACGGTTTGATTCTCCTGATGTTGATAACAGTGTTTGAAGTTTGTGTTAAGAATATACTCAGTCAGACTCAGATACTCTGGGCAGTTTACCACTTCTCGATGATTAAGTGAGACCCCACAAGTACCAACATTATCTGCTGAAAGCATACATACGCACGTACACCCCTACCTACCTACATATGGATGCTGTAAGTGACCCACACCAGCATAAAGTCTCTCTTTCGCACAGTCCCCCATCATTTATAACGGCACGATGGTGTTATTAAGAGCAACACAGCACAGCACAGAATGTAAGAGGTGCTCTCAAATTTTCAACGGCAGAGCTTCCGGCAGAACTCTAACAACGGCAATGAGCGGCAGACCGAGAGTAGATAGAGTGGATGTGTGTATGCGGGAATTACACAAACTCAGTCGTTCTTAGAACCAACACACACACACACAAACACCACACAACAAAAATCAACTAAATAAACAGCATCCGTTGAATGCAAAAAAAAAATAGAGAAATGAAGCAACAGCAACATACACAACAACAGCAATAAACACACAGCAACATGTACAAATTGCGGGCATTCCTTAGATTGACTTTGTGCCGCTGCCGCTTGGTGTTGTTGCTGTTGTTGTATTTATTGCTGGTGTTAAAATATTCATCTCGTTTTTAAATGATTGCCGTGGCCGGACAAAACAAAAACGAAAAACAGCAACAGCAAGAGCATGAGTACCAGTGTCAGTACGAACAACACCAACAACAACCGTTGGAATTGTTTATTTGTTAAGTGAGTACATACATTTATAAACAATTGATTGCTGGAACTCACAAAACGACAACCCAGAATGTTGGACAAAATATTTGCTGTTGGTCGGTCGGTCGGTAGGGACGGGTCGGTTGGTTGCTTAATTGTTGGTTGGTTTGGGGTAGAAATTGGAAATTGTGTATTCGGCAGATACTTTCATGGAATTATGCTGGTCATTGGTGGATGTCGGATTGTTAAGATACATTCATAGTAGAGGGTATATGTATGACTGTGGTAGTCCTACTGATGTGTGATTGCTTGCGATGAAGTGTGTGTGCATATGTGTGGGTGTTTTTAATTTTTGTAGATTAACTAACAACAATTGTATGTGATTTTTATTGAAAAATTGCCAGTATGCAAACACAACTCAAGAAGCACAGTGGTGCGAAAGGGCATGTTTGAATTACACTCTGTTGGGGTTTGTACATTTGCCTAAATTTCATCAAGATAATCACGAGGACGACTGTGTTATGATATGGTTACCTTCTGACCTTGACTTTTAGAAAATCCTTCTTATTGATTAACGATATTATATATATTATATATTATTATATATTATATATTATACATATATATATATATATATATATATATATATATATATATATATATATATATATATATTATAGCGAATAGAAATCACAGAAGAAATTGTGTAAAATTTTGATTGTGTTCTACAAAAAGTATAGATTTAACTTTTTTAATTTTTCGAAAATTCCAATTTTTGCAGAAGGTATCTTTAATATTTGTACTCAAATTTTTTTAAATATAAGTTTGAGTTTATATGTTGAATTGCGAATTTTACTTTCACATAGAAACAGTGGTCTAGGAACAATCTTCTAAAAATTGAGAAAAAAGTAAAACAAGAAAAAATTTGCTGCCACGAAAAAAACACAAAAATTGGAAAATAATGTTTGATTTACGAGAAAAATATTTTTTTGATGGCCGAAAAAACCCCAAAAAAGATCTTTGTAGACGCAAAAGATGAAAAATATATTTTATAAAATTATAACAAATATAAATCACAGAAGAAATTGTGAAAAATCTTTTTTGAGTTCTAAAAAGGGTAAATTCAATTTTTATATTTTTTTCTACAATTCGTAGAAGGAGCATTTAATATTTGCACTCTCATAAGCTTCATAAATATGTTGAATTATTAATGACTATAAATTTTTCGAATTTCACTTTCAAATAGAAATAGTGCTATCTCTTAAAAATTGAGAAAACATATTTTGATTTGGAAAAATTCTTTTTTTGCTGGTCGAAAATTTAAAAATATTTTGTATATATGCAAAAGATCTAGGGATAAATGTAGAAATCAAACGCTCTTTGTAGACGTAAAATTTGAAAAAATTATGATTTTTTTAAATTAGATAACAGAACAAGGTCAATTGGCCAACTGGATCATATAATTTATTGCCTCTAGATTATTAGCTCTGTGGACATCTCGAAAGACAACATTATGGGAACCATTGATTGAAAAACCGAGCGAAATTTGTATTTAAATTATCCATTATCTTTCGAATAAAGTCAAGTTTAACCTTCGCCTTACCAACACCCAACCGGTTTTATTTCTTCATTTGGTAATTTGTACATAAAAATTAAATTTGTAGAAATTAGATTATTGCTATTATTGATCCTGATATAGTTCGATAAGAATAGCATAGCACAAAAGTTTTTGCAAAGTGCAAATAAATTGTCGATGCTCTACTCATTTCTTATGAATTTTTAAATAAATGTTTAGTATATTTCTACAAATAAAAAAATATCGGGTGGGCCATTTAAAATTTTAAATTTGAACTATCGATTACTTCGACATTGAAAGATTTATTTTCATTTTCAGGTTTATGTTTGACATTTGCAAAATGGGACAAAAAATTGGGAAGTATTAACAAAAATTGTAAAAAATTTACGTGGAAATTTTTCGAGAAGAGATCGGCCTTCAGTTCAGCCTTCATGAAGCTCATTTTCATCACGGAGGCTATGCCAATAAGCAAAATTGCCGCATATGGGGTTCAGAGAATCCATACGTGACTATTGAGAAGCCAATGCATCCACAACGAGTCACTGTTTGGTGTGGATTTTTGGCTGTACTGAAAAATTGGGTTGATCGGATTAGATACTGTCGATTGGCTGAAAAAAATACCGAAAAAATAATCAGTAAGTTTTTATAGCCGATTCTAATTTAAAGTTTAAAATGGCCCACCCTATATATAAACATGATATATGTGAATTTGAGAAAATATAAATTTGATAAAATTAATATCTGGGAGATCTCCGTGTCAGCCTTAACAAATTTAACCTTTTTTTCGATGGAAAGTAAGTATTATCTGTAACTTAAGGCTTAGATCTACATACACATATGAAAAAGACTTCACAGAACTAGAATCGACTTCCAAATTGTACAATAAATCTAAACACAAAGCCCTCTGGAAAATAAATTGGTAATGTCTCTTGAGGTATGGTCCAAGTTAGGTCATTTGAGACCGATTTTAGGACTGATAGAACAGACATCGGATACGTCTTTTTAGGTATAGTCCAAGGTATGTCCTTCGAGTCCGGTTCTAAGACTGATGGTATATTCTACAGGGGGCCAATCCACCGGACCGGTACTGTTCATTTATTTGGGACCGGTTCCTATCTACCAGAGAGTACGAGTACTACGAGCTTGAACTTGTCCTAGAATAGTTAATTTCCCATAGGCTAAATAATGCCATTATTATAATTTATAATACGATTTTATGCACTTTATGTTTCAATAAAGAAATTTAGAATTGAAAAGAAAAAGACTTTGTTTCTATTTAATTCAAATTTTGGGTTTACTCTTGAGGCACCCTTTGTATTTTACCAACTTCTGTGGTAGTTTTAAAATTCTTTTTACTAAATCGGCGATTTCTAATGTTCAGATTTTTTCTTAAATCTGACATAAAATGTTGTAGCATCAAACTTCAATTAGGGGTAGTAGGGCACCCTACTATATTCTTGCCTATCAAATGTTGCTGTTACCAACCCAACAATATGACAACATTGCATGACCGTGTGTGTCCTCGTCCATTTAAATTGTTACACTTTTACATTGTGTAAATTCAAAATGTGGGCACATAGACACGGGCTAAACAAAGATTGACATTTCCACCGTGATTCTCTTGTGGCGATCATTGATGTTGGGCTGTGAAAACAAAGAAATTCTAACAAAATTGCTTCTTCCATTTGACACCATCGCCGCACAGTGTGCTGTATGCGAGTGTGAGTACTACGACGATAAGTCAGCGAACATTGTGTTCGCTGCCTGGTGCTGGTGTTGGTGGTGGTGGTGGCTGCAGTTGTTGTTATCGTTGTTGTCGTTGATCTGCGATTGTTATTTGGTTGGTTGGTGGTACGACGACGATGATGATGATTGTTTGGTTAATTGAAATAAATTGAATTTTATTGTTGTTAATAAACAACACACATCAACAATAACAATAACAACAACGGCAACGAACGACCATATCGAAAACAATGAAATAAAGAGAAAGAGAGGCCTGGACTTAAATAACAACAAACAACTGATTGTGAATTTCTGAATATGAGAGTATGTTTGTGAGCAGATACTCGTGTTCGTATAAATCATCATCACCATCACCAGCAGCAGCACCACCATCACCATCAGCATAAGCACCGTCATCGCCACTGCCACTGCCAAAGCAATCAGCCATCGTTATCCACTGCCAAACAACAACAAAATTAAAACGCTTTCTGCTTTCTTAGCAGAACCCCCACAAAATCCATCAGCCGACCGACCGACCAGCCAGTCTTCCCATCCAGCAAACAACAACAAACTAACCACTCATCCGAAAGATACCCACTCGTACTTGCACTTTCTGTGAGATTATCGTTGTTGCCCTACAGTAATTCCCTCCCGCATTCTGCTCATATCTGCTTTGTTTTGTTCTGTTTATTCATAATATTCGGATGCGGATTCGGATTAATTTAGTCCGTGTCGTCGTAAAATGCGATATTTTTGCAGCAGTAGGGATGCCGAAACAGAAAATAAATTTCACAAATATCTGCTGGGATTTTAAAAACTTTCACTTTAGAATATTGTAAATTAGTGAAATTTAGAATATTATTTCTATAGCCTCCACCTTCTGGATGGGGGTATACTAACTTTGTCATTCCGTTTGTAACACCTTGAAATATCGAATTGAGTATATATATATATTATTGATCGTCATAAAATTCTAGCCATGTCCGTCCGTCTGTTGAAAGCCTGCTAGCATCTAAACGAAAGGAGCTAGGACCTCCAATTTTTCCATAAATGCGTTTTATAGTTGTAGATCGGTTGGGATTGAAACTGGGCGAAATAGGCCCAAAAGGAAAAATTTTTCCCTCACAAGGACTAAAAATACCCATAATAACCCCTAATATTTTAGAGTATTTAAGCACATCTTTCAATATGTCTGCTTGTACTTAACAAAAACGTGCACCATAAAGTTATTATTCGTAGGGGGTGAAATGGGGGAAAAAGGGATAAAAATGGTACATATCAAACGACAACAGCTAGAAGAGCGAAATTCGGTGTGTACATTCTTCTAATTGAGTAAATACATAACATAAAAGTATTTTTTTAAAATTCGTATTTTTAAGGGATAACATGGGAATAGAGGGATAAAAATGGTACCAACCAAACGGCTGCACTTAAAATAATGAACTTCGGTGTATACATTAAAATAAATGGATTTTTCGAAATTCGTACTTTTTGGGATTAAATGGAAAAAGGGGATAAAAATAGTACCAACAACAATGTCGCAGCTAGACCCATGAAATTCGGAATATACATTCCTCTGACTGCGTAGACACGAAAAATAAAAGGATTTTTCCAAATTCGTCCTGTCAACGGATACGATGGGTACGGAGAGGGATAAAAAATAGTACCAACTACAGCTAGAATGATGAAAATCGGTGTGTACATTAGGGCGTACCTCAAAAAAAAAGTTCGCCGTACACCTTCGAATATGAAGTATTATTGAAAGGTAGTTTCAAAAAAAAAAATTTTTATTTTTTTATGCCGAACGTAGGGGTCGCGCTTTTACATTTTTCTATATAACTTGTATTTATAAACGGATTTTAAAGTGTGATACATCGATGTTTTTGTCTCGACGAGGCCGATTTTTTTGTCTTTGAAGTCATTGAGCTCAAGCACCCCCTTCTGGTACTTACCCATCATTTCTCAGTTGCTACTACCCTAATGTACCACTCTAATAATCGAAAATTAAAGCTCGCATAAAATCATGAATCATGTTTGAGCTCAATGACTTCAAAGACAAAAAAATCGGACAAAAACATCGATGTATCACACTTTAAAATCCGTTTATAAATGCAGAAGTTATATAGAAAAATGTAAAAGCGCAACCCCTACGTTCGGCATAAAAAAATAAAAAAATTTTTTTTGAAACTACCTTTCAATAATACTTCATATTCGAAGGTGTACGGCGAACTTTTTTTTTTTTACTTGTAACCTGGTACGCTCTAGTGTATATTCCTCTTATTGCGTAGACACGTAAAATAAAGAGATTTTAGAATTTCGTACTCCTAAGGGGGTAAAATAGGAAAAAGGATATAAAAATGGTATCAACCAAATGGCCGCAGCTAGAATCTTGGAATTCGGTGTATACATTCCTCTGATTGCATAGACACGCAAAATAAAAAGATTTTTCCAAATTCGTACGCAAAAATTGGTTGAATCATGAAGTTAGGTTATTTTGCACTATATATGAGAGATAATGGATTTTCAAAATTTGTGCTTTTGAAAATAAAATAGTTTTTCTTGGATTTTTCATTGTTTTTATACCTTGTGTTTATGAACTAATGAAAATTTATAATTTTAATGAATTTTCGCTGTAATTCTGGTTGATTTTGCAAAAAAAAAATCGTAAAAAATAGAAGCCATCATTTCACCACTTTCAGATTCACACAGTCGCTTAAAAATAGACCTAAGCACACTATTTTAAAATTGCAACAAAATGGATGAGTGTAATCATTTCAAAAATCAAAATAAAATAATTAAAATTGCAAAAACTTAAGAAAATCTAATCCTGCTATAGCACACTACATCAATATTTTAAAAGTAATTGCAATTACCTTCAAGACAAGGTATAACACATTTAAATCGGTAAAGTATTTCAGGAGTTACAGGCGATTGAATGAACACACCCTTTTGAAAAAGTGGTATTTTTTCACTGCTAAATTGACCACATAACTCGTGAAAAGAAACATTTCCATTTTTTCCAAAAATAAATATAGAATATTTTTATGAGAAGAATACATACACAAACTTTGAAAACAATCGCTGCTGCTATCGAGGTCAAAACCCGTAACGCTTGACATGGAAAGACTCATATGTAATAAAATATAAATAATATTTGTTAATAGGGAATTCTGAACACAAGGCTGGGCTATGCCCGCATGGCATCCCTACATGCTGCAGCCACTACTTGCTGCTGCTGCCTGATGTGGATACTTTTTGCCTCCCCACACTTGAACAGGCCCTGTTGCAGCCTCACACACACACGCACGCTCACACACTGTAACTCTCTTCTGACATTCTCTTTGCGGCATATCGGCAGCCTCCGACAGCGTGAGAGAGATAGAGCAGCAGCAGCGTCGTGTATCAATCAGTACGTTTTGGCTGTCGTGTGTTGGTATTGTATCCGTGTATCTGTGTATCTGTCGCTTGGTTTAGTTGTGTTTATACGCTGTATTGGTATGTTGGTTGTTGTGTATCTAAAGATTGTTTAATTTACATCGAAAAGTTTGATGCTGCGGTTGCTACTACTACTACTGTTGGTAATACACACTTATTGAGTGAGATTCTTCGGTGTCGAGCCGTGCCGTGCCGTGGCTGTGTCTTCCTTCAGTTCCTATCGGGCCCAACGATTAAAGATTCCTCCTCAGCTCTTCTTGTGTTCCACGACAACTCATAGTGACAAAATGTCCAAGTCTCAATTGTGATCTCGTAACGTTCGTAAGTGTTCGCTAAATTCCACAGCAGAAAAGTGTTTATTTTTCCACATTCGTTGTGTTGGCGGAAAAAT
The DNA here is from genome assembly GCA_947397865.1 of Polietes domitor. Classification (NCBI taxonomy): domain Eukaryota; kingdom Metazoa; phylum Arthropoda; class Insecta; order Diptera; family Muscidae; genus Polietes; species Polietes domitor. The sequence continues at coordinate 173,447,096 of OX377621.1, read as the reverse complement.
TCCATCATTTGCAACTTTAGAATTTGGTAAACTGTCAGGGTGTATGTATGTACGTACTTTGGTGTATTTATGTATGTATTCATACATTACGTTACATTGTAAGTGTTTGTTGCCAGCTACTCGAACAAGTGTATTGTGGCCAGCAAAAAAGACATCTACCAAAACTCGTGATACTTGTGATGAATTTTTGGCAAGCATTTTGTGAAGAAAAATTCAAAACAAAAGAGACAGAGACAATTGGTGTAACTCGAATTCATACAAATGCATACCTTATAAATTCCAACAATCCAATCGCGAAGTGTGTTTTTATATAAAGTGATGATATGGAACAATTCCAAGGTGTAAATATAAATTGTTACCAAATTGTTAACTTATAGCCATGCATGTGATGTATGTCCTGAAGCAGTTGCAATAAAATATAATTTTTTTTGTCCGATGGCAACACTCTCTACCGTATTTGGTTGTACATAAACTTGCATTTTAGCTTGTTTATGATTAAAAATCTGTCTGCCAAATAAGTCATTAACTCATTGTTAATCTCCAATGTAAACGCCCTATAAAACCTATTTACACTACACTGCGTGGTCATTAAAGCTCATTAAAGAACATAAATTCATAATAATTTAAGGAAAGTTTGAAGTACGTTCTCTGAAAATCTGTTTATGACTTTGGTTCATTTAATTTAGACATCAATCAAGATTATCTTCAAGTGGTAAATACTTGTGGATGTGTGTACAGGGTGCTGCAATTCCAAGTCATTAGACTTCCACTTGTGGGGGTGCTGTGAAATATATGAACGATCTGCAAATGATTGAGCCCATTATAGAATATTTAAGAAATAAATCTCGATTTTCTTTAAGTTTATAAGACGGTTCGAAATGCATACGGGATGGTTCATTTAACGGTACCCTGAAGGAATGGACAATTCCCATACTATTTAGGCCTTTCAGGGCAACTCTCGTGGAATTTTTGGAGAAAAAGAGTTCAGTCATGCTTGGAAACATATTGATTCCCACAGACCAGTTGTCAGTTTCAAAATAATAGACTAGCTTGGCACGGCAAACATATATATATATACAGGGTTTTCCAACAAGAGGTGTTGTTTTGGTATTAAAAGAAAAATGCCATTTTTGAGATAAATGATCGGATGTTTATTTCATAATAAAGAAGAAGGTATGCCGTTAATAGTGAAAAACAACATCAGCCAAATGGCCACCACGACCACGCTTACAGGACCATATCCTTTTCATGAAATTTTCCAAAACCAAATCGCAAAGTGGCTGCCCTATGCCCTCGATAGCCTCACGAATTCTATCTTTGAGGTCTTGAATCGGCGCTGGGCTGTTGGCGTAGGCCTTATCTTTCACGTGGCCCCAAAGGAAGAAGTCGCAAGGTGTTAAATCACAAGATCTCGGTGGCCAATTGGGATCACCTCTTCGAGAGATAACACGGTCCGGAAACTTTTCCCGTAAAATAGCAATGGTTTCGTTGCTTGTGTGACACGTAGCGCCGTCTTGTTGAAAGTAAACGTTGTCCAGATCAATACCATCCAACTCCGACCATAAAAATCATTAATCATATCTCGATAGCGCAATCTATTCACCGTAACTGTTGATCCAAACTCATTTTCGAAAAAGTAAGGTCCAATGACCCCGCCGGACCATAAACCGCACCAAACAGTCACACGATGAGGATGGAGAGGCTTCTCAACAATAACTCTTGGGTTTTCCGAGCCCCAGATGCGACAATTTTGCTTGTTGACGTAGCCACCGAGGTGGAAATGAGCCTCTTCAGTAAAGATGATTTATTTGATTTATTTTTGTAGTGAATTTTAATAATTTCAATGCGTTGTTGAAGCGTGTATCGTTCCATTTTTAGTAATGGCGTAGTTTCTACTTGTCAAATGTCAAAGAATAAAAGCTTCAAAAGTGACAGCTACCGAAATACCGGGTGATTCAAAATAACACCTCTTGTTGGAAAATCCTGCATATAAAATCTCGGGATTTTAGAATTTTCAAAAAGTGTTAGCAGACAGAAATTAATTAATATCTCTAGCATCGTTTTATTTTTTATCATTTTTAGAATCAGTTTTATCATTTAATTCTACTGAAACACTAAACGAATAACAAAGATGTTAGTAGAATATTTTTTTTATAAATTTCAATATTAATACTGCAGCCCTAAGAAAGAAAGTCACAAGTGCTAAACTGCCAAAAATTGAGATAAGGGCTGATTCGGAACCTTGAATGAGTTTCTGATTTTTGTGTTAAGCTTAAAACAACCATTTTGAACTGTAAATGACTGAAAAACGATAAGCAGAATGGAAATATCTACAATTTCTTACCTATATAAAAAACTTAAAATTCTAAATATCTCAAAATTACTAAAAAGGAGATGTGACTTTATTTCTTAGAAGGGCAGAATAGTTCCAGGTGTGTTTAATTATCTCATGTCTGCTATCAAAGACAGTTTTTGAAAGTTCACATATCCTGACATTTTGTCAAATACATATAATTCAGTGGGCAAATCCGTTTGTGGGAAATAAAACACGTTTTATATATGTTCTAAACGCTACCTCTTCGTCCTGACCAGATGACAATTAGAAATTTCGACGTGGTATACCGCATATTAAACTCTGTTATTAAAATAAAATATACTTAATATATGATCTACACGGTACTCCTTCACCCTGGCGAGACAACAATTAAAATTTCGACTTGATTTGTCGCATATTAAAGTCTGTTATTAAACACTAGTCGAATGCCGAATTAACTCTAAAGTCTTTCAAATTTCAGGACTATGCTTGCTTTGTTTAGAAGACACCTATAAAATATTATTTTAATTGGCAGTTACTTTTTAAATTTAAAAAAAAATCGCACATACAAACTGAAATGTTTGTGTTAAAGCTGCAGAAAATTAATATTTTTGGAGTTCTTCTGTAACTCGCCAACTATAGGTGACCAAAGATCGAGAAATGAACTTCGATTGGTAAAGAAATATTCCACCAGGAGCAAAAAAACTTGACATTCTCTTCATCCTCATTTTTAATTTTATGACAAAAAAATTTATATTCACGTTTTGCAACTAAAAAATCTAACTTTTTTCTCAAACTTGGCTCAATCATTTGATTTTTGGTCATGAAATACCATCAGAGAATTTTTTTTTATTTTTTAAATTTTTTGCTTTTTTTTGATTTAATGAAAACAAATATTTATTCACATTTTGGAACTAAAAAATCTTGCTTTGTCACTAAATTGGCCAAGCCTTCCTGAGCATGTGGCAAAAACCTTCACCTTTATTAAATATATATTAAACTCATTGCAGGCTTTGAATGGAAAAATAATATGTTGGTTCAAATCCATATTTTTCCAATGGGACCTATATGGTGGACCAATTAAAATTTTAAATTTGAACTTCCTTTCAGGTTTATGATTGACATTTGCAAAATCTGCGTTATACGCTCGAACAAAATTGGGAAATATTTAAAACTTACATATTTGGGCGACATGGTTTTATCATTTATCATTAATTTCATTTCATCCTTTGTCAAAGCTGTTAAATATCTTATCTTTGTATAGATTTGAGAAGTGAATTAAAATTTTATTTGCAGCTTGGGCCAGTACTTTGGTACATTTATGCTAATTTCCTAATTTGGCAAAACCTCATCCGATCAACCCAATTTTTTAGTACATGGCCCAGCCCAAAATCCACACCAAACGGTGACTCTTTGTGGATGCATTGGCTTCTCAATAGTCACATGTTGGTTCTCTGAACCCCATATGCGGCAATTTTGCTTATTGACATAGACACCGAGATGGAAATGAGCTTCATGAAGGATGAACTGAAGGCCGATCTTTTTTCCACGTAAATTTCCTACAGCTTGCTTTAAATACTTACTTCTGTGGAAGTAAGTTTTTAATATTTCCCAATTTTGTTCGACCATACGCAAATGTCGAACATAAACCTGAAAATAAAAATCAAAATAAATGTTATTCTACCTGTTGAAGTAATCGATAGTTTAAATTTAAAATGTTAAATGACCCACCCTATATATATATGTTAATATTTCAAAACAATTCTTAACTCCTCAGCTTCAAAAGTTATAGGCAATATATAGAAATTAGTAGATAGATTGATATAATATGATATTTCTCGACTATATCTTCCTAAATAATGTGCAAAGTCTATTAAACTAGATTTATATCATAATTTTCGAAACCCCAAAATCAAAACGAAAAAGATATACATAACTCATTCTTGTATTATTTCCAGTTTTAAAACGTTTAAAACATATTTTATAAACCTTCCATAAATTATTATGAAATTAGTGTGACATTTTGAGAGATATTTTTGTGAAAGACAAAATTATTAATTAAAATATATATTTATATTTTTTACAAATCTTCTATAAATTATTATGTATTTTGTTTTTTTCTTTTGTGAAACCAAAATTGAAATAATTACTTCTTAATTTGGCAATTTCATGATTGATTTTATTTGTCTTTTTTATTTGTTTTACTTCAGTGTTTTGCATTAAATTATCTCAAGTACACTAACAAAATTTGCAAACTGCGACCCTTACCACAGTTAACAGCATCCAAATACAGCGAATGTTATGAAAACCCCAATTTTGTTTGTATACCTGCAGATAAAACGTCAAAAGCGGAAACGGACATGCGCCATATGGCAAACATCTAACAAAAATATTGGTATTGGTAGTGGTAACGTTGGCAGACGAAAGCAGCAACAGCGCCCACAGCAGCACTAACTTGGCAAATACATTAGCAAACGGAAAAACGTTAAGAGAGAGAGTGGCAGAGAGAGTGAAGGAAAGAGCAACACACCAGCAGAGATATATAAAGAGCACAAAAGATAAACAACCATCCCACAACACCAAACCCCCCTGCAAAACAAAGACCAACGAAGAGCACACACACAATAAGCCAAGTTAAGACAACTTTATGCCAAGAGAGTTCAGCACATAAGAGCAATTATAACATTGGCAACGCAAGAGATGGCCTTCACACGCCATCAAATAGAGAAACGGCGTCTGATTGAATTGGTTAAACTGAATCCCATACTGTGGGACTGTCGCTTGCCGCACTACAAACGATCGGACAAGAAGAAGGCCTTGAAATGGAACGAACTGGGGCGCATTTTCAGCGTCAATGGCGAGAGGGTGCAGAGGACTTTCACCTCGTTGCGCGAGATATTCCGGCGGGAATTGAATCACGAAAAGATGCTGGGCTCACGCTTCAAATCCAAGTGGGAGTACTATGATGAGATGGCTTTCCTCAAAGAGGTCATAAGGGAAAGAAAGTAAGTGGCACCACATTTTCATCATCATATGGAATTTCTATATATTTGCTTGTCTTTACAGATCCCGCGAGCGAGCCAAATCCAATGACGGCTTGCCGCCCGGCTTGAATAATAACAACAACAATTCCACCACCGGCATCGATGAATATCAATACTTTGCCCCCAACGACCCCAATAATCCCCAAAATCAACCAATGCCTCTGACAACGGCCACACCAACTACTGCATGTCCTCTGGTGATACCACCAACACTGGTCCTACCGCCGAATGGCTGTATTACACCACAAATGCCCGTAAATCCCCCCAATACCCCGGTGTCGACTTTGTCCGCCAGTCAGCTTCCCACCGATGTTATACTCAATTTGAATCCCACCACATTGGCAGCTCTGCAAAAACTAAATGCCAATGGCAACCCTGCACTACAACCCCCTCCACGTCCCATATCAAGAGCTCGCTCGCTGACCATACGCTCATGTTCCTCATCGCCCTCTATATACATCAAAGATGAGCCGGACTCGTTGGACGACACCATATCACTCGACACCACCTCCAATGGCAAAATCAAAGACTATTCGCGGTCATTGGTCAAGTCGAAAAGTCAATCGCACAAGCATATGCAAAATTCCAAAAATCTCAACAATTCCACGCAGAATCTAGTCATTGATGAGCGAGATTGCAGTGACTTGGATGACGATCCCGATGTCGATATGCTGGACGACGATCGTTTGTCCATATCCACCTCCTTGGTTTCACTGCAGAAGGAGCCAGCCAACCCAAAGCAGGCGCAACGTAATCAAGCTCAGCTCAACCAGCAGCAGCAGCAACAACAGAATCACATGCAATTGCTGCTCAAGCCCACGGCTCATGAGATTTTGTATGCCAAATTTGGCGAATTTCTAGCCGCTCGACTGAATACCTTAAACGAGACTGTGGCCAATGAGTTGATGAACAAGATCCTCATGCTAATTGCCGAGAAGTAGGCGCGTTGTCCCACAAATATCAGTTGAAGTTTAAAAATTTCTTTAGTATTATTTTTTTCATTTTTTGAAATTGGTTTCCCTAAAAAAAACTCCTAGAGTTCGTTACAAAGCTAAGATTGTTGTTAAGTTATTATTATTAGTTAATAGACTTTTGGTAAGCCCGTTTAGTTTGTAAAAATTGTAGTTTTGTAAACTATCCAAAGTGTTTTAGTGCCAAAAAGAATTGTTTAAGAAAGAAAGACTCAATTTAGTTGTAAATTTTAGAAAATAAATTATTTTTAAAAAAGTTATAAACATTTTAGGAAATTTTTAAGTTGTTTCATTTGACAATTTCTCGAAGTTGCACAAATGCAATTGAAGGAGAATTAACGAAGAAGATTTAACGATTTCCTATAAAAAGGTAATAAAGATTTCCAAAGAAATCTCGAATCTCCGACTGAATATGAAAATATAGTTGGATTTCAAAAGGCTTCGCGATATTGTATAGCTTGCATTGGAAAACTAGCGTGGGAAACCTTTCCTCAGAGGAGAAAATCTTTAAGTTTGACCCAAAGCCGGCAACCTTAAGTAACCTTTATTCTGCGTAGCAGGTTATGGACATACCCCAGTTGAGAAAATCTTTAAGCCCGACCGAAGGCATTAATCCTTTACTAAACAAAAACTTTGTTGGGACATTTTTCAGTTTTCCAAAATTGGGACCAATCTTCGTTTTTCTTAAAATGCAAAAATATCCCGAGAAAAAAAATGAAGCCTCTCTCCAAATTTACGTGCTGTTGTGGTCAAAACAGCATTTTGAGGTAATTTTTAATTTTTGTCAATAAAAACTTGTCATGGAGTGACATAATATCTCCAGCGGAATTTTTATATGTCGAAAATTTTATATTGCCAATTTTTTACTTTAAATAACCACTTGCCTGAAATAAATAATTCACAACCTTCAGCCAAATATGCAGAGGAGTTATTCGGCAAATACATGCAAATAACTCAACTACGCCGGCCCTTTTGAAGTTCTTAAGGGGAACACTTTTACTCTAAATATCAAATTAAAAGAAATAATAGATTCAGACCAATATAATAGATTTCCCAACGACAGCGCAATTAATTCCAACTATATGGCCGAATCTAACGCTTTACCTTTTGTTGGGGCAGTTGCGATACGTGTTAGGATAGGTCACGAAAATAAATTGATGCGGTCACTCCCCAGAAATGAAGATTGTATTTTTTAATGATGATCTGTAAAATATTTAGTCGCTGGGTCAAGCTTTCTGTGAGCTGAACGCTGCTGAAAACAACTCTAAAAATTACGTTTTAATTAGTAATTAGTAAAGTATACCCCCCACCTAAGGATGGGAGTATATTCACTTTGTCATTCTGTTTGTAACACCTCCACAAAGTATATATATTCTGGGTAGTGGTCAAATTCTAAGACAATCTAGCCATGTTTGTCTGTCTGTTGAAATCACGATAGAGGCCGAACGAAATGAGCTAGGAGGTTCAAATGTTCCCTAAATGTGTCTTATGGTTGCAGATCGGTTGGGATTGAACGTGGTCGAAATCGGCCTGGAGGGAAATTTTTTCCCTAACAAGGCCTGAAAGTACTCCCTAATAGTTAGAATATTTAAGCATTTTTTTTAATTTCTGCTTTATATGCACTTGAAATTTGTTGCGTACATTCCTCTTGTAGCGTAAAAGCGCCAAAGAACAAATACACGTTTTAGCAGGCGAAACGGGACAAAAATGAATAAAAATGGTACCAATGATACGATAACAGTTAGATACATGAAATTTGGAATGTACATCCCCCTAATTGCGTAGATACGTAAAATAGAGAGATTTTTTTTTTTCAAAATTCGTACTTTTAAGGGATACAATTGGAAAAGAGGGATAAAAATGGTACCTACCAAACCGCTGAAATTGAAATCGGTGTGTACTTTCATCTGCATGTGAAGATGCGAAATAAAAAGGATTTTTTTTTTTCGAAATTTGTACTTTTAGTTAGAAAATGGGCAAACGGGCATAAAAGTGATACCAACCAAATGGATTCAATAATGAAATTCGGTGTGTACACTTCTCTGATTGCGGTGACGCGAATAATAATGGGATCTTCCGATATTCGTAGCATCAGGATCTAAATGGAATTACATTTTGCGACAATCAAACATGATATTCAGTATTTGCACTCGTCTGTCTACGTAGACGCGGAAAATAAGATGCACGAATTTTTCTAAATTCGTACTTTTAGCGTAAAAGTGGAAAAAGGATTGAAACAGGTACCAAGAAAATGGCGTAGCTAAAATCATGAGATTAGGTGTGTACATTCCACTCTGAAACATATTGGATCTTCAATATTACATCTTTTCCTATCAAGAAATTGCAAATGGGGAACTCTCCCTTGAGGAAAATTGTTTCTACATAATAACACATTTTTAAAGATTTCTGACTAATAATTATATTAATATTTATATAAAGTAGATAACTATAAATATTATAATAATGAAGAACCACAATTTTTCCTAATATTAATAGTGCGTTTCTATGTAATGTCGATAGCCTCTAATCTATACACTCTGTGGTTAAGGGCACATAAGATTCGGCCAGGCCGAACTTAACGTCTTTTTACTAATTTTTGTCTACAATTTTTTCTGGAGTAAATATAAATTTTGATTTAGTCTGATTTTTTGGGGGTTTTTCGAAATGACAGCTAAAAATTCATAGTTCTTGGAAAAATTTTGTAAAATGTGTTATGAATAGTAAAGAGTGATTTTTTTGAGGTTAGGATTTTCATGCATTAGTATTTGACAGATCACGTGGGATTTCAGACATTGTGTCAAAGAGAAAGATGCTCAGTATGCTTTGACATTTCATCATGAATCGTCTTACAAACGAACAACGCTTGCAAATTATTGAATTTTATTATCAAAATGCGTGCTCTGTTAAGAAAGTTCATTGCGCGCTTCCATTTTATGGTCAGTTTAATCGACCCACTGAAGCGGCTATTCGGGCTATTGTGACTAAATTTCGCTCCAAATTTACATTGTTGGACATTAAACCACCAACACGCTTACGTAGAGTGCGAACTGAAGAAAATATCGCAGCTGTATCGGCCAGTGTTAATGATGACCACCAATTTTCGATTCGTCGCCGTTCGCACCAATTGGGTCTCTGTTACTCAAAAACGTGGAAATGCCAAAATTGGACTAAGCGGATGGACCACCTAAGACGCAGCCGCGGTCAACATTTAAATGAAATTATCTTCAAAAAGTAAATGTCATGAACCAATCTAACGTTTCAAATAAAGAACCGATGAGATTTTGCAAATTTTATGCGTTTTTTTTTAAAAAAAAAGTTATCAAGCTCTTAAAAAATCACCCTTTATATAGAAGGAATCAACGCCTTTTGAATGATGCCCAAAATAATGAGTATCGAACAAAAAATGACGTCTCTGACTCAATTTTTGTGAAATAATTTAATACATGAGATGTTTTTCCAGAGCCAACATTTTCAAACTCGTTATACACTGCATTGACTGCAACTGATTAGTTTCTTAAAATACTACCACTATTACTATAACGCCCAATAATACGACCAATAAGTTACTCTAAGACAATAATCAAAATTTATATTTAAAGTGCTTTCAGAAAAAAACGAGCAAAATACAGCACAAAATAATTACACGGGAGATACATGATTTTTAGAGGCATTAGACGGCTTGATCTGGGAACAAAATATTTTGCATCATAAAAAATCCAAATTTTTTTCAAGCAGGACCTGGAAATTATTTTTCCATGGCTGCGTTCCACACAAATAACAAGTAATTTCCAGTGAATCAATGAAAATAAAATTTGGGCCGTTTAATGATAAATTCGATCAAAGTTGATTTTGGGTGCATAAGTTAAATTTTTTCTCTTTTTGGTTGGCAACACTTTACCAAATAAAAGCTGGTAATTGCAAATCTTGCTTAAATGTTGGGCCATCCTTCTTGAAATGTCTCTGGGAAGGAAAATTTCCTCTTTTGATCATACAAAAGGATGTGCTAAGACAAAATTAGTCTACTCTATTTTTTAAATATGTATTTAAAAAATATTAATTATTTTCCCATAATCTGCACTTCAAATGCGTAAGTGGGGTGCAAACAAAATATTTTGAACGGTCCAGCCAAATTTTATCAATAATAATAGGAAGTACTCCATTATGCTATTTATCCAAAGTGTCTGTAAAAAGATTCAAATCTGGATATAAACATATTTGGTTTAATTATCCTCTCGGTATGTGAACATGTCTCTATGAAATCTCTTCCCAACTGTGCCCCTAACACATCTCTTGTACTCACAATTCTTCACAATTGGAATACTTATCCTGGGAGGCTAACTAAAGATAACAATTTTGCAGAAAGAAGGAAGCAAATCCTTTTCAGGTAAAACGTATCAACCATAACCTTTATGTGGAAGGGGTGGGGTGTGGGGGAGGGCGTAACTGTAATGTCATATTAAGCGATGAGAAGAATCCGCATGTCTGTCTACGCTTACCTATGTATGCTTGTACGTTTGGTTGTTGGTTGGTTTGTAAATAGGATAACATTAGAAATCAAATCACGTTTATCTCTCTAAAGATATGGTGGTGGTGACAAATAAAATAAAAAACACATCAAGATAACCGACCGAAGACAGTATTACGGACGATTATGAATAAATGGAATGGAATGGAAACGATGAGCAAGGCAAGGATGGCAAGGAAAGGCAATTCCCTCAAGGATTCTATTGATAATGATGAATATGCTCGAATGAATCTGAACATGGGTGTGCCTGAACACACATGCATATGTTCATGGATGTGTGTGTGTGTGTGTGAGATGTGGTGACACACGACACACACGCTTACTGAGATTGGGAAATTTCATCACAAACAACCTTTAAAACCCCCTCAAGGAAAGTGTGCCCACCCACCCCCTTCTCAAAGATGCCAGGGCAAAGGAACTCATTAAATATGACACAAAAGCGCCCAAGAGCGGAAGACTGTCAATAGTTGCCTGTCTGCTTTCAATCCTTTACATCATTAGTAAAGTTACTCATACTTCCTGGGTGACAGTTGACAGACAGTCGACATAACGGCAGTAAATTCAAAGTTCGCAGTAAATTTCCAAATAATTTCCTTTCTATTTTAGTTTTAGCTTTTTTGGGCGGGGTGGTTTGAATTAAACTGAAAAGTTCTCTGACCTTTGGGTGAGATGAAAACAAAGAAATGTACAACTTATGCCAAATGTTGCTTTTTTTATGGCATTATTGGCCATTGTTTAATGTGGAAAGCGAGTCTCTGTATGTGTGTGTTCAACTGGAATAATTTCCAACTTTCATTTCAATACTTCAGTGGACATATGGACGCACCATTAGTTTACAGAGTCAAATGCATATTTTTTTAGTTTTTTTTTTCTTCTTCGGCTTTCTTTGCCTTCTTAAGTGGCATTTTGGCAGTCAAATGCTGTAAGTGTTGCACATTCTCGGCTGCTGGAGCAACAAAATGTTGCTGATTCGAAAAGTGTGTGGCTGTCTGGCTGTGCGAGTAGTATTTGGAATCTCTTCTGTGTCGGCCTCATATGGTGTGAATAAAATTTATTTTATGTGTCTTCGGGCTTATTGCATGTTTGAGTTTTCATTCCCTTTTCAACTTTTCTTTTCCATTTTTTCTTTGCGAGCATAAATGTCTTAGAAATTGGAGAAAAATACAAGTTCTTGGAAATAAAATACAGTGTCAAAACACAAGTGTTTTAGGAGAAATTACAAAAAGGCCGAACTGTCGTAAATATAAGTCAAACAAATGGAAAAAATTGTAGATTGCCATACAATATTGTTCCAAGTTGAATGCTGAAACCTCTTAATGTCTTCTTCTTAAACAAATTTAATTTTTCACAGATAACTTTTTTGTTGCTTAGGAGCACAAACCATAATTAATGGGAAAACAATGAAAATCCTGAATTCTATTTTTTGATGAAAATTTAAAAAATTTATTAATGATGATGAGTAGAAGAATATTTGCCTATCGACACATTCCATTTCATAGGGTGGCCCATTTAACATTTTAAATTTGAACCTATTACTTTGATTTTGAAAGGTAGAATAACATTAATTTTTATTTTTATTTTCAGGTTTAAGTTTGAAATTTGCAAGATTGGACGCTATACGCTCGAAATTGGGAACTATTAAAAACGTTCTTCAAAAGAAACTGTAAGAAATTTACGTGGACATTTTTTGTGTACCAGATGTAGTTCAGTTTCATCTCGGTGGCTATGTCAATAAGATTTGAAACTGTTTTCACAGCTGTTTTCTTAATAGCAAAATTTAGCGCAGTCTTATTTCAAAACTTTAGTTCAGACGTAATTTCTCTTATCCCGTTTTATTATTATTCATGCTCTGATGATAACGAATATCAAAATTTTCTCAAAAACGGAAGTAATGTCACAGTTGCAACTTCCTTTTCAATTCAGCGCATAACAATGCATCCTGGAGCAAAATGATGACGACTGTGTGACATCGACGCCAGCGACGAGTTGTATACTTGCGTTGCATATCAATCAAGTTGCAAGCGAGTTACAACGGAGCATCATCTGCCACAACTATGAGCGATGTGAAGGCAAAGGACACAGATTTGCACATAAAAAGCAAAACTTAAGTTATGAGTAGGGAAAACAAACAAAAAAGCGGCAGCAGAAGCAGAACAATAGGTTTAAGTTTAAATTGGCGTTTACATGAAATTGGGAAACTCTACAAATCTTGGCCAAATTTTAATCTCTATTTTCAAGACAAAATGCTTTGACGTTAATAACTCTGATTATTGTTCTTTATGATTTAGTAGCATTTATTTATGATCTCATGATAATTTCCCAGGATTTCCTCAGCGATGATTTCTCCTTTAAGTTCTCTCTGTCTCCGTCTTCTTTGCTTAACCTAATTGACTTTATTTGGTCGTGGCGCGTGCTGGCATTTTGATACGGAAACAATTCCCATTTCACGTTATTAATGTTGACCATTGGGGACCAAGCTTGTCGAAGTTGTTCGTCCGAAGATGTCACCATTCTTCAAAATCCCATTTAAGAGGGCGGTGGTTTGTTCTCTGAAACAAAGTTTAAATCCCTTAAGACACAAATCATAACTAACTAACTGCGTTGGATGAGCGAGCGTCGTTCCTTTTGTAGCCACTTTGGTTGGGGTATTGTACGGATTATCCTTTTTAAAGGACATGGAGGCAACATGTTTGTATCAAATCAAAGACTATTTCAGGGATTGTGTTTTTTTTTGTGTTGGCAGGAAGGTTAAACGTGTCATTTGTTCTAGTTGAGTTGACTAATCTATACGTATACCTACGTAAAAAAGCTTTGAGTTGTGTTTCCACTTCTTGCTTTTTAATAAAAGATTTCGTTGATGTTTAAATACATGGAATTGTTCAATTCTCTTTGGTTGTTTGTGGTGGTGGTGGGGAGAGGGTGCCTTTTAATATCTAGTTTTGAACTGAACATATTTTAATTTTATTGCCGATATCATTCGTTAGTTTTATTACAAATTTTGATGATATTCTGTTCGGCATTCGCTTTGTTAATGTCCTTGGACAAAAAAAGAAAGCAAATAAAAATGGCTTTATGTGCGGCAGCAACGAATCTTGTTTGTCCTTATCAGTGGAGTACACTCCACAATGTCAGCGTTAGACCTCAAATAAAGGCAACAGTGCAATTCGAAACACTTTCAGTGTCACATATATGCGAGAATATGACTAAAATAGGTCAGTTAGTTTGACAGTTAAAGGATTTTTCAATAGTGATGTGAAGATTTAAAAATATTTAGTTCTTTTTCTATTATTTTTATATGAAAACACTAAAAGAATCATGTTCAATTAATTAAATGAAAACATATATTATCAATCCTATGATGGCAGCCATAAAAGGTCTAAAGGTCATTTTCCATAATAAATTAATAAATCTTTTTGGAAAGCCTGTAAGTCCTATTCTATTAGGGAAATGTTCTATAGATAGAGCCTACACTCAGAAAAAAGTTAACCCTATAATGAGTTAAAATGAACTAAAATTTAGGAAAATTGAACTTCGTACAGCGCTAAAGCAATATTTCTTCATATCAAGTTCAAACTTTTCCTTAAAAATAATACATGGTTTAAACGTGATTCTGTTTCAATTTCCCTCAAACCAAGTAAATATTTACTCAAATTGAGGAAAATTCCAGTAAGTTTTTCCTCAAACCAAGTACATTTTTACTAAATTTAACTAAAATTTTCCTAAATCTAAGTAAATTTTTCCTAAAACCATGTAAGTTTTTACTAAATTTAAGAAAGTAAAGTAAATTTGTACTAAATCTAACTAAAATTTTGCTGAATTTTTTCCTAAATCTAAATAAATTTTTCCTAAAATCAAGTAAGTTTTTACACAAATTGAGGAAAATTTTGATGATTTTTTCCTCAAAACAAGTACATTTTTACTTAAACTAAGACAAATTTTACTTGATACAAGAAAAAAAGTGAACATAACATTTCAATTTAACTAAAATAATTCGAACAAATGATTTTGCTTCAGAGTATGCAAGACTAATACAAAAAAATACAATATGACATATTTCTCTAAAGTTTCATGAAGCCTCTGCCATAAAGAGATGAGCTCCATGATTACTGCGAAGGCAAGATTGGCGCTTTCGCGCTTTAGAAAAATACGAACGAGAATTGCTTCTTAGATTAATATTCAAGAATATTTCTAAACAATTTGAAGTGATTTTTTATAAGTTCATTAATACTTAAATGCCGACATAAATAAAGTCGACATAAATTTCATTAAACACATTAACTTAACTTTAAGAAAAAAAATCTTTTTTTAGTTAAAATTTCCTAAATGGAATTTTTCCCTACAAAAAAAATCTTAATATTTTTTTTTACATAAAACCATGAATTTACACAATTGTAAAAATTTTCTTTAAATCCAATGAAACGACTTCATGTAAATTTACTACCTTATTTCTAGTAAATGAACTATGTATTTACTATGACTTTGAAATAAGGAAAATTTACTCATACTTAGTTAATTTTCCTACATTGAAGGAAATGTTTAGTAAACTGGAGTAAAATTGTTGAAACAAATTGGAATTTGGATTTTACTCAAATTTAGGAATGCTATTTTTCTGAGTGTATAATGAAAATAGATAATAGATCATAGTTATTCTTCTATACTGGAGTACCTGCTGTAGCTATGACATCCACAAATATAGGATGGGCCATTGAAAATTTTAAATTTGCACTACTTTGACTTTGAAAGGTAGAATAACGTTCATTTTTATACCCTCACTCTATAGAGTAGGAGGGTATATATCATTTGGGACAGCAAAAAAGTGTAACGCATTGAAGGAGTGACTTTAGACCCTATGCATGTTTGGACCAAATCCGTTTCATGACTTTCTAAGATGTTTGAGCCATGTCCGTCTGTCTGGTTTACACGATAACTATCGAAAGGAGCTAAGGAATCAATTCAAACTTTGCACATGGTAATATTTTTCCCAAACTTAGTTTAAGTTCGAATATGGGCGAAATAATATCTCCTACACAAATGATCCATGTTCCACAGTGGAATACTAGAAGGAATAGAGCTAGGACCTTGAAATTTCCCACTCATCCCATACATCCTCAAATTATATCAAAATCAATTTCTTGTTTAAATCCGCCCACAACCACGCCTACCTCCCATGTAAGTCAAAATGAAAAAAACGTCATAAATTTCTTACTTTAACATATATGTTAATACAAATCATTACCAGTGATGTCATTTGAGTCCACAATTAAATGAAAACTGTCAGTGCCACGCCCAATGCCCAAATACAATTTTAGTTTTTTACGATTTTTGAAAATTTTTATAACAAATATTTTATATTATGGCTACTATAACTTTTTAAATAACTTAAGATGAATATAACCCAAATATTTACATGCGCTCACATGCCAAAAAACGTACATCCCTAAAGTATGTTTTAAATAAATTTTCCAAAATACATTAACAGAGAACAACAAAGAAAGCATTGCTTTATTTTTGGCTTAGAAGGTTTTACCATTTCAGTAATTAAATCGATGTTGGCAGCTATAAGCAGAATATTCTTTTTAAAATGAAGAAATAAGACAATAGTTTAACAATATTTGTAAATTCCGAGGCATCGGTCGACCTAGCGAATATAGTTTTATACTGCAGAAAATTAACAATACTAAATAAATACAAACTTCCATACAAACCACTTTCTGAAAAGGAAGGTAAAAACCTAATTACCCTTTTTTTAAATGCAAAATAATACCTCAAGTGCTCCTGTTTTCTACGAACTAAACGAATACGATACATGGTTTCCGAGATACATTCCAATAAAATAACCCCTATTTTCAACAGCTTAAGTTATCCGCAATATTGACCAAATCTTTTAGAATATGCTTGATAGGAATGTTCTTTGCAAAGTTCAATCAGTAAAGTCGAGATTTGGGCGCAAGAAATTTGGGAGTTTTTGCCGCTGTTAATACACTGTGCGTCCTCCCACACAAATCACCTTAAACTACGTAAAATTAAAGTGGTTATAACTTCTATACAGATGATCGGAATACTGTGAACTTTGATATTTGGCAATGTTTTTATATAGGGTGTTTTTTATTGAGGTATAGAACTTCGAATTGAAATAAAACACAAGAAAATCGTTTTAATGTCCATCAATTTGGCTTTATTGGAAGGATAATTTTATGCCATTAATGTTTAAATATGATTTCGGGCATGTGGCCGCCGCGGCTGGCTCGAATATAGCCAATTCTACAGGTCCAATTTTCAACCACTTTCTCCAATTGTTGTGCAGCTCCAATTGCTGTGCACGGTGGCGAATCGATTCATTCGGGTCCTCTTCAACACTTTGCTCTACAGCGGCAATTGTTTCTTCGGTGCGCACTGTTCGACGTCTCTGCGGATGCGTATTATCACATAGAGTAAACGTAGTGCGAAAACGATCCATGGTTAACCGAATTAATTGCTCTGATGGACGATTATGTCGATAAAATGCACGGAGCTTGCGGTGAACTTCGCGAACTGAACCATTACTTTCGAAATAAATTTGCACGATTTGCAAGCGTTGTTCTTTTGTCAACCTGTTCATGATGAAATGGCAAACCAAACTAAATATTAATCACTTGACAGCTGACAAAAGGGCCGCCAGTTAAAAAAGTGATGTCAACTTAAAGTTCTATACCCCAATAAAAAACACCCTTTAGAAGATATATTCGCATTGAATATGGACGATATTGCAACACCCCTTCCTCCTCCCACACAAAGTGGCATAAACTTTGGTTACAATAAAACCGACAACCCGTATGAATGTTATTACGGGTAGTCAAAATCATATGCAATTTGATATTTAAAAATGTATTTATAACCATTTTAAACCTAAAAAATATTTACGCTTTAGCTACGCCCCTTCTTGTACCTCCCACACAAGTGTCTCTATGCTAGTTAATATTAAATCCTTCATAACTTCTATTCTGGTGTATGGAATCCACTATGACTTGATATTTGATTATGTTTTTACATTTGTTTTATAAAAGTGGAAGTTGGGACCATGTGCCACGAACCTTCTATTACCTTCCACACAAATTATCTCGCCCTAAGTACAAGTTACTTCCTTATAACTTCCGTATGTATGTTCTCTGAGAGTGAGGGTATATATAATTGTCGGTTTAGCCGACTGAAGCTTACTTACTTCTGTTTAAAGGTCTTGAACAAATTTCCAGGTGTTGCAAACAAAATGACAAATATAGCCTACGCTCCCCGAGTGTAGGGTATATGAAAATACTTTATTGGCTTTTTAGCCAAAGGGGCGTAAAAGTTTTCCATAAAATGGAACTATTCACTTTACCATGACAAAATTTCAATGTTTTCTAGATGTATGCGTACGTGTGTGTGTGTATGACTGACTGACTATCTCTGTCTGTGAGTGTTTGGGAAGTTTGATTTGTGCTTTTCATATGATTTCGGTTTTTAGTTTCGTTGACTCCCATCACAATATGTCCGTGTCTGTGTCTGTGCCAGAGACGGAGACGGAGTCTGAAGATATCCTGCGAAATCATAAAATAAAAGACGAATTTTTCAATATGTCTTTTGGCATTTGTCGTGGCAAAGTAGTCGCTTTGCAGTTGCCATTGGTAATAATAACGGAAGAAAAGCGCAGAACACAATGAAGAAGAAGCAACGGAAAATGAAACAAACACTGTCATAAAATCCTTGCAACAAAGACAATGACAAAGACGGCAGCGGGTAATAAAATGTCAAAGTAAACGAGAAATCGCTTAAATTTATTGACTCCAAAGAATTGATTAAAAATATTGTGGCGAATTGTTGTCATAACAATGAAGCGAAAATAAAATTTAAAATCATATAAGTTCGTTTATATGTGTATGTGGGGACGGGGACGACAATAATCGAAGAAAAGTTTTAAATTTTCCTATAGAAATCTATCAAAGCAACTTTAGTTTTTATTGTGAGGGATTTAAAATTCAAATAAAAATTATCACCTACTTCAGTTTTATATATATTTTTTTAAGAAAATATATGGCGAAAGTTAAATGAATTCGTACATTTTAGTAGGCCCTTAAGTTGGGAGATATTTCTTGATATCGTTATTTCCTATTTGAACAATTGTCAAAGTTTATTTTGCCATTAGCAATTTCACAATTACTTTTAGGTCTCAGGGGCGGGACAATAGTAAATCGAAGAAAATAAAAATAAAAGATACCACATTGAACCAAAATTGATATAAAGCAAATAAAAAGCGTTGAAGACACCTACATATTTATGTAAGAGATGCACAAAAGTGGTGTGGCAAATACGGGCACATCACATTGTTAAAAAACATTATTTTTTCTTATATGGACACACGAAAGAAATTATTCTTGAAGTAAGTTCAATTAATTACACCAAATATATACATCTTTGTGTATATAAATATAATATTTTAACTTTTTAAATTAGAATCGGCTATAAGAAGTACTGACTATTTTTACAAATTTCTGATTTCTGAACACAATATCATTCATTTGATTACTACGACTAAATCAGCAGTACCTCATCTGATTAACCCAATTTTTCAGTACATGCCCCACGTAAATTTCTTACAGTAATTTTTTAATGTTTCCCAAGCATAAACGTGAAATTAAAAATGAATTGAATAAAAACGAATGGAATCAGAAAAATATATACTTTCAAATGAAATCTTGAGCAAAGTACTGCCAACAAAAACCATAATGGGTTCTAATCCTAACATACTTCTATGTTAACGTGTACACTTTACGAGAAAACAAACCTATTATTTCTTATATGAACACACTGGAATCGATTGAATCCTATGGTGGCAACCCTTAAAAGTTTTAAAGGGTCTTATTCTATTAGGGAAATATTTTATTTTATATAATATTTAGATCGATCTTATGGTGGAAATAGATAACACTTCATAGATGAGCAATTACACAAATTTTGTCTCTTCTCTCTGATTTTGATGAACATTTTCAAATACATATGGGGCATCTCCCAAAAAAGGTCTACCAAAAAAATTAAATCAGACCACACTAAGAGCTTTTAACTTTATTTTTTCCTTATTTCGACAACTGTTTTATTATGAAACTTGAAGTTAACTTGTTCTCTTTTATTTTTATTAAAAGTTGAAGTGTTATAACGAAAATTACTAATTTTTTTACTACTATTTTTTGTCTCGTCCGTATTTCTTCTGCACCTAATTAAAAAAATTTAAGAGATAATTCTCATATTTCATAAATCTACGAACAAACTATATCCTCTGACCTTCATTTACATGTATATATGGAAAAACAAAGTTTTCAAAAATCGCTGAACTTTGTATATTTCTATAAGACCTTCAAAAGTACTTCTGTTTTTCGCCGCGTCCGTTTCGATGTAAAATTGTTAATAATTTTTTACTAAATCCTGACAATATATTTTTAAGAGGTAGTACACTTTAAGCACTTTAGAACACTAAAAAGGCTGATCGACTTTTTCAATTTCTTTCTTGTTTTTGGCGTAGTTTAAGGCGTGCGAATGTCGCGGTTGGGCCACTGGGAGATGCCCATATGTACTTTTTTATACGGCAAATAAAGCTACATTTCCCGATTACCAAATAGGCACTAGAGTGGATGGAAAGAAGTATTTTTGTCATAAGGTAATTTTAAAATTTTTTAACTTTTTCATGGCATGATATTCAAGTACAATTTCAGAATAAATTTCTTCTAGTTTAAAAAAAATCTGAAAAATATATTTTTTTTATTTTTTTTTTTCATAAACAAAATAATAATTCTACAATAAATGTTATTATACCCTCCACCTCCAGGATGGGGGTATACTAACTTTGTCATTCCGTTTGTAACACCTTGAAATATCGACCTGAGACCCTATAAAGTATATATATTCTTGATCGTCATAAAATTCTAAGACGATCTAGCCATGTCCGTCCGTCCGTCCGTCCGTCTGTTGAAAGCACGCTAGCATCTAAACGAAAGGAGATAGAACGTTCAAATTTTCCGTAAATGCGTCTTATAGTCGTAGATCGGTTGGGATTGAAATGGGGCGAAATCGGCCCAAAGGGAAAAATTTTTCCCTCACAAGGACTGAAACTACTCATAATAATCCGTACTATTTTAGCGTATTTAAGCATGTTTTTTGAATATGTCTTTTTATATTTGCTTGATATTTGGTATGCGCATTCCCCTTATAGCAAAAACGTGCACCATTAAGTGATTCTTTTTTGTAGGGGGTGAAAAGGGGCCAAAAAGGGGATAAAAATAGTACATATTAAACGGCAACAGCTAAAAACACGAAATTCGGTGTGTACATTCCTCTAATTGAGTAGATACATAATATAAAAGAATTTTTTCCAAATTCGTACTTTTAAGGGGTAAAATGGGAATAGATGGATAAAAATGGTACCAACCAAACGGCTGTACCTAGAATAATGAAATTCGGTGTATACATTCCTCTGATTACACAGACAAGTAAAATACACGGATTTTTTTAAAATTCGTACTTTTTGGAGTTAAAATGAAAAAAGGGGATAAAAATAGTACCAATCAAAGACCGCTGCTAGAGTCATGAAATTCGGAGTATACATTCCTCTGACTGTGTAGACACGGAAAATAAACAGATTTTTCGAAATTCGTACTGTTTGGGGTTAAAAAGAAAAAAGGGGATAAAAATAGTACCAACCAAATGACCGCATCTAGAGTCATGAAATTCGGAGTATACATTCCTCTGACTGCACAGATACGGAAAAAAGACGAATTTTTCGAAATTCGTACTTTTTCGGGTTAAAATGGAAAAAGGGGATAAAAATAGTACCAACCAAATGACTGCTGATAGAGTCATGCAATTCGGAGTATACATTCCTCTGACTACCAACTAAACGATTACAGCTAGAATGATGAAATTCTAATTGCGTAGAAATGTCAAGGGGGTGAAAATGGTACCTACCAAATGGGCGCAGCTGGAATCATGGAATTCGGTGTATAAATTCCTCTGACTGCATAGACATGCAAAATAAAAAGTTTTTTAAATACTTTTCCTTTTATGGCAAAAATTGGTTGAATCATGAAGTTAGGTTATTTTGCACATGTACGTCTGATAATGGTTTTTCAAAATTTGTACTTTTGGAATTAAAATAGAATGGAAATACAACCAACTGTAGCACCACCTATCTTCCAATATTTATAGTATTTAAGCTTTTTGAAAATATAAATATAAGAATATTTATTTTTTGATTTGAAACAAATAGTGGTTTGAAATAATTAAAATATCATATTTATTTATAAAATTATTTTTTCAATATTTGTATTTGTTTTGGTTTGATTGCGGAACAACAAACAGACAGACAGGCAGACCTACACTAAGATTTTATAATATTAATAGGGATTTTATTTAATATTCCTGGTATGTATCATGAAACAGTTCAATTATTCTTCTATACTGCAGGAGCTTTTCTTTATTAGATATTTTTTGAATATCCATGATCATGTATTCTTCTCTATAAAAGGTATTTCGCTTTATTAGAGAAGTTCTTTGTAGTTTCTCTCTCTATGCTGGTCATAAGAGGTCTTTTTCTGTACCTCAGCATTCTTCTGAAATCTGTAGCTACCATAGCAAAAAATATATAGATTTTGGAAGCAAAATATCCCGTGTAACAACATGACAAGGATGCAATAGGGTTATGCCGAGACTGAAAATTTGGATTTTACCGAATCTCTGCATCTTTGGTTGCAATAAACGAAGCAACATAAAAAACAATAAAGGGTGGGTGATTTAACATTTAAAATATGATTTCTTTGACTTTGAAAAGTACAATAACATTAATTTTTATTTTCAGGTTTGTGTTTGGCATTTGAAAAATGGGACGCTATACGCTCGAACAAAATAGGGAAATATTAATAATTTACTTCCAAAAAATATTAATAATTTACATCTTTAACGCAAACTCTAAGAAATTTACATGGAAATTTTTCGAGAAGAGATCGGCCTTCATGAAGCTCATTTTCGTATCGGTGGCTATGCTAATAAGCAAAGTTGCCGCATATGAGGTTCAGAGAATCCACACTGAGATATTAAAGAAATGGATATGTTCCATGGAGAACGTTAGTTTTTGGCGAATAATGGAAGAAATGTCAAAAATCAAATTGATTTTTTTTTAAAGGTGATTCTCCTCCTTTCCATTAAATACACAAAACACTTCATTCGTAAGAAGAAATTACACTACATTCAAAACACATAAAAAATCAATCAAATTGTTCACTAATCTAACAACACAAAAACTAAAAACTTAATATAATTTCCGCTTTCTTGAAAAGAAGAAAATCCAAAGAAAAGGTGTAATTTTACAAAATTCAAATCAAAAATGCCCCAACTTTCAAATCCCGCCCATTTGTATATTGTCTAGGCAGGTTACAACTAAATTAACTCACACAACAACATAGGAATCTCGGTGTCGAATATACTCAAAAACTGGTTTTAATTTCGAGCCACTTTCCGCTCATCTCTATGTCGAATATACTCTAAAACCGGTTTTAATTTCATATGGGAAGGGTCACGCCCACTTTCCGCCCATCTTTGTACAACTATTTACACTGGAAGAACTCACACAAAATTTCAGCACTCTAGGTGTCATAGAACTGAATATATTCGATAATAGGTTTTAACTTCGTATGGGAGGTGCTACGCCCACTTTTCCACTACCGCCCATTTTTGGCACAACTACGCACATTAATGCTGGATGCACTCAGACAAAATTTCAGTATAGTATCTGCCATAGAACGGAATATATTCGAAAATGGGTTTTAACTTCGTGTGGGAGGTGCCACGCCCACTTTTCCAATACCGCCCCTTTTAGGCACAACTGCGCTGACTAATAATTAGTGAACTTTCACGAAAATTCAAGACTCTAGCTGCAACAGTATTCAGAATATGCTAATTTCTATAAAACGAATAAATCCCCAATTTTTGTGGGAGATGCCATGCCCACTGAAAATATAAAAAATTATATAGTCTATTTTCAACACTGTTTCACTATGAACATACTGTGGAAATTTCAAGAAGATCGGTTCAGTAGTTTAGGCTGTTATAAAGAACAAACAAACATACTTAGGAATCAATAAAATGTCTGCGTATTTAGATACATATTATCTCAGCAAGTTTCTTCTATACTAGAGAACACCTTTCAGATTTTTTTCACGACACTGAACATTTAGATATTTCTGTGTTATAATATAAACATATATCTACTCCTTATCTTAAACCGTGCATTGAAACTGTTGCGGCAGAGACTTATGCGAAGGCTTCCATTTGAATGCCTTCTAGTTTCGCCAAGGACTCGTTACTGGCTGCAGCTGAAATTGCAATTCGATTGAGTGGTAAATTGGTTTTGAAAACAAATTTCAATTGAGGTTTTGTGCTAAACAACCGCCAATTAAAGTTTTTCAAACACCTCCCCCCTACACACACACCCAGAATGAGCAACAAAAATGAAAATATTTGATATTTGTTTCTAATTTACCAATGTCTGCAATTGAATTGGTTCAGGGGTGAAAAAAAAACAAAAAAAAAAAAACACAGAACGGCAACAGCACCAAGAACACCACAGCGGATACCAACAAATAAAAACGACAGGAATGCATTTAATTGCAAAGTGTGAAAACCTCAAATTTAAAATGAAAAACAAGCAATCAATGAACGACCACCACAAAGTAAAAACACTTTCAAAAAACCAAACCTATGCAGCAATTTGGTTTGTAGGTGTTTCCACTACCAAACCAAACTGCCCCATACTGGCCTCAAACTGTTCGATTCGGGTTGGAAAAGAAAAAATAACACCAACATCTCTTTTTCAGGTTAATTTTTTGGCCATGGCTTTTTGTTGTCGTCGATTTTTTATTCCAGCAGCGTAAGGGGAACAGCCAGGGCTCTGTCTAACAAACTTGTCCAAACTTCAAGCGATGGCAGCGGAAACGAAAGACAGACAAAGAAAATCAGAAAGTTTCAATGGCGCTCTCTCCCCCAAAGGAAACTTCATAAATACCCAATTTAACTGAAAGTATTAACCAGATGACATTTACTACATGCAATATTTAAAAGTGGTCCTTAAGGGTGCTGGTAACAGGATATCGGCAACATTTCAACACAATTTCCCATACGCCACTCCACCACTCCACAACTATCCCGCCATAATATATGAGTATAACGTGCTCTATCATCGATTTCAAATAAAATAACCATATTCCATGGCAAACTATGGGATAGCACACACATACCCACACATCCTCCCACTATACTTTCGTTTTAGTTTGGGGCCCAACACAAAAAAAGAAACAGAAACTCGAAAGAATTGTGGCTGAGGTTGGCTGTGAAAGAGACAAAAATCAACGCTTGTCCAGCAAAAGGAAAGGCGGCAATCCAAATCCTTTTCTAAAAATATAGACTAAAACTTTGTTTCTCCAAAAGTGTCGTTTGCTTCTTTCGGAGGGGGTTTTCACAGAAAACCCTTAGAAATTATTGACATTTGTTGATAGAAAGAAAAGTTGAGAGCACACAGAAAAAATCTGTGATTTTTTTACCAACTTAATTTATTGTTATATCTTTTATTGAATGAACCAGTGAACTTTTTAGCATGAAGCCAAATCTTAGTTAAATGAGATACTAGGGGGCTTTTCTGAGGATTGTTCATCAATATTACAGAATAGAACTGGATACGTTCACATTTATATAGAAAGATCTATGATTCTTCTTCAATATTGCAGAAGAAATCTAAAGTAGTTCACATTTATATAAGAAAAACTATGAGGGTTCTTGATGTATAAGATAATTCCTCTGATTATTTTCAAAGAGGGAAGTTCTCATTTACAGAAGGACTATGAGAATTCCTGCTGTATAAGATAATTACTCTGAATATTCTTCAATATAATAGATGAAATCTGGGAAGTTCACATTTACACAAGAAAATATCTGAGGACTTTGCTGTATAATAGAATTTATAATATATAGAATTTCTCAGATTATTCCTCAATATAACTGGTCTCTTGCTGTATAAGATAATACAGCTGCTTCTTTTTCTATATTGCAGGAGAAATCTAGGGAAGTTCACATTTACATAAGAAACCCTATAAGAACCCTTATAGGGATAATACATCTTATTCTTCTTTAATATAGCAAATGAGTTCTGGTAAAGATCTTGTTGTATAAGATAATTCCTCTTATTTTTCTTCAATATTAAAGAGGAGGCCTAGGGAAATTCACATTTACAAAAGAAGGATTCTTGCTGTATAATATAATTCTTCTGATTCTACTTCAATGTAACATTCACGTTGACATAAGATGGCATATGAGGATTCTTGCTGTATAAGATAGTTCCCCTTCAGTATTACAGACGAGATCAAGGGAAGTTCATATTAACAAAAAAATAATGTGAGGATTATTGCAGTATTCATCTGATTCTTCTTCAATATAACAGATACGAACTATTGAAGTTAACTTCTGCATTAGGAGATATCTGAGGACTCTTGCTGTATAAGATGATTCCTTTGATTATTCTTCAATATAACAGATGATTTATATAAGAAAAACTATGAGGATGTATAAGATAATTCCTCGGATACTTCTTCTATACCATAAACTAGATTTATATAAACGCTGTGGGGTTATTCTGTAAACGAATTCCTGATTTATTGAAAGAAAGACTCCTAAGATCTTCTGCTACCATGGAATTTTTCTGAGTTTTAATTTTATAGTAACAACTTCTGAAGTTCATATTTGCATCGACAGATCTTCTATCGTTAGACTATACATGTAATCAGGCTAGTCTTCTTCTTTATAAGACAATAATTTGATATATATTTCTACGAGTTGAAAATACAGTCGAACCTGGATAAGTGCGTAAGTGGGAATCCTCTTTTAGTATGGGGATTTTTGGTGATCCCTGCACGCTGCATATATTAAACCTCTTTAAACGGTAATTTGAACCCCTTTGAGTGGGATTTCATTTTTAGGAATTTACCTCTATAAGTGTTTTTTCGCTATCATTGTGGACCTCTATAAGTGGGAGTTTTATTCACACCACGAGAGTATTATCTTTTAGTATAAAAGATTGTGCATTTGTTTGTAACACTCAAAAGGAAGCGATATATACCCATTGTTAATGTTACCGATCGACTTCATCACTTTTTGAATCCATTTAGAAATGTTCGTCTTTCTGTCTGTCTACCGTCTGTCCCTCTATTCTTGTAATCAGGTCGCAATTGTAGCCAGAACCAAATTAAACTTCTCACTTTTATTTATTTAAACTAGGAACACCTGTGCTGAAAATATGTCAGATCGATTCAGATTTACATATAGCTCCCACACTAATTTCACTCATTTGAATTTTTCCATTCTATAAACGACATATTTTAACAGATATCCTCAAATCTTGCAAAATATCTTATATTTCAACTAGAATCACCCATGGTGAAAATGGGTCAGATCGCTTTAGATTTACATATAGCTCCCGACTTGACTTTTTTCGCCCCAGAAATTACGTATTTTCACCGAATTTCTTCAAATTGAGCATAACACGTTATACCTGAAGTGGAAGATTTTATTGTGAAAGTGGGTCACTTCATTCCACTTCATTCTCGACTTGAAAAATTAGGTCAGGTCACATCAGTCTATGATTAGGAAAAATACCCTTCCCGTTTTAACTTGTTTACCGAATTGTATTGTGTTCGGATAGAAAGTGGAGGGAGGGAGTCGGACCCCGCCCGACTTTAGCCTTTCTTTACTAGTTTCTTCAGAAACATGGATAAACATAAGTTTTAAAAGCGGGAAGAAGACTTTTAGACTTTATATTGAATATATATATATATATATATATGATATTATAGAAGAATAGAGAAGCAAATTAAATTGACAAATGTCGGTTTTCGACTAAATACAGGAAATGGGCCATTGATAATTGTTTCCCCGCCATAATCATTGTGGATATCTATTTGTATACGCATGGAATGGCCTAGCCCCTTAAGGCATTACCAATATCTCCATATGTACCAAATATTCAGAATACTAGAAGCATTCTGGGTTAATTTTATAGCTATATGAGTACTTTGCCTATCATCTTTACACCAAACATGAGGATATATGATGGTTAAAAGTACAAAAATTTGAAATGTGGACAGGGGATTTTCGAGGTGTTTTGAAAAATATGTAATATTTGATTTTAACTGAGAATGCAAATTTATCTACAAAAGCCTATAAGTGTATTACTTAAAAAAGGAAAATGTCATCGCACAGTGGTTCAGAATAAAAATCCATCGGCAAAAATTCAATAACTTTTGTTCTAGTAAATATTTTTGAGTTGTGTAAAAAATTGAAATTACACAAGGACCCAAGGATCATTTTGAGATATTAACACTATTTTATGTTTTTATCTCTCTTACATTTTAAGGAATTTTGCACTCAAATTCTTTAAAATAAAACGAATTTTTTATAGTGGGGATATTTCATGGCTATTTCAAAATCAAAATATTTCATGGTTATTGACAAATACACAAATCATTCATAATTTGTTTTCGTTTTGGTCGAATTCTTTGAAATAAAACAACTTTTTTATATTTTAGAGCTAATTGAGGATTTTCATTTGGGGACAAGGAAAAAAATTCATCTGGCAAGCCTGAGACACATATCCATAATTTGATGAAAAAGAAAGATGTCTACTTTCAGAATTATATAGGGTTTTCTATGACTACTTGTTACAGAAGTTTCTCAGCTACTCTTTTCTATTAAAACAACAATTAGACGACATCTTCTTTTGAAGAGATGAGCTCTTGGATGTCTTCTGTTTTATTGGGAAATACATATGAAGTTTTTTTTTTCACGTTAGAGAAGACTGACTTTATATAAACTTCAAAGATATCCTTCTACATCAATAAATCTTTCAACATAATATTCCACATTGCAGTGAAACGGAAGCGGTCGACCGGTATGTTATAGGATATACAAGACAAATTCTTCCATATTGGAGATATATTCTATATTTGATAAGACATCTCATCTCAAAATGTCTGCTGGGCTCTCTCATATGAATATCCTTCTTTTGCCATTCTCTTCAACATCTATTATTTAAATACTCCAAGGTATTGCGAACCTTGTACGTTGAAGTCGACTGGAAAAAAGCAAAAAAAAAACTTTTCCAATAATTTCTTTTGAATCACTTCATTTACAGGATATTAATCTCTGTGGATGCTGTCTCTGCCCCACAATATGGTTTTCTGGCTTTTCTCTTCATTTTTATTTCATTTTATTTTCGGTACAATATGCTTTTGATTTTCTAAAGAAAAAAGAATAAAAGAAAGGAAAACTTTTCGCATACATCCATTTTCTTCGAGTGTATGCCGCCGACGAATACGATGAGTGTGAGTGTTGAGTTGCGTAAAGTTTGCAATTTAATAAAAATGAAATTATATGAAGAAGGTTGAGGACACGGCTAAAGTCCGAAGGGAATATATCATAAATTTGTGGAATTTCTTTTCAACTTTAAAGGTGTATTGCATGTGTAATTCAAATTTAATTTTAATTCCAATACCAATATCCCTTTTAAGTTGCTTCGCTCCGTTTTCCTTTAAAACCCAAACGAAAAGCAACAAATTTCAATAATTACTTTGTATCATTATAGCATTATCTCAATATGTTGCTTTCCAAATATTCTTCTGTTTATTTTCTATTCGAATTAGTTGCATTCTCTTTTTGCGTCTTGTAATAATTTCACAATTTTATATCATTTCTTGTGGAAAACAGGAAAAAATCGTTTCGTTTTGTTTGGGGAGCAAAAGAAAGTAAAGAAAACATTTTTGCTCATTACAAATGAACATGACAGCACTTGTTGTTTTCTTTGGTTCTGTGGGTACTGCTGCTGGTGCTGCATGCTGGCGAACAGTGGATGAATTGCTGCGGATAATGGCAATTGAGGTTCAGATTAAAATCTCGCCTTGATAATTAGAATTACGATCAAAACTTATGACTGGAAATTCATGTCATCCTTGTGAGCGAGCTGTGAGTATTGTTTAATATCACACGCTGCACTTGTTATCCTTTTATAGTATTATTATTGGTTCTCTCTTGCCCCACTGTGCTGCCGTAACAGTTGTAAGTTTATATTATTATGTTGTTTTTCGATTCCCTTCTCAGTGCTGCAAAAGGGGAAAAAACGAATGTTGCAGTTGTACTTATAAATGTTTTTCGTATTTGTAGCATTAGCTGTGTTTTTATTCTTCCTTGTCTGTATCGCTTTTTTTCTGCTCTCTATTCTATTCGGTGTGTAATTTTATAAAAACACAATA
The DNA here is from genome assembly GCA_947397865.1 of Polietes domitor. Lineage (NCBI taxonomy): Eukaryota > Metazoa > Arthropoda > Insecta > Diptera > Muscidae > Polietes > Polietes domitor. The sequence continues at coordinate 173,416,896 of OX377621.1, read as the reverse complement.
TAATACAACTCCCACAACACAAACTAATTAAAGTACAACTCGCAGGAGCCCCCCCCCCAAAAAAAAAGGATGTAGAAGGAGATGCATTTGCAAGACAATATGCCGGTAGGGAAAATTCCGGACATGACATTTCAATGGCAGAAGATAAGTTTTAAAACCGAGAAGAAGACTCTTAGACTTAATATATTGAATATATTCATGCTGGTATATAAGTGATGAATAGAGAACAAATTTGTTTTGAGATAAACACTTTTAAAATTTCGAGATTTAAAAAAGAAAAAAAGAGCGTTCTTCGACTAAAAACAGGAATTGGGTCATTTATCATTTTTTCCCCGACATCATTTTTCGGGATATCATTTTTGAAATCTCCTGGAAAGACCTAACCGCTTAAGTATCTCCATCTAAACCAAATATGTTGGAATACAATTCAACTTGTTAAAATGTATACTGTGTTTATGAAATATAAATCAATTAAGTGTTATTTGAAAAATAATGCTCAATATTTTTCATAGACGTGAATATTTTTTTATTCATTCTTGTTCAGTCAATAAATAACGTTCTTTATAAAATCAAGTTTCTAATTATTGAACACTGCCAATAGGTTATGGGCGAGGATGTTAAGACAACTTTTGAAAAATTAAACCGGGATAAAGTATTTGTACCTAATTTATTCCAGTTCTGAATTAATATTCGAGACAGACAGACATTACATATAATCGGGATAGTCATTTTTTTATTAGACAATAACTTGATATATATTTCAACGAATTGAAAAATACATGCACTTTTAGGGAATCAGAACCGAATGAAAAAAATCCCCGATGGAATAAGGACAGCTGCTCACAATTAATAAGCTCTTCTTCGGTTTAGAGCCGGCTCAGATCAACTTATACTATTTGTTAGAGAAGTTTCTCTAGGCTTTCTCCTTCATAAATATTAATAAAGATACGTTTTAAAACCGGGAAGAAGACTTTTAGACTTTATATTGAATATATTCATGATAATATTAGAATGAGCCATTTTTCTCCCCATAATCTTTTGGGATATCATTTTTGAAATCTCCTGGGAAGACCTAACACCTTAAGGCAGTACCAATATCTCCATCTAAACCAAATATAGTATTAGTATAGTAGTATTCGTAACTAATTTATTCGAGTTCCGATTTAATATTCGAGGTAATGACAGACAGGCATTACATATAATCGGGATAGTCATCTTTTTTATTACACTGAAAAAATGTTTGATACTGAAGCATTCTAAAATTGGATCTGAGAAATGTACTCAATCTAAGTAGATTTATAGTTAAAATCAGTAAATTAAACTCATTTTGAATAAATTTTACTTGATTTGAATATGAACGTACTACATTCGAGTAAAAAGTAAACTTAAATTGAGTAAGGGCATACTGGGTGCCAAACAGATACCAATTTCCTTAATGTTAGTATATTTTTACTGGAATTTAGTACAGTGTAGAAAATAATTTGATATTTTTTCAACGAATTGAAAATACCTGAAATTTTAGGGGATCAGATCCCAATGAAAAAATTCGCCGGCTGCTCACAATTAATAAGCTCTTCTACTGTTTAGAGCCGGCTCAGATCAACTTAGACTAATTGTTAGAGAATTTTCTCGAAGCTTTTTTTCTACATAAATATTAATAACGATAAGTTTTCAAATAGAGAAGAAGACTTTTACATTTGTATATTGAATATATTCATGATACTATAAGTGAAGAATAGAGAACAAATTTAAATTAAAAATACTATTGATATAAACGCTTTAAGACTTAAAAAAGAAAAATGGAGGATTGCAACTAAATAGACCATTTGTAATTTTTTCCCCGTCATAATCTTTTTGGATAACTTTTTTGTATAGTCCTGGAATGGTCGAATCACTTAAGGCATTACCAATAACTCCATCGAATAAAAATATCCGGAAACCAGAAGCATTCGTAACTAATTTTCTTGAGATCTGGGTTAATTTTCGAGCTATATGAGTACTTCGGTTACAATCTTTACATCGACAACAGGCAGACACATATGAGTCATTCCATGTCCAGCGGTACGATTTTTCACCTCGATAGCTGCGATTGTTTTTAAAGTTTGTGTATGTATCCTTCTCATAAAAATACTGTAAAAGTATGTCTGGAAAAAAATAGATGTATTTTTTAGCGACTGTGTGAGTTTGGAAGTTGTGAAATGATGGGTTCTATTTTTACGATTTTTTTTCAAAATGTTTTTTGCAAAATCAACCAAAATTTCAATGACATTTTTTTAAATATTTCATAAACACTAGGTATAAAAACAATGAAAAATCCAAGAAAAATAGGTTATGGAAAACATTTTTTGTTTCATTTTTTTTTTGTGCGAAAAAATAATATTTTTTTTTTCATTATCTATTTTATCTTGGATTTTTCACTGTTTGTTTACCCTGTGTTTATGAACTATTGGTAAAAATTATGATTCTACTGATTTTGAAAAAAATCGAAAAAAGATCGTAAAAAATAGAACTCATCGTTTCACCAGTTTCAAACTCACACAGTCGCTAAAAAAGACAGCTAAGGACACTACTATAAATTTCAAAAAAAATGGATTAGTGTAATAATTTCGAAAATTCAAATAAAAGAACTAAAATTGTAAAAACTTTAAAAAATCTAACCCAGCTATATCGTACTATTCCAACATTTAAAATTAATTGAAAGTACCATCGAAATAAGGTATAGCACATTAATCGATTGAATAAACATACCTTTTGAAAAAAAAAATATAAAAAAAAATTAAATTTAAAAAAAATTTTTTCCACATTTAAATTCGTCATAATTCGTGAAAACAACATATTTATGAGAAGAATACATAAAAAATTTTCAAAACAATCCCAGCTATCGAGGTCCTGAATTTATGAAAAAAATATTTTTAATGAAAAACGACAATTTTCTATGTTTGTTGTCTACTATCCGAGTTATATAGACTTTTCTAAGACTCATCCATTCCATCACTTTGTTGCACTTTGTAGTATCTGCGTCTGAGGAGTACTTTATTACTAAATATATCTAATAAGGTTTTCTCGAGGATCTAAATTACAATTGCCATCTCTGATACATTTCGTCATCGAGTGAGAAATATGGAACACCATCCCTGTGGCCCTATGCTCCTTATAAAAATTTCTGGAATAAATATATATCTTATCCCCAAAATGTTTCTTTTGGGTATGTTATTTTCCCATTGCCAACCCTTCCTTGTTGCAGTTACTGTCCTACTTAACATTAAACTGATTTCAAATGATTTGTTTCAAAGCAAGAAAATCCATTCCTTTGGTATTCCAATTTTTTTTTCGAAAGAAGTTTTGATTTCGCGCTTCGCTTAGCCGAAAGCAAACAAAGAAATTATCTAGACGGAATGTATAGTTTGCAATGTGCAACATTTGCGTGATTAGTAAGGATATTTTTCGTGGCGGAATCGAAACAATGGGATAAGCGTTTTAATTGGATCAATGTAATTATTGTCCAAACAAAATAAAAACTGGAAAAAACAAATTGTTTGTTAGTCAATGTGGCAAGAGTGTGGTTTTTTTTCTAAGGGCCAATATAAGGACACAAAAACAACACAATTTTTGAAAAATATTATTGACAAACAGTTTACAGAATAGCTGTTGCCTAGTGTTGTTGTTCCCGCTGCAGTTGGAATTCCTGCGAATCAATTGTAAGCCCTTAAACCGACACAGTTTCACAAATTACTTTGCCACAGATCATTTGCGAAATAATTGTATTTTCATATTGGTTAAATCAAAAATTTATTTATTTTTTTTTGCAACTCAACTTATCCCTTTGATAAGTGAAGAGAAACTACGTTTTGAAGCGCTCCAAATGTATTTAAAACTACAAAGAACGAACGCGCGTATCTGTGATACGCGTAAATATTTAAACGCTTTTACGCTGTTGGGGGAGATCGGACGATAAATATGAAAATGAAAACAATTAAATTTGGTCAATTTACTGTAAGTAATCGTAATTACTTCCGCTTATTACGGCACAGGTAGTTATCATTGTTAAATGCAGTTACATTTCCACTCTACACATCCTCATCCACATCAACATTCACATCCGAAGGCAAACAAACGCTCACGCATGCACGCACGCACATCGATGCATGGATACGCACGTGTGCAATGAAGTGGGTAACTTCTGTTAAAAAGAAAAATGATGTTGATATTGCAATGCTAACGATATCGATCATTACAAGTCAGCCAATTATATTTGTTGATTAATGCTTTGAAATTTTCTTTATAATTATCACAGTTTAGGGTAAAATGCATTATATACACGAAAAGTGTCATTAGAGCATTTCGTTATTAATGTACAATTCTTTAATTATACTATGCAACAATTTTTTTCAAAGGGTAATGTGTAATATTTTCTGATTTATTTTGGTTTAAACTCGAAAGCGATATTAAAAATTGTGTAATGGATCCATTTTAAAAAATCACTAATATTCTAATTTGCTCCGAGGTTACCTTTACTATGCGTACTCGCATTTTGGAAATATGAGTCCAAATAAAGGTAATTATGATGGCTATAATTGTTGCCAATATCACGTTTAAATTAAAACAGTGGTTTGGGAACAGTCTCCAAAATATGAGATCAAAATTTGTTTTTCTTGGTAAGAAAGAACCATAAAAAAAGGGAAAAAATATTTTTTCAGTAGCTAATTTGTGTTTATCGACGCAAAAGAATAAAAAATCGCGATTTTCTAAAAATGTGGGTAATAACTTGAAAAAGAATATAAATAAATAATAGGTTTTATTTTAAAATAGCTGGGATCTTAATGAAATCTGAAATGAAAATCTACACATAAAGGTAGAAGGTATGGCTCTTCTTGCAGAGGTACTGTCTTACATTTTTTAATAATTTTACAAATCATCTAATGGAATTAAGTGGAAAACACTATCGACGAGAAAACGTCAAAAGAGTTTTGAAGCGAAGCCACTTGAAAAGACTTTTGACATGGTCGAAATAATGATCGTGGTAGTCTGCAGCCAAGTAATAAATGTCACCAAGCCATTTGTAAATAAATTCTATTAAATATAGATGCAAAATGGCCTTGTGCCAGGACAATATCCCAGTTCAAATCAAGTTTTGAAAATAGTTATTTTTGTGGGAATTGTAATAGATCAAATTTCGACTTATAGTTATGTATGTCAAAAGCAATAATTTTATAACAAAATACTCAATATTCAAATGCCTCAGTTGTAATGAAGTATTGAATATATAATAAAAAACTTTTCGTACGACTCATTTTAATCAAGAAAATGAGCTTGTCCAATTATATATTATATTGTATAAACAAGTACTTTGTAAACACCTAAGGCATCATTGAAAGTAATATTTTAAAATAAAAAATATATAGTGTATTATATCTCCAAATTTTATTTTAAATAAGGTGTCACTTATTTCGAATCAAAAAATATCAACTTCAGATGCTAATACTGCTAATTAAGTCCAATCCATGGTATATATGATTGAAGCTACACCAGGCTTGCAACAATGTGATGTAACCAGTAAAAATGATATGTAAAAGTATTCCTGTAAGAAACTACCTATTTAAAACGAAATGGGGTTATATGTCAACATGGTGAAGACTGGATATGAGTCGAGTAGTGATGTGAATACGATTAGAAGATTTTTTGGCAATATCGACTGGAAGCTGATCATAAGTTAATAGAAAATATGACTGTTACAAATGGTCACCGAATAAATATGACATATATTCACGAATCGGATTTAATAAAAAACGTAATAATTCTAAATGGAATTCTTCTCGAAAAAGGCGTGAAACAAGCCATACAGTATTCCGCAAAGTATCATTCACGTAAAACTCAATAATTAATTACAATAATGATTTAATTTAAATAATAATTATTCCATTCGAACCGTCTGTGTAAATTTAAGGCTAAATATTGGAAGAAAATTACACAATTCGAAAAAAGATGAAATGAATATAATATATTATTTATATATTTTTTCTATAAACTCTCTTTTTTCTAAATTTAATTTTCTCAAAGCAAATTTTTCTAAAAATTAAGTAGATGGGAAGCTTCTTGTATTGTCTCTATTATTGCTGTTATATTTTGTTCATAAAGTTATGCAGGTGGAGTTTTCTAAATATAACCCATTAAATCACATGGAAAGCACATCTAGAATGATTTTAAAGTGCATCCGAAGCACTGTAATGTAACCACCAAAGGTTATAAATATACCTGAAGTCATTTTAAACGAGATATATAACGTAAAAATACATACACACTTTTCAGCTGCATTTTCATTTTTTTGTGGAAATTGCAATGTCTGTAACTCAGCAAATAAAACTTTAAGATTTCTTTGCCTAAAATATTTTTTAAATAATAATATTTTCTTAGATGTGAAATTTTTTGGTCAGTTTGACATGGAATGGCTCATATATTGAGTGCTAACCATCTCCAATATTTTTCGTAATTTCACCCGTATCCATATTTAGTTGTTATATCAGCATGAACTACAGATTTCTACGATAATTCCTTCTAGTTTGGCAACTCGTTGCATAAAACCGCAACACGGTGTTTCGTTTCGTCTTCACGTTCTTACTTTATAATAAGGTCATAAATACGAAACTTATTCAAAGATTCTCTTCAAATAGGCCTTGTTTTCTTCGTTTAGATCGCAGCTATTATAAACTGAATCATCTGCTATTTTTTAGCTTTAAAAAAATTAACACAAACTACCACTAGTAGTTCTTTCAATATATTTCATTTTCTATGGGGTTTTCGTGCCAGCAAAAAAATAGAAAAAAATAATGCTTTCTCAATTTTTATTAAGATTGTATCTTAACCATTTTTTTTCAAGGGAAAGTTAAATTCACTACATTTGTGGCAATCATAATTACCTTTTGAGTAAGCATATAAGCGGATGTGATCGAGTCTATATTTTCAAAATGAGAGTACAAGTGTTAAAGGTACCTTCGACGAATTAATAAAATTGTTCATAAAAAATCTTTTCTTTTTCCTTTCCTTTTTTGAGGCCCTATGTTCCGCCTAGAAACTATGGGAATTAAATAATAATAATAAACCTTTTGAGTCAATCTTATGACTCAGTATGCCTCAATGCAAACAACAAATATTTTTTAGCTGTCGAACACACATTTTTTAATTTTTGTTCCATAGTCTTATCGATATTTTTCCTTTGACTAGACAAACAATTTAGCAAAGATCAAGCTGAGTGCTGACTTAATTTAGAGCTAATAAAAGTAAGTAGCCCTTTTGCGTTTGTCATGTTTTTTTCGTTATTGGGGGAGAGGACCACTTTTTAGGATTTTTTTATAGTGGGTTAGACTCAACCGCAGTGCATGGAGTATTCTCAATGTCAATGATCATTTTGGAATGCAACACTTGTAGTTTTTTTAATGACCCACTCCAATATGTATGTGTTAAAGATGCTTACAGATGGGAATACCGACGGCAATGTGAGTTACATTTAAAAGTAAAACAAAACAGAAAAACCATTATCAGATGAAATATCAGGGTGCCGCAAAAGCAACTGTCTGATTAATAAAACTGAAATTTGTATATTTTTCTCAATATTATTAGAATAAAAATCGAAGTGATTTAAGGCGAAAGCTTAAATTTGGTATTATTTAAACCAAATAACTACGTTAAACGATACTTTACGATATCCCACCAAAAATAACCAGATTTTGGAAGCTGTATATCCCTTGTATAGCAACTGAGGACACAAAAAAGGAAACATTGCTGAAATATAGAGCGAAAAATAGCATGTGAACAAAAAAGGTAAATTTTGATTTAAATAGTTGTTGCTTGGAGACCAACTTGAAATATATTAGACCAAAGCGATCAGTCCCAATTGTACGATAAATCGTTTTTATGCCCTCTACTATGGTATTACGTCTGTGTAGATTTGATTGTTACGAAACGAGAAACGATCGTTTATTTTATGTCTGATCCTAACAGAAATTGACACAAGTAAGTTTTGCGAGCCAAGGACGAACGCTATTTAATTTGAAGCAAATCTGTTCAGATTTAGATATAGCTTCCATACAAATTCCGTTCTCGATTAGACTTTCTCCGCTCTAGATTCTAGATTCTTCAAATTTGGCACAGTAACTTATAATTCAAGTAAAAACATCGATGGTGAATGTGGATGAGGTCGGTTCCATACAAAAATCGTTCCCGGTATCACATTTTCCCCTGAACTTAATTGTAATCGGGTAGAAAGTGGAGGGTATCATATAGCTCGACTTTACCCTTTCCTTACTTTTGTTTAAATTAAGGCAGCTACTTTTGCCATACCCTGTATAACAACAACAACATCATCATGGGCAAGTAATGCAAATGTAATGCATTCGATTTCTGTGTGTGTGTGCACTAACAACCAAATGGAAATGTTGCAACGCCATCACGCCATTGTTGTGCGAGTATGAATATGAATGCTGGCTGCCCGTGGATATTGTGATTGTACGCGTATCTCTGCCCGTGTGTGTGTGTGTGCTTGAACATATACATCCATGCATATGTTTGATTGTATGGCTGCCTTACATACGAACGAATGCATCATCGACATTAACTTTCTGTGCCCTTAAATTGATGAACAGGCAAAATAGGACGATATGAGAAAAATATTGCAGCCCCGACACAAAGATTAATCGATTTGGCTACAGTGGTTGGCAAAGGCTTAAGTTTTGCAAAAAATACTGTTCGGTCATACTTTCAATTGGAAGGGGTTTCAACAGACCTAGAATTTTTAATTTCTATATTTTTTATGATGTCTTGTGGAAATCGGTCATTAATCTAAACCCTACTGTTATTGTTAGCCTATCTTAAGGAAAATCGTCAGTTAAATCTAAATAAAAATACCTTATATCCGGGGATTCTTAAAAGTGTGACTTCGGACAGACAACTCAGCCTGGACAGCTCCTCACTACATAGACTTACTAGAATAGATGTACATGAAGTAGACGTAGATGTGAAGGCGCCTATTCGATTTATGAAACAAATTACAAAATAAATATGGCAATTTTAAATAAAAATAATTATTTGCCAGAGATGAAATCATCTGTGGCCAAAAAACCTCCTTTTGTATATTAAATGAGTGGCATTCCCTCAAAATTCTAACGTGAAACGCTAGCTTTCACTTAGCAGATTTTCTGTTTTGATTTCAGAGTTAGAGTTTGGGTGTTGTTAACTCCTGATTAGGCTATATCGAACGGGATAGGTAATGTAGAATTAATGAAAACATATATGATCTTGCCATGTCCGTCCGTCCGTCTGTTGAAAGCACGCTAGCATCTAAACGAAAGGAGCTAGGACGTCCAAATTTTACATAAATGCGTCTTATAGTCGGTTGGGATTGAAACTGGGCGAAATCGGCCTACAGGGAAAAAATTATCCCTCACAAGGACTAAAAATTGCCATAATATTCCCTGCTATTTTAGAGTATTTAAGCACATTTTTTCAATATGTCTGCTTGTACTTACTTGATATTGGGTATGAGCATTCCCCCGATAACAAAAACGTGCTCCATAAAGTGATTTTTATTCCTATGGGGTAAAAAAGGGGATAAAAAAATGGTACATATCAAACGACAACAGCTAGAAACACGAAATTCGGTGCGTACATTCCTCTAATTGAGTAGATACACAATATAAAAGTATTTTTTCGAAATTCGCACTTTTAATGGGTAAAATGGGAATAGAGGGATAAAAATGGTACCAACCAAACGGTTGCACCTAGAATAATGAAATTCGGTGTATACATTCCTCTGATTGCGTTGACACATAAAATAAAGTGATTTTTCGAAATTCGTACTTTTTGGGGTTAAAATAAAAAAGGGATATAAATAGTACCAACCAAATTACCGCAACTAGAGTTATGAAATTCGGAATATACATTCCTCTGACTGCGTAGACACGAAAAATAAAAGGTTTTTTCCAAATTCGTACTTCGAAGGGATATATTGGGACAGAGGGATAAAAATGGTACCAATTGAACGGCAACAGCTAGAATGATGAAATTCGGTGTGTACATCCCTCTTTCTAATCTTAGAAAGTCGTACTCTTAAGGGGGCAAAATAGGAAAAATGGGATAAAAATGGTACCAACCAAATGGCCACAGCTAGAGTCATGGAATTCGGTGTATACATTCCTCTGACTGCATAGACACGAAAAATAAAAAGAGTTTTCCAAATTCGTACTTTCTACTTTTACGGCAAAAATTGGTTGAATTGTGAGATAATTAATGAATTTTCAAAATTTTTACTTTTGGAATTAAAATAGAATGGCACCCACTATCAACCAGTATTTATGGTAATTAAGCTTTTTTGAAATATAAATATAAGAATATTTAGTTTTTTTGACTTGAAGTATTATTTCGATATATAGTAAAAACGTATAGTAAACGTATTGGTAGCCATGCCTTGTAAGCGTGGTTTGAAATAATAAAAATATTATATTTATTTATAAAATTATTTGTTCAATATTGGTATTGGTTTGGCTATATTAAAAAAATATATATTCTCCTGTAATATTACTGCACTTCTACGAAAATCGGCAGCGTCTGTGGAATGCAATCCATAGTGGAGGGTATATAAAGTTCGGCCCGCCGAACTTAACACCGTTTTTACTTGTTTTTATTAAGTTCGCGTCTATTCAAACAATCTTCGGCATTTCTTAAAAACGTAAGCAGCCGCTACAAATGAATTACATTTATAAATTCAATTTCTAACATTACAGCATTATTATTCCCCAATACCAGTGTTTGGCGAAGGCATTTCATAGTATTTACGTTTTAAAATAAATATCGGAAAGAAATATACATTATCAAAATGAATGACTGAATGAACGAATGGTGTGGAGTGACTCAAGGCCGCCACCACGGTGCACCACGACGTATACGCAACGTAACGAGAGAAATATGAATGTAGCACTTTGCCACAAATACATATGTAATTTCTTTTGAGGCAACTTGCAACAATAGCAATATTTTCCATACATTTCACATGTAAATCATCATATGTTTCTGCTTCTGTTTTTGCTTTTGTGAAAATATACAAACAATACAGAACGACTGGCTGCCAACAACAGCAACATCAGCAGAGACACACACACAGACAACAATATTGTACCTTTACTTGGTGGGTAGGCCATTAAAATTATGACAATGATTATACATACCTCATACATTCACATATACAAGTGTGGATGTGTATGTAGGAAGGAATATAATGAGGTTGATGCATGCATGTATGCACGTACGAGGGTGGCTCGCAAAGTTGCCAATTTGAAGACACTTGAATCTAATCTACACAACAAATATCGGGTGGATGAAGTTCGTTATACAAATCTCCCGTTTTTTTAATTATAATTGCTACTCAGTCCTACAAAACAATCACCATATTTTACGCATCAAGTCCTTTATTTAAATCGCCTTCTTAAGGCCCTACATATACCCCAGAATCCGAGGGATTTAAAACGATCATAATCTCCCAACATAGAATTCAAATATAACCATCAATTCCACAAGGCAGTTTCCATAATGGTTTTACCATTTTTCTCCAATCCCACCTCGTTTTTGTTTTTCTGCCATTGTTGGGGGGCTTTTCCGAGTGAATATGAATATCCTTTGGGTATTTTACGTAGCTGTTCGTTGTTGGTTTTTGAGGTTGTTGCTGAGCGAGTTTTTTTTTGTTTTTTTTTTTTATTATTTTATCATTTTTCATTCAATGTTATTTTTTAAACGGGTATAAATGAAGGATTGGATGAACCAAAGAATGAAGATGCGCCTTAATAATGATAGTCAGCCGCTGTTTTGTGTGCGGTGCAAGGGTGTGTTAAATTTTTGTATAAATAACAGTTTATCATTTAATCATTATTACTAAGGTGCATGTGTGTGTGAATCTTTATATGGTTTCCTCACCAATACATGGAGATGGACATGCCGCGATATGCAGCTTAACGCACACTTGGCTTACACCAGAAAAAGAACAGGATCAAGAGCAGCAGCTCATGTGCTTTTGTTTCGCACGCGCACACACACAAGAATTTTCCGCTGCGGTGGCATATCCGGCAGATTTCTTCATTCACACATATGAGTGTGCGTGAGTGTGTGTGCGTGGAAATTGCGATCATATGTTTTACCATTATTTTATAGTTCGGTATTTAATTAAAACACACACAAAACGAGTTAATGTGGCGCAACTGTGTTAAATGGCAGCTGATTGCATTCATACACTGAAAGAAAAAAGGAAACAAAGGAAGAAAATTCACAGATTTGGATTTATATTTATAATGGCTTAGTTGGCGATTCCATTGCGTACGCCGCCATTCGAAGTAATAGCTGAAAGTTGATATTTTAATTTATCAACTGTTCACCTCAAAAATGTGGGGAACGTCAAATAAAAAAACTAATCTTAAAGAATATAAATTTTATAATATAGGGTGGACCATTTGAAGTCTTAAATTTGAACTACCGATTATTTTGACTTTGAAAGGTAGAATAACATTCATTTTTATTTTGATCTTCAGGTTTATGTTTGACATTTGCAAAAAGGGACGCTATACGTCCCAAAACAACAAAATTGGGAAATATTAAAAACTTACTTGCAAACTTCAAACTTACTTAAAAGTAGAAATATTAAAGGTACCTTCGACGAAAGTTGGTATTGTAGTAAAAAATTAAAAAAAATCAATGTCTCAATGCACACAAAAAATTAATTTTTAGGTGATCATTTGGTGATCCTTTCTCCTTGTTGCACGACTTTAAATTTCCAAATAATATAGATGTTTAAATAATTTATTTTCATGATTTAACGAGACGTATAAAGGCGTTAAGGGCATCAAATGAAAGAGAAGAATATCTGTTAAAAATACTTTAAATATTATGATTCTATCTGTAGTAATTTAGTATTAACAACAATTTGCAAGTTTTTCCCGTTATTTATTTAGTTTATTTATCTTTTACTATCTAAGAGAGAAAACTCGAAATAATTGTTAATGCTAAACTAACACAGATAGAGGCAGGGAATTTTTAGTATTTTTAACAGATATTTTCATTTGATACCTATATCGCCTGGGTATGGCTCTAGAAAGTGTGAAAATAAATTACTAAGTCAAATATATCCTTTGGAAATTAAAAGTCCAAGATCATCAAGGAGAAAAGATCACCAAATGAAAACTGAGTACACAGTTTTTCTACATATTATCTCTAGGTGCATGTGTGTATGGTATTGTTCAGGTCCACAAAATACTGTCGCACGGTGTAATTAGTACTTTATCATACCGTGAAGAATTTTTCTTTTATGACAAATCATATAGTGATATAATGTATAGTTTTTCAGTTGCTTATAAGATTGACCTATTTAGGGCATTCTCCAATTTTTAGGCACATAATTTCTGAATTTTTTTATATTAGCTTTTAATAAATCAATATATCGGATATTTTCCTGGCTCAAGAGCTTTCTGAATGAAAATTTATTTCAAACTGGCATGATGACATTTATTACTTGGCTGGCCACTGGCTTTATCGTGATTTCTGGCCCGTGACGGCCTTCATCAGAACAAGGAAAATGACTCTACAAAATTCTCCTTGTGTACGGGGGTTTATGTAAAGCGCCTTAAAGTATTCGCGGCTGCAATGTTTTCAAACAATCTTCTACACCGACATACGCACATCTACACCCACAAAACCGCACTCGCCAAACCGTACTTAACATCCTGTGCTGCCCACCGCCACCACCGCCGACAACAAAATGGTGAATATTGAATTGTATTGAAACTCAATTTACGCACATAATTCGCACAATTTATATTCATTAATAATTTCTGCGTTTCATATTTAACGGTTTCGCTGTTGTTGTTGTGTTTGTATATGGTCCCCGTTCGATTTCTTTCGCAATAAAAATTATGAAAAATCGTAAAAAAATGCGGACGATTTTTTCATTATTTTGCAATTATAATTTTTGCATAAATTTCCAGGGAGAGCAAATGAATTTCAGAAACGATAAATTGTTGCGATTTCGCTGTACGCAGCAGATATGCGAGCACAATGGCTGTGGCGAAAGCGAATAAACGCAAAGACGACAGGGGAAGGCGAGCATGACGAGGATGACGATGGCGAAAGCGATGTTGATAACGATGACGCTGACGATGATATTGTTTAAACATTAAATGTAATTTTTATTGATTGTAGGCAATATTTGGGGCCTGGCCATACATATAATAGAGTGGTGGTAGTGGTGTTATATTATAAACGATATCACAGACAAAATTATGGAAATTGTAGGTAGTATGTAATACTACCCACTTACACATGTACACACGCGTGTATGTCTGTGTATCCGATATAGTGTTAATAACATTGTACACATTAAATTGTACATGATAATATTAATGAAGTTTCCGTATGATTTTGTTCAGGCAACAGAACAAAAAAATCAGCCTTTTTCAATTGTATCAATGAATTCCGTTTGATTACAAACAGGCCGTTGATCAGCATTAATTTTTCCAGCAATAAAGTAGATTTAAATTGTGTTTACAAATTACACCATGTTAACGTAGATGCTTTCAGATTAATTGCCAGTTAGAGAGTTCTTTAACGAATTTGCCATTTTCGTTTAGCACATTTTCGAGAGCATTTTTCGCCAAAAAAAGTTAGCATTGAAATTGTTCCGCATGAATAGATTTCTGTGTGAAGCACCGCATGTGTATTTACTCGCAGCTTTTGAGACGGCTTTTTGAAATAAACTGCCAGTGAATATAAAATGTATTGCATTTTTTGCACAATGCCTTCACTCGCACAATTTTGAATTGAAAACTATCTGAACAAACAGCAGCAGCAGTAGCAGCCGGGGAGGAGCAACATTGCCACCGGAGGTGGGGGAATATGTTTTAGATGTTTAGCTATATCAATGTCTAGATCAATATAAGATATAGTTTTCTGTAATTTTTTAATAACTACTCAATTTACATATCAGCACCTGAAATGCAAAATGTTTCGTAATTTTGCATTTCAAATTTTCATTACTTCTCAAGAGAAGCTAAACGTTTCATTGCGAAGTTCATATTGTGTTAATTCTACATATATTGTTGGATGTAGAAGATGTCTATACTTGTCTGAGATTATGTAGTTCAATCATATGAAAATATAAAAAAGTATAAAAAATTAATCATGATTGAAGAAGACAACATATCGATATTTTATGAAAGAAAAAATTTGAAGATTTCGTGGCACAAAAGTCAGAAAATTTTGTCACATTGTGTATTTTAGTCAAATGTATCACAATCTATACAAAACTCAGTTTGCGACTATTTGATGTTACGTCTTTTTGCATTCAGGTGACAATATTCTCCACGAAAGCGAATAGTATCTATGAATTAGTTTAAAATACAGTCCTCAACTCACTTTCACAGGAAAGTGGAGTACAGATTTCATAGGATGAGATTACCTTGGCACAAAAGTAAAATCGGGATGGCCATCTTTACTTGAGTAACAGTTTTCTTTAGATAAAATTCTTGAATGGCCTAGAAAAGAATGCCTTTTCACTTATATTAAATTTTATTGCGGCACAACGTTCCACCGGTCACAGCACTTTTTATGGGAAAGGCCATTGGGTGACCTTATCTGGTACAAAAGTATATTGAAGGATAGAAGATCAATTTATTATTATCAATATATTTCCAGAAAACGCTTTTCACACAGAAAAATGGCGAGGAAGGAAGCTGTCTATCCCTCTATCCACACACTTTCTATGCGAAAGAGTACAGCGTGACCTTATTTGGTAGAAGCCTATATTGAAGAATACATATCATAAGTCGTTGTCTGAATTGAAAACTAATTCAGAAAGTTAAGTTTTTCACATAAATCTATCGATTAAGGCAGCAGTCGTCAGTTTTAAGTATTTTGGAGCACGGTTTGCGTTATATTTTTGAATGTAGATTTTCCAAGAGAAGAACTACCAAAAACACCCAGAATTTATTATTTGGAGACACAATGATTTGTGGACGATTTATAGAGAAACTATCATAACAATGTTTAGTACGTCTTACAAACGAACAACGCTTGCAAATTATTGAATTTTATTATCAAAATGCGTGCTCTGTTAAGAGAGTTCATCGCGCGCTTCCATTTTATGGTCAGTTTAATCGGCCCACTGAAGCGGCTATTCGGGCTATTGTGACTAAATTTCGCACCAAATTTACATTGTTGGACATTAAACCACCAAAACGCTTACGTAGAGTGCGAACTGAAGAAAATATCGCAGCTGTATCGGCCAGTGTTAATGATGACCATCAATTATCGATTCGTCGCCTTTCGCAGCAATTGGGCCTCTGTTACTCAAAAACGTGGAAATGCCAAAATTGGACTAAGCGGATGGACCATTTGAGGCGCAGTCAAGGTCAACATTTGCATGAAATAATCTTCAAACATTAAATTATATGGGCCGTACTATCGATTCAAATAAATATTTCATGCATTTTTCTGAATTTTATGTGTTTTTTTTTGAAAAACTTTCCTAAAGATTTTAAAATATCACCCTTTATATTATCTCTAGTTTCATATGGTCTTGTTCAGGTCCAAATCAGGATCGATCAGGTCGAACAATCGACAAACAATCCAAGTTTGACTCTTAATTTATTCTGTTTAGCATAAAGGTATAATACGATTCAGCTTTCCATTTTTTATTGGTAGTTTGTAAAATAAGTGTATGTTATACTCAAAATCTCATCCAGCCAAATAATGAACAAAAAATTGTATAGAATGCATACAAAACTATAAATAAGAACAGAAAAAATATATGTAAACCCACGGTTCTTTCACCCATTTTGGATAATATGAGATTTTTTACAAAATTTGTTAAAATTCGAATTGACACAGAAACGCTAAAGATGTTTTTCTTTGTTATATTGATAGTTGTTATATTTTATAAATATCTTAATTTCTTTTCATTTTAAAAATATAGACTTTTTTCCACAATTTATTAAAATTTTTATTTGAACTGGGATATTGTCCTGGCTCAAGAACATTTTGCTTCTATATTTAATAGAATGCAAATTTATTTACAAATGGCATGGTGGCATTTATTACATTTATCAAAAGTCTTTTCAAGTAGCTTCGCAGCGACTTTTTTTGTGAGAATCATTTGCTTAAAGAGGCACAACTCAATGAGATGCTTGTAAGATGACATGTGTGCTTTATTACTTGGTGTGATTTTTTAAACGCAAATTCGGCAAGTGAGTTGTGCTTCTCGTTCGTTTGTGAGTATCATCTCCTTATAGAGGCCGGGTTTGATGTTGAAAAGTCGCTGCGAAGCCAAGTTTTTATTTTTATTTATTTTTTGTTCGAAATTATCTGAAGTTGATAACGAAAATACTTGCATTTTAAAAAGAAACAGACACTTCACTTTTTTCAATAACGCCAAAAAATCGAAAAAATTGCGAAGTTTGAGACAACACAAAAATTGAGGTAAGCAAAATATGTTATCCATTCTTTTACCTAACGATGGCGAATTTTCTGTACAATAATCGAGTATAGATATTTAAAAGGAAATCTCATTTTTCAATAAATCTTCGTTTTGGCGATCGAATACCGCACCGTAAAACATGCTACATCTACCACTTACCTGAAAATATATTTGGTTCGATGATAAGAATATGTATATTTGGGTGCAATTAGGTTCGAAACACCATGTCTAAAGTTGGGGGTTGTGAATTTGATCAGCTGCGTAAACTGGAATAAAATAAATAAATAAATTTTTAGGTTACTGCATGCATTTAGAATCACAAGCAATTTGGATCAAATATATATATTGTATATATCGAGCCCTATTTGCCAAAAAAGACGTAAGCGCCAAAGACAAAATTATATAGGAGGATGTTTTTATTAATTAACTCAGCTTTATGTGTATGTATTACTACGAAATTACGTATTTAAACATTGTTTTGTTTGTAATTGACCTAAATGATCGCGAATTATCGCTTTTTATCAAAAAAAGGAAATTCAAAAAAGTGATGCTTACATCTATTTTGGCAAATAGGACTCGATATGTTTATTTCATAAGTAATACTATTGTTATAGTCACTTTGAAAAGGTACGTTTTCCTAGTTAAAATTCAATTATTCTTATTTATTACGAAAAAATCTTTAAAAAAGCAAGTGCCACAGATTCATCGTTTGTTATACAGTTCTACCTATAATTATATTCTGGATTAATTTTTGTTAATCTGTACACCTGGTCATTTACACACTTTTCCCAACGACTAATACAATTAAGAAAATATTTTGAAACACATTTTCTGCATTCCACTTCAGTTCTTGTCGCCAATACGCCTTTGACTGAAAACGGGTGCTTTCAAGTGCTAATTTAAGTATTGAAAAGATTAAAAAGGTCAGACGGAACCAGATCAATACAGCGGTTGTTCGATGATATTTGTTGAATTCTTGGCCAGACCTTCAGAAAATTCTGGTATTTCGGAAGAAGTTAAGCGACAACGGGTTTCATGCTCAAACGATTATTTAAAATGGTACATGTTGCTTTGTGAACTACAAAAAGTTTGGTGACTATCTCACTCAAACTTAGAAGATGATATCGCGTGAGCCATTTAAAATAATAAATAATAATCGGCTACAAAAAAGTACTGATTATTTTTTCAAATTTCTGTTTTTTTTGGACACACAATATCATTCATATGATTACCACGACAGGCTCGGCAGTACCTCATCCGACCAACCCAATTTTTCAGTACTGCCCAAAATATACACCAAACAGTGGCTCGTTGTGGATGCATTGGCTTCTCAATAGTCACATGTGAGTTCTATGAGCCCCATATGCGGCAATTTTGCTTATTGACATAGCCACCGAGATGAAAATGAGCTTCATCTGAAAACACGAACATTTTCCACGTAAATTTCTTACAGTTTGCGTTAAAGACTCACTACTTTGGTAGTAAGTTTTTAATATTTCCCAATTATGTTCGAGCGCATAGCGTCCCATTTTGCAAATGTTAAACATAAACCGGAAAATAAAAATAAAAATTAATGTAGTTCTATCTTTGAACGACAAAGTTATAGGTAGTTCAAATTTAAAATGTTATATGGCCACCCTATATTTAGTGGGCTGTGTACATTAGGATGGGTTACGAAAATCAATTGCTGCGTTCAGCCCTCCCAGAAATGAAGATTGGATTGGTTAATGATGCTCTGCAAAATATTTCGTCGCTGGGTCAAGTCCATAAAAATCATGTATTTTTAGGGGTGTTTGCAGGAGCATGACGGCATGATCTAGGAACGAATATTTTACAAATCATCATGAAACAATCGAAATTTTATTTTCGAGAGGTCAGTGGGAATTAGTTTTTCAGTTTCCTAATAAGTCAGTTTCCTATTGTACATAAATGACAACTTCGGAAGTAAGGTTTTTTTATATTGGAATACAATTATTTGTATATAAAATGCTTGTAGCAAATATACGATTTTTGCATGCCAACAATAATTGCTAAAGTTTTTTGTCCGTGTATGTGGGCCTTGTTAAGCAATAGCACTATAGAAAAACTGAATCGAGTCAGATTTCTTTCTGAACTGATATAAAACCAAGTAACTTCCGAAGAAGATAGTAGTTAGAATTTTTAGAAAGATCTTGTACAATTGTCCCTAACGAATGGGCTTTTTAAGGCCACAGAAAAATTTCCTAAATAACATTATATTTATTCTGGGACATCTACATTTCTTTCGGACTTCTGTCAAACAACCATTTAATGAACTAGAGGCTAGTGAATGTGTACCTCAACAGCCCTCGCATTTCATCGAATTTTGAAAGTTGTTCTTCTCTGTTCGAGAAGAAAAACTGATTTCCCAAAAGCACAAACATAATATGATTAGAAAAAAAGGACGGCGGCAGCCAAAAAACTGTGCGATGCCACCACAATAATAAGAATAGCAAAGGTGTGTCAAGTACTAACACTTGGGTTGCAGCCATAGAATATTTTGCGTTCACCCGGATTTTTTTTTTTTGTGCGGGAAGCTGAAACTGACTAACTGCGAACGGAAACATATGCAACCATTCAGTCATACATATTCATACGTACATTCGTACTCGAATGTATGTAAAATGTACTCACACACATGTGTGAGTTTGCACACCTATACACAGATATGGAGGCTGGCAAGTTAATCAAATATGAAAGTATTCTAGAGCAGCAGCTATACTACCATCAACGGGATAATAGGAGGACGAGGAGGAGCAGGTAAAGTGTCCGACATAAACTCTACAAACTAACATTAGGTTTATTCAGACTACACGATTTGCAAGTGTGAATAAGTGGCATTCACCCAACCGAGCGGAAAGTATGCACCAAGAGTTGGTTTTACAAAGTTATCATTCGACCAAGTTGTGCTACAAATTGTAAAGTGTGAACACCCCTTTTATGGGTCTCTTCATTTGCAAGTGTGAATAGGTGGCATGTGTGCAAACGACCAACCGAGCGGAAAGTATGCATCAAGAGTTGGTTTTACAAAGTTATCGTTCGACCAAGTTGTGCTACAAATTGAAAAGTGTGAACACCCCTTTTATGGGTCTCTTCACTCATATGAATGGGTTATGTGCGTTTCTATAAGTACTTCGCTCACAAAAACAGCTTCACTAGCTGCAACTGCGAATCCATAGAAATTATGTGGGTGTGTGTAGTTGACTGTCTAGTGTTAGTTTTCTTGCCAGTGTTGGTGAACATCAGAATGTTTGGCAATTGTTATTGTGATATCAATACACAACGTAATAACATTAGCACGAGGACAGGTGTAGTAAGGCCAATGAGATTATCTACTAAAAATATATTTAAATAAAACAGCACTCCTTTAAATTAAAGGAGGGGTATAGATACTATAAAATAAATAGTATACCTTGAACTTGAATTTGTATTCGGGTTGCATAGCCCTTTGTTTCTAATAAATAATTATAAAATAACAAACCAAAGAGAAGGACTTTTAATTTCCAAAAGATATATATGGACATTCCACGACAAATCGAACAGTTGAAAAAAAAATATTTTTGATTTCCTCAATTGTATATATTGTTAGTACCCATTAAAAACACCTCCTGATTACTCGTCAAAAAGATATATATTAAAAAATCGTTAAATTTCTGTTCAGTTCTTTTTTCAGTCTTTTGCTCATAACATATACAATAACGGTCCGAATTAGATATTCTTTTTTTAATATTTTTGTATTTGGAAGTAATTTTCAGAAAAAAATATTGAAAAAATATTCACAATGTTTTTGTATACAATTTTTTTTTTAAATTAAAGCTTTATTTTTTAATTGTTGGTACTCTTCGATTTTCTCGAAAAAAAATTAATTAAACTGTATTTATTCTGTATATTTTGGGCATTACTTGAAAATGGATCTATAATAATTACTATGTTCTTTAATTTTTTGAAAAATTGTAAAAAACGAATTCTCTATTTATTACAAATTCTTATCTTTGACAAATTTTTCAAAAAAAAAAAATAAAAAACATAGTAATTAGTATAGGCCCACTTTCAACCAAGGCTCCAAATTTACAGAATAAATAAATTTTTAAATAAAAAAATTTTCGAGAAATTCGAAGAGTACCAACAATTAAAAATAAAGCTTTAATTTAAAAAATAAAAATTTGTATACAAAAACATTGTGAATATTATTTCAATATTTTTTCGAAGAGTACAAACAATTAAAAAAATAAAGTTTTAATTTAAAAAATAAAAATATGGGTACCAAATGAAAGGGAAGAATATCTTTTCAAAACTCTTTAAATATCCTGTTTCTATCTGTATTAGATTGGCATTAACAATTTCATGTTTCCCCACTAAAAAGTAAAACATGAATAAAATAAATAAACTAAATGGTTGTCAAAGCTAAACTAAGACAGATAGAAAGATGCATAATTCACAAAACTACGAAAATTAATTTTAAAGCATCTTTATCCTTTTGAAATTAAAAGTCCTTTAAAAAGGAGAAAATATCACCAAATAAAAATTAAGTACACAGTTTTGTACATAAGATCTCTAGTATATGGACTTGTTCAGAACCACGGTGTAATAGATCCGAATGAAATACATTTACTATTGGCCCTATGCTCAACATTGGAACGAGGGGAATAAATGTAGAAATACATGTATAGGGTGGCCCATTTAAAATTTTAAATTCTAACTACCGATTACTTTGGTTTTGAAAGGTAGAATAACATTCATTTTTATTTTTATTTTCAGATTTATGTCATTTGCCAAATGTACGCTCAAACAAAATTGGGAAATATTAAAAACTTACTTCCAAAGTAGTGAGTCTTTAATGCAAACTGTAAGAAATTTACGTGAACATTTTCGAGAAGAGATCGGCCTTCAGTTCAGCCTTCATGAAGCTCATTTTCATCTCGATGGCTATGTCAATAAGCAAAATTGCCTCATATGGGGTTCAGAGAAACCACACGTGACTATTGTGGAGCCAATGCATACACAACGAGTCACTGCTTGGTGTGGATTTTGGGTTGGCTGCATCATTGGGCCATGTACTGAAAAATTGGGTTGATCGGTTGAGGTACTGTCAAGCCAGTCGTGGTAGTTATATGTATGATAATGTGTTCCATTATTAAATGACAATGTTCAACCTTTCCAACAAAACCAGAAATTTGAAAAAAGTAGTATTTTTTTATACCCGATTATAATTTAAATTTTTAAATGGCCCACCGTATACAATTACATTATCTGTTTTGCTCGATTTCTAAGAGATTTCTGAATAAAAAATAATTTGATTTGGGGTGAAAAGATTTGGGGTGAAATGTTTAAATTTAAATATACAAAAAAGCCTATTTTTATTTTTTTTGCCAAACGGTTAGTTGACATGTTCGATTGAGTTGACGAGCCAAATATGGAATATACTTGCTTAACAGATTAGTCGATCGCTACTCCTAAGATAATGAGTAAGTAGCTGCCTGATTTTTCTTTCTGATTCATTTAAGAAAACCCAACATATCATAGTAGGAGGATATTGAAAATATTTTGTCTGACTGATATTTTTAACACCAACCTGTGGACAACTACAAATCAAATCTCACTGTAAACCAAAATATTAAAACGTAGGTGGAACAGCCTAGGCTACACAAAACTGTGATCGAAGTGAATGTATGACAGTATTTTTTCCAAATAAATCTCAACTTTGAGATTTATTTTTCACGTTTTAGGAAATGTGTGATTTTTATAAAAAACGGTCTCAAAAATGTTTATTATATGATTACAAATTGTTTTGAAACATTATTAGGAGTAATATAAAAACATTAAAAATTTCAATAAAAATAAAATAAATAATTAAGATAATCAAATACTTATATGAGTCATTCCATGTCAGGCGGTACGACTTTTGACCTCGATAGCTGCGTTTGTTTTAAAAGTTTGTGTATGTGTTCTCTTTTTAAGCGACTGCGTAAGTTTGAATGTGGTAAAATGATTGGTTAATGATATATATGTGTTTATATGGATAGGTAATGGTATATATTTTTTCTCATGGTGTAGGAAAATGGAAAAAATAGTTTTTCCATAACCTATTTTTTTCTTGGATTTTTCATTGTTTTTATACCTTATGTTTATGAGCTTATAAAAAAATTATTATTCTGTTGATTTTTCACTGAAATTCTGGTTGATTTTGCAAAAAAAAAATGGTAAAAAATAGAACCCATCATTTCACCACTTTCAAACTCACATAGTCGCTTAAAAGGAGACTTAAGAACACTTCTTTAAAATTTCAAAATAAAATGGATTAATGTAATCTTAACGAAAATCAAAATAAAGGAAGCAAAATCGTAAAAACTTTAAAAAATCTAAACCGCCCATAGAATACCACTTCATAATTTTAAAAGTAGTTGACATTTTCTTCAATACAAGGTATAGCACATTAAAATGGGTCAAGTATTTTAGGAGTTACAGGCGATTGAATGAAGACAATTTTTTTAAAAAATTTTTACTGTGAAATTGGTTATAGCTCGTGAAAAAAAAATCTATTTTTTTTACAAAAATACATATACAATATTTATATGAGAAGAATACATACCCAAACTTTCAAAACAATCGCAGTTGCCAAGGTCAAAAATCTTACCGCTTGACATCGAATGACTCATATATAGTTTCTTGAGCGGAAAAACTAGCGGGAGCGACATTTGAATGAGGTTTATTTCTAAATCTGATCCTATCATATTTGCTTCAAATTAAATAGCGTTCGTTCTTGGCCCGCAAGACTTATTATATTTTTGTTAAGATCGGTCAAAAATTACAATCTGTACTTTGTTACAAGAATAGATGGACAGACAGGAGTACTGACAGATTGAGGGACAGACAGGCAGTCAGACAGACAGAAGGACATTACTAAATCGACTCAGAAAGTGATTCTAAGCTGATCTGTATAATAAAGGATGGGTCTATTTCGTTTCCTTTTGGTCCTTACAAACAACTGCATAAAGAAATAATACCCCAGTGGAGGGTATAAACAGGATAATGAAATACTTATAAGACCAATGAGTATATAATGGGTGATTTTTTAAGAGCTTGATAACTTTTTTTTAAAAAAAAACGCATAAAATTTGCAAAATCTCATCGGTTCTTTATTTGAAACGTTAGATTGGTCCATGACATTTACTTTTTGAAGATAATTTCATTTAAATGTTGACCGCGGCTGCGTCTTAGGTGGTCCATCCGCTTAGTCCAATTTTGGCATTTCCACGTTTTTGAGTAACAGAGACCCAATTGGTGCGAACGGCGACGAATCGAAAATTGGTGGTCATCATTAACACTGGCCGATACAGCTGCGATATTTTCTTCAGTTCGCACTCTACGTAAGCGTGTTGGTGGTTTAATGTCCAACAATGTAAATTTGGTGCGAAATTTAGTCACAATAGCCCGAATAGCCGCTTCAGTGGGTCGATTAAACTGACCATAAAATGGAAGCGCGCAATGAACTTTCTTAACAGAGCACGCATTTTGATAATAAAATTCAATAATTTGCAAGCGTTGTTCGTTTGTAAGACGATTCATGATGAAATGTCAAAGCATACTCAGCATCTTTCTCTTTGACACCATGTCTGAAATCCCACGTGATCTGTCAAATACTAAAGCATGAAAATCCTAACCTCAAAAAAATCACTCTTTAGTAGGCTGGGTCGCGGTCCATACAAATGGAAAAACAATTTGCAGTCACCCCACGAAATTAAAGTTTGTATTGCTTAATGATGATTGGCAAAATATTTAAATTATTTCACAAAAATGGAGTCAGTGACGTAATTTTTCGTCAGATACTCATCACTCGAAAGGTATTGATTCCCTCTTGTTATTTTTCATAACAACATGTACAAAATGTTTTCAAGAAATATCAGTTTAAGGTAATTTAATAATTTAAACGTTCAATGATACGGCCAATGAGTTATACTAAGTCAAATTTTGAAAAAAAAATTGGAAAAAATGCAACATATTTTTAGAGGCGTTTTCAGGAACGTTTATCTCATAGACCGCTTGATCATTCGACGAAATATTTTTGAAATCATCATTAAACAATTCCATCTTAATGTTTTGGGCGGAGGTGAGTGTATAGTTGTATTTAAATTTTTTGAGTAATGTACTTCATGATGTGGGGAATATTTTGAGTTTCGTATATAAGTTATGATCTTTTACTTGTGAGTCGCTGCGATATTCTTTTTGCAAATACTTTCCCACACTTAACATTCCGCCCAGCAGCAATAAGATGCCGCATAAAAAAGAATACATTTTTGCATAACCATTTTGGATTTTAAGTTGTTTTCGCACCCCGTCGAACTTACTCCGAATTCAAAAGCATATACATAAGAAGTGTAATATTTGGCAGTACTAGGAGCAGAGCAAAGCAAAGCAAAGCATAGCTGATGTGCTGATAGTGACAGTAGAAATTGGGAATAACATACACAGAGAGCGAGAGCAAGTGCGACAAAATCCAATTTTCGGTTGCATATTAATTGAAAATTTAAACCACGCATTTTCAGTCCTTTCACAACAAGAGTACAACACACACACGCAATCTTTTGGGTAAATAAGTGAGAGCACCCTTGCCCGTGCCTGTGTCCATGCCCTTGTCCGTATGTGGGTGGCTGCAACAGTGTGAGCGTGTGTGAAGTGTATTAGAGCATGTGGTGGGGGTGGTGGTGGTGCACCATCTTTGTGGATATCATCATGATAAAGTACACTTTGGAATTGACATTTTAAATGAAAGTCGTTGAGAAAAAAACGGATGCAAACTTCTGGAAGCAACAGCGTAATGCGGAAAAAGTCTCTCATGGCTGAGTGTTTCCTTTGGATGTGGCTGTGGCTATGGCTGTGATGTGTGGTAGCTTTGTCAGTGGATGCAAATTTTGTTGATTGCACTTTCCTTAAGTTCTCATTTTCTAAAATGTTCGTCAGCACCACCTTTGACACTTTGCTGTTCGCTTCGGGTCTTATGCTCAAATCAAGGTTAATTGGCATTAAGACAGCTGGCTGGGGAAGAACACAACATACGAAAATGGGTCATTGGGTGAAATGACAGGCAGACAGTTAAAATTTAAAGTGAAGTCAAAAGGGAACTTTTTTGGGGGAGAGGGTTTGATTAATATTTTATTTAAAATGGTACCTTAAGGCAGCGACCACGTAAACCAAAGCTATAATCGTAGCCTTGGTTATGTTTGAAAACTTTGTTTGGGAGATTTCACGTCACTTTCAAATAATCATTTGTAAAATTACAAAGTAACCAGGGAATTTTGAATAGAACATCTATGATTTGTTATCTCTGCCAATTACTAAACTCTTTAGTCCAAATCCTGCGCACGAAACTTTACTTTAAACTCAGGGCTTTCCAGCGGAAATCCTTTATCCGAGAATTTGCAAACAATTCAGCATCCAGAGAAATCCGTCCTGCCTGAAAAACAACAAATCAGTGGTAATGAATGGAGTCCGATACACGAACAACACTCAAAACAAAGAAAACACAAACACTACAAGAAACTCCACAAATGAAAATTGCATTGATTTGACATACACCAATACACACACATGTACACACACTCAAACTTGCTGACAGAGATGCACTCACACATGACGGCATACACGGACTAGAGACTAACGCATCTACATACAACACGCGTCCTACTCCAATAAATGAAACAACAACTTGAAAACTGTGAACAACACTCGTCAATCAAAACAAGTGAAACAACCAGACACACTCGCCCACTCACACACACGAGCTCACTAAAATTGCGGAAGAAACCAAGCAAACACTGGCAACTAACCCTCCAATACCACAACAAACGTTCCTAAAAGAATTTGGGCTATGCTAAGTAGACAAGTGCATTGCACATACAGTGGAGGACAAAAATGCATTCATTGTGGGAATGTATCCATGTGGGAAAGTCCGCTTTCAGTTGCTGAAAGTTTTATGATTTGTTGATATAAATAAACAAACATATAGGTGGCGTATGAGTTATATTTATGGAGGATAAAATTAATCATTCGCAACAAAGCGGGAAAGAGAATTATCGTCAAATTAGCTCTCTTTGGTGTGTATTCGTTAGAAATATGTGTGTTCAGGAGACTTGATCGAGGCTATGCAATGCAAAAAGGTTGTCGGAGACCTATTTTTTTTTTTAAATTACACCATACTACAATTTTTTAAAAAAGTCGTTACACTTGAACCGGATGATATTTGCACGACTACAACGTAAAAAAGGATAAAATTTTCAAAAAATTATTTTATGTACTTATTCGCACCCTATGATAACGGTGTTAGTGTCAAATTAAAG
The DNA here is from genome assembly GCA_947397865.1 of Polietes domitor. Taxonomy (NCBI): domain Eukaryota; kingdom Metazoa; phylum Arthropoda; class Insecta; order Diptera; family Muscidae; genus Polietes; species Polietes domitor. The sequence goes on along the minus strand of OX377621.1, from coordinate 173,389,047 downwards.
AGCAGAATATCAATTAAAAATACTTGAAATATTATGCTTCTGTCTGTATTAGTTCAGCTTTAACATCTATATCAAGTTTACTCTTTGTTTTTCTAGTTTATTCATATATTGCTTTTTAAGAGACCAAATTTTAAATGGTGGTTAATACTAAACTGACACAGATAGAAAATTGAAATTTAAAGTATTTTTAGCACAGATTCTCTTCTTTGATTTGACATTTATACAGGTGTCATAGGTTGCGAATAAGTATTAAAAATAATTTTTAAAAAATTGTATCATTTGGATCTTTGTAGTCCTTTTAAATGACAACATGATGAGAAACTGAAAAGGTAAAAACGCCAATTAAATCTATTTCACCTATAGTTTCAGATGTACATCATCTGGTTGAAGTGCAATCGGGACTGTCGGACAGTGTTATCAATAAACTTTTTTTTTAATTTACTAAAATTCAAATTTTCGCCCAAGGTAGCTTCAACATCGCTGTCCAACAAATTAAGATTTTATATGGGAACAGAATACCCTGAAAGAGAATGTTGAGTGGACCATTTTGGCGGAATAAACTTATAGTCCAGCTGGTTTGAGTTGCTTTTTACAGTGGGTCAAAATTGTCATTTGTGAAAAAAATGTTGCATGTTAAAGTCTGAGAGAATTCTTATTGTCAGAGCTATATTATGGAATTTTATGAGGATCATTTGTGTGGAAGATCTTAACCCTCTAGCTCCACTATTTATGGGTCATTTTGACCCTTTTAACGAGAAAATAAAAAAAAACCATTCAAAATTTAAAATTTTGGAAAATTTCACTGGGGGTCACAAAAGACACCAAAGTTGTAAATAAGACTCATCACGCTAAATATCAAAATTACATACCAACTTGTGCAAACAAATTACTAGGGTAAAAATTCCTCCGAAGATCGATCTTTCTCGCCAACAAATGTGGATCACGATAAACAAAAAATTCAAATTGGATATTTTTGCAAAATTTTCATTTTCGCGGGCGATATGGCTAAAATGATTTGAATGCTGTGCATTTTTGTATTGTAATTTTTTCGCGATCGAAATTGAAGTTGTTCAAAAATCCAAAATTCGTGGTTGAAATTGCATTTATATCAACTTTTTCTATCTGGGTTTCTAAAATAATTCTGTCTCAAATATTTCCTATTTAGTCAGCAATCATGTGCCAGGAAAATATTTTGTTACTCTCTAAGAAAGTTACGCGAGTTTTTCTAAAGCCACTCTTCACAATTTTGACTTTACAGCCAACATTTATGCTATTCTGCGAAAATGGTCTACCAACATGCCCTTTCAGAATTTGCTGTTCCAAAAATGCTGTTGGGCAGTGTTTTTATACTATCATTTTGGCAATATAAGTCCGATCATATTGATGCAATTTTATTTACTAGTGTGCTGAACTAATTCTACAAATATCTATACACATCTATTAATGAAAATACTTTTGCGCCACACTGTAAATGTAGTTACGTACTGCGAACTTATGTTGATGTATATCAAAATACGCTGCAACACATGGTGCCTCTAAACTGATGTTCCAGCAGCTACAGTCAGTAGTCACTGTAACGCTATATTTTTCCTTCAGACGATAACTAATTTGCAAGTTGCAAGAGATACAGACAACGAAGCAAGATTTGGTACCTAAAACCTAAACAAAATTCATGCATACATACGTATCGAGAACAACAAACAACATAAGCCACGGCATGCATGCCAAAACTGTGCCACTTGCCAGATAAGGATCTAGGCATAGAGAGTGGGAGGAGAGGGAGTGCGAAATGTTGAGGGTGGGACGAAATTTCAAGTTCCGTTGCCGCATAAAAGATATTGGAATTCGCTAGATGTCAGTCTTCCTTCGTGTGTTTGAAAACAGCCCATCAACCAGGAACAACAATCAGCTGCAAATACGAGCATCAACAACGACAACATTCAAATTCGTGATGCAACCGTTCATTGTAAGTAAACACATTGCTGGCATACAGACAAACTTGCCACCAGAAGCGGCTGAGGCAACAATAACAGCCGCCGCCGTCGCCGCCCGACCAGTTTCACTACGAAAGACTGGCAAATGAAAAGAATCACAAGTGACGATAGTTGTTGCATTCCAAATTACACAGTCGGTGGCAGCAGGCATCAACTACTGTGCGTGCGTGTGTGTGTCCGTGTATGCCGCCCGTTTCATGCATACATACATACATGACATTGCATTGCATCAAAGCGTCATGCACCCGGACATAACTCGTATGCATGTGGTAGGCATTGCCAAGCTATCAGCAGGAGTAACAACATCAATGGCAACAACAGTCAGTACCAGTGACTGACACTTGTTCTTTCCAAGGAAAATTTAAATTATCCCCACAAAGGGTAACACCAAAGGAGTGGTATTTGTAAGGTTTCTTCCATCTCTCGGTAAATTACCATCTCTCGGTAAATTATCAGAGGATAGTACAAATTCCAAAATTGACAATCATTTCCACATTGTTTAGAATTAGAAATGTAATTTTACTAAAGAAATTATTTGAGTTCCACATACCAATTAGGACGGCTCGATGTTGAGAGTCTGTGGCGGCCATGTTGTTTTGGAGAGCGACGTTTGGTCCAGTAAGACGGCGGCTTTAAACTATTTGAAAATATTCTACGTTAAAGTCTTTGAGAAATATTAGAAATCGAATTTTACATTTTACATTAAACTTGATTTGGGCACAAAGATCGTGGGTTTCGATAGACTTTTTCTTGCCTATATCGCAATCTTCTAAAAATCGTAGACAGTCTACGAAAAAGCGCCCAAAAAGACGTCTCCCAAAGGAAAGTAACTAAAAATATCAATTTTCTAAAGAACATACTCTACATATATTACTTAAGTAAAGAAAATAGTTTAAACAGATCTCTTTCCAAAGAATGTAATCCAATGAGATTAATTTTGAATAAAAGATGTTTTAAAAATATGAACATCTAAGAATACTACTTTAAAGTTTCAAAAAATTAATTAATGTAATCATTTCGAAGATCAAAGTAAAAAAATAAAAAATATAACGCGACTGTACCATTTCGAAATTTCCTTCAGAAGAAGGTATATTACATTAAAATCGGTCAAGTATTTTAGGAGTTTCAGCTAATTGAATGAACACACATTTTGGAAAAAATATGTATTTTTTCACAGTTAAACTGATTATAAAATCTATTTTTTTAAAGAAAGTATACAACATTTTTATGAGAAGAGTACACACACATACTTTCAAAACAATCGCAGCTATCGATGTCAAAAATCGTACCGCTTGACTTGGAATGACTTATATGACTGTTTTCGGAAAACAAGATTTACCCGCTGTTCTTAGGTTCGAGTTGATTTGAATCCGACAACATTTACTCTGATTCGCGTTTGCAAATTTGGTTTTCAGTGTCTCTATTGTTACGAATCGTGATTTGTATTTACAAACACAGATGGGTTATCCAGAAAAAATAGATATCGAAGATGAAAAACTAAATCAGCAAAACGAATTGGAGAAATTAAATAGGATTTAAATTGACTCGAAACACAATGACTTGAACAGGATGGATAAATAGATTTTTTAAATGGTGATATTACCAGGAAAATTTTACTATAAAGAACTCTTACTATTATGTTGAAAATGCACAGCAGAGAGCTCTAAGAGATCAGATTAAATCTATAAATACCACTTTTCCAATATTCAGTCTCCATTAGCTCAGGAAAATATTTCTTGCTAAATATTTGTTAATAATTTTCATTTTCGTTTTATTTATTTTGGTCTGTAACACCGTGCGACAACTTGAAATCTATTTTATTGGACCTGAGCAAGACAATATATATGTGAACTAGAGATCGTATATAGAAAAACTGTGTACTCAGTTTTTCATTTGATGATCTTTTTTCAAAGGAATATATATTTCTTTATATTTTAATTTCATACTTTTGAGTGGCATACACAGGCGATATGGATATCAAATGAAAGAGAAGAATTTCAGGTAAAAATACTTTAAATATTATATTTCTATCTGTATTAGTATAAACAATAATTTCAAGTCTTCCCCTATTTTTTAGTTTATTCATCTTCTACTATATAAGGGAGGAAACTTGAAATAGTTGTGAATGCTAAACTAATACAGATAGAGTCATGCAGTTTTTAGTATTTTTAACAGGCATTCTTCTCTTTCATTTGATACCCATATCGCCTGTGTATGCCACTCATGCCTGTGAATGGCTTCCGAAAGTGTGAAAATAAATTATTAAAACAAATATATCCCTTGGAAAATAAAAATGGAGAAAAGATGGAGATTTGAACTGGGATATTGTCCTGGCTCAAGAGTATTTTGTATACATATTTTATATTTCTTTGCACAGCCAAGTCAATATATAAGGGTTTTCCAACAAGAGGTGTTATTTTGGTTTTCAAAGAAAAATGCCATTTTTGAGATAAATGATCGGGTGTTTATTTCATAAAAAAGAGGAAGGTATGCCGTTAATAATGAAAACAACATCAGCCAAATTTCACCACGACCACGCTTACAGGACCATATCCATAAGCAAATCATAAAGTGGCTGCCCTATGTCCTCGATAGCCTCATGAATTATATCTTTGAGGTCTTGAATCGACGCTGGGCTGTTGGCGTAGACCTTATCTTTCACGTGGCCCCAAAGCAAGAACTCGCAAGGTGTTAAATTACAAGATCTCGGTGGCCAATTGTGATCACCTCTTCGAGAAATAACACGTTTCGTTGCTTGTGCGGCACGTAGCGCCGTCTCGTTGAAAGTAAACGTTGTCCAGATCAATACCATCCAACTCCGACCATAAAAAACCATTAATCATCTCTCGACAGCGCAATCCATTCACCGTAACTGTTGATCCAACCTCATTTTCGAAAAAGTAAGGTCCAATGACCCCGCCGGACCATAAACCGCACCAAACAGTCACACGATGATGATGGAGAGGCTTCTCAACAATAACACTTGGGATTTCCGAGCCCCAGATGCGACAATTTTGCTTGTTGACGTAGCCACCGAGCTGGGAATGGGCCTCATCAGTCAAGTTGACTTTTCGATGGAATTCCGGATCATTTTCATTCATGAATTTTAATAATTTCAATGCGTTGCTGAATCGCGTGTATCGTTCCATTTTTAGTAATGGCGTAGTTTCTACTTGTCAAATGTCAAAGAACAAAGGCTTCAAATACCGGGTGATTCAAAGTACCACCTCTGGTTGGAAAACCCTGTATAAAATAGTCTTGGGCCAGGACAATACCCAAGTTCAAATGAAATATTTGTTATATTTCTTTCGTTTTGCACCGGCAACTTTACTTCATGGCAAAATGTTGTTGTCACTCCTTTGAAATTTTTTATTGTTCTTTTGGCAGGACCCTTTACTGTTTACGAACACATTTTAAGCTAATACTTTCCCTGTTTAGTAGGCATTGTAAACTTTTGTGATTTTTGTTCGTTTTCGATTTTGGTGTTACTACGGCGGCTGATGATTGCTCCTGCTGGTTGTTGATGCTACGGCTGATGTGCTGTTGCTGGTGATGATGATGCATCACTGACTGCATTGCCACCAACATATTTTTTGCCATTTGTAGCCAAGAGGACTTGTTGTTGTTGTTGGCATTGTAGGGAAGTGTGTGCACGTGTGTGTGTGTATTTTGCCAGCCTTTGTTTTTGTTTCGGCTCTATAAAGTTTTAGGGATTTTTGCATTGTTAGTTATGTGTGTTACTGCAGCGACATGCATTGATTTGTGCAGAATGTTTTATTTATGAACCAGCAGTGCACTAACTTGTTTTTTGGGGGGAGGAAGGTATGGGTCGTAATACAGCATTCCTCCATTGCTGGCTAAGGTTGAAGATTCACGCGAGTAACAAAGATTTGCCACCCCTGCCACTTACTCAGCTCGATTGCTGTTGATTCAAACATCATTTGCATGGAACACAAAATCCTATTGGAACAAAATCACCATGTTTCGTGCATGTAGTTCACATACTCGCACGATTTGATTGCAGTTGTAGTTGTAGTCGTAGTTGTGCTGCTTTGTTTGGATATATTTTTTTGTTTCTGCTCCAGTTCGTTTTGCAGTGCAGTGCATACTTTGTGGCGTTTGCAATCGATCGATCTGAATGCACTGAATGTAGTGACAATGGCCACCTTTGGCCATTAATCTAAATGGAATGTTTACTATGCTGAGGGCATACTTTAAGGTGTTACTTAATTACTGCATACTTTTGGGCTTCGTGGTTTGATTCAATGAAACTTGAATACGAGTACATAGCCTAAAGTTGTAAATGGTGATAATTTAAAATGAATTTTGAAATTTGAAATGAGGAGTGAAGGATTATGGATATTAAATGAAATGCAATTTAAATATTGCGAAAAGAAATATATAGGGTCCGCTATCTTACGTTTTTTTTTCAACTATTCAACCGTTGGACGTTGTGGGGTGCCCGAGGCAGCCATTTGAATGAAATTATTTTCCATTATTAACCGGAAGGATTGTACTTTCAAATAAAAAAAAAATTGAGAAAATATTCAGTAGTTTTTTATAGCAGTTTCAAAAAAAAGTTATTTGTTGAAATATGTGGTTTCTAGAGCGGAAAAAGCAAATCATAGGAGACATTGGTTTGGGAGCTATATAATTGAAAATATATTTAAAAATATTTTTCCCCACAAAGTTATTTCACATCAGTGAAATATTTTCATTGAGATACAGCACTCCAACATGGGCGTTGTTAAAACAATATTCTTCTCCAAAAATTATGTGTATATGTTCCGAAGAGTGGAAACTTCAAATTTTCCCTAAATGCGTCTAGTTGGCGAAATCGGCCAGAGGGAAAATTTTCCCTAACAAGGACTGAAAATACCGCATAATATTTAGTATATTTAAGCATTTTTTTAATTTCTGCTTTATATGCACTTGAAATTTGGTGCGTACACTTTTCTTGTAGTCTAAAAGCACCAAAAAATAAATATAAGTTTTAGCGGGCAAAATGGGACAAAATTTGGAATGTACATCCCTCTAATTGCGCAGATACGAAAAATAGAGGGATTTTTCAGAATTCATAATTTTGAGACAAAAAAGGGATACAAATGGTGCCAATGATACGACAACAGCTAGAATCATGAAATTCGGTGTGTACAATTGCATAGACACGCAAAATAGAGGGATTTTTCAAAATTCGTACTTAACAATTGGAAAAGAGGGATCAAAATGGTACCAACCAAACAGCTGAAGTTGAAATCATCAAATTCGGTGACTGTGAAGATGAGAAACAAAAATATTTTTTTCGAAATTTGTATTTTAGGCGGAAAAAGAGGGCAAATGGGGATAAAAATAGTACCAACCAAACGGCTGCAGCTATAGTAATGAAATTCGGAGTGTACATTTCTTTGACTGCGTAGACGCGAAAAATAAAGAGATCTTTCTACATTCGTACCTTCGAGATCTAAATGGGATTAAATTTGGCACCAATCAAGCGGCAGAAGCTAGAATTATGATATTCAGTATTAGCACTCGCCTGACTAGGGTCAAAATGGAAAAAGGGAATATATTCCAGTCTATATCATATTAAATCTTCAATATTAGAACTTTTCCTATCAAAATGGTACAGACATTAAGGCTGTAATTATCAAGAAATTTCAAATGGGGAAATTTTGCTTGAGGAAAATTGTTTCTAGCTAATTAGGGTACATTTTTAAAGATTGCTGCCTAATGCTCTCTTTTTGATTCCACTTTATTTTTATATATTGTAGAAGACTATTAACTATTACAATAATGAAGGATCAGAATTTTCCTAATATGGTAGTGCACTTCTATGTAAAGGTGGCAGCCTCTAATCTGCCGGGGTAATACTGTGGAATGAACTCAGTGGTGGAGGGTATATAATATTCGGCCCGGCCGAACATAACGCCTTTTTACTGGTTCATACTACTGTGTTTTTAACTAAAATATTTTTTAATGAATTTTTAATGAAATGGATGAAATAGAGTTAATTTGCATTTTAATTTTTAGCTTTTTATTTTCTCATTCTGTTGTCCCTTAAAAGGACTACAAAGTTCCAAAGGATATAATTTTTTCAGAAATTATTTTTAATACTTATTATCAATATATGACATCGCTATAAACGTCAAATCAAAGAAGAGAATATGTGCCAAAAATACTTTAAATTTCAAGCTTCTATCTATATTAGTTTAGTATTAACAACCATTTAAATTTTGCCTCATAAAAAGCAAAGTATGAATAAAGGGGTAAACTTGAAATAGATCTCAATGCTGAACTAATACAGATAAAAGCATGATATTTCAAGTATTTTTAATAGATATTCTCTTTGATAATTTGACACTAAAAGTGTTATCAAAGGGTGCGAAAAAGTCTATAAAATAATTTTTTGAAAAATTGTATCCTATAGAACGGTGTAGTCCTGTGAGGGGGCGACATACGGTGGAATATTTTCATACAAAATTTAGAAGGAATAGAGCTAGGACCTTGAAATTTCGCACACATCCCTTATATCGTCAAATTAGATCAAAAACAATTTCTTGTTTAAAACCGCCCACAACCACGCCCACCTCCCAAGTAAGTTAAAATGAAAAAAAAAACGTTATAAATTTCTTATCTTAAAATATTTGTAAATACAAATCATTACCAGTGATTTCATTTGAGTCCACAATTAAATGAAAATTGTTAGTGTCACGCCCAACGCCCAAATAAAATTTTTGGTTTTCTATCGAAATGTTTTATAAAAATTATTTTATTTTAAATCAATGACACACGGCTGTTATGCTTTATAAAGGGTGATTTTTTAGCCATTTTCATTTTGGCAACACTGGTTTAAACAGCTGACGCACTTTTCGAGTTTTGTTTCACTGTCTAACATCTTTAGTTTGGTCTATAATTTAACCATGAATCGTCTTACAAACGAACAACGCTTGCAAATTATTGAATTTTATTATCAAAATGCGTGCTCTGTTAAGAAAGTTCAAGAAAGCCGAAGATCCACTTTTTTACCGAAAAACTGTGTTCAGCGACGAAGCTCATTTTTGGCTCAATGGGTACGTAAATAGGCAGAATTGGCGTTTTTGGAGTGAATATCAGCCAGAAGCATTGCAAGAGCTACCAATGCATCCAGAAAAAGTCACAGTTTGGTGCGATTTATGGGCTGGTGGCATCATTGGACCGTACTTCTTCAAAGATGATGCGAATCGTAACGTAACTGTGAATGGTGAGCGCTACCGTGAGATGATATCCAACTTTTTTGTGCCCAAAATGCAAGAGCTTGACTTGCATGACATGTGGTTTCAACAAGACGGTGCCACATGCCACACAGCACGCGCAACAATGGACTTATTGAGAGGCGAGTTCGGTGAACATTTTATTTCACGTTCGGGACCGGTCAATTGGTCGCCTAGATCGTGCGATTTAACGCCTTTAGTCTATTTTTTGTGGTGCTATGTTAAAGCTCATGTCTATACAGACAAGCCCGCTTCAATTGACGCATTGGAAGACAACATTGAAGCATTTATTCGTGAGATACCGGACGAAATGTTGGAAAGAGTATGCCAAAATTGGACTAAGCGCATGGACCATTTGAGGCGCAGTCAAGGTCAACATTTGCATGAAATAATCTTCAAACATTAAATTATATGGACCGTACTATCGATTCAAATAAAGATTTCATGCATTTTTCTGAATTTTATGTGTTTTTTTTTGAAAATCTTTCCTATAGCTTTTAAAAAATCACCCTTTACTTAACGTAAGATTAATATCGACACAATATTTGCAGGCGCTCGCATGGCATTCAACCTTACATCCCTAAAGTATGCTTTACAATTTTTTTTCTAAATACATGAACAGAGAACAACGAAGAAAGTAATGCTTCATTTTTGGCTTAGAAGGTTTTACCATTTCAGTAACTAAATCGATGTTGCCAGCTATAAGCAGAATATTCTTTTTAAAATGAATAAATGAGACAATAGTTTTAAAATATTTGGAAATGCCGAGGCATCGGTCGACATCGTGTTTATAGCTTTATACTGTAAAAAATGATCAATACTGAAAAATTCATCCTTCAGATAAATCTCTGTCTGAAATTACACTTTTTTAAATGCAAAATAACACCTCAAGAGCTCATATTTTCTACGAACTAAACGAAATTTCAATACGATACATGGTTTCCGAGATACATCCCAAAAAATAGCCTCTCTTATGATGCAATTTTTAACTATTTTGGCATTTATGAATTTTAAATGCATCCACAGCTAAAATTAAACGCGATATTGGCAACATCTTTTAGAATATGCTTCACAGGAATGATCTTTGCGAAATTCAATCATTAAAGTTGAGATTTGGGCGCATGAAATTTGAGAGTGTTTGCCGCTGATAATACACTGTGCGACAGGATGTGGAAATGAAAAACTAAAAACTTCAAGTAACTCCATTTTGTGTACAGTTTCATACGTATACCATCGGGTTCAAGTGTAATAAATTTTATTAGAAAATTGTCGTACGGTTCAAATAAAATATTTTTCCTTTGACCATGACTTGTTTGATCTATCTCTGCAAATTATGCCCAGATAAGCTAAAATTTCCAATTAAAACGCATTTCCTCTGGCTACTGCTTTATGTGCCAATAATTTGTAAATTTGAGTACTTAACAAATGTCTCCCTTTATCTGCGAGAAATGTCCGTGTTAATGCTCGACAAATTCTATGCTAACACAATTTATTAGACAATAATTTTTATTGCCTACTTTAAGGCTTTCAGATTTTTATTTACACAATAATACTTTTGTTTACTAGCAGTTGTGAGTGTGTGTCCTGTGTCTATTTTGTCTAACAATTTTCGTTTTGGTTCCTTTTGGCCAGGCGAATCTTTGCCACAACAGTAGTTCCACTGTGTACACACGAAACTGTTGCCAACTTTCGGCAACTGTCGTCCTTGTTGCCGGTGTTTACTCTCCCTGGCATAGGCTTTATATTTATGTTTATTGCTTAAGCTTATATTTCGACTTGCCTCATCTTCGTCGTCGAGACTACTTGCAACAGCAGCAGCAGCACATAATGGAAGGTGTGAATTTTTGAAATTCTATAGAGACAACTAACTGCCTACGCCCGACTTTGTCTGCCTTGTCTAGCAGCTAACACTCTGTTAACTTGGTTGTAGCGCTTTGTTAATAGACTTTGTGAATACCGGCAAAAATGTGAATGGTAATAGAGTTGTGCTGGCTGTAGTGCCATTTATTCAATTGGGTGCGTATGACTGTTGGCTGACTTCTTCAGGAATTGGCTTAATATTTTATTGTGGCAAAATGTTTTCTGTTCAGCAGAAGGCGAAGACAAAGACACAGATGAAGATGGCGTACAACAAAAAGAAAATACTTTAATTATTCCTCTTTTGGGGATATATTGTCTTAGTGCTTCCTGTGTTTTGCTCTAAGCACATCCGCTTTGTCTTTAGCCACCCCATTGGGGAGGATTGTTTTTTTTCTGTTCGTACTTAATTAAAAGCATTTCAGAGAAACTTTAACTGACATGAGAATTATTTAGTTGCTTTGCAGGTAATGGCGTACAAAATAGGATTTAAATTTATGAAGACAAATGTTGATTTCAACCCGATGATAGGATGAAGGGTGTACGGTTCGCTCTTTTCTTTTCTGATTAGTCTTTGAAAAGGAGTAATTGCAATAATTAAAATCATGCGATTAGAGTTAGGTAGGTTCAAATAAGCCGTTGTGTTTAGTTACTTTTAGGAGCCTTCAACGTTTGCTTAGAACTTTTAAGTTTGCCTAAAAGTATGCAATGCTTTGTTAGGATATTGTATCTACAAAGTATGCATTAACTAACATTTTTAAATTTCTGAAGTATTCGATATAATTTAAATTCGATTTTTTATACCCTCACTTTACAGAGTAGAGGACAGGAAAAAGTGTAACGCATTGAAGGAGTGACTTACGACCCCAAGTATGTTTGGACCAAGTCCGCTTCACGACGTTTCAAGCTGTTTGAGCCATGTCCGTTCGTCCGTCTGGCTGGATGGTGTACACGATATTCTCGAACGGAGTTAAGGAATCTATTCAAACTTTGCACATGGTAATATTTTTCCCAAACTTAGTTTAAGTTCGAAGATGGGCGAAATTGCCACGCCCCTTCTAGTACCTCCCACACAAATGACCCACATTCCTATGTTAGATTAAAACCAATGTAACTTCCACACGGATATTCGGAATCGGCTGTAATTTGGTATTTGATAATGATTTTATAAGCACTTTAAGCCTACAAAATATGGCGGGTATAGCCATGCCCCTTCTTGCACCTCCCACACAAATCACCCTAACCTACGTAAAATTAAAGCTGTTATAACTTCTATAAGGATGATCGGAATACTATGAAATTTGATATTTGGCAATGCTTTTATATATGTTGCATTCATGTGGAATATGGGCGATATTGCCACACCCCTTCTGGTACCTCCCGCACAAAGTGGCATAAGCTTTGGTTGAAATAAAACCGATATAACTTCCATACGGATAGTCAAAATCATTTGAAAATGTTTTTATAATCACTTTAAACCAAAATAATATTTAAAACATTTAAAAATATGTACCTCCCCCACAATTTTCTATATCCTAGGTAAAATGAAATCCTTCATAAACTCTATGGAATCCACTATGACTTGATATTTGATAATGTTTTTACAATTGTTTTAAAAATGTGGAAGCTAGGACCATATGCCACGGACCCTCTAGTACCTTCCACACAAATCATCCGGTTCTAAGTTAAATTTAAGTCCTTATAATTGTTGTTGTCTGATAGTGAGGGTATATATAAGTCGGTTTAGACGATTTTCAAACTAATGAATCGATTTAGGGCCTTTGAAATTTCCAACACCTTTCTCTTATTACCAAATTAGAGTAATTAATATAAATTTGGTAATATGAGAAAGGTGTGGGAAATTTCAAAGCCCTTAAATCGATTCATTAGTTTGAAATTTCGTAAAAAGTATTTTTTTCACGATTCCTTTATTTTTCCAAATAAAAGAAAATTTCACTATACTCCAATAATAACCCATATAGAGATTCGACTATTTACCGAATTTGCAGTCTCTACATGATTCTATAGCAACAGAGTAATCTAGAGTTTCAAATACTTTATTTTACTCCTCGTAAGACTACTGGCATGTTTTTTGCTATTAACCAAAGTTTTGCTAAACAAAAATAAGTTTTGCCGCTCCTTATATTACTGCAAACTGAAGACCACCTTTTTTGAATGCGAAACCAAACCCCAACCAAAAACATCATCAATTTTTAAACAATTTGCCAACAGAGTCTGTAATATAATGCCCAAGTTTGAATTTGCATCCCTTCCATGTGAGCGGCCACCTTCATGCTGATGGATTTGTTGTGGTGATTATGATTTTATAAATTACTTGAAAGCCCTGCTCCTTTACACAAGTTACATGAACCGTTGCCTACATTTAGGCTCAAATTGAAACTTTTGCACAAATTTAGCATAATTTCAGTTGTTTGCAGTTTCGCAAAGATGAAATTGTTTTAAATACTTGGCAGAAATATTAACAGCTCTTGCTAATTGTCTCATTTTGCAACACACCCTCGATTATCTAATCACCTGCTGAAAATTGCCAAACTAATTCTCTCTAGTTTACAGTTTAACAAAATTCCATTAAAAACTTTTCCACTGTTTACAGTGAAATGTTATGACTCGTCTCGTCTCCTCAGCGTTACGTTACGTTGGGTGTGTATGGTTTTTGCTGTGCTCGGGTATGTGAGCTGGTAATTTGCTAACAAAAACCATTTAACATCATTAAAGTTGTTTTTATCTATTCTGGTTATTATCCTTAAAATATCACACACACACACGCCCATTCACACATTCTCACCCGCTCACTCACACACACGGATACAGATATAATTACATGTTATTTTTATACAACTCCTTCATATCGCAACGCAACGCAAGCCACCAAAAAATATCTACCGACCCCAAAAACACACACTCGCTCACCGCGCGTAATGAAGGAAAAGTATAACGTTTGGTTTAAGGTAACTACGCCAATGTTTTCCCTCTAACAACCACTAATTATCACGTTTTTTTTTGAGCTCTTCCAGTCCACAAGCTCTGCTCCTCCACATCAAACATGTGTCGAATTATGGCATATTGTTAGGAGCAGTAGAGGAGCCCACAAAAAATCGCATATAATTATGCTCTGCAGTTCAGCGTTTCAACGTCGAGAACCGACCACCAAAAAGTTATGTGCCATCGGCACAGTGGTTAGTTTTCACCTCAATAACAAAAAAGGTCGCTTCGCTCCATGTGCCAAAAATCCATTGTTTGCCTGTCTTGCAGGAGCGCTGAAAACCAACAACAACAAAAACCCCATTATACCATAAGGTATAATTTTGCACTTCATGTATTTACCCCAAACATGGGAATTTAATATTCCAGAATTTCTGGATAATAATAGAAAAAAGGCAGCAACCCTAGGCTCCACTGTCCATCCACCACCATCATCTGTTGTTTAGGGCAAAATCTCATAGTTTTACTATATTTCCAGCAACAAGAAAAGTTTCGTTTATTTTTTTTCTTCTCTCATATGCCAAAGTATTATCATTAAAGGATTTTTTGCTTAGATTGTGTGCGAGGAAGTGTTAAAATGAGTTTGGTTTTCCCCAACTTAATGACAAATCCAGCTGACATCGTTATAAAATATTTACACAAATAGTTGTTCGAATTCATATATGTACGTGTTAATGATAAAATTGCATTCACTTGGAAATGTTATCCGCCCCCAGACAAGCTGCAATGATATTTACAAAAGCCTTCGCTCCTTAGAGTATGCCATGAAATAGGCCACAGTTGGTATGGCAAAAGTAGATCATGTAAAAGTGGATCATACATTACAGTAATGTTGAGTTGGCATATTCCTCCTACCCTTCTGCAGTATTACGAAGCATTTGTTGTTCGCCGAGAAACCATAATTTACAGGGAGAACAATTTGTTGCAATTGCTGTTTAAATGCAAATATTTTATATGTGGCGCAAGGGTTTTATATCAAAATATTTGTACCAAAAAATCCGTATAAGGATGTGTATTTTAATTTTTTATATTATTTATTACTTTTTAATTATTTATTTTTCAGGGTGTATGTAAAGCATCAAAATTTAAATAAAGTATGCTGTGGTCTCATAAGGCGGGGATATACAATTTCCTTAAACTGTCCATTTATAGTATGGCGAACGCTGGACAATTAAATCAGTTTTGTTTAAATCACAATTATATTAAAAATTCACATTCATAACATTTTAAAGGGAGGAAGTTTAGTCCACAAAAAACTAAATATTTTTCCGCTTCTATATAAATAAATATCTTTAAAAGTCACCAAAATCCCATCCAATTAAGTTGCCAAATCCATTTTATTGTTGCCGATTTAATGTGCTTTTTCACGATTCACTTTAATTGTATTGAAAATTGTTTAAATGTGAGCAATAACACAGAATATATACACCAGGACATACATTAGAGTGGGTCATGTTGGCAGTTGTGCTGGTAAAAAAAATGTGATGAGAAATTGCTAATATTTTATGTTAATTCCCAAAATCTGACAATGATCGTTTTCATCTTGATATTTAGTCGTCAAAATCTTCCATTTGAGGTTTAGAGAACCACAAGAAACAAATACAAACAAAGAGAATATTTTCATACAAGCTGAGCCAAAAAAAAAATAAGGAAAATGTCATCGACAAAAGAGGAGCATTGAAATGAATTTGTTATAACTTAATTAATATTATAAAAATTAAATTAACTACGCTCCAATTTTCTATAAACTTTCGACTTCATCCAACAAGACGTCCAATTGTTGATGAATCAACAAATCATTCATAAATTGTTTTTATTTTGGTCAATTTTTTAAAATAAAACTACTTCTTTATATTTGGGGATAATTGGGAATTTTGTGTTGACTTTTTTGGTCTTAGCCTCGATACCCATAAATTTGACTCACACTGGATAATTATCCAGACTAAGTCCAGAAATTTGAACATAAAAATATTTTTTTGATTTGAACTGGGATATTGGCCTGGCTCAATACTATTTTGCATCTATATTCAATAGAATGAAATTTATTTACAATGTTTTAAAAATTTGTTTTCACACACACATTGATATTGCTATTGGCGACAATTTGAAAAAAAGATTTTTTTATTTTGAATGAAATTTTAATTTTTTAGTTAGGATTGTGTTATCGCAGCTTAGTTATCCAGTCTAATATATATATTTTTCCGAAATTTATGTTTTTTCCGCGTCAGCAAAAATATTTTATCGAAAAATCATTTTTTGGAGACTATCCCAAAACCACGTTTCTAGTTGAAAATTATTTTCGCAAGATTTGTAGCCATTATTGCTTCCTTTAATTTATTTTCTCTTTCGAGCTCCGAAAGCCAAAATACACCAGAAAACGCAGCCCTTAGACAAAATGTTTGTAATTGAATAGGCCAATTGTGACAGCGACCCAGTCTAATGTTTGCTGAGTCATATACAGACTATGCGTGTGTGTGTGTTTCTCACACAGTTATACAAAGTAAATGTCCATATATTTTGTTCTCTCTTCTTTTCGGAAACTGTTGATTGTTGACATTTTTTAATAATTCATCTGACATTTCCACTGACACGTGTATGAGAATATATGTGCGTGAGTGTGTGTGTGACTGGGCGTTTTTCGGTGTCTGCCTGTGTATGTGATTGTTTGTTGACATGTAACTCCGTTTTAACCCCGTTGATATTGTCTGTTGTTTCCTGTTGGTTAATTTTGTTAAACTCATCAAAAAAATATTTAAAAATTTTTCATGGTTTTAATGTTTTCCAAAAGATGATATCGCTACAATTATAATTATGTAGGTAGGTAAAGAAGGTTTCCTTCTTGATGAATTGAACATATTGTTTCTGGGAAAATTTTTTTAATAAAATACGTCTCTTACAATATGCGTATCATTGTGCTCATGTAAAAAGACCTAACTCATAATTTTTGAGAAATCGATTTTCCATTTGTTAAAATAACCAAAAATCTCGGTTTGAAAAAATATGAGTTAGTCCTTCTTTGTATTAGAGTAACGGTATTTTTGGAGAGACTTCAAGTTCTTTGATTTTTAATTATCACCGAACTTGTCATGTTTTGTTAATAACCAAAAATCACGATTTGAAAAAATATGAATTAGACTTTTTTGTATTAAAGTAACGAAGAGTATTTTTGGATATACTTCTAGTTGTTTGTTTATACAAACAAGCTTTTCTTGGAAATTGTTACGTCTTCCAAGGGGCTCTCTGTTGCAAGTTTTCTGGATTCCCTCCCATTCACTCATTCAGCGAGATTATTGCGATAATTTTTGCCAGCACCAATATAAATATTTTTTTTTGTTGCCTTGTTTATGCATAATTGTTAACATTTTCCTGTTTTCCTTTGCATTTTGTGTTAGCGCATTTTCCTCTGTGTGTTTGCTTTGGTCGTTTCTTCTTCGTTCGTTTTTTTTTCTTTGTGTTCATTGTGCTACCCGGCCCATGGAGTCCCTTAACGCTCATTGTGAATTGAACATTCATCTTAGCAGACGTTTGTTGTCGTCGTCTTGTTCGCATCCGTATCCGCCGTCATCATTGTTGGCTGTTATTAATATGCATTGAATCTTCAATGGCATTTCAAAAGTTATAAATATTTAGCAGATTCCAGAGGGACCTTTCCCTCGATCTTGCCTCTTTCTTTAGCATTCGCTACTTGCTTGCCACCTTTTGCGACTGGCACTCCAAGGGGATTCAACTTTCACCAACGAAATGAACAGCAATAATTGTTGTAGGGGAACAAATGGAACAACGACAATATGAAATAAATGTAAAGTTACAAAGAAACCTACCAAATGCCGGGATAAAAGTTGGCTTCCTTCAGTAAACCCATTTCCACTAATGCGCCTCAAAGTATAACTTGTTTTATGGTGGCAAAAGTCGTAAGAAACGAACGATTTCTGCACAAATAACACTGCGCGACAGTACAAAAACTCTGGAAAGTGATAGTATTTTTCTGGTAGGTATTGTAGAGTAGAACAGGAATCTGTATTTGAAATTTGCCAGACGTCCACAAAATCTTGAGTTACGGGTAAAAACCCGGTTATTCGTACATTTGCACTTATATGCCTGTAAATTAGTTGGTTATCAACCGATTTTCACTTTCACCTCGGATTTGAAAAGAAGAACCTGAAGAAGAAGATATATAGCTTATTGAAGAAAAATTAAGAAATCTGTGTGATTTTGTCCTGCAAACACATTTTTTAATCAATTTTTAAACATTTTTCAACTTTAACAAAATTATTGCACATTATTTTGTTTGGTAATCGTACCACTTGTAAATATATTTAAATAAAACATTTAGTAAGGAGTAAAACGCCGCTTTGATTTTAAAAATCCGTCAGTAATTGACTGAGTTATTGAAATTTTCGCTAAAACAAAATTGTTGCAAAAATTCAAGTTTTGGTCATTCCAGTTCAATAATCTCATAGTTTTACGAATTGATGTCCAGTAAAAATACTTAAAATTCACCAAAATGATAAAAACAGTGAAAACGGTGAAAAAATTACCAGATTTTCAATTTTTTCAAAAAAAATACCCGAATTCCCAAAGTGGGGAAAATGTGTTCCAAAAATGGGAATTTTTTATTAAAATGGTTGCCATGTTTTTTACCATTTTTATCTATTTTAATGAATTTTAAGTATTTTTATTGGATTTCAATTTGTAGAATTAGGAGAGATGTCTACTGGAATGACCAAAACTTGTATTTTTGCAAAAATTTGGTATTTATAAAAACTTCAATAACTCCGTCAATTACTGACGGATTTTTTAAAACAAAGCGGCGTTTTACTCCTTACTAAATGTGTTACTTAAATTAATTTACTTGTGGTACGGTTGCCAAAGAAAATAATGTGAAAAACATTCACTAAGTTGAAAAACCAAAGGCTTCCTGAAATAAATCTATTCCATTTAAGCGCCTCAAATTATACCGTGTTTTATGGTGGCTAAAATCGTATGAAACAGGCTTGCCAGATGTGGGGATTTGTCCCCGACCATGGGGATTTTATGATGGTTAAAATGACACAAAATATGAAATGGGTACAGGGGATTTCATAAAATATTTTGGGGGTTTTGGGGGGAAATTTTCGAAGTACTGTGAGAAAGGTTTAGTATTTGATTTTTACTGGGAATCCAAATTTATTTACAAATGTCACGGTGACACTTATTACTTGGCTATTCAATACCATTATTATGATTTTGTAGGACATCTGAAGGCTTTGTTGGTCAAAAAAATACAATAAATATATGAAAAAGAAAAATTTCATCGACATAAAAGGAGCATTGAAATGAATTTGTTATAAATTATTTAATATTATCAATAAAAATTGAATTAACGACGCTCCAAATTCCTACAAACATTCGCCTTCATCCAACAAGTCCTCCTGATTGTTGATGATTCAACAAATTTTTCATAAATTGTTTTTATTTTGGTCGAATTCTTTAAAATAAAACTACTTGTTTATATTTGGGATAATTGGGAATTTTTCATTAATATTTTGGGGACAAAAATGATCAAAATATTTTCTGATTGTTGACAAATCACCAAGTCATAATCATATTTTTTGTTCGAATTCTTTGAAATAAAACAACATTTTTATATTTGGCGATAGTTGGGGATTTTTCATGACAATTTTTTAGGCCAAGGAAAAAATTAATTTGGCAAGACTGGTGTGAAATGTTCGATTTCTTACCACAATTTCCCTACTTTGCTCCATAACAAATCTTAAAACTTTTACTCTGAGAAGAACAATAAATGAACTCTAAAGTATTGCCATCTTTTAGGGTTTCACAACATTCATGAAATGTTGCCTATAAGAAGGGGTTATTTAAATTTGTATTTACTTTAATTTCAAAGAAGTATAAACAAGAGTCTGAGGTTGTCAATAATTTTAGCTTATCGTTTCCACGCTGGCTTAAAGTTAAGCCGGATACTCATAACGTGTAAACAACATCAATAATTTCGTAATTTGACCTCGAACTCTCGTCGAGTATCGTTACCATTAATTACCGCTAAAACAAACTTCCAGAAATGTTGCAACAACTTTATAAATTAATATTTTATTATTTGGCAACACCCACTTAACACGCCAAATTGCCGGCGATGCCGCAATGATTATTAGAAAGTATTATATTCCCACAAAAACGGAATATAATCAACTACAAAGCGAACCGAACCGAACCGAACCAATTCAATCCGAACGATAAATACACCTTTAAAAATTATGGATAAACTTTTTCCGAAAAGTCTTAAAACAAAACACACACACGCACGCACCAAAACAAGCTGTCGAACGAACAACGAGCGAGAAACAAAAGGGATTATATTGTTGCTGACGCCCACCCCCGTCCTTCAGCCACGTTCCCTGGCAAGGGTGGTCACGACGTTAAGAACTAACACGCCATGAAACGATTACAAGATAATTGAAAAGTTTTCCATAGCACCACGAACAAGGAGAATGAGTAGTGCTGTTGTTGTTGTTGTACAGGATATAAAGTATCCTAAAAGATCCTTCACGCAAATCAGGGAATGTAGGGTAGGATTACAACACCGTGGCATTCCACCGAAAGCACAATTCAGCGGCGAAACTTTAAACAAAACGTTCGCCATTCTTCAACTAATCAGTTGGCAATTAAAAGTTATTTGAAAAGAATTAGGGAATTTACGAGCACTCTTTGAAAAGCCATCTCATTTGAATATCAACAAACACAAGAGCCTGAATTATGTGTGTGTCCTCTTGCGATGGCTGTGTTGTCATAAATTGTCCCTCCAAATTGTTTATCACCAAAAGCCATTGTTACCATATCATCGCTATTTGTCACCTCGTCCCCTGCTGAGCTCGAGGCGTTGCTCTGGCAAAACAACAGCAACAGCCACCGAGCATTAAGAGGAAATTTCAAATATGCCATTATTACCCCCAGCACCCACATCACCCACACCACCACTAACAACAGCAACAAAAAATATAGTGAACTTCCGCCAAATACCGGAAATGCCAACAAATTACCGTTAAAGGGGCTGTCGTTTGCAAATGTGTTCTAAACACACACACACAGACACTCCAAGTTCGTTTGTCGTTGGCTGCACTTCCTCGGGAACCAGAAGACACCTTTGCCAACTAGTCTAAGAAACTCAACCGAAAATGTCTTCTTCTTCGAGGTGAGGTAAGTCGTGGTGTTGTTCATTCATTCATAGACCAATAACTGCACCTTATTTATGAACCTAGACACCTAGCCTCGGCTCATACTTATAGAGAGCCCCAGCGCCACCGTAAATATAAACGGCAAAGTAACCAACATTTTGTTTACCATCCATCCCACCGCATGACGGTGGAGAAACGACAACCCTGAAAGGCGCCCTAAAGTTTATGCCGCACATGCTGAGTTTACCTACAAATTTAAAACTCATCGATATGTTTCCTAAGAGGTCTTATTTTATCTTTCTTGACGTGGCAGCATAAAAAGGCTCGAATAGTTTTTTATGGCAGAGTTTAAAAAGGCATCAACTATCAGCGAGAGTGCAGTGGCGGAGTGTAGTGAGGGGATACAAAGCAGGCATTACGACTTTCTTCTCTGACAGCAGACTCAGAAATTAGCTCTACGTTAATATGAGTCATTCCATGTCAAACGGTACGATTTTTGATCTCGATAGCTGCGATCATTTTGAAAGTATGTGTACTTCTCATAAAAATCTCGTATTGGTATTTTTGGAAAAAATATATTTTTTCATGAGTTATGACGAATTTAACGCTGAGAAATATAAAAATTTTTCAAAAAGGTGTATTCATTCAATATCCTGTAACTCCTGAAATACACATCAGATTTTAATGTACTATACCTTATGTTGAAGACAATTTCAATTACTTTTGGAGAATGGAATGATATAGCGGCGTTAATTTTTTAAAAGTTTTTACAGAATTATTTATTTTATTTTCATCTTCGAAATGATTACACTAATTATTTTTTTTTAACTTTAAAGTATTGTTGCTAGATGTATTATTTATCGACTCTTTGAGTTTGGAAGTGCTGAAATTATGGTTTCCATTTTTACGATTTTTTTAGCAAATTCTATCAGAGTTTCAATGAAAAATCTTCAGAATGATAATTTCTTCAGTAGTTTATTAACACAGGGTTTAACAACAAAGCTGGTTGATTTTGCAAAAAAAACGTTGAAAATAGAAACCATCCTTTCACCACTTACAAGCTCACACAGTCGTTAAAAAACAATACTTTAAAGATTAAAAAAAAATAAATGAAATTGTAAAAACTTTAAAAAATATATAACTTCAATATTTTAAAAATAATTGTAATTGTCTTCAAATTTCAGGAGTTACAGACGACCGAATGAAGACACCTTTTTGAAAAAATGGTATATTTTTCACTGTTAAATTGGAAAAAAATCGTGAACAAATTATTTTTTTCCAACAAATACGTATACGAGCACTTTCACTAAAGAAGCCAAAGCATCCATATTTGTTCGTGAATTTTCTCCAGAAGTCAAATGTTGTCTTCATTTTAGTGTACTTTCTTTCTTTTCCATTTTTCCTGATTTTATTTTTGCAAAAATAAAGATATTTTCTTTAATTTTAGCCCACTGTAGAGAAACTACCGGACCGTAACTTTGCGCACTTATAAACCTGTAACGAGCTGCGATAACAAAAACGTTAATAAAACGTTTGCAAATTTTCAAAAAAAATCTACACGATAATTCTCGAAAGGAGCTAAGGAATCAGTACAAACTTTGCACATGGTAGTATTTTTCTCAAACTTAGATATAACATCCATACAGGTAATCAACATAATTTGCCATTTGATATTTGAAAATATTTCTATAATCACTTTAAACATAAAAAATATTTACGCTTTAGCCGCGCTCTCCCACACAATTGTTTCTATCCTAGGTAAAATTAAATGCTTTATGATTCCTTAACCGGTGCCTGAAATCCATTGTTACTTCACTTTGATCATGCTTTTACAATTATTAAAAATTGTGATCCAATTGGCGCTAACTTCTAGCACCTCCCACAAACATACTCCGGTGCTAAGCAAAATTAAAGTCCTTCCATACACATGTTCTCTGAGAGTGAGGGTATATATAAGTCGGTTTAGCCGAGTGACGTTTTCTTGTTTTTTTTTTTTTTTTTTTAACTTTGAAGTAGTGTTCTTCGATGGCTTTTATGTGAGCTTGGAAGTGGTGAAATGATGGCTTTTATTTTTTACGATTTTTTTGCAAAATAAATCAGAATTCCAGTGAAAAATCTTCAGAATGATATTTTTCAGTAGTTTAAGTCTGTATTTTAGTAGATTATCAATTCAGTTTCTCCCCAGATTTAAAAAGAAGAAATTTAAACGTTTCGAACGCTGTTTATTTAAAGCTTTGTTTATTTATTTGTTTATTTTTTCCGAATTGGAGGTCAAACAAAACTACCTAAAATTCATTGAAAAAGATAAAAAAATGCTGAAAGTATTATTAGATTTATAGATTTTTATTTAAAAATTTATTTGTTCCAAAAAATGAGTTTTTTCTTGCCTTTATTTATAGTTTTTATCTATTTAAATAAATTGTATGTATTTTTATTGGGCCTCAAATTCCTAAAACTTGTTTGAGAAAACTGGAATGACCAAAATTTTTGGCACAATTTTGTTTTACTGAAAACATTAACATTGAAGCGATGAAACATCAAAGTTGCCATTGAAGAGATTCGAGCCGGAACAATCGAAAATGTACTGAAACATTGGGTTGGTCGGATGAGGGACTGCCGAGCCACTCGTGGTAGTCATATGAATGATATTTTGTGCCATTATTAAATGACAATATTCAACCTTCCCAATAAATCCAGAAAATTGAAACAATAATCAGTACTTTTTCTTTTCTAGCCGATAAAATTTTACATGGTCCACCTATATATAATTTTCCCATAGAAAACGTACTACAGATAATCATAATCTCAGATTGGAATGAAATGAATTCTTTCATAGAAAAACCATTTCACTGAAGCAATTTTTGCAAAAGGAAAGTTACGTTAGTGAAAAATTCAACAAAGAAATTTTCCATCGGAAACATACGTCTGAGAGTAATTTTATCCCAGAGATAATCTTTCCCCTAAAGAGACAATACATTTTTCATTAAAAAATGCTATAAATGGTCTATCTATCATATAAGCTAATTAATTTGACTAAAAGTTGTCTTCATAGCAAAATTAGCTCTGTTTCATCCGGATAGATATTTTGAACTTTACTTTTAGAATAAGAGAAGTGGGTTTTCAGTCACTATTCGATTCCGCAACCCCTCTAATCATTCAGCTACAAATTGTGAGAAAGACCTAATAATTTTTAATTAACTATTCTTTCAATCGCATCAAAGATCTTTTCAAATTTATCTAATTTATTTCAAGAGGATATAGATACTTTTAACAAAAATTAGGAAAAAAAATGTTGGATTTGAAAATTTTGCGATTTTCCCGAAAAATAGCCGAATTCCCAAAATGAAGAAAATGTGTTCCAAAATTTGGGTTTTTACTAAAATCCTTTATTTATAGTTTTCATCTGTTTCCATGAATTTTAGGTATTTTTATTTGACCACAAATTCGTAAAATTTTAAGAAATGTGAAGAGGAATGACCAAAAGTTGATTTTTTTTTACAAAAAAAATATTTTTAATCAAAACTTCAATAATTCAATCAAATACTGACCAATTTTTTGTTAAAGAAATAGCGTTTTGTCTTCTTATTAAATTTATTGTTTAAATAAATCCAAAAATAGTACGATTGTCTTACAAAATGATGTGTAAAAACATTACCAAAGTTGGAAATTGAAAAATGAGATTGCTGGACAAATAACTACAAATTTCTTAAATAAACTATAAATTCTAAATTCTTTCAAATTCGGTGAGAAACTGAAAACAGTTTGATATTCAACTATGTTAGTAGTGTTCGAAAACCCGGTTTTACCCGTAATTCTGGTAATCAGATCAATTTTAAGGAGAAATTAATTTTCAATTCAAACCACACACACACATCTTGAATATGCTAATTTCCCAGATATGTATGAATATGTATAAGCAAACTTTCTCCCAAAATTGTCTCGAAACTACCAATTTAAGGTTGATAATAGATGTCCCCCCCCCAATAATTCCTGGAGCTTTGTGAACATTTCCCTTTTTGCTCCACAACCGTTTGTTATGCTCATAACATTTTATGGTTATATTGTGGTTGTCTATTTTTGTGTGAGTTTTTTTTTTGGGTTGTTACCTTCTACCACCGGAAGGATGCAACATTAACGTGTCAAACGTGCAAAATTTTCTTGTGGCATAAACATTTCTACAGTTTAAAATAAGCAATAAAAACAACCACAATCTTTAACAACAGCTTCCTACGAAAATGTAGAAGAGACAAAAAAAACAACGAAATGGTAGGAGCAGACACCATCGTTCCCAGCTTCTGGGAAGATGTCAACGCTCAATCTGTACGTGTCGCATGGGAGCAATAGTGGTAACTCCCATTCGGTTTGCCACACTGCACCTGATGCACTTGTAGGGAACCATTAAAAATTTCTTATTCTCGATGAGCAGCATAAAGTTTTTGGGCAGAGAGAGAGAGGAGAGCGCAAGCAACAAAAAACGGGTATCAGTAAAATTTCGAAATAAAAACTTTTTTCAAGTTATCAATGCGAGAGTGTGTTGCGTTGCTTCTTTGCACCTTATGTTTGGACTGAATGCCCTGACGTTTCTTCCCACTTTTCGTTACTTTACTTGTGTTTTTGTGTGTGTGTACGTGTGCGTGTGTTTACCCATACATTTGCCATGTTTGATATGTGCATTTGAGAGTATGTATGCCTGGATTATATATTCATAACAGGGCTTTTTCTGCTTCAACTGTCACAACATCAGAGGACCTAACCAGGACTACTGCGAGTGCTGCTGCAACTACCTCATCGCTTAAGATAAACATAAATTGTTATGTATGAGTACATAATAATTTCGATGTATTGAATTTTCCACGAACGAGTATATCATGAGAGTGTGTGTGTAAGTTCTTTGTTAGCTAACATTTCCCTGCTGCTGATGTGTGTTTTAATGCTGAATTTTATTTTACGTAAAAATAATCTCATTTTAGACGGCAAACGAAAAAGCAGGCATCGAATATATAGATTTTAGGGATAACTAAGACGGTGAGACTCTTAACAATCAATCAAGTCTGACTCGCCTGTACATTTTCGGCGAGAAATTCGATGTACAGTGGAATATTTTAAGAGAAACTGCGGCAAAAACTCGAATGAATCGAGCTAAATCTCTGAGATTTCGCAAATATCTATAATATACCTAAAATTAGGTAAACCATTTTTTGAAAAGGGAAATAAAACAAAGTTATACATTTTTTCCGAAATATATGCAAATAAAATAACCTGAACTTTGCAACTTTATTAACATTTATTAACTTTAAATGCATCAGCGGCGTTATTTTTCCTAAACTAGCTTATTTCTTTAAACGCATCACTTACGTTCACTCACTCTGCTTTATAAAATGAGGTTCTAAAGTCATACAACGAAATCAATTTTTGCTAAGTATTCTGCATACTTTCAGAAAAAATAAATATTACAAAGTGTTGCCTACTTACAGGCATTTACTTGGTAAACCTTTATCTATGGGTGTGATAGAACATTATTATTTCTTGATTATTTTTTTTAAAATATATGATATCAAATATGTATCAAAAAATATTTCTACTAAAAATGTTTAAGGAAATAAAAAGGGGTAAAATTTATCGCACGTCAAAGACCAAATTTTAAAGGATAACCTAGGAAAGTTTGGTTTCTATGACAAAAATGTTAGATTTAAATGTAAAATAAGTAAAAATATTGAACGATATACTCTAAAAACCAAGAATGTTTAATAGCAGATTGGGAAACTTGTCCCAATCAAATATATCATTTTATTATACCCTACAACACTTCGTGGAATAGGGTATAATAAGTTAGTTTTAAATGATTTGATTGAAGTGATTATTTCGAAATTCGTACTTTAAGGGAGTAAAATGACTCAAAAAAACGGATAAACAATAGAACATTCTCCTTATTATGTAGATACGCGAAAATAAAGGGAATTTTCGATAGTACCACTTTTAAGGGCGAAAACGGGAGAAAATGGGATAAAAAATGGTACCAACCAAAGTATTACATCCTGAATCGTGAAATTCGGTGTATACACTCCTCTGAATATGTAAACGCATAATATAAAAGAATTTTTTTGAAAATTGTACTTTTAGGGAAAAACTGAAGAAAAGGGGATAAATACCTAACCATAAATATAAATAAATAATAACCAATACCTACCAACCTAAGTATAGCAGTTAGAGTTGTAAAATTCGATGTGTACATTCCTCTGACCACTACAACTTTTTCAATTGTAATTCAAAAGAAATTCAAATGACACCAGTTGAAATTCAAAAATTCCATTTGCAATTCAAAAAATATCACTTGAAATTCAAAAAATGTCAATTGAAATTCAAACCTCGTCATTTGTAATTCAAAAGACAACATTTGAAATTCAAAAGTCGTCATTTGAAATTCAAACGACATCATTTGAAATTCAAAAGACATCATTTGAAACTCAAACGACATCATTTGAAATTTAAAAGACATCATTTGAAATTCAAAAATCTTCATTTGTAATTCAAAATAATTTTGTTTACCCTTTTTGCAAATGGAATAATTTTAGAATTTCAAATGAAAACTTTTGAATTTCAAATGAAAACTTTTGAATTTCAAATGGTGTCTTTTGAATTACTTATGACGAGTTTTAAATTACAAATAACGAGTTTTGAATTACAAATGACGAGTTTTAAATTACAAATAACGAGTTTTGAATTTCATATGACGACTGTTGAATTTCAAATGGTGTCTTTTGAATTACAAGTGATGAGTTTTGAATTTCAAATGATAATTTTTGAATTTCAATTGATATTTTTTGAATTTCAAATGGTGTCTTTTGAATTACACTTGAAAATGGTGTAGACGAGCAGCAAAAATGGATTTTTCGAAAAAACTGGTTCCTCTCAAGGAGTTGCAGCTAAAATCGTTACTACGTAAACGCACAATTTCAATGGATTTTTTAAAATTGTACTTTAAGGGGGAAATGGGACAAAAAGGTACTAAAATGGTACCAACCAAAGTATTGTAGTGTTGTGAAATTTAGTGTGTACATTCCTCTGACCACCTAGACGAGCAGCACAAATGGATTTTTCGAAATTTGAACATTTAAGGGGGAGCGGGACAAAAGGGATAAAAATGGTACCCACCATAGAATTGCAATTAGAGTCGTGAACTTCGATGTGATCCCTCCTCTGAATATGTGGACGAGCAATATAAAATATTTTTTTACCAAAAGGGGATAAAAACGGCACTAAGCTAAGTATTATATCCAGAATCTTAAAGTTCGGTAACAGTATTATTTTCGAAACAAAAACAAATAAGGAAAGGCTAAAGTCGGCCGGGGCCGACTATATGATACACTCCACTATCTATAGGAATACAATTCAATTCAGTGAAAAAGTGAAACGGGAAAATTTTTTGTATGTTTCCTAATCACAGGCTAATGTGACCTGGTCCAATTTGTCAAGTCGAGAATAATATTTGTATCGGGGTTATATCCAAACAAGTGACTAACTTTCGCAATAAGTTCTTCTAGTTGAAGTATAACGTGTTATGCTCAATTTTAAGAAATGCTCTGAAAATGCGCGGTTTCTGGGGGAACGAAATATGTATGAGAGCTATATGTAAATCGGAACCGGTGTGACCCATTTTTACCACAAGCGTTTCCAGTTGAAATATAAGATGTTTTGCCAATTTTGAAGAAAATATGTGGATTCTGGAGCGGAAAAATTCAAATTGGGAGCGAAATTTGTATGGGAGCTATATATAAATCTGAACCGATCTAACCCATTTTTACCACTGGCGTTTCCAGTCGAAATATAAGGTGTTTTGCGAATTTAGAGGAAAATCTGTTAAAATATGTGGATTCTAAAGCGGAAAAATGCAAATTGGGAACGAAATTTGTATGGGAGCTATATATAAATCTGAACCGATCTAACACATTTTTACCACAGGTGTTTCTAGTTGAACTATAAGATGTTTTGCCAATTTTGAAGTAAATCTGTTGAAATATGTGGTATCTAGAGTGAAATCGGGAGTGAAATTCGTATGGGGGCTATATCTAAATCTGAACCGATTTTCTTCAAATTAAATAGCGTTGGTCCTTGTCCCGAAAAACTTGGTTGTGCAAAGTTTCATTTGGTTCTGTCTGCGACCTGTATCGTGATTACAAGAATAGATGGACAGATGGACAGACAGAAGGGCATTGCTAAATCGACTCAGAAAGTGATTCTAAGCCGATCGGTATAATTAACAATGGGTATATCTCCCTTCCTTTTAGGTGTTACAAACAAATGCAATAATACTCTCGTGGAGTGTATAAATACGAAATATGGCTTTTAGGGCTAATTGTACATAAAAAAGTGAACCCCTTAGCTCGTCTCCTTTTTATGCAGGCATGGTTTCGGCAGAATTTCTCCACCTCCCACAATATATACATACAATATAGGATCTCTGCCGAGTATATTAAGATGTGGTATGCTAACCATCTCAACATTTTCGGTGACATTGAAACAAATATTTAATTCCTTCATGGATTCATTTATCCTACCTTTTCTATAAATTTTACTCTAATTATTCTTGCACTTGTATAACTTAAGCGAATTTAATGTGAAATTGGTAACCAAAAACCACAATTCAACAATCAAACTGTACATTACAGTTGAAAGATGACACTTTTTAACTTGTCTGGAGAATATTGTGGTCACAAACATGTATCAATATTGTTCTAAACATATCATCCGCAAACATCGACCACTGTCGACTGTTGCCCCATCGCACCCCCCCCCCCCCAATAGCCATCCGCTGGGGTGAACAACAATGCCCACATGTGTATGTGTATGTTTGTGACAATAGCAACGCACTTCAACACTTGCAACGACATCAGCAAATGGTTATGCACTCGCAACATAACTAAGGTTGCAACCGAAAACCTCAAAATAGAAACCACTTAAAATACATGATATTGCTGCAGTGGATTGGACAATGCGTACAACGTTCGTACACTCCATGCAACAGAGTTGTGCCACACAGCACACAAAACATTAACAAAGTGTTAATGACATAAGATGGGCAACACTGGCCCCATACAAAGTGGCTGTATAAGGATGTTATGTAGCGCTATATGTCTGTATATGGAAGAGATTTTGGGGGCAACACTGCTACTGCTAATTGTGTGTGTGTGGCACTGGCATACGCACCACCGGCCAGGGCTGAGAGCTGGGAGCTGGGAGACTGGCAAGAAGTTGCAACAAATAAACCACAGAAATCATTTGCAACATTCCACAACAACTTTAGCATCAGCCAGAGCAAATAATTTATATTCAAAGTTGGGGGAGCGAAAAAGTCGAAGAGGATGAGGGGAAAAAAGTAAACTAAACGACGATCGAACGGAATAGAAAACAAAGTATTCTTAATTATCATTGAAGTTGGAACTTCCTGTAAATTACAGTTCGTTTGCGTGGCTCTGGGTGGTGCGCGTGTATCCAAATGACTTTGGCAAAGTCCCTTCGTCCGCCCTTCCACTCATTCGCCCTCATTCGCCCTCACTCTAACACTCTTTCACTCTGCATGTCGTCAAATCATGGTTGCTGAGTGTGTGTGTATGTGAGTCTGTGGTGTGTATGTGTGTGCCCATGAGTGTTCGTTACAGTGTGTTCGGCCATTAAATTGCAACTTTCCTTGTCACAAATTGACTTAATGATGCTTTCGGTGGTGTACTTCCGGTTTTTGTTTAGCATTAGCATTGTGTTTGTCGTTCTTGTCCTGGCTGCTGCTGCTGCTATTGTCGTCGTTAATTGTTGTCCAAGTGCGTTCGTGCGCGTGTGTGTGTATGTGTTTACGGTTTAGTGAGCGTTTTAGTTGAGCTGTGTATTTAAAATAGTATTTGATCCCTGTGGTCATATAATGATGTGGTAATAGGTCTCTGTGTGGTTATTTACACGCAAATTTTTCCCAACAATACAATTTACACGGTGCGGTGGGCCGAGTGTATTGGTTATGCGGATCAAAGGGAATAGTAACTGTCAAGTACGTTTGCGATTGAACTGCAATTGTTAGCCGAGGCAGTGAAATATTTAAAAAGAAAAATTTTAGATGTTGAAAGTGCGAAAATCACTGCAGGCATTCCGAGATGAACTATAAAATGTCGTTTCAGTTATTATATCAAAAGAAAAGTATAAATATTCTAAGGAAAAAACAGGTATTTGAAAAAAATCGTAAAAATAGAACCCATTATATCACATCTTCCAAACTCACACAGTCGATAAGCAAGGCACCTCTGACCACATAGACGAGCAGCATGGATTTTCCGAAATTTGTATTTTTAAAGGGGAGTGGGACAACGGGGATAAAATACACTTAGAAAATATTTCTAAGAATAGAATATATACAACAAAATTTGAAGCGAGGATGAAGATGTCAGGGAATGACTGATATGTGGGTTGTAGATCGGAAAGAAATTGAATCAGAATGAAGATTTCTGTGGAGGCTGTAACCAAAAAGGCACCAAAATGTCACAATCTCTTTGCAATGTTTCCAGGCTGTAATCCAATGTTACTGAAACAATGTTACACAGTGGGAATTGGAAAATTTTCTGGAAACACCTCCTTAATTTCTAACTAGTTGGTCCAATGTTTATGAATAAAGTATATATCGAACAAATTATTGTTTGAAAAATATTATCCTTTGAAACTTTGTAGTTTATAGTGTAACAGGATGGGAAAATGAACAACTGGAAACGCCATTTTGTTGTTACACGAATGATACGGATTTTTAAATTTGAATATCGATCACTCCATGTCAAACCGAACACTTTTTTACATCACCATTTCCAATTTCGTTGAAACCAAAACCGGGAAACTCCTTACAGATGAAGTTGTAAAAAAGTAATTGAGTTTTATGTTTTGCAATTTTAAATGGATTGCAACAGGTATCGTTACGCGGCTTCATTTTGGTTCGCGACATCGGGAGTTATCGCGAAAATTACAAAATTGTGATAGAAAAGATACGCAAATCTGTTTGAAAAACTATTTATGGACGAATGTGTGTGTATCGAGTGTACTCCCGTAAGCAAAGCATACACAAACTACGTGTGTGTGTATGTTATTTTATGAACAATCGATCAGAAAATACTTTTTTCGAGCGACAACATTTAGTAAATGTTTTCTTAAAAATACAACCCGTTATTTCTCCAAGCTCAAATATTTAGTGTTTGTTTAGAATCAATCAGGGAATATGCCTATATTTTTTCTGAATTTTTAGGTTGGTGTTTTCATAGTGCAAAATACAAAAGAAGAAGAAAAGTCAGAAATATACAAAATTGTTGCCAGTAGCAGTCAATAGCCAAGAACGTCGGCGAAAACCTTTAAAATAAGCCATCATTCTTTGAATTGTGCCACACTACACCATTTTCAAGTTCATACCTCGGCACGTTTTTCTTGATTTTCGCAATTTTCAATTGGTCATATATTTTGAAAAAAAAAAATTCGGTTTTTTTTTCGTCTTCTACGAATCAAATATTTTATAAAGTTTAGTTATCGTACAAAGTTTCAACGAAATCTGAAATGGTGATGTAAAAAAGTGTTCGGTTTGACGTGGAATGATATATAAAGGGTGATTTTTTAAGACTTGATAACTTTTTTTTAAAAAAAAACGCATAAAATTTGCAAAATCTCATCGGTTCTTTATTTGAAACGTTAGATTGGTCCATGACATTTACTTTTTGAAGATAATTTCATTTAAATGTTGACCGCGGCTGCGCCTCAAGTGGTCCATCCGCTTAGTCCAATTTTGGCATTTCCACGTTTTTGAGTAACAGAGGCCCAATTGCTGCGAACGGCGACGAATCGATAATTGATGGTCATCATTAACATTGGCCGATACAGCTGCGATATTTTCTTCAGTTCGTACTCTACGTAAGCGTCTTGGTGGTTTAATGTCCAACAATGTAAATTTGGTGCGAAATTTAGTCACAATAGCCCGAATAGCCGCTTCAGTGGGTCGATTAAACTGACCATAAAATGGAAGCGTGCGATGAACTTTCTTAACAGAGCACGCATTTTGATAATAAAATTCAATGATTTGCAAGCGTTGCTCGTTAGTAAGTTTATTCATGATGAAATGTCAAAGCATACTGAGCATCTTTCTCTTTGACACCATGTCTGAAATCCCACGTGATCTGTCAAATACTAATGCATGAAAATCCTAACCTCAAAAAAATCACTCTATATATAAAATGTTATGGTTTTTACTATAAGCTAAATTTTGGTTTATTAATCAAAAAGTTCTTCATAGATATCAGACATTAAACTAGGGTTACCACAATATTTTTTCCTGCAAATTTTACGAATTTGAACCACAAGTACTCAAATTGCATAGAAAAATTATAGAAAGTCTAAGTAGATTTTCTTTGTGTAACGATCTAGTCTTAAATATCTTCCAAAATCTGTACATCCTAAGGCCACCATTGTGGAAACTAAAACAAGTAAGGAAAGGCTAAAGTCGGGCGGGGCCGCCTATATGATACACTCCACTCTCTATCCGAATACAATTCAATTCGGTAAAAAAGAGAAAACGGGAAGGATTTTTGTATCCTGTAAATGTATGTGTTTGACAAAAAATGTTAAAGGAATGGGAAAGGACATTTGTATGGGGTAATACTGAAAACTGGAACGAAATAGGTGAAATATAATATATATAGTTTGGCCAAAATCGATTAAACATTTCGGAGCAACATTTGTATTGGAGCTATATCTAAATCTGAACCGATATTAGGTGTTTTTGTTGGATTATGTTGATGATGTTGTGCCAAATTTAAAGAAAATCGGGTACAATATGTGGGTTGTAGAGCAGCAAAAGTCAAATCGGGAGCGATATTTGTATGGGGTCTATATCTAAATCTGAACCGATCTTACCCATTTTCTGTATAAGTGTTTCTAGTTGGATTATAAGGTGTTAAGCTAAATTTGAAGAAAATCGGGTACAATATGTGATTTCTAGAGCGATAAAATTCAAATCCGATCTGACCTATTTTCACAATGGGTGTTTCTACTTGAAATATAAGATATTTTGCAAGATTTGAAGAAGATCTGATAAAATTTGTGGTTTCTAGAGCGGAAAAAACTTAAATTGAGAGTGAAATTTGTATGACAGCTATATATAAATCTGAACCGATCTGACTCATTTTCACCCTGGGTGTTTCTAGTGGATATATAAGATATTTTGCCAAATTTGAAGAAAATCTGTTAAAATATGTGGTATCTAGAGTAAAAAGAGCCAAATTGGGAGTGAAATTCGTATATATAAATCTGAACCGATCTGACTCATTTTCACCCTGGATGTTTCTCGTGGAAATATAAGATATTTAGCCAAATTTGAAGAAAATCTGTTAAAATATGTGGTTTCTAGGGTAAAAAGAGTCAAATTGGGAGAGAAATTCGTATGGGGACTATATCTAAATCTGACCCGATCTGACTCATTTTCACCACGAATGTTTCTAGTTGAAATATAAGATATTTTGCAAGATTTGAAGATGATCTGATAAAATTTGTGGTTTCTAGAGCGGAAAAACTCAAATTGAGAGTGAAATTTGTATGGGAGCTATATATAAATCTGAACCGATTTGAACTATTTTTGCCATGGCTGTTTCTTGTTGAAATATAAGATGTTTTGGCAATTTTGAAGAAGATCTGTTAAAATATGTTGTTTCTACAGCAGAAAAAGTCAAATCGGGAGTGAAATTCGTATGGGGGCTATATCTAAATCTGAACCGATTTTCTTCAAATTAAATAGCGTTCGTTCTTATCCCGAAAACTGCATTGCGCAAAGTTTCGTTTGGTTCTGGCTACAATTGCGACCTGTATCGCGATGAATAGAATAGATGGACAGACGGACCGACAGACAGACGGACATTGCTAAATCGATTCAAAAAGTGATTCTAAGTCGATCGGTATAACTAACAATGGGTCTATCTCGCTTCCTTTTGGGTGTTACAAACAAATGCACAAAGACATAATACTCACGTGGAGTGTATAAAAATAAGTTAAGGGGATTTGTATACCCTCCACATCCAGGATTGAGGTTATACTAACTTTGTCATTTCGTTTGTAACGCCTTGAAATATCGACCTGAGACCCTATAAAGTATATATATATATTCTTGATCAACATAAAATTCTACGGCGATCTAGCCATGTCCGTACATCTTTCCCTCTGTTGAAAGCACGCTGGCATCTAATCGAAAGGAGCTAGGACGTCCAAATTTTCCACAAATATATCTTACAGTCGTAGATCGGTTGGGATTGAAACGGGGCCAAAGGGAAAACATTTTCCCTCGCAAGGGCCAAAAATACCCGTAATAACCCCTAAAA
Source organism: Polietes domitor (assembly GCA_947397865.1). NCBI lineage: Eukaryota > Metazoa > Arthropoda > Insecta > Diptera > Muscidae > Polietes > Polietes domitor. The sequence continues at coordinate 173,353,405 of OX377621.1, read as the reverse complement.
TAAAAAGTATTTTTTCCAAATTCGCACTTTTTGGGATTGAAATGTAAAAAGTGGATACAAATTTTACCAACCAAATGGCCGGAGCTAGAATCATGGAATCGGTGTATACATTCCTCTGAAAAGGATAAATAAAAAGATTTTCCAAATTCGTACTTTTTACTTTTACGGCAAAAATTGGTTGAATCTCGAAGTTAGGTTATCTTGAACTGTGTACGTGAGATAATGGATTTTCCCACTATCTATCAGCATTTTTGTGGTAAGCTTTTGAAGATATAAAAATAAGAATATTTAGTATTATTTCGATATATATAAATAGTATAGACGTATTGGTAGCCTTTGTTTTGAAAGAATAAAAATATTATATTTATTTATAAAATTATTTGTTTTTCAATATTTTTATTTGTTTTGGTTTGGCTATATTACAAAAATTGTCATTTTCCTGCACTTCTACGAAAATCGATAGCCTATGTGGAATGCAATCCATGGTGGAGGGTATATAAAGTTCGGCGCGGTCGAACTTAACGTCGTTTTACTTGTTCAACCTATTTTAGTAATTCTGGAATTCTATTCTCAAAATTATTATTTTAAAAATACGTATGCAAAACTGAATTGTGCCCGAATTAAGGCCAGAAATTGTAGCAAAATTACTAAAAAGCCCAACTTTCTAGGATTCTTTAGTATTTTCTTCACTTCCAGTGCCAAAACCAATACGGATACCAAATTGCATTGCTATAAGTCGAAATTAAGGCCAGAATTGTGGCAACTACTGGGAAATTAGTAAAAAATCCCAAAAATCCTCATATTCGGAATTTTGGGAGTCTTTTATTAAAAATCCTTTTATTTTAAATTTTTCGATTGAATAAAATTGAATAATACAGAAAAGCCAGGTCAAAATATTTCCAAAGTAGAAAAAATCCCACTTTTGCAAATTTTTTTCCATATTTTGGAATTCTGTAATTCTTTTTATAAAAATTATTTTTTTTATTTTTCGTTTTTTATTTTTCAGTAAAAATCCCAGTTTCCGGGATTTTCATATGAAACGGAAATGCCGATTTCCCCACTGTGATTAATTGTAATGTTTGGCATTTAGAGCGGTAAAAATCAAATTTATATTGAAAATTTACAAGTTACTAAGGCCTGTTCCCTGTTGTCACCATCCCCCCCTAATGTTCAGGACATTCACATATTGCCCAGCCAAGCATTTATTTTGCTCTACTAATATGTGCTGAGAGTTGAGAGTAACTTCAGAATTCGTATCGCATACAAAAGCAGATTACAAGCACTGATCCCGGCCAGCAATCCTTGTTATGACTTTATGAAATTGTACAAATTACTTAAAACTTCGCTTACACGCTTATGCCGGCAACAAACTTGCAACGCAACGAAAATTGTGTATGCACTACACTACTCCGCTGCTTGTGGAATGAAATACAACGACCCTTTATCACAAACCGGGCAAAAAAGTCAACGTTTTAAAGGGAGTTACGACAGCGCCAACTTGTGATCCTTGTGAGGCAGGCTGGGTGGCAGCAACTTGTCACACTATTGAGCTGGCTACCAACCATTACAAAACTGTAGGACACTTTGGAATGGGGCAGCAAGTGCCCCGAAAAAAAAACACGACAGGAACGGCCGTGATGAGGACAACGACAACATAACTAAATTTTCCAGAAAGTTTTATGAACATAACCGTGAAGTTGTCAATGATTTTCCTGCAGTAAATCCCGCAACAGTAACGGGAAAACTACCAAACGAACCAGGAGTGGAAAGAGGGGTGTGGGAGGGGGGGCTCATATTGATGCGGAAGCTGGCTGGCTGCAGCTACAACTGGTTAGTTAAAGTTGGTGGTACTAGTTCTAGCAGTGCCAGTACCACTACCACAAAAGGCAACAGCAACATATCCTTGAGGGATCCAACTACGAACACGGAAAAAGTACATCCAACTCGTAATAGAGAGCAGCGGAGTTGTGCTACCGATGTCAACAAAGTTGTTGCCGTAGATTTGAATGATTGACTTCAAAAAAGCGACATATTTACAAGCAGTCGCCGCAGCAGCGGCAGCAACAGCAGTTTGTTGCAATATTTGCCATACACCGCATCCTTACACTGTGCCGTATGTATATATTAGTGTTTGTGTCTGTGTGTGTGTGGCATCTCAGAAAAACTTTTTAATTTGTTACAATAGTTTATTTGAGGTATCATTTGCAAAAATGTTTGTGGCAGCGTTGGGAAGGGGCATTTCGAGTAGTTTGTATTTAACAAATTGCATACTTGAGACTTGTTGTAGTGGCATCACGGTAACACACACAACCATACCCATTCCCCATTAAATGATTTCCTAACGACAATAGTTGTGCTGAAAGTTGTTAATATGTTTTTAATTAATGAAGGTTACCCTGAAGGAAACTCTAGTTTTCCGAGGAAAGGCTACTTAAGCAAATCTGAAAATCACTCAAACTTTCAATGATTGCCAGTGAAGTTGGCAAGATTGTTAGCCAAAGTGTATGTTTTTTAACTGATTTGTGTACTGGAACTTCCAAACATGGCAACATGGATGGGGCAAACTATTTTTGTGAGGTAAATATTATATTCATACTTGTTGGGGGGAAACAAACATATATTATTTTGTGTATTCAGAGCAGGCATACAGAGCAACCTGGAAGAAGCACTCCCTCCTCTATTTTTTCTATGAAAATCTTGAAAATAAAAAATGCCAAAAACTCAAAATACGCATCAGTTTCGGATGTATGCTCAGACTTCTTTCTGAAATTGGCACGACAAATTGAACGAAGGTTCTAAACGCGGCCGCAAATTCAGACATATGTCAGCTGTTTGCTGAGGCTTGTCGAAAATTCATTGATAAATTCCCCCGAATCTTGGCAAACGTTCATATGACTTTCTGCATGCTATCTGACCGACGTACAGTGGTTCGGAAATAAAATTCAAAAATTCACAAAATTGAAATAGACAAGGGCCAAAGGATTATTTTGAGATATCATAATTAAAAATCGGGCAGTCGTATATATTTTAGAAATCGACCCAAAGTTGACTATTTTCGTATTTTTCGATTTTAAAGAAAATTAAATTTTTTTATTTTTATGATTTTTGTAACATATATTTACGTATTTGTTCATAATACGAAGAAAAATTTTAATTTTTTTTGTATTGCAGATTTTCACATTTTTCAGATTTTGAAAATTGAAAAACCTAATTTCTCTTATTGACTTTGTCGAATTGTTTTGAGATTTTGAACTCAATTTTCTTATTAGAAATTGTGATTTCTTAACACTGACATCGTTTTTATGATCGTATGCCTGAATTTCTTTCCAAAAATGTGTATTTTTCGTTAAAGTTGTGTTGGTCCAAAGTCAGACATTTGTTCAAAAGGGGTATTTTTTAAATAGTTTTTTAATATAGTTTTGGCGTCATAATAAAGCTAAACAATTTCTAATAATAAAATCGAGTGCAATATCTCTTAAAATGTGTGTAAAAATAAATTAGATTTTGAATTGTAAAAAATCTGAATTGTAAAAATCTGTAATACAAACAAAAAATAAATTTTTTTCTCCGCATTATGAACAAATACGTAAAAATATGTTAAAAAAACATAAAAATTTTAATTTTCTTTAAAATTATTTTTTTAATTATAATATCTTAAAATAATCCTTGGGTCCTTATCTATTCTTGTTTACAGAACTCAAAAAGGTCTACAAGAACAAAAGTTATATAGTATTGCATCGCACAGTGGTTCAGAATCAAAATCCATCGGCCAAAATTCAATAACTTTTGTTCAAGTAAACAGTTATATAAAAATTAGATTATTTTGAGATATATAAAAGTAAAAAACGTTGAGTTCGGCCGGGCGAACTTTATATACCCTCCATCATGGCTTTCATTCCACAGAGGCTTTCGATTTTCGTAGAAGTGCAGTAACATCACAGGAAAAAGTATTTCTTTTTAATATTGCCAATTCATAACATAAAACAAAACAAAATATTGAAAAAATAATTTTATAAATAAGTATAAAATTTTAATTATTTTAAACCAAGCTTATAATAGTACTTCAAGTCAATTCAAAATGTAAATATAAGGCAGCAATCTACTAAAATGCTTAAGAAATGCAAATATTGGGGGATATTGGAAGCATTTTCAGCTACAACCATTTGGTTGGTATTTCCATCCCATTATCTCTCACGTTTACAGTGCAATACAAACTAACTTCACGATACCACCCATGTTTGCCTTAAAAGTAAAAAAAATACGAATTTTGAAAAATCGTCTACGCAGTCAGAGGAATGCATACTCCGAATTTCATGAATCTAGCTGCGACCATTTGGTTTGTAATTTTTCCCCCATTTTAATTTTACCCTCCTTAAAAGTACGATTTTCGAAAATAACTTTATTTTACGTGTCTTCGCACTCAGGGGAATGTCCACACCGAATTTCATTGTTCTAGGTGCAGACGTTTGGTTGGTACCATTTTTATCCCTCTATTCCCATTTTATCCATTAAAAGTACGAATTTGGTAAACATACTTTTGTATTATGTATCCCCTCTAACACATCGAATTTTGTGTTTCTAATTGACAATTTTTATCCCCTTTTGCCCCATTTCACCCACTACTAACAAAAATAAGTTTATGGTGTACGATTTTGCTATACATGGAATGAGCATAACAAATATCAAGCAAACATAAGTAGATATATTCAAAAAACATGCTTAAATACTCAAAATATTTGGGTTATTTTCAGTCCTTATGAGGGAAAATTTTTTCCCTCTGGACCGATTTCACCCGCTTTCAATTTCAACCGATCTCCAACAATTAGACGTATTCTGAGAAAATTTGGACGTCTTGGCTCCTTTCGTTTAGATGTTGGAGTGCTTTCAACAGACACTAGGACGATGGGACATGACTAGATCATCTTTGAAATTTATGAGGATCAAGAATATATATATATTTTATAGGGTCTCTGGTCGATATTTCACGGTAATACAAACGGAATGACAAAGTTAGTATACCCCCAGCCTGCGGAGGTGGCTATAAAAACATAGTTTAGGTAACATAATAAAACTAAGAAACCATAATTTATAATAAAACAAATTCGAGTGCAAAATCTCTTCAAATGTTAGCGAAATAGTTCGACAAAGCCGGAAAAAGAAATTAAATTAAATTTCTGGAAAAGGTGAAAATCTGTAATACGAAAGAAATTTTTTTCTTCGCATTATGAACAAACATGTGAAACAAAAAAAATAAAAATGTTTTAGTTTTTCGTTTGCATTTTTTTTTTGGTCTGTAATCAATATTTGATTTGAACTGGGATATTGTCCTGGCTCAAGACCATTTTGCATCTATATTTAATAGAATGCAAATTTATTTACAAATGGCATGGTGACATTTATTACTTGGCTGCAGACTATCACGATCATGATTTCGACCATGTCAAAAGTCTTTTCAAGTGGCTTCGCAGCGACTTTTCAACATCAAACCTCTATAAGGCCTCTATAAGGAGATGATTCTCACAAACGAACGAGAATCACAACTCACTTGCCGAATTTGCGTTTAAAAAATCGCACCAAGTAATAAAGCACACATGCCATCTTACAAGCATCTCATTGAGTTCCATATGTAAGTATGTATATATGTAGGTAGAGTTACCCAGCAATACTTCTGCCGTGTCAACACTCATTTGTTTTAGTTTTTTCGTTCGTATTTTTTAGTCTGTAATCAATATTTGATTTCAATTGGGATACTGTCACCATGCTATTTGTTAATAAATTTGCATTCTATTAAATATAGATGCAAAATGGTCTTGAGCCAGGAAATATTCCAGTTCAATTTTAATTTTCTTTAAAATTGAGAAATACGAAAAGTAGTCAACTTTGGGCTATTTTCTAAATTAAAGCTGATTGTCCGATTTTTAATGTTAATATCTTTGGTTCTTTACCTAATTTAGTTTTTTATAGAACTCAAAAACGTCTACTAGAACAAAAGTTATTGCATTTTGGCCGATGGATTTTGATTCTGAACCACTGTGGGACATCGGCTTCTGTAAGACTTGTCGGAAACTTATGCTGAACGATTCCTGACCGAATTCGAATAATTTTTCTTACTGAGATATTAATTAAGGCTGAGCGAACGCTCAATGCCTACTTCTAGGCGTACCAATAACGATTTTCTTCATAGTGACTCGACCGACATCGGCATCTGTATCGGAAAATTATTCCGCACATGTTTGAATGATTTCTGGACGCATTCGAAAATAAAATGTTTACTGGGATTTGTACTAAAGTCTTAGCCCTAATAGATTTTCTCATCCATTGCCTACTTCTGGGCTTACAATAAATTTGAAAATCACATAGCCTAACTTCAGGCCATACACATAAATATACTCAAATTGTTAGGGTGTTTTTTGCTTTTTGTGGATCACAATAAAGTAATGCCACCAAGTAATATTGCCCAAGGATGGAAAGTTTTCAATTTTCTCTGTATTTCCGTGACCGAAACAACGAAACTTTACTAATGGTGTGCTTCGTGAAAAAAAAGAAAAAGTGTCGTTGAAATTTTTTTGTTTGACCATCCCTACCATCCCCATGCCGCATACCAACCGAAGAACATTTCATTTATTTCTCATGTTTGTCAAAGTACTTTTAAGAATTTTCATTTGTAACTAAACCATGTCATTCATAAATGAATGCATGTTCTTCAACCGGAAGTGACCCATCCAACGCCCTCCGTCCAACAACGATAATGACAACAACACCAACTCTTTTTTATATCCTCATGCTGGCTTTTTTCCACACACTCACTTGCTTGCAGTTGCACGCCATTATGCAAAAAATGACAGTATTTTTCTTGGAATGGTATCTTCCAACCAAATTCCACACGAACAGAAAAAAAGAAGAAGCGAAAAACAAAACTGGAACACTGTGATGCTTCAACGGGCCATAAGATATTTACGTTTCATTAAAAACATAACAGCACATCAAACACGGACGGTTGGACATACCTCCAAGGCCGGGGCTGGCTGGCTGTGTGGCTCCGTCCCCACCCACACTGTTCACTACGACTAGGTGACGGTCCAGTGAAAAGTAGTATCACAGTAATATTTACTTAAAAAGGGAAATGGTTACGGTAAAATGGGAATATTTGTTACCTTTGCTGTTTCGTATTTTCTTTCGGCCTGGCCGGGACGAGAAGACGTGTGTGTGTGGATGGATGGATGTGTGCAACATCCACATTGCTATGCGGAGGCTAACATTGTTATGCACACATGACTTAACTGACATGATAAGTCCTCAAGTGAGGTGAGGCGAGGCGAGCCAACATTCATTGCACTGCACTGAAGAGCAGTATCGGGTCTGTTCGGTTTTAACAAGATTCGAAATTCACGACAACAAAAAAAACGGAGCAGAACAGGAGTACAGGAGTGGAGCAGTTAAGTTGTTTTATTTGGTCTTCCTTTTTCGTTTTATTACAAATATGTGTTTTTATTACCTACGAAACCACAACATCAAATATTGCAATCATATGAAACGGTAGCGTTTCATTGCAGCTGGCAGGGCCAACAGTATCACATTGAGCGGGCCTTGGATTTTATAAATGCATCAGCGATAACGGTGAGAGGAAAATATTCGTATGATAGTGTAGGTCAAGGCAGGTTTTTTGCTGTTTGACTAACATGATCACAGACCTAAGACTTATGAAATAGATGTCGTCACTTTTTTAAGATTTTGAAAATTTAAAAAAAAAAAACAATTTCTTTTTTTGACTTTGTCGAACTGTTTCTAACACATTTTAATTGATTTAGCTCTTATATTTTATTAGAAAAGTAGTCAACTGTGGGTCGATTTCTAAAATATATCCGATTACCCGTTTTTTAATGTTTATATCTCAATTATCCTTTGGTCCTTGTCTAATTTTGGTTTTTTACAGGACTCAAAAATGTCTGCTAGAACAAAAGTTATTGAATTTCGGCCGATGGATTTTGATTCTGAACCACTGTGCGCCGCAAATTTGAATAGTTCCGCCCATTATCTAAGAACAAAAGAGGATTAAATCATGAAAATATATGATCGAATTATTAATAACTTTCACTTTTAGTTCTGATCTGACAGTTAATCTGATCTGACAGTTAATTTAACTACACATACATCTGAACAAATTAAAAAATCAATATTTATAAAAGTTATGATTTCAACTTATTATGAATTTCGATATTGAGTAATTTCATGTGATGCGATCACGCACATATTTTGGCATCACATTTAGAATAAATTTTCCTATTATGCACTTTTCTATAAGGCGAATAAAGTTACATTTCCCGATTACACTAGGGTGGATAGAAAATAATATATTTTTTCATAAGGTAATTTAAAAAAAACTAATTTTTCTGTGATACAATCTTTTAATTATTTCCAATAGCAAATTTCTTCTAGTTTTTGAGAAAATTACCAAATCTTATAAAATATATTTTTATTTTTTATCATTTATTTTATAAAAATAAAGAAATTGTAGACTGCAGGGTGAATCGAAAATTAAGTATTTTTTTAAAAGGAAATTTACAAAAATATATGTTTTTTCTAATTGCAAGCAATTTTTTTCTAGTTTTACAGAAAATTACCAAATCATAAAAAAATATTTTTTTCTTTTTTTATAATTTACACACAAGAAATATAATTTCGATTTTTATAAAATAATTTTTATTAATAGCCAATAGCGTCAGAATGACACTCCATAAGTTTCATGGTGGTGTTCCTGTTATTTACTCTAAAGCAATTATAAAATCATATTTTTTAATTATTTTATTTTTTATAAAGCAAAAATATATTTTAAATTTTTGTAAAATAATTGTTATCAATACCTAATAGTGTCAGAAGGTGTGAGCTACAAACATTTATATTTTCCTAATTTCAAGCAAATTTCTTATAGTTTTACCAAATGTGGTAAAATCTTAAAAAATATATATTTTTTATTTGCAAAAATACAAGTTTTGGACATTCTAGTTCAAATCTCTCATAATTTACGAAAATCCAATAAAAATACTTAAAATTCATCAAAGCAAATTTTGGAACATATTTTCCCCACTAGGAATTCGGGTCCTTTTTTTTGGAAAAATCTAATAATTTGTTCTTGTTCTACTCGACAATATCTACTAGAAAAATATCACTTATCGAGTTTTTGGACTGTCGAACAGTGTAATTAATGGACACGAATGGACAGTGATAATTCTGAAATATCTGAACATCCACACTTTTGCCAACTTAAAGTATTAATTTTTCTTTCGACTGTTTATAATTGTTATACGATAAATATAATTGTTATACGATAAATATAATTGTTGTACTTCATAAAACTGAATCATCTTACTTACACTGTTAGCAATTAATAAAATTTATTTTGCAAAAATCAAAGCTATATTTTTTGTTTATAAAAAAATAGAAAATTCAATAATAAAAGAATTTAAAAAATAAAAAAAAAATAAAAATTGAAAAATTAGAATATTAAATTAAAAAATATAAATATTAAAAATTTTAAAAATTAAAAAAGTAGAATTAAATTAAGATTTAAAAATTTTCTGTAGAACTAGAAGCAATTTGCAAAGTTAAAAAAGAAAAAATAAAAAAATAAATAAATATTAAAAAACTAAAAAATTAAAAAAAAAACTAAAAATTAGAAAATTAAATTAAAAAAAAATAAATTTGATTTGAACTGGGATATTGTCCTGGCTCAAGACCATTTTGCATCAAATCCATTAACATCAAACCCGGCCTCTATAAGGAGATGATTCTCGTTGGGGTTTGATGTTGAAAAGTCGCTGCGAAGCCACCTGAACGAAACCTTTAGACAGGGTGGAAGTCATGATAGTGGTAGTCTGCAGCCAAGTAATAAATGTCACCATGCCATTTGAAAATAAATTTGCCTTCTATTAAATATAGATGCAAAATGGTCTTGAGCCAGGACAATATCCCAGTTCAAATCAAATATTGATTACAGACCAAAAAAATACAAAAAAATATTAAAAAAAATAAATTACGATTTAAAAAATTTCTAGAAGCAATTGGCAAAGTTAAAAAAATTAAAATTACCTTATTAAAAAACTACCTTATTTATTCTCCATATAGAAAAGTACATAATTGCAAAATTGCATTAAAATCCAAATTTGTGTGATGGCTTCATTCTAACCTGAGACAATCTGGTCCTTCGCATACAACAGTGTATTATTGGTTAGTAGCGTTTAAAAGTGGATGTACCACAGTGGTCGGACAATTACGTTGGTCGTAGTATTGGGTTAATAATACAATATTGGAAGGTCGCAAAATTGAAGATTTGAATATTAAAAAGTTATCTGGGCTCAAAGGTACTTATGAAAATAATTGAGTTTTCCCCTTGTTCATCACATTTAGTCGTCTAGGCCTATGAAATATTTGCTTCCAGAGACAACATATATTGGGTCCACTAACACGGGCCTATGGTTTCTCTCCACGGCAGCCTCAAATGTGTGCCTGTTTGCTACATATGCAAAGAAATTGTCGTCAGAGGAAAAAACGATGTTAAACCGATGTTGTCATTTGTTAAGTTATTGGTTCGGACATTTTGCAAATTACTTATTTAACAATGCGTTAAAGTCCTGCAACTCAGAACACCGCATGACAGACTCACCAACTCCTCGTCCCTCACACACTCACTCCCAGACAGAGTGTGCATCTACAAGTTTGTTGCATCCTGTAGTGGCATTCTTGTGCTGTTGCTGTCGCTGTTAACGTTGGCAACGTTACGTTACGTTAACGTTGTGTACTTAAATGTAGTTATTATCATGTGCAACATGGCTTTAGATGAATGTGGCTTAAAAGCCACATCATCTCGTTGTCATGTCATCAGGTGGCAACACTTTCTTCTGGCAGCCTGTCATTCAATTTGTCTATGCTGTCCTTAGCCATGTAAAATAAGTCAGCCACACCGAGTGGTTGTCAGTCATGGCATAGTCCGTCGTAGCCCGGTAGACTGTCACTCGATGGCTGTTCACGTCCCTCAGACCAGAAGGCGGAGGAGTAGGAGGAAGCACTAACAGGCAGTTGCACTTCATGTTGCACAAATGTGTGTGTGTGTGTCCTCTCCCCCACATCACCCCTAACTATCGATAAAGGCTTCTTTTAGCTTTTTCTGCAGCAGCAGCAAATCCTGTATAGATTCTTTTGCAGTGTTATATTGAATTTCCATCCAAAAACTGTCGGTGTTTAAACTGTTTCTGATGCTCTTGCCGTGCGTGTGGGCGTTTGTTGAAAGGACGAAAAGTTTTCTGTTGTTCTTTTTGTTGTTGCTGTTGTTATTTGTTTTTCGGAAACTTTGATGTCTTTTGTGGTTTTTGGTATTATTGCTGTCGCTCTTGTTGTAGGCTAATGGAAATTGTCTCAATTTTAATTAGAAAATATTTTAAAATAAGCTACAGTTCGCCTTTCGTCTCAGCTCTGTGGTTATTTTTTGTATGAGTGTTTCAATTAAAACAATTTGACACATTTGAAAATTGCAAATAATTGAGTGGGTTTTTATTAATGTCATAAAGAATACAGAAAGGTTTCTGTCAGAAGTTCCAAACCTATGCTAGAGTAGTGACATTCGTCAGACAGCTGGGATCAAAAATCTTGTCGACGATATTTTTGATAAGGGTAAGGGATAAGGGCTTTGTGACAAAGTAAAGTTGTTGTTACTAAGGAATATTGCTAACTTCTTAAGGTAAAGTAAATTAAAGAAGTTTATAGACATTATCCACAATAAAAAGTTGAATAAGACTGTGAAACAAACAAAAAAAAAATCATAATAAATAAAATATTTTTTTTCGAGGTAGTTTGGAAATTTAGACCACATCTAAATATTTCAAATATATATTCAATTACATTCTAAATATTTTCAAATATGAATATTTAATATTTATTGATATGTTTATCTTTAATAAATTTATATAGAAATTGCAATGAAAATCCTGAATTCACTAAGAAGTTGTTTAAGGATATTTCTATACCTTAAACTCTTCGAATTTCCAAAACTAAATAAGAGCAATAAAACGCACTATCAAGACGCTGTCGGTAATACGAAGTACAATTTTCACATAAACGAAATAGGAAAACATGTTTAGAAATTCCCGAAGCAACTTTTATTTAAAATTTGCATCCGCAGTTTATTTCTTTGAACTATATTCTGTCTCAAAATTGCGTAATTTGAGACTTAATAAGCAAAAAATTAAACGATAGAGCTATCTGTAATATGATTTGAACTGGGATATTGTCCTGGCTCAAGACTATATTTTATAGAATTCAAATGCTCTCATAATTTTACGGACTGAGGTCCAAATATATTTAAAATTCATAGGATGATTTTCCATTTTTTTCGAAAAGAAAAGCTAATTCCCAAAGTGGGGAAAATGTGTTCCAAATTGGGGATTCTTTATTAAAAGGCTTTTTGCCATTTTTAACTATTTTGATGAATTTTATCCATTTTTAGTGGACTTCAATTCGTAAAAGTTTGGAAAGACCAAAACTTGATTTTTTGCAAAAAAAAGAATAATTATAAGAACTTCAATAATTCAGTCATTTTTTAAAAACAAAACTGCAGATTACTCCAAACTAAATGTATTATTCAAATAAATTTACTTGTTTTACGGTTACCAAACAAAAAATGTGCAAAAAAATACAAAATTTAAAAAAATGGCTTAAAATTGTTTGCTCGACAAAATCAAATTTCAATTTGAAAGGGGTGAAAAACAAGGAAACATTTAAAATTATTTTTATTCTGTATATATTTGTGTGCAACGTGAAAAGCTCTATAATTACTAAATAGAAAAAACAATTGCATTATCCCAAAATATTAGCTACTAAAGACGCTGATAAAAATAGAAGTCAGTTTTTTCAATTATCTATTCTTTCATATTACTGACATTATAATAACAAATATTTCGTAATATTGCTCCATGAAGCAAAATTTTAGGGAAAAATGAAAATTGAAATCTTTTATTTAATAATATTTTCGATTCTAATAATACAAGTCAGAAACAATATTTTTTCAACTTTCTGGAGAAATGCTCATATATTATTTATCTCGTGACACAAAACAACACAGCGAGCCTCCTAAGTCATAAATCGCACCAAAATTGTGGAAGTTATTTCGGTTTTTATAAAAAAAACTATTATTTTACAACCGAGAAAGTTTTTTGGTTTATAAAAAATAAGAAAAATACATTGTTAATATTAAGATTTGACATTTGTCTATGAAACTAATAGCAATTTTCTGGAAATTAGACAAAAATATATTATTTATCTCGTGACACAAAACAACAGCGAGCCTCCTAAGTCATAAATCGCACCAAAATTGTGGAAGTTATTTCGGTTTTTATAAAAAAAACTATTATTTTACAACCGAGAAAGTTTTTTGGTTTATAAAAAATAAGAAAAATACATTGTTAATATTAAGATTTGACATTTGTCTATGAAACTAATAGCAATTTTCTGGAAATTAGACAGAAATGTATATTTTTTCTCACACCAGAAAAAGGTAATTTTTTAATTTGTACATTATTCACAAATATTTTATTTCCTATCCACCCCAGAAAATATATTAATATTAATCTTGAAATGAAAAAATATATATATTTAAGATTTGACAATTTTCTATAAAACTAATAGCCATTTTCTGGAAATTTGACAAAAATATACCAAAAAAAACATATTTTTTTTAATATAAATTTATAAATATTCGAATATAAGGAGAATTTATTCCCTGCAGGCGTAATAAGATAAAATGAACATACCCCGGAATAGGATTCACTTCTTTCTGATGTAATAAAACTAAGGCGATCAAATCGAATTAAGAACGCCGAAGAAAATTTAAATTGGAAATTTAAGGTAAGAATTCTTTATTAGGAAAATTTAATTTGTTCTACCATTTTATTTTGTCAACCATTTCATACTTTTTTTAGAAAATCCTGAATGCAGCTTTGTGCGCAATATTTAAAACTATATATTTGGAAATTTTCTTCCAAAACGTAGAGAAGACCCAAAATTGATGTGATAGCTTCATATGAAATTACTTTAAACTTTGTATATGAGCGTTATTTGTGATTACTTTGCTAGGTTGACTGATTCTGAAACAGACCTCGTATATATTCAAAACAAATTAAAACATCAAGAGATAAAACTAGTTTTTACAACCTATTACTTGATTAGTGGATGATACATGCATTTTTATATTTCCTTCCTGCGTATACGTAATATTATTAATATCAATCATACGCAACCACATGTAATATCGAAAAGCTTGCATAAAACATCGCGCATACAAATGCATATAATTTTCAGCGCTGCGTTTTTCTTGACCAGATGATTGAGCACTACTTGACACTCCCCTGAAAACGGCCACATGAATTCCAATTTTTTTGATTTTTTTACTAAAATGGTCGCCTTGCCTTTATTTACCATTTTTATCTGTTTTGATGAATTTTAATTCTTTTTGTTGAACCTCAAATTCGTAATTTTTTAGAGATGTGAACTGGAATAACCAAATCATGTATTTTTGCAACAATTTTGTTTTAACGAAAACAACTACTGACTGATTGTAATACAATGTATAGTATTACTCCCTGTCAAACGTCTTTTTGTTTTTTTAATAAATTCAAATTGGAAAATAGGAAAATAGGTTTGACGTTCAAATACACAGATTTCAGAAGTTTTAAATAAACAGGTTTAAGTTTCTTCCATTTAAATCCGATGGGAAACTCAAAAGCGTTTGACAATCGACTAAGTTATAGGGTTATAAGTGTGCTGAAGTAAGCAAACCCTATTTTTTACCATAAGTCAAGATTTTGGCGGTGGCCCGGAAATTTCACAAACAAATTATTCTTTTACGCGACAATACCTATAAGAAAAATAGTATCACTTCACAGAGTTTTTGAACTTTTGCACTGTGTAGTCTAATATTTTCGGATATTGTTCAAAATAAGAGAATTTTATTAGACAATTTAGATTGAGAAAATCGAATCAGAATATTTCAAAATTATTAAAATAAAAAAACGATACATTTTGAAAAAACGTAGATGTAACATGGTAAGAAGGAATTCCATACTCTCGCTGGAAAATTACCAACGGCTGTTAGGAAAGCAATTAAAAGAATGTAAAATTTATGAGCTGTAAATTCTCTTATCCCCTACTTATAATCATTGGTTCACAATGAGCTGTATTGGCTACGTTAATTTTCCATGAATGAAAATTATTATTTGAAAAAAATAATAATAATAACAAGTAAAAACGGCGTTAAGTTCGGCCTGGCCGAACTTTATATACCCTCCACCATGGATTGCATTCCGCAGAGGCTGTCATTTTCGTAGAAGTGCAGTAATATTACAAGAAAATATAATTTTTTTAATATAGCCAAACCAAAACAAATACAAATATTGAAAAAATAATTTTATAAATAAATATAATATATGTATATCGAAATAATACTTCAAGTCAATTCAAAAAATAAATATTCTTATATTTATAAAATATCATAAATATTGGTAGGCAGTGGTTGCCACAGTTGGTTGTATTTCCATTCTATTTTAATACAAATTTTGAAAATCTATTATCTCATGTACATAGTGTAAAATAACCTAACTTCATGATTCAACCAACTTTTGCCTTAAAAGTACGAATTTGGAAAAATCTTCTTATTTTGCGTGTCTTTGCAGTTAGAGGAATGTCTACAGCGAATTTCATGATTCTAGCTGCGTCCATTTGGTTGGTACCATTTTTATCCCCTTTTTCCAATTTTACCCCCTAAAGAGTACGACTATCTAAAATGTCTTTATTTTACGTGTCTACGCAATTAGAGCGATGTACGCACCGAATTTCATCATTCTAGCTGTATTCGTTTTGTTGGTACTATTTTTATCCCCTGTTCCCATTGTATCCCTTGAAAGTATGAATTTGGAAAAAACCTTTTATTTTTCGTGTCTACGCAGTCAGAGGAATGTATACTCCGAATTTCAGGACTCTAGCTGCGGTCATTTGGTTGGTACTATTTTTATCCCCTTTTTTCATTTCAACCCCAAAAAGTACGAATTTCGAAAAATCTTTCTATTTTACGTGTCTGCGCAATCAGAGGAATGTATACACAGAGTTTCATTATTCTAGGTGCAGCCGTTTGGTTGGTACAATTTTTATCCCTTAAAGGTACGAATTTGAAAAATACTTTCATATTATGTATCTACTCAATTAGAGGAATGTACACAGCGAATTTCGTGTTTCTAGCTGTTTGCGTTTAATAGGTACCATTTTTATCCCTTTTTGCTCCATTTCACCCCTACGAATAAAAATCGTTTTATGGAGTACGTTATTGTTATCGGGGGGATGCGCATACCCAATATCAAGTAAGTACAAGCAGACATATTGAAAAATAAGCTTTAATACTCTAAAATATTAGGGGTTATTATGGGTTTTTTCAGTCCTTGTGAGGGAAAAAATGTTCCCTTTGGGCCGATTTCGCCCAGCAACCGATCTACGACTATAAGACGTATTTATGCAAAATTTGAGCTCTTTTCGTTTAGATGCTAGCGTGCTTTCAACAAACGGACGGACGGGCATGGCTAGATCGTCTTAGAATTTTATGACGGTCAACAATATTATAGGGTCATAGGGTCTCAGATCGACATTTCAAGGTGTTACAAACGGAATGACAAAGTTAGTATACCCCCATCCTGGAGGCGGAGGATATAAAAATTAATGAAAAATATTAATTGATAATAGTTTTCACATTCACTCATTAAATATAATCTTTAGTTCACAACGAGCTCTATTCTTAAAAAAGGAATAATAAAAATTTATTTAATTTTTATTTGAACTCAAAAATTATTAAGAAAATGCCTTTCACATTCATTCACTAAAGTGTTAGAAATGAATTTGCAACAAATTGTGCAACTATTAATTTGGTTGACAAAGATATTATTCGAATATTGAATAATTGAGTACTTAGAGTATTTGGAGTTTTTAATTTTGACTAAACTCTTCCACCATTCTTTATTGGACATAATTTATTTTAATATAACTTTTATTTAACGCTCGTTTTTTTCTGTTTACCAAATAGAGCTGCCTCCGCTGAACTTCCATTCAGTCCGTATAGCGCAAACATTCCCCTAAACCACTCCTTCTTAATGTCAATCCTTTCTAATTACGCAAAAAATACAGCAAATAACTCTAACAAATCAAAATATAAATAAACCTTCACTTAACAACAGCAACTTTTTGACATTATAACTTCTTTTCCAGCTGGTAAATGTAGCCATTTCCAACTCCTCTCCAACACCTCTGTCTCCTCTCTCTCTGTCACCGACTCTTAGCCCAACCCCTTTCATCTTCATTTGCTCAATTACCTGTACAAACAACCAATTAGTCGAGTTAAAAGTGAAATACTTTTAGTTGTAATTAATTTTTATAAACAAACTTCATAAAAAATGTATGTGAAAGCATCAGAGCACAGAACTAACGAAGCTACATTCAACATGCATCCTGGAGGAGGCAGGCTAAGAAAGAGAAAGGAGAAAAATGCAAAAAAACAAGTAAAACAAAATACTCGGTCTCTCTCTCTCTCGGTGGCCAAGGTAATTATGATTTATTTGTTTAAATGGATATGATCTTATCAAATATTGGAAAATATCTCAATATTATAAAATTTTCTAAAAATAGTTTTTTTTTTGGTTTCAGGGTGCGTAGTTTAATTGATTCCATTAAAAATAATTTAATTAATGTCCTAATTGAGATTATTAATTTTTTAATTGATATGTTTAATTCAGTTTGTTTGTGTTTCCGAAAAACTCCCAAAATCCCCACTCTTTGCTTTGTTTGGTAGGATATAAAGGGAATTGCAACGACTATTTATTTTCATTCATTTAATTATTCCATTTGCCATTTTAAAGAACAAAGTGGCAGGATTTTTATAGAATTATTTAACTTTGATAGTTGAAAGCTCGCACAAGTCCACATAAAAGACATCAACTACCAGGAATTATGTGTTTTAAAGGATTTTCTAACTTTTGAACTTAAGAAACGTTTGTTGGCCGGGAAAAAGTGTGGATTGGAGAGGGAGGGTGGGTGAGTGAGCGAGCGAACGAGCGAGTGAATGAATGAATGAACGACATTACAAATGATGTTGATATTTCATGTTTCATGCAACACTGGCTTCTGCTGCAACACACAAATTGACTTTGCTGCAAGAGCAGCAGTAGCAGCTGCAGCTTCTTCCACTCAAACACCAGCATTGAGTGGGGGGATCTTCTTCTCCATCGCCAGCAGCTGTATCGTAAACCCCACCCGCATCAGCATCAGCTTCCACATACATATACTGTTGGAATTGCTATAACGTTGTTAAGCTCTGATGTTTTCCATGCATTTTGTAAAACGGATATACGAACAGATTGTCGTTGTTGTTGCCATTGCCGCTCGCTGCCTGCTCGGCATCATGCTCCTCGCACTGTGATGTAGTTAATGCTATTTTATAATTCTAAACATTACCATTTATGAAAGAAAGCTCCAAAGGTAAATATTCCTTTAACTTTGTAATGTATAACAAAAAGAAAAAGAAGAAGAAGCAGCAGAAACAGAAGACAACAACAAAAACAAACAGGAACAAAAAATAGAAAAGGAATCCAACCAACTGAGCGAGCTCGGGCAAACGAACAGAGCAGCAAGTGAAAAAAATAGCACAAGAAGAACATACAGAACAGAACAGAACCGAACAGAAGAAACAGAAAACTTTCATACAAATGATGAAAAGACATCATTTGCAAGCAGTGGCAGCGGCACCGGTAGCAGCAGCAGCAGCAGCAGCAGCGACATAAGCATGAAACATTGAAGTCAAGCCAGGCACTGAGGACAGGGCAGGAAATCAAGGAAAACCTTCCACAACATGATGAAGACGAACATGGAACTTTTGGTCTAACAAACCCTAAGGAAATGTTGAGCAACAAAAACAAAAAAGGAACACCGCCAAGAAACAGACTACTCCACTGTGTGTACGTGTTTGTGTGCGTGTGTGTTGTGAAAGATAGAAAAAAAGAGAATATTTCATTAGTATTAAACACAGATATAAATATACCTTAGGTCACATCGTCAACTTGTTTGATTGTTTGTCGAAAATAAAAATAAAATAAAGTGGACAATGTATCAGAAAGCAGTCGGAAATTTCAGACTATTTTATGCTGTTCAAAATGTATCCCTATTTTGTAATTCCAAGTGAAACGGAACAGAAATTTTCCTTAGGTTCTCTGATTTTAATGAAAGCTTGAACTGAATTTCTCAATTCCAAAAAAATATAAAATTGTAGATACTATAGTGTGGATCAAAAATCAGGAATTTTATCATAATACAATTTTCAAATATTTCAAATTTGGAGCAAATTTGAAGCAATTTGCTTCTATTTTAATATAAAATTATCATATAGTGATAAATAAATATTTTTATTTAATTTTTTCTTGATTCCCTGTATTTTTAATAATCAAAAAGGCACTTCATCGAGTTTTTTTAGGTATTTCTATACCCTCACTCTACAGACTAGGAGGGTATATATCATTTGTAACCGACAACAAGTAAAAACGGCGTTAAGTTCAGCCGGGTCGAACTTTATATGCCCTCCACCATGGATTGAATTCAACAGAGGCTGTCGATTTTCGTAGAAGTGCAGTAGTATTACAGGAAAATATAAATGTTTTAACATAACCAAACCAAAACAAATACAAATATTGAAAAAAAAAAAATAATTTTATAAATAAATATCACATTTTATTATTTCAAACCACGCTTATAAGGCAAGGCTAACAATACGTTAACACATCGAAATAATACAAAAAGTACAAATTTTGAAAAATCTTTTTATTTTGCGTGTCTATGAATTCCATGATTCTAGTTGCGACCATTTGGTTGGTACCTTTTTTTATCCCCCTTTCCTATTTTACCCCCTTAAGAGTACGATTTTCTAAAATCGCTCTATTTTACTGGAATCCACTATGACTTGATATTTGATTATGTTTTAGAATTGTCTTGGAAATGTCAGGTACAGGTAAAGCTGGGACCATGTGCCACGTACTTTCAGTATCTTCCACACAAGTTAACTTTTGCTTCGACTAAAATTAACTTTTTGAATTAAAAAAAAAATCGTTTTTTTGTACAAAGAAAATTAAATTAGAAATTAAGAAAATTAGAATTAATTAAAATTAGATTAGAAATTAAATTATAACTTACACCCTATGATACCGGTATAAGTGTCAAATTGAAGATGAGAGTTCCTAAATCCACTTTTTCTGGATATTTTATTTTTTCCATAAGTTAGTTTAAAGTGTATATTCGAACTCTGTTTTTGCATTTGTTCCTATTAACAAAATTGCAAACATACGACCCAATATACACAATACACACACTAGCACATGTCAAAGTTTATGTCAAGTTAAATACAAGCTCAAAACTTTATAATAAACTTAATATTTCTTTCCATTTCAACAGAGCTAAGCAGCAGCAGGAGAAAGAAATCAACGACACAAGCATTAAGAAATTCTTCTGTTTATTTGCCTTAATTAAATTTAAGTGGCAACACTCAACATCCGGCGCATAAACAACAGCTCACACAATACATGGTGGGGACGACATACCCCTAGACAAGATCTAACACCACATAGTACATTTAGCAACCTTCCGGCTAGATAGATCCCATTGTCTTTGGTCCATAATAATAGTGATCCCAGAAGAAAGTACATACGTAGACTGTTATTAACTCGCCCTTTCAGATAGTTTCAAGCACGTTGTGTGTGTGTGTGTATGGATATGTATGAGTTGGTGTCTGCGGCACGTTCGTTCTCTTTGTTGCACGTTTTGCTCTCATTTCTCGCATCTAACTTTGTTGGCATCCATCCACCCATGTGACCATCTGTGAGTCGATCGTCGTGTCAGTCATCATCTTCCTTGGCAATGGGCCTTTGTTCTTAATTCCAAATACGAGCGAGTGAGTGAGTAGCTGTCGACTGTTGTATGAATGTGATCAAATGTTTGTTGGTTTGATGCGATGACAACAAATGCTCACGGTGTGTTTCCGTGATGGCGAGTGATACGATCGCGGCTAAGCAAATGTGGGTTCGTATTGTTTGCTTAATTCCGTTATTATCATCGTCATCATTATTATTATTGACCAATTGTTAAATATGCATACGGGCAATATTTACATATGAGTGTGTGTATTTCACAAATAATATAAATCAATTGTTGAATTTCTGGTATGGACGGATGGATGGAATGGGCGATGATTCAAGGGATGTTAAGTGATTTCATGTTCATACATTTTCGGTCGCAAATTTCCTACATGCCTACAAGGTAAAGGTAAAGGTAAAGGTAAAGGTAAAGGTAAAGGTAAAGGTAAAGGTAAAGGTAAAGGTAAAGGTAAAGGTAAAGGTAAAGGTAAAGGTAAAGGTAAAGGTAAAGGTAAAGGTAAAGGTAAAGGTAAAGGTAAAGGTAAAGGTAAAGGTAAAGGTAAAGGTAAAGGTAAAGGTAAAGGTAAAGGTAAAGGTAAAGGTAAAGGTAAAGGTAAAGGTAAAGGTAAAGGTAAAGGTAAAGGTAAAGGTAAAGGTAAAGGTAAAGGTAAAGGTAAAGGTAAAGGTAAAGGTAAAGGTAAAGGTAAAGGTAAAGGTAAAGGTAAAGGTAAAGGTAAAGGTAAAGGTAAAGGTAAAGGTAAAGGTAAAGGTAAAGGTAAAGGTAAAGGTAAAGGTAAAGGTAAAGGTAAAGGTAAAGGTAAAGGTAAAGGTAAAGGTAAAGGTAAAGGTAAAGGTAAAGGTAAAGGTAAAGGTAAAGGTAAAGGTAAAGGTAAAGGTAAAGGTAAAGGTAAAGGTAAAGGTAAAGGTAAAGGTAAAGGTAAAGGTAAAGGTAAAGGTAAAGGTAAAGGTAAAGGTAAAGGTAAAGGTAAAGGTAAAGGTAAAGGTAAAGGTAAAGGTAAAGGTAAAGGTAAAGGTAAAGGTAAAGGTAAAGGTAAAGGTAAAGGTAAAGGTAAAGGTAAAGGTAAAGGTAAAGGTAAAGGTAAAGGTAAAGGTAAAGGTAAAGGTAAAGGTAAAGGTAAAGGTAAAGGTAAAGGTAAAGGTAAAGGTAAAGGTAAAGGTAAAGGTAAAGGTAAAGGTAAAGGTAAAGGTAAAGGTAAAGGTAAAGGTAAAGGTAAAGGTAAAGGTAAAGGTAAAGGTAAAGGTAAAGGTAAAGGTAAAGGTAAAGGTAAAGGTAAAGGTAAAGGTAAAGGTAAAGGTAAAGGTAAAGGTAAAGGTAAAGGTAAAGGTAAAGGTAAAGGTAAAGGTAAAGGTAAAGGTAAAGGTAAAGGTAAAGGTAAAGGTAAAGGTAAAGGTAAAGGTAAAGGTAAAGGTAAAGGTAAAGGTAAAGGTAAAGGTAAAGGTAAAGGTAAAGGTAAAGGTAAAGGTAAAGGTAAAGGTAAAGGTAAAGGTAAAGGTAAAGGTAAAGGTAAAGGTAAAGGTAAAGGTAAAGGTAAAGGTAAAGGTAAAGGTAAAGGTAAAGGTAAAGGTAAAGGTAAAGGTAAAGGTAAAGGTAAAGGTAAAGGTAAAGGTAAAGGTAAAGGTAAAGGTAAAGGTAAAGGTAAAGGTAAAGGTAAAGGTAAAGGTAAAGGTAAAGGTAAAGGTAAAGGTAAAGGTAAAGGTAAAGGTAAAGGTAAAGGTAAAGGTAAAGGTAAAGGTAAAGGTAAAGGTAAAGGTAAAGGTAAAGGTAAAGGTAAAGGTAAAGGTAAAGGTAAAGGTAAAGGTAAAGGTAAAGGTAAAGGTAAAGGTAAAGGTAAAGGTAAAGGTAAAGGTAAAGGTAAAGGTAAAGGTAAAGGTAAAGGTAAAGGTAAAGGTAAAGGTAAAGGTAAAGGTAAAGGTAAAGGTAAAGGTAAAGGTAAAGGTAAAGGTAAAGGTAAAGGTAAAGGTAAAGGTAAAGGTAAAGGTAAAGGTAAAGGTAAAGGTAAAGGTAAAGGTAAAGGTAAAGGTAAAGGTAAAGGTAAAGGTAAAGGTAAAGGTAAAGGTAAAGGTAAAGGTAAAGGTAAAGGTAAAGGTAAAGGTAAAGGTAAAGGTAAAGGTAAAGGTAAAGGTAAAGGTAAAGGTAAAGGTAAAGGTAAAGGTAAAGGTAAAGGTAAAGGTAAAGGTAAAGGTAAAGGTAAAGGTAAAGGTAAAGGTAAAGGTAAAGGTAAAGGTAAAGGTAAAGGTAAAGGTAAAGGTAAAGGTAAAGGTAAAGGTAAAGGTAAAGGTAAAGGTAAAGGTAAAGGTAAAGGTAAAGGTAAAGGTAAAGGTAAAGGTAAAGGTAAAGGTAAAGGTAAAGGTAAAGGTAAAGGTAAAGGTCAAAGGTCAAAGGTCAAAGGTCAAAGGTCAAAGGTCAAAGGTCAAAGGTCAAAGGTCAAAGGTCAAAGGTCAAAGGTCAAAGGTCAAAGGTCAAAGGTCAAAGGTCAAAGGTCAAAGGTCAAAGGTCAAAGGTCAAAGGTCAAAGGTCAAAGGTCAAAGGTCAAAGGTCAAAGGTCAAAGGTCAAAGGTCAAAGGTCAAAGGTCAAAGGTCAAAGGTCAAAGGTCAAAGGTCAAAGGTCAAAGGTCAAAGGTCAAAGGTCAAAGGTCAAAGGTCAAAGGTCAAAGGTCAAAGGTCAAAGGTCAAAGGTCAAAGGTCAAAGGTCAAAGGTCAAAGGTCAAAGGTCAAAGGTCAAAGGTCAAAGGTCAAAGGTCAAAGGTCAAAGGTCAAAGGTCAAAGGTCAAAGGTCAAAGGTCAAAGGTCAAAGGTCAAAGGTCAAAGGTCAAAGGTCAAAGGTCAAAGGTCAAAGGTCAAAGGTCAAAGGTCAAAGGTCAAAGGTCAAAGGTCAAAGGTCAAAGGTCAAAGGTCAAAGGTCAAAGGTCAAAGGTCAAAGGTCAAAGGTCAAAGGTCAAAGGTCAAAGGTCAAAGGTCAAAGGTCAAAGGTCAAAGGTCAAAGGTCAAAGGTCAAAGGTCAAAGGTCAAAGGTCAAAGGTCAAAGGTCAAAGGTCAAAGGTCAAAGGTCAAAGGTCAAAGGTCAAAGGTCAAAGGTCAAAGGTCAAAGGTCAAAGGTCAAAGGTCAAAGGTCAAAGGTCAAAGGTCAAAGGTCAAAGGTCAAAGGTCAAAGGTCAAAGGTCAAAGGTCAAAGGTCAAAGGTCAAAAGTCAAAGGTCAAAGGATTAAGGGGATCAGTGGGATTAAGCGGATCAAGGGGATTAAAAGTCAAATGTCAAAGGTCAAAGGTCATAGGTCAAAGGTCAAAGGTCAAATGTCAAAAGATTAAGGGGATCAAGGGGATCAGTGGGATTAAGCGGATCAATGGGATCAAGGGGATTAAAAGTCAAATGTCAAGGTCAAAGGTCAAATGTCAAAGGTCAAAGGTCAAAGGTCAAAGGTCAAAGGTCAAAGGTCAAAGGTCAAAGGTCAAAGGTCAAAGGTCAAAGGTCAAAAGTCAAAGGTCAAAGGATTAAGGAGATCAGGGTGATCAGTGGGATTAAGCGGATCAAGGGGATTAAAAGTCAAAGGTCAAAGGTCAAAGGGATTAAGAGATTAAGGGGATCAACGTTCAATGACAAAGGGATTATGAGATCAAGTGGATCAAGGGGATTAAAGGTCAAATACAAAGGTCAAGGTCAAGGTCAAAGGTCAAAGGTCAAAGGTCAAAGGTCAAAGGTCAAAGGTCAAAGGTCAAAGGTCAAAGGTCAAAGGTCAAAGGTCAAAGGTCAAGGTCAAAGGTCAAGGTCAAAGGTCAAATGCAAAGGTCAAAGTTCAAAGGGATTAAGAGACTAAGGGGATCAAAGTTCAATGTCAAAGGGATTATGAGGTCAAGTGAATCAAGGGGATTAAAGGTCAAGGTCAAAGGGAATAAGAGATTAATGGGACTAAAGGTCAATGTCAGTTGCAAATGATATTGCTCGGGAACCCGTGGACCGATTTTGATGAAATCAATTGGCGTTTCTTTGGGAAAAGTTGGACTAGATAATGCTAGCTATGGAACACACTACGTGTACAGTGGGTCGTGATATATCGACTTTTCGGAGTTCGAGCTTCTGGGTGTCACTTCGGCGGTCCGGAACTACGTTTTGGAAAAAGTTTTTTCGACCGACCACCAGGTCAAGTTTGTGGCGGCCTTATATGCAATTTCATCGATCTTCTATCTGACGGCCGTTTCGAGCGACGTGTTGGCTCGAACTTGACATAGCTCGCGAACCCGTGAACGAATTTTTATAAAACAACTGACCTTCAAATCCCTATAAAACATGTTTGAAGTCTGTCCACAGTGGTCGGAGATACAGCATGTTTTTGGTACATCTCGTTTTTTGATTTTTTTTTTTCAGACAACAGCTCTTGTGTAGCAAGTGCTATTGCTCGGGAACCCGTAGACCGATTCTGATGAAATCAATTGGCGTTTCTTGGAAAAAGGTTGGACTAGCTAATGCTAGCTATGGGAACTTGCTACGCGCATAGTGGGTCGTGATATATCGACTTTTCAGAGTTCGAGCATCAGAGTGTCATTTCTGGGTAAATGGACCTCCGTACACTAAATCCAGCACTGCCATTGTAAATATCAGTCGAAAACACTCCGGGGGTCCGGAACTACGCTTTGGAAAAAGTTCTTTTCGACCGACCACCAGGTCAAGTTTGTGGCGGCCTTATATGCAATTTCATCGATATTCTGTCTGACGGCCGTTTCGAGCGACGTGTTGACTCGAACTTAACATAGTTCGCGAAGCCGTGAACGAATTTTTATGAAACAACTGGCCGTCGCCTGGCAATGTCCTGGCCTTCAAATCCCTATAAAACATGTTTGAAGTCTGTCCACAGTGGTGGGAGATACAGCATGTTTTTGCTACATCTCGTTTTTTGATTTTTTTTCAGAAAACAGCTCTTGTGTAGCAGATGCTATTGCTCGGGAACCCGTGGACCGAATCTGATGAAATCAATTGGCGTTTCTTGGAAAAAGGTTGGACTAGCTAATGCTAGCTACGGGAACACGCTACGCGCATAGTGGGTCGTGATATATCGAATTTTCGGAATTCGAGCTTCAGAGTGTCATTTCTGGGTAAATGCGCCCCCGTACACTAAAACCAGCACTGCCATTGTAAATATCAGTCGAAAACACTTCGGCGGTCCGGAACTACGCGTTGGAAAAAGTTTTTTTCGACCGACCACCAGGTAAAATTTGTGGCGGCCTTATATGCAATTTCATCGATCTTCTCTCTGACGGCCGTATCGAGCGACATGTTGGCTCGAACTTGACATAGTTCGTGAACCCGTGGACAAATTTGAATGAAACAACTGGCGTTACCTTGACAATGTCCTGGGCTACAATTACCTATGCAACATGTTTGAAGTCTGTCCACAGTGGTCAGAGATACAGCATGTTTTTGATACATCTCGTTTTTTGATTTTTTTTCTGAAAACAGCTCTTGGGTTGCAGATGCTATTGCTCGGGAACCCGTGTACCGATTGTGATGAAATCAATTGGCCAAAATTCAATAACTTTTGTTCTACTAAACATTATTGAGTTCTGTAAAAAAACTAACTTATTGTGTCAAAAAAACGATTTTTTTTCAAAAAAATATTTTTTGAAAATGAAATTTATATGATTTATTTATAGCCGTCAATCTTAACTTCAGGGTAACGTACAAATATTAAAGGTATTTTCTACAAAAACTGGATTTTTAGTAAAAAAAAATAAAAAATGTATACATGTGGAAATTATAGTGGATTTTATAAAAATTGCATTGAAAATAACAATTAATAAAATCGAAAAAAATGCGTAGCTCACGAATGGACAGCTATAAAGCCGACACATTTAGGGACAATACATTAAACAAACTAAAAAATATGTTTAATCAGGAACGACCACAACTTTGTTGCAGCCAACTTAAAGTACGTTGTTTTAATTTTTACATTGAATATTTTTCATATCGACTGCAATTACGTTTATAATTGTTGTGGAGTAAGTACCAGGAACAACATCGTGTAACTTATGGAGCGTCTTACTGACACTACTATCTGTTAATAGAAAATTATTTTAAAAAATCGATGAGGTGCTTTTTATTATTAAAAAAATTACAGGGAAATAGAAAAAAATAAAAACATATATTTTTTATAGTTGATAATTTTATATTAAAATAGAAACAATTTGCTTGAGATTTTATATTCTACCAGAAATTTGTTTAAAATTACCTTATGACAAAAAATACTTTTATAGACAAATAAAAAAATATTTTTTTAAACCACGCTTTTGAGGCAAGTCTACCAATATATTTATAATATATATATATTGCTATCATACTTCAAGTCAATTCAAAAAGTACATATAAAGCAGCAATCTTCCAAAAAGCTTAAGTGTCCTAAATATTTAGGGATAGTGGTTGGTTGGTGGTTGGTTGTATTTTTAATTTCAAAATAACAAATTTTGGAAATCCATTATCTCACAAAGCAAGATAGATAACCTTACTTCATGATTATACCCATTTTTGCCGTAAAAGTAAAAATTACGAATTTGGAAAAATCTTTTTATTTGGCAGTCAGAGGAATGTATACACCGCTTTCCATGATTTTAGTTGCGGCAATTTGGTTGGTACCTTTTATATTTCGTGTCTACGCAGTCAGACGAATGTTTATTCCGAATTTCATGACTCTGTTGCTTAATTTGGCTGGTACTATTTTTATCCCCTTTTTCCATTTTAACCCCAAAAAGTACGAATTTCGAAAAATCCGTATATTGTACGTGTCTACGCAATCAGAGGAACGTTTACAGCGAATTTCATTATTCTAGTTGCAGCCGTTTGGTTGGTACCATTTTTCCCTCTTTTCCCATTTGAAAAAAACTTTCATATTATTTATTTATTTACTCAATGTACACACCTAATTTCGCGTTTCTAGCTGTTGTCGTTTAATACCATTTTTATCCCTATTTGCCCCATTTCACCCCCTACGAATAAAAATCTCTTTATGGTGCACGTTTTTGTTATAGGGTGCGCATACCAAGTACAAACAGACATATTAAAACACAAACACACACAAACAGACAAATTAAACAGACAGCTTAAATATTCTAAAATATTAGGGGTTATTATGGGTATTTTTAATCCTTGTGAGGGAAAAATTTGTCCCGTTTGGATCTCATGTCGATATTTCAAGATGTTACAAACGGAATGACAAAGTTAGTATACACCCATCCTGGAGATGGAGGGTATAAACAACGATACAACAATTTTTTTTATTTTTTATAGTTTTCATCAAAGGTCAAACAAAATCCGCACTGGTTCAAAATCTTTTGAAATTGTCTGTGTAGACTTCCTAAACCGCTGTTTCTATGTGAAAGTGAAATTCGCAACATTTGTAGCGATCATAACATACAAACGGGTATTAATCGAGTATGTTTAGAAATGTTTACCCCAAACAAAAGTACTCCTTCACAAATTCAATGACAAACTTTTCATTTAACGATTTCACTAACGTACAAAACCATCTCATTCCCATTCTACATAGGCTACACTGACACCCTCGAAGCTGCGGAAGTGCTTACTTTATTGAACGAGAAAAAATATGATTATGCCCACATCCTGTGTCTGTCCATCCGACCGTCCGTCCGTCCGTTCGCCCCGTTTCTAAGTACTTCTTCTGTGTACTCACTCTTAGCTGTCGTTAAGTATTGTTATCGCAACAATTTAAACCAATTATACCCAAAAATACAAAAACACAAAACGACACCCAACGTTATGGCGATCTCGCACAATAATGCCCAACGCTTTTATAACCTCCCAAACAATGTAACGACGATGCTGCCCCCGAAACGAAACCCAACAAAAATTTCGAAAAACAAAAATTGTCATTTATGCGATAATTATGGCAGTGGCGTTAATCTTTTGGGTTCGTTTTGGCTCTTCTGCTCCGGGTATTTTGGGACCGTAACAAGCTGAAAATTGAAAATAATCATAAACACAGAGAGCACAGTCCAGCTCAGCCCAGCCAGCAACAAAACTTTACAGTGCATAACTGAAAATGTTTATGTGAAAAGACTGATAAAATGAAATGTCTTAAATGGACGGACAGCAGACAGAGTGAGGAATACCCACAGAATGACTGGAGTGAGAGTGTTGTGGTGGCAGCAGGGGGACAGGCGGCCACATATGCTGCTGTGACTGAATAGAACGGAAAGCAACCAGCAACAGATCCCAACAACATAAAGATGACCAGTACAAAACAACAATTATCCAATACAATCGTTAATGCATAAATGTATCTGCTTATAAGCGACAATAAGGGGGGTAGTCTGATAAGCATCGGGTAAAATTGGCCACATCACTCAATGAAAGAACAGATTGAGATTGATGTGTATTTGCCTTTGTAGTTTACATGACTAACACTAGAGGGCATAATCGGCGACATGAAAAATCGAAATGAAATAAAACTAAACTGGTCCAAGTCAAAAATTGAATGCCCAAAAATTAATGGAAAATAAACCAAATGAAAAATCGCCCAAAAATTGAGAAATGTTTAATATGAAAAATCGCCTAACAATATAGGGTGGCCATTAAAACTTTTAAATTTGAACTACATTCAAAAATTTGCAAAATTACACGCTATACGCTCGAACAAAATTGGAAAATATTAAAAACTTACTTCCAAAGTAGTGACTGAACTGTAATAACTTTTCGAGAAGTTATCGGCCTTCGTGAAGCTCATTTTCATCTCGGTTGCAATGTTAACAAGCAAAATTGTCGCATATGGAGTTGAGAGAACCCACACGAGACTATCGAGAAAAAAATGCATCCACAACGAGTCACTGTTTGGCATGGATTTTGACCTGTACTGAAAAATTGGGTTGATCGGATTTTTTAATTAAGAAAATATATATTTTTTAAGACTTGAAAATGTTTTTATATCCGATTCTAATTTAAAATTTTAAATGTCCCAATCCGGCTATGAAAAATTATCAAAAAATAATGAAGCAAGGTCCAAATTAAAAAATAGACCACAAAAAAGGACCTTTTGTCCCAAACAATTTGACCCATTTGTCCCAAACCATTTGACCCAAACTAGGGTTTGCATTTTCCCGTACTTTTTATTTCCCGGGAAACGGGAATTATTTTTTCAATTTCCCGGGATACCGGGACAGCACGGGAAATCGTCAACATACTTTTTACCATGAGTTAAGCTTATTTTTTTACAATGAAACATTGAAATTTTATTAAAATAAAATAAATATATACTTCACAACGAACCTTTCACAGAATTCATAGCAATGTGAGATCAATTCAAACATCTTTTCAAAATTATAGCCTGATATTTCTTATTTTATTGGAAAATGTGAACGCGACGGGTAAAGATCGTTCTCATTAACAGTCAGTAGAGCATTAAATGAAATGTTTGTTCTTTGTTCTGTCGCATCGAAAACTTTAATTTTTTATTTTTGGCGTTCGGATACTCGCCCAAAATCTACTTTTCCCAGATTTTTTCATATGGAGCTTGACAGAAAAATTCCGAAAAAGTGGATTTTGAGTCTATTCCGAACGCAGCTTAAAAATATTTTGTCATCCTACTACAATATTTGACATGCCTGATTAAAAGCGATGTGATCTACATTTTTATCAACATTTTTAATTTTATTGCGGAAATAATGGATAAAAATATGCGAAGAAATATGTAAAAGTTTCTACTGAATTCCCGCGGGATTCCTGTACGAATTTCCCGGGATACGGGAAATGAAAAATGTGCGAATTCCCGGGAAATCCCGGGATGCAAACCCTAATACAAACTGAATTTATAATAAAGGGTGATTTTTTAGATATTATCTTTTTGGCAACACTGGTTTAAACAGCTGACGCACGTTTCGTGTTTTGTTTCACTGTCAAACATCTTCAGTTTGGTCTATAATTTAACCATGAATCGTCTTACAAACGAACAACGCTTGCAAATAATTGAATTTTATTATCAAATTCATTTTATGGTCAGTTTAATCGACCCACTGAAGCGGCTATTCGGGCTATTGTGACTAAATTTCGCACAAAATTTACATTGTCGGACATTGAACCACCAACACGCTTACGTAGAGTGCGAACTGAAGAAAATATCGCAGCTGTATCGGCCAGTGTTAATGATGATCATCAATTATCAATTCGTCGCCGTTCGCAGCAATTGGGCCTCTGTAACTCAAAAACGTGGAAATGCCAAAATTGGACTAAGCGGATGGACCATTTGAGGCGCAGTCAAGGTCAACAACATTTGCATGAAATAATCTTCAAACATTAAATTATATGGACCGTACTGTCGATTCAAATAAAGATTTCATGCATTTTTCTGAATTTTATGTTTTTCTTTTAGCTTTTAAAAAATCACCCTTTATATACTGAAAAATAATAATTATTAAAAAAATCTTCAAAAAATTTATCGTACGAAAACTTTAATTAATTGTAATATGAAAAATACCCCAAAAATATGTATGCAATGTAGGATAAAGATTTTCTAGGTTGGCCTTCGGCCGGGCTTAATGATTTTCTTCTCTGAGTTATGTCCAATGTACACAGTGGTTCGACATAATTTTTTTTTGTAACTGTAACTTTTGAACGGAAAGAGATATCTTGATGAAATTGTGCAAGTATAGAGTAGAGGTATTTTCCAGGTGATTTGGAATGTTGTGGGTCCCTCGTTGATCACCTCGGGAATGGCAAATTTTTAAATGACTGCCAAGTATGTACCGACTTGCACGGTGTACATGTATTTGTACATCAATTAATTTAAGAGATTCACAAAGGAAAAAACATAATTTTTGGCGAGCATGGTTTCGGATTTTTATCGTAGTGATCTCATTATTTGCTTGAATTTCAAAATGTTTTCACATTTGGATTGCTTATAAAATTCTAAATAAACTAGTCCAAAGACTGTCGATCTGTCCAATTTTTGCACTATATAGTTAGAGCACACAAAAAAGTGATATGTGCCAAATTTCATTAAGATTGAATGAAAATGGTGGTTTTAAAGCGATAAATTAATTTTATTTAATTAAGTTTAAGATTTCCATATATTTCCTTGCATTCCAACATAGTCTGTCTTTAGTAGTTCTTACCTAGCTTCATTAAGATATATACAATAAGTATATACATTTTGGAAAGAGGATTTCATGTAGATAAATGCAAAAGAGTCAGGAAATAGATAACTACAATAATTCACTCAGCCGGATCATTATAATATGACTAATTATAATAAAAACAAGTAAGTAAGCCCAAACCTCACTCTCTGAGTGAGGGTATACATATAGATAGAGACAACTGGATATAGATATATATTGGATTGGGATAGATTGAGACAATTGTGTGGGAAGTACAATAAGGGGCGTGTCTAAAGCATAAATATTTCTTTATGTTTCAAGTGATTATAGAAACATTTTGAAATATCAAATTGCAAATGATTTTGACTACCCATATGTTTATGCCACTTTGTGTGGGAGGTAGCAGAAGCGGTGTAGTAATTTCGCCCATATTTCATGCGAATGTAACCACCACAAAAGCAGAGGTACTGGAAGGGGCGTGGCAAGACCCGTCATATTTACTACACTTAACGAAATTATAAAAACATTTTCAAATACCAAAATATAGATGATTCCGAATATCCGTGTGGAAGTTATATGGGTTTTAATTTAACATTGGAATATGGACTATTAATGTGGGAGGTGCCAGAAGGGGCGTGGAAATTTCGCCCATCTTCGAAATTAAACTAATTTTGGGAAAAATATTATCATGTGCAAGATTTGAATCGATTCCTTAACTGCTTTCGAGAGCTATCGTGTACACCAGCCAGCCAGACGAACGGACGGACATGGCTCAAACACCTTAGAAAGTCGTGAAACGGATTTGCTCCAAACATACTTAGGGCCTTAAGTCACTCCTTCAATGCGTTACACTTTTTTTCTGTCCCAAATGATATATACCCTCCTACTCGGTAGAGTGAAGGTATATTGACAATTAATTCTCGAACCCCAAATCACCGAATTCATCATAGAGGGGCACATTAGCTAAAAATATTTTTTTGTCTCCTGATCCTCGATCGTAATCCAATTTTTGGGATTTATTTCCCGTTTTGGGAATTGTGGGATTTTCACCTCGTATAAAAAATCATCAACATGGTTAATTTTTCATAATTGTATGGGCGATTTTTCATTGTGGATTTTTCGTAGTCCTGTTAATGTTCACCGATTGCCTTGAATATGACATATGTGCTAAATTTTGCTCAGATTTGAATATGGGCGTCTCTGGATGTTAGGCCCCAACACGACCAATCACACCACAACACTCTCAACTGACATTAAAAACTAGTTCTTAATATAAATCACAAACTTTTCGTAATGGAAAGTCGTTTCAGATTCAGAAATTAACTATTGACGGTTATTTTTGTAATGAACTTTTTGGAATTTATTTTCCCCTCTTTGGGAATTGTAACTAAAAATCCCACAATATGGGCTTTTTGGGTAATTTTTCATAATTTCATGGGCGATTTTTCATTGCGGATTATTGAATATGCGTGTCTCTTTATGTTAAGCCCCTTTTTTCATATTGGAAAGTCGTTTCAGATTCTGATCCACTCTCATTGATTCTGAGATAAATCCTAAAAGTAGGCCCTGGATCTTGCTTTTTCAGATAAAATGTAAAATGTTTTTTTAGAACCCATTGGTTTTTCATTTTCTATTTATGTAGAAAAAATCGTGTCAGTTTCAGTCAAAAGCAGTTTTGCCATTTTGCTGCCCATTGTCATCATACATCCCTCGTATGCTGTGAGTGTGTGTGCATTAATAATTCCCCGAGTGTGTGTTTGTCCGAATACTTATATTTATTTGTCCAACTACTCGTTGAAGATTATTTTCAGTTGTTGCTATTGTTGTTGTTTGAAAACCCAGATCTTTGCAGGAGTGTGTGTGTGTGTTCCTTTTGGCACACATGTGTACATATGTTCATTCGTTCGTTGGGTCGAATTGTGTTGGGTTGGCTTCGATATCGCTGTCCATTGAGCTCTAACGAGGCTTCGATGTCGATGTTGCCATAATTTCCTGTGCCGTTGAATGAAGTAAATGTGAGTCTGTGTGAGAGCGACAAAGAGAGCGCTTAGAACTCTCTGTTGCTTCAATTGTTGCCGTTTGTGTAGTCCAAACCAAACAAACAAACTTTTTTATTAGAGTGGTAGTAGTGGCAGCATGGTGGCAACTGGCAACGAGATGTGTGTTGTGGTGGTGGTGGCATGTTGCATGGCTGGCTGTGTGTGTGTGTGCGTTTGTAATATCTCGCTTCGCTAAACCAGCATAAATTTGTTGACAAGCGCGTTTATCGTTAATTCGGCGTATTGCGTTCTCAATGGCATACAAACAGCAACAACAACAGAAACAACAGTCAATTGTCCATGGGGTAATGTGTACGTCCGCCGGCCGGTCCCCGCTATGATGAACTCGGAATGTTTTCCACTGGTTGGCTGTGCCAGTGTCATATGTTCAAGTAGTGGTAGCAAGCAGCAGCAGCAGCTCGGGAAACTTACAATTCTTTTAATTTGATAGCTGTGTGCCACAAATGGATGATGACGCTGAAGCTGCTGATCATCATCATCATGACCATCATCGTCGTCGTCGTCGGTATTACCACTACACTCTGAGGACGTGTTAACAACATAGACCGACCATGCCGTCCCATGATGGTGGTGGTGATGATGGTGGTGGCAGTGCCACTGTCATCAGAGTGGCTCATGGCTCTTGTTTCGATGCCTTGCCTAGCGTTGCGTTTCATTTTGCATTAATCGCTTTATTTTCTCGCAGCGTTAATACACAAAAGTGCATTTGCCGTTTGTGGCATAAATATGCCGAGCTCTTCTTTTAATGCCTCAATTGATGGCAGCGAGATTTCATTGTTGTTGCGGTTGTTGTTGCTAATAAAAACCACTTTGATGTGTTGTTCTTAGACTTTTTTCCACACTTTTTGAGTTTCATCAAAGTAGACTAAATATATAAAGAGTGGCATTGTCACTCACCACCGCAAAGGAACAAGGACAAAGACAATTATAAACAATAGGGCTGGGCTGTTTATCTTTAGGAGTGGCTAACAAAAACCTAAATAAAAAGTTAAAATTTTAATCGAAATAAAAAATTATTTTTTTTTAAATTAAAAAAAAAGTTTTGAAAAAAAAAATTATTTTACAATTTCTTGATTTATAACAAAAACCTAAATAAAAAGTTAAAATTTTAATCAAAATAAAAAATTCTTTTTTTTTAATTAAAAAAAGTTTTGAAAAAAAATTGTTTTAAAATTTTTTGATTTAGCCTGCATAATTATTCGTGTAACACAAATTTATGGTTATCGAGGCTAAATTACAAATTAATTTTTTATTTAATTTTTTTAAAAATTTTTATATTATAGTTGGCGATTTTTATAATAATAATAATTTTTTATTTTGAATCAAAATCTTTATTATCGCTAAAAACACCAGTTGAATTCCACTCTCTGGAACTGCAGGGTTGTTATTTCGAATATTTAAATCCATTGTTCTTGAAGAGAAATGTAGCTGTGCTCTGCCTCTTTTTCTATACTTAGTCTCTTTAGTTTCATTCAAAGATTTTTTTTTGAAAATTATTTTCGTTACCCTTAATTGAGGAATAATGTCAAGTCATGTGAGAAATTACTCATTCAATTTTCGTACAAAAGAAACGTCGTTAAAGTAGGGCTAATGGAAATTTTTGTTGGAAGCAATTTAAATGCCACAATTCGAAGGGTGGATTGGGTCAAAACACATACATTTGTATAAGCAAATACGTATGTATGTATGCATGTAAGAATGTATGTATATAAGTCTGTATGATATGCCAAAAATCTTAATTAACCAGAAAATGATTGATTTGTCAAAAGGGGAGAGATAATTACAAAAACATAAATCGAATTTTGTGAACAAACTTTTCTATACGAAATGTTAAACTTGGTTGGAAGATACAACAAATAAAACAAAGAATAGATTTGTGCATGGAAATCACTTCTGGAAATTCTTATTATAAAATTAAATATTTTTTTGTGTTATTTGATTAGCAATGATTTTTAGGCGTCTTTGATGAAATACATTCGAATTCGAGCTATTTCGACTTTTCTTCTTACAAAGGAAATTTTTTGTTTGACAGTGAAATAATTCAAAAAAGGATAATTAAAATATCTTACAGCTAACAGTGGTGACTTACCTATACTACCACACTGAGGTATATTTGAGACCCCAAGAGTATTTCTTATGATCATGTGAAAAATAGCGGAGTAGCTAGTCTTTGTGATGATTGTCGGCGCACAGTTTTTCAGAATAAAATTCCATCAATAACTTTTGTTCTAGTAAACATTTTTGAATCCTGCAAAAAATTGAAAATAGACAAGGACCTAGGATTATTTTTCATTATTAACATTGAAAATAAGCATTAAAAACCAGCCCAAAGCTGTCCACTTTTCTTACTTTTCGATTTTAAAGATTTTTTGTTTTTACGTTTTTTTGCGTATTGTTACCTATTTATTCATAATGCGCAGAAAAAAATTTGTATTGTAGATTTTCAAATTTTTCATATTACAGATTTTGAAAATTGAAAAAAATAATTTCGTAATTTTTCGACTTTGTCTAACTTTTTTTCACACATTTTAAGATATCTGCTTAATTAGAAATTATAGTTTCTTAGCTTTATTATGGCGCCAAAACTGTGTTTGTGTCAAATAAAGTTTGTTTGCAATAAATGTTTAAAAATACCCTTTTTAAAAAATTATGACTTTAGGCCATCAGAACTGTTTCATTCAAACTATTTAAAGAATTCATATTAAATTGTTTTCTCTGGCACTGTATTAAATATACATTTCGATTGAAAGTGATTTTTTGTCAATCTGTAAATTTCAGTCCTCTAAGGACATGACCATTCTTCATTTTTGTTCCAAATATAAGATATTTGCATTGATATCCAGAATATATATCCAAAATAGGGGAGATTCAAAATTGTTATTGAGAACTATCTTTTGAAATTCAAAAATTTGCAATGGATAATAATACTAATAAAAATCCAATTTAATTCATTCAAAAAGGTAGCCTCAGAGTACTAATTAACCGCCAGTTAATTCAAATCAAATGTAGAATAGTCTTATAGCCTGCACCCGAAATATAGCGATTTCGGCTCAAATTCGATTTACAAATTTCAAATTTGTTTGGGATCTGAAATTTCATGCAGATCATGCAGCCTGTCGTTTTCAAGTTTATAAAACCAAAATACACCGGCAAATGTTATACATGACCCTTATACAAAATTTTGTTGCATAGTGTTAATTTTTAGAATTTTTAATTTAATTTATATGTAAATTTGCAAAAATTTAAACAGATATATAGCACAGAGTCTGTATAGTTGAATCTTGATAGAAATAGCTGCCATTCGACTGCATAATATTCAAAATCACCTCAAAGTTTAAAAATTCCAATAGGGAATGAGTATTTCCATTTGATAAGAAAAAAATCCAATTGATAAATTCCATTAAATTGATAATTGCAATATTCTATAAAAATTAAGAAAAAAATCAAATAATTAAAATGAGGTCAATTCAAATTGAGAAAAATAGAAGGTGATTATCAGAATTTCCATTTAAAAATTTTAATACCGATTTCTTATTGGAAAAATTCCTATTGAAAATAAGAAATATTCCAATTCAAATTGAGAACTTCCTACTCAAATTGCGGTCTGAATATATTTTTGGAAAAGGACTTGAAATTAAAAAAACGGTATATATCGATAAATTGCTTATTTTTCGGGTTATCGGAGTTTTTTTTTGTGAAAATGTGGTCAAAATGAAGAAAACCCCGAAAAACTACAATAAATAATTTCGATAACTACATATCTTAGTTATGGAAATGTAAATTGCAGAGATCGATTTTTTTATTATTTTTATTTTATTTCAACGAAAAATCTTTCCAATTAAATATTTTGCTTTAAATAAAAATACACATAATTTCTAGACTTTCCACAATCGATATCTATGGAAATTTTCGATTAATAAAACAGTTATCGGTAGATAAATGTTATCGATTTTTCCTTCTAATTTTCGATTTGTAATTAAATATGTCGCTTTAAATAAAAATACACATCATTTTTATAGAATTTCTACAATAAGGCAGTTATTGGAATTTAAAAAAAGTTATAGATTTTTTTCTTCTAATTTTCCTTCCAATAAGCGGGTATTAGACGGGCATACATGTCTGTAGACATGTGTGATGGCATACCAAAAAACACTGTCTAATAGCATGTATACATGTAGACTCAAATTGGAACAAAAAATCGATTTTTTATCAAACCATAAATCATCACATTCTCCCACAAATTGAAAACACTACTATTGAAATTAAGAAGTTCAAATAAAATTTAGATTTGCAGCTTGACATTGAGAAACTTTCAATTAAATTGTGAAAATCGCAGTTAAAAATAAAAAATGATTTTTAGAATTTCTATTTCAAATTTCGAACTTCAATTAAAAATTGAGAATTTTCATTTCAATATAAGAACATATCAATTGACATTATTTCAATAGAAATAGGACATTTCACATCAAATTGAACATTTCAAAATACGAAAATAAGAAATGCAATTGATAAAATTTTATTCATTTTTAGAATTTTCTCCTCAAATTGAGAAAAATCCTAAATGAAATTGAGAATACTTTAACAAAAAAATACATTTCCCTGAAAGGTTGCTGAATGGGCTTTTTGTAATGAGATTCTTCCAAATTGAGGAATTTACTTATTAATAAATTCCCGCCCACCTAACGACCACCCTCAATTGTCAAATTTCTTCCAAAACTATAACATTTTGTCAAAAATTCCTTCATTCAAACATTTGGCATTAAAAATTCTGTCGAATTCACACGTTCAAAGTTCTTCGTTTGATTTTTGTTTTTTTTTTTTTTAACTCGTTAATTGAGCAGATAAAAAATGTCATGACCGAGTATTTGGTTAAGTTGAATTGATGTTCCAGAGACCCTTATCTGGTTAAAAAGGTCATAAATAAACCACAGAACAATTTGAATTTACAAATACCGAAGAAGAAGAAAAAAAACTAAATTAAACCAATATTGACAAAGGTAACCAAATAGCCACACAGACGACAGTCGAAACATACTTTGGCCACAAACGAACGAAACGATGACACCATCAGCGCCGCTAGACCCAGCCCAACCCAACAACAAACAACGACGACGACGACAACGGCGATAAAAATTGTTATGAAATTTATCTGATCAATGGATAAATTATAAATTGTCAACAATCTCTCTTTAGGCTCGAAACTATTACCAACAAAAAACCCCACGAAGAACGAACAAATCTCGCCTCGTATCAGTTCACGGAGTTGAGCTGAGTTTTCCCGTTCCGTTTTCAACAGCTGCAAAATGCCAAAACGAAACACACGCACGCACACACACACACACAAACAAAACAAACCCCGTTGAACATTGAAAAATCCCGAAAATAGACAGACAGGCGGACGGACAGACAGACATGGATGGGCAGAGCGTAAATATGGGAATAAAACGCCAACAGCAATTAACCCATAAACTACAACAACAACTGTGCTAGACCAACAACTGCAACAACACAACATGGGCTAAATGTTCTTTGCTCGAAATTGAGTCTGAAGAAAGAAGAGACGAGTCTCAAACGAAATCGAAATCGAAAACAAAACCAAACCAATTGACAATAACAACTGATAAAGAACCGAACCGCACCACACCGAACCAACGAACGGCGAAGGGAGCTCGAGCCCGAGCAACAAGAGACAACACAACAGACAACAGAAATCTTTGTTTACAGGGCCAACAGCAGCAGCAACAACTGTCTCACACATACAACTTGCCAACAACAACTACAAGCGCGACACATCTTCACTCGCAACTCACACTCGCACACACTGATCCGTGTTCAAACTGGCGATTATAACACAGACAAGACGTTTTCCGTTTTTCTTCGTGTTGTTCTCGCTGTTTTTGTTGCTGTTGTTGTTGTTATTGTTGCAGAATAAAACGCGTCTTTTGAAACTGAACTTCATTCTTATGGTTCAGTTTAATTACGATGGCCGAACAATCAGTTTTGGCACAATATTAGCAATAGGAAATTTACACTTTTGAAATATCTTTCCCACACATACACTAAACTGGGTCGGAATTGGAAATATTTTATAAACTTCTCCAAAATATGGTTTAACCCTCAAAGTCCACATTTTGAAAATTGTAGGAAAGAGAATGAGACAATAACTTTTGGCTGGAGGTCCCAATCCCAATAATTTGTTAACCATCAAAGGTAGACGTGGGTCGTTTGTGCCTAAACATTCGAGTGGTGTAAAAATAAGAATAAATCATAAATTTGTATATTTTATAATAAGAAAATCATTTTGGACCTTTGATGATTAAGAACTTTTTAAACATGAAGATTTACTCTACAACTTAAAAATACTTTACGACGATATCTTACAAATTTAAGCGTTTTCTGATAAAAAAATGAGCTTTTTCAGTAAATCAGCGGGCCATTTAAAATTTGAACTACCGATTACTTTGACTTTGAATGGTAGAATAACATTCATTTTTATTTTCCGGTTTATGTTTGGCATTTGCAAAATGGGACGCTATACGCTCGAACAAAATTGGGAAATATTAAAAACTTACTTACTTAACGCAAACTGTATGAAATTTATGTTGAAAATTTTTGAGAAGAGATCGGCCTTCAGTTCAGCCTTCATGAAGCTCATTTTCATCTCGGTGGCTATGTCAATAAGTAAAATTACCGCATATGGGGTTCAGAGAACCCACACGTGACTATTGAGCATCCAGACCGAGACACTGTTTGGTGTGGATTTTGGGCTGTACTGAAAAATTGGGTAGATCATGAGGAACTGCCGAGCCGGTCGTAGTAGTAATATTGTTCCATTATAAAATGACAAAGTTCAACCTTTTCAATAAAATCAGTCATTTAAATAATTAGTTCTTTTTATAGCGGATTCTAATTTAAAATTTTTAATGGCTCACACTATATCTACCAAATGAAGAAATTTGTTTTGAAGTCTTCTAAGAAGTGGGTAAACATCCCTTAAGTAACTGGCTTGTTTAAACTGCATGCGAAATCGGTTAATTTAAGGAGTTTTTAGAACAGAAAAAGTCAAATTGGGAGTGAAATTTTGTATGAGAGCTATTTACAAATCTGAACATATTTGACTCATTTTCACAAGGAAATATATGGAAATCTTACCATTAACATTAATTTATCTCCCTAAAAGTCAAATTTTCAGCCAATCTTAGGGAAATTTAGCACATATCACTTTTTTGTGCTCTAACTATATGTTGCAATAATTGGACAGATATGTCTAGATTTTGATATAGCCTTCATACTACATATGGGCATTTCCACTGAAAGGTCCACCAAGACCAAAAAATTAAAAGTTCTTGTAAACACTTCGTTTTATCATATTGTCATAGGGAAACAATCAAATTTAACTAATGTACAAAAATTTTACATTTATTCATATCCTATCTCGAGATATTCGAATGCAAAGTCGAGCAAGTGCAACTTTCTCGTTTTAATATTTCTCTTGCTCATTTTGCTTTGATAAAAGTTATTAAATGGAGACATTGCGTTTTGACTTTTGCTGTCTAAAATCTTTTAGGGAACACAAAGAGTCAAAAAATAAAGGATACGAAACTATACGACTGCAATTTACTGCAAGTTTTTGTTTTGCATTATCGCATATGTCAATGTCACGTTCGACATTGAAAAACATCATTTGTTGTTACTACGTCCAAAGTACATGCAGAAAGATCATCAAACTTTGAGTACAAACAGAGATTTTTATACAACATTAATAAAATAAACCTTAATAGAAAATAAGAAAATTTGTGTCCTTTGTCTTCCTTAAAGTTGGTCACGTTCGACATTTTAAATGTAAAAATTAAAAAAAAAAATAAAAAAATTTTACATAAATAATTTATTTTTGTAAAAAATAATTTTTATTCATTTAAATCTAGATGAGCAAAAACGGAGGTGAAAAAAACAAATAAAGAGAGTTGAAAACGGCAGTGAAAATGTTGAAAGAAGATCAGCTAAAATTACAAAACATTGAATTAAAAACTAAATTTTGTTGTTTGCTATTATTATGTGAGAATAAATTCATTGAATACTTCTGTTGATTAAAAAACATATATATTAGCTATAATTTCGTAAAAAGTACAACAGAAACAACATAAATACCATAATAGAAACAAATTTCACGTTCGACAGGGCTTAAAGTTAAATTACAAAAAAAGTATTAATAATTTTTGGATAAAATCAAAACCATTTTTAAGAGACATCGGTGCACAACATTCTAAAATTAGC
The DNA here is from genome assembly GCA_947397865.1 of Polietes domitor. Taxonomy (NCBI): domain Eukaryota; kingdom Metazoa; phylum Arthropoda; class Insecta; order Diptera; family Muscidae; genus Polietes; species Polietes domitor. The sequence continues at coordinate 173,310,986 of OX377621.1, read as the reverse complement.
CAAATTGAAATATTGCCACAGGTTTCGCTGAAATCGGAGTTTGAATTGTTGGCCGCGAAAACGACTTCTGTTTTGGTCACGTGCGAATGCCTAGGTTTTTTTAATTATCTAGAAAATGAAAATTTTCCCAAAATTGACATTAGCACCAATTATACTGCTAATTAAGAGCTATAAGTTAATCATATGGTCAAAATAAAAATCCATTTTATTTTCACCTTTTTGTCACTTTAAATGTGTACGACGGTCACGTTCGACATCATGGAAATGCCCATATGCATTTCCAAAGCAGAAAATATTTTTTTTATAAAAAAGTTATACCATTTTGTAAATGGAAGAATAAGGGCTTTAATAATATGCAACAGGCAATAAATAAGGTATCACTTTTTGAACTTCATTCCACGCAAAACTAAAAATTTCATAAAATTCTAATTTTTTTAGAAAAACCAAATCACATTGATAATTGCATAAAATCTATACATGTAGAAAAGATGCCGCAGACAATAACACATTACTAGTTTTTGCATTTTTTGTCCAACAAAATACCCAAATTCCCTAAGGGAGAAAATATTTTCCAACATTTGGAATTTTTCCTAAAATGAGGCTAAAATGATTTAAGAAGGGCATTGAACGCTTCAAAATTAAGTCTTCTTTATGATGAATAACAGAAATTTGCACATATAGGCAGAGAGATAAAAGTTATAGTGTATAATGAATGAAACCCTTTTTGGATGTTTTGTTTTTAGAAGTAACTTCTATATAACTTCTACAACTTGTGAATGCAACAAAATATTTTTAAAAGTCTTTGGACTGGCTTAAACTATTTGAGGTGCACACCCACATACATAAGCACATTTTTTGTAAGTATTTATAGCACTATCAACGTGCAAAATATCTTTGCAATCGGTATATACCCAACATACCAAAAGACTTGAGAATACCCAATAAGCACAAAAATTTTAAAATTCAAGTGCTTGAAATATTGTTTGAATTTAAACTTGAATTTAAACCTATTTTCAAGCGATATTCCAATGTATTGAAAATAGTTACCAAAAATTTATAATTCAAGTGCTTGAAATATTGCTTGAATTTTAACTTGAATTTATACAAATTTTCAAGTCATATTCCAGTTTATTGAAAATATATTTTCATATATTTCGAAGAGCTGGAAGTTTGTGTCAGTAAAGCAATATCGTACGGGCGAATATTATAGATAACGAAGAAAATATAACAAAAAGGTAAATAAATCGTGATTACAAAGTGAAGTGCATAAGTGAAATATCTGTGAATTTTTTTTAGATTCTGCGAGTAAGTATGAACAAAAAATCGAAAGCAGATGCTCGCAAAATATTTGCATTGCTTACTCAGAGTAGGGAGCAAGATACTGAGGAGGCACCTGAAGAATATGGAGAAACATCTATGAACCAGTTTGATGATTTTGAAGATGAATCTGCGCCAATCAACAGAACAGAAGTGCAACAAGGCCATGAACTAAGAAATGAACTCGCAAGTTGGGCTGTGGAATTCAATGTATCAAATGCGTTTTAGGTTACGGAATTTAAGGAACAAGTCTCTGGAAATTCCCAAAAGTTCATTACAAATTGTTGGAGGAAACTAATGGGCGATGATGTAGCACAATCTTTTTGTTGGCAAGGATCCGTATCTAAAACAGCTTTAAAAGCATTGTCAACAACACTTGCCATAAAACGTAAGGACCTAATCCATGCATTTGTCTTCTCATTACCAATTACCAATGTTTTCATTTACAGTTGCCTATAACGACAAATTTTCTGATCACACGGATGCAGAGTTTGAAAAGTGTACAATCGCATTTTTCCAGCAAGCCAAAAATCGGTTCTATAAAAAAATATCCAGGAATAATTCAAGTACATCTTGAAGATTACACATTTCTTTTCTTCCGTATTTTTATTTCCATTCGTATTATTAATTCACTTGTTTTTTTCATATATTTCCATTCATACATTTAATTGATCTCAATATTGCTGTTATGTAAACATATAATATCATACACATAATTGATCTCAATTTTTCTGTTATGTAAACATAATAGTTATTAAATATGTAATAATAATGTTCACATTATGTATGCCAAGTAAACGTGATATTTTTTCTAATTTTATCGAAAAAAAGGACTTGAATTCGAATGTAGGGATTAAAGTGTAATTCCAGGCTTGAAATCCAGCTCACTGAGCTGTATAGTTTGACTTGAATAACACTGTAACTCGAGGCTTGAATTCCAACTCCCAAGGTTGTTTAGTTCGACTTGAATAACACTAGAATTCCGGGCTTGATTTACACTGTAAAGTCACTTTATTTTCCGACTGGAATTCAAAGGTTAAAATTGCTGGAGATCGCTATTGTTTTCAAGTGGAATTCAAGCATAATTCAACACTTGAAATTGGAAAATAATATTGGAATTCAACTTGAATTCCACTTGAATTCAAGCAAAAATGTTTATTGGGTAATATTATAATAAGCTTACCAACACAAACCTCAAGCTTGAAGAAGAGTTGAGAATCCATTTAAAAATGCTTGTATAACAATTATAGAAAAATCGAACAGGAATCCTCTTGATAATATTAAATGTGTACGCTTACTACAAGCTTATCCTTGTAATTGTAGAATAATCTTACGAAAATAATATTGTCTTAAGCTTATCCTTGTAATTCTAGAATAAGCTTACATTAAAATTTTGTTTTTTTTTCTTGGTAATTTTCGTTAATATTAATAAATTTAATTAATTCAGTCCTATTTTTACATTTCAGTTCTAATTAAAAATTTATTGTGAAAAAATAAGCCAGAGCAATATCCCAGTTCAAATCAATAATTTTAATGTTCATATTCACATTTTGGGTAATTGTTTCGCAGCTTAATACGATTTTTAGCGAACGTTCCCGTGTCTTTTATGAACTTTACAGCTTTATCAATTACACGTACACTCACTTTGAAATCGAACAATAAACACAAAACAAATTTGTCCAAAAATGTAGCGTGCCTTGTTGACACTTTTCACCAAATGAAACACTACAAGAAAGGAAGAAAGTTCGTGTGCGAACTTGAGAAACTGTTGTGTATCATAAGAATTCCTCAAGCATATTTAAAAACTCGTTGTGAATTCAATATTTTTATTATTCAATATTTCATGATTCTTGCAAACGATTGAGAAGCACAGCTTACTTGCCGAATATCCGTTTAAAAAACATAGCACCAAATAATATTGTTATTAAAATTCTGTTAATTAATGAATTGAACTGGGTTATTGTACTGGTTCAAGACCATTTTGCTTCTATATTTTATAGAATGAAAATTTATTTACAAATGTCTTGGTGAAATTTATTACTTTTGGCAGTCATTTAAAAATTTAACATGCTCTAGGTGACCAACTTTGCAAGGTCAACTAGCAGCCCCCATACCCTCTAGGGACCAAAACTTTCTAAATCATCTGGAAAACACTTACATCATCAAAATATCTATTTCCGTTCAAAAGTTGCAGAATTAATTTATTTCATTAATTTTTTGAATTTATTTACCCCATTTTAGATATAATGGGATTTTGGTATGAGGTAACAAAAAATGTATTAAAAAATATTTTTTGATAATTTTTTTAACAAATATTGAAATTTATTTTTTAAAAAAATCCGTTTTTGTTTCCTTGATTTTTTTCTCTGCACTTTGTAAAATTCAGATTGGGCTTTTCAGTATTTTCTGAGTTATAGGCAAAACTGTAGAAGTCCTTATGTGTTTTAGGCAAAAATTACATGGAATTCCTATACTTCCCATTTCCCATCTTTTGTCGCTGCCCTCGTATTTTACTGTTGTTTTACAAAATGTGTCAACGTATGTTGAACACATGTACTCGAGCAGCCCAGCCCGGTTCAGTTCGGTGGCCATGTTATGGTTGTTGGTTGGTTGGGTTGCCTGCTTCCTTGCCTTTGGTCTTCTCTGCCCTGCTGGCTTGGTGGCTGCCATTCCCATTTCGCCAGCTCTACCATCTGAATTGCTATTTTATCTGTTTTTAAGAAAGAACGCAAAAAGACAAGCTCTTACAAAAATTCAGTTAATTCGTTGTGGCTGTTCCTTTTCTTGTTTATCAATCGCCGTTTTATGTTTGCCCTGCCTGCCCCCAGTAGCCCGTTCATATTTCATTTCACCCCTTTTTGCGTTCGTTGTGGATTGGCACTGTATTTTTTCGCTCTACGCTTTCCATTGTGAAAAGTTTATGCAAAATAGTTTTGTTGCCGCTTCTGCCAAAGCAAAGTGACAACAACAACAGCAAAAGCAACAGTATCAACACAGTGGCAATATCAATAAGAACATCGGCTACCATATGACAGCTTGATGGCTGTTGGAAGTGTAACACAGGAAAAGATATTCAAATTTTGACCCCATCGCAAATGAATGGGTCAAAATCAGAGAGTGTTTTAGGGTCTGTTGTTCGTCGCATTGCTTGTTGGTTGTGTTTGCCCATCGTGCGTGTGAATAGAAAAGTTGTTGCTTAAAAACCAAAGAAAAAAGTAGCGACTAAATTTAAATTTTCATCGAATGTTTTTTCTCTGCTTTCCTCTATAGAACAGTGACACATGTCCATTGACAATTTGATGAGGGGAAACTTTTTGAATAGGGATCTGGGGATTTTTCACTCGGACGAAAAAAATACAATAAAAATTGCAGAATTAAGAAGCACTTAAACCATAGTTAAGTGTCTTTAATTTCCTGGACAATTTCCAATTGGCCTGACTGACGAACATACACACGCAGCAGGTAGACAACTTTCAATTCCCTCCTACAACGGATCTTCATTAGCAAATTGTCGTGATTAAGAGCAGCAACTCTATAATAATGCAATTAGAGAAACCGTTGTCTAAGAACCTGAACATCAGAAAGAGAGAGAAAGAGAGCACCTACATAATAAAGAGTTGTTTGCATTCAAGAGTAGATTGATTAGCTTAGGCCATTGTTGGGAATTATGGCAATTTTTGTTGGGTGCAACCAGTCAACCAACCAACCCACAATACACATCTCCGAACCGACTGATAAGCAATGTTTGAGAACACAAAACAAATCGATTCACAAAAACTCAACTGACTCATTCATATGCATGCATATGTGTGTATGTATGTTTGTATGTATTTTCATAAATTTTGGTTTTAAAGACGCGTTTACGAAAACCCAAAATGAAATGAAGTGAAATGAAATAATAAACGTTCTTATCGCCCCGTATGAGAGCAGCACTGCTCTGAGTAATTGCCTGCGCTTTGTTCTGTTGTTGACCACATATGGGACCCCCGTCAGACTTAGAGCGATAATGCTCAGTACTCAGGCAACAACAATGAAAACCCCGATTTTTTGTTGTTTGTTCGTTTTGACGTTGACGTTTACTTAGTTTGTGTCTAATTGCGTTTTATGACTTTGTTTTCCCAAAAATAAATTGGGATTTTACTTTATGGTTAAAAATCAATAAGAAAACGAAACAAGGGGCGAAAGAGAAAGCGAACGCAGGAGCGAGACAGCATCGAAACATGTGTGTTCCAAATGTCGTAGAGGCCGTCATTGTCGCCGTTAATGCATATTTACGGAGCCGTATGTAAATTTTTTACAACACTTACCAAAGTAGAAATTAGAGTGTCACACATACTCGCACATACTTACATAGAACATTCATACATAAGAGCGGGTCAAGAGAAATGTTGGCCTGTCACAAAATTCCACTTCCTACTTAAACACAACAATTGGTCAATTTTTTGTGAATAAATAATAGGGCTGTCTTTAAAACTGGACAACTAAGCTGCGATAACAAAAACCTAAATAAAAAGTTAAAATTTCACTCAATATATACAGTAGGCTGGGTCGCTTTCCATACACATGGAAAAACAAGTTCCAGTCACCTCACGAAAGTAAAGTTTGGATTGTTTAATGATGATTTGCAAAATATTTCGGTCCTAGATCAAGCCATCTGTGAGCTAAACGCTAATGAAATACTTTTTTTCCCAATTTTTGTTCTGAAATAATAGACCCTTGAAAGCACTTTAAATAAAATCATGATAGATGGAAGTCTGCAGCCAAGTAATAAATGTAGCCATGCCATTTGTAAATAAATTTGCATTCTATTAAATATGGATGCAAAATGTACTTGAGCCAGGACAATATCCCAGCATGAGCCACTCCAACACACATATATAACTTCCAAAAGATTAGGGTGACCAGAAGTGTTGAGAGACATTACTTCATTGTAGCCTATTTTATCTTGTTCGGAATATTTTGCGGTTAACCTATAAATTTTTGGAAACAAAAGACTACAAACCAAGAAGATAAACCCAGTCTAAAAAACCCTCAATATATGGTAGGGTTACCATGAAAAATAGATAAAACGTATGAAATATGGCCCCAACGAATAATGAAGCATGATCCACAAAAAAGTTGTTTGTATTTTTAGGCTTGATGTAAAAGGATACACAGCAATCGATCGAGCTATATATTTTCTTCTCTGGGGTAAGTACACAACAGACCTAGTGTTTGGGGTCCGGGAATTCCCGAATCGTTTTTCCCGAGAATTCCCGGAAAACTTTGGGCAGGAATTCCCGGGAAAAAATTTTTAATTTCCCGGGAATACGGGAAATATTAAAAAATATTTTATTGATTATTTTGAGCATTGATTTAGATTTACTATATAAATTGGAAATTTTAGATATATTTCAAATTCATATATTTACATTACTGACAATAATAATCGGTATTTGGTTATTACTACAAACAGAACTTTTTAAATTCGCTAAGTAGCCATTTTTTGCGAAACCCTGCTAGTGGAATACGAACGTTTTGTGAGAATATTTTTCATTATCATTATTGTGAAACAAATATCGTACCGACAATACTATGGCTGACATAATGTCAATACTTAATCCCTCGTACTGGTTAAACTTTAAATTTCTTGTTTTCCTAGAAGAATCGACATTATAAAAAGTGAAAATCTTCTTAAATAACAATTTACATTACATATGAAACCAGTAAGAAATTGTTAAAAATTGGGATACAATTAAAAATTTCACCTAGAAACTTTCAAGAGAAATCAAATATGAATAGAAATATATCCTACGGTATTTTTAAATAACCTTTTGTAAGAATTAATTACTGGACTATTTCAATGTTCTTATTTTTTATGAATTTATTTACTTAATATTAAATTTTTTATATTACTTTTACATTTTAGAATATTTTACTTTGTTTCTGTAAATTTGTTTATATGAATCTTCTAAATAAATTGCGTCATAACATTCTCAGAGTTATTTGTTTACTTAATCATTTTTTTTTTGTAATTTTGAATCTAGTGTAGGTGTAAGTCACTTGTATCTGCGATTTAAATGTCCAATTTTATGACGCCTTTAATTCTGACGATTAGTCTAGAGTAAAATATTTGTAAAATGAAAAAATTTAAATATGTTGACAAAAACATTCGTCTAATTTGAAATATTTCAATATTCAAACCTATCAACTCCTAATTTATTTATTACTACAATAATAAAAAATATTTATTTTTAGATTATTATTAGGCCCGTTTAGATTATTATTAGGCGATGGGGATTACTAGCTTAATATTTGTATGGAATTTACTCGCTTAACAAGATAGAAGCTTACTGCTCTCTTAGTTACCGAGTAAGGTGGCGTCATTTATTTAAATAATACCAATGGATTAAAATGTTGCCAACTTATCAAGTCTCTTAATTGTAAGCTAGTAAGCTCAATCGAACAGGCCTATTATATTGGTTTGTTCTTCTCGGTCACTTACAATTAAGAGACTTGATAAGGTGGCGACATTTTTATCCATTGTTTTTCTTAAATGAATCAACAAGAAAAATCTGGCAGCAACACTATGAGAGTAGTAAGCTACTTTCTTGTTAAGCGAGTAAATTCCATAAAAAATAAGATAGTAAGCCCAATCGAACAGGCCTACGGTTTAATAACCAGGAATTACATTCATATTAAAAGTTATCAAAAAAGTAAAAAAACTTGAAATAGTGTACACGGACGTGTATAATGGGCGTTAATAGGTTTAAAAAAGCACACAAGTTAATAAATGTTGACATTTTTAATCATATTGAAATTTTTAATAATTAAACTTTTCATTCCCGTTTTCCCGGGAAATAAAAAAAGTCCGGGAAACCCTAAACAGACCACATAGAGTAAATGAATTCCAATTTGTCATTCAATATACCTCATCTGAAAAATCGAAGTTTTGAGGTTGATATACCTACACTTTCTAATAAAAAGATGAAAGCAAGAAATTTGGATTTTTTAATTTTATAATTTGAAAAAATATCAAAATGTTTAAAATGACAGAAATTCTTGTTGCCATCAGCTTATACATACTGATAACCGAAATTTCTCTCTTAGCATGTTTAGCAATTTGGTAATGCTGTTTTTATTAAAACGTGAATAATAAGTTGATCTTATTTGTAACTACATCCAAAAATATTTTATTTTTATAAATTAATCACATCAAAAATTACAGCAATTACGAAGGAGAAATTTCCACACTCAGTATATAAAAGCTCTCTGGTACACATAAGGAGCAACTATGTTAATTTTTATAAATAATACAAATCGTTACCTTAATTCTAACTGAATCGCAAAATTTTTCGAAAAAATTGAAACTCTGGAATACATCGGAATATGTAAATAAAAATCGGAATGTCTAAAAAACGTAGTTACACCATATTGCTATTATTAGGGTAAAATATAAATAAAATATTTTAGTTTTGTTTGAAATGCGAATGTCCAATTATATTTCTGAAATACCTACTATATATTTAAAATTCTCCCTGGCTTATATCCAAAAGAAGAGCTAAGAGGATAAGGATGAGTTTGAGTGCGTCGTAGACTCTAGCAAACAGTATGTTCAGCTTTCTTTGAAGAATTTATCCTGTATACTTCTATACAGTTACATCAAATAGAGCGGAAGACTCTTGGTCCGCATTCTAGTGCATATTCTTAAGAAGGAGAATGTTCATACCAATCACACATATTTTTAGGATTAAGTAATAATTAATTAAAAAGGCCTTTATTACCATATTGTTATTGGGGTAAAATATAAATAAAATATTTTAGTTTTGTTTGAATAGCAATATGTCCAACTATATTTCTCAAATACCTACTATATATGGATTATATCCAAAAGAAGATCTATGTGGACAAGGATGAGTTTGAGCGCGTCGAAGACTCTAGCAAACAGTATGTTCAGTTTTCTTTGAAGAATTTATCCTGTATATACAGTTGTATCAAATAGAGCGGAAGACTCTTGATCCGTATTCTATTGCATATTCTTAAGAAGGAGAATGTTCATACCAATAACACATATTTTTAGGATTAGGTGATAATTAATTAAAAAGGCCTTTATTACTGGGAGAGATTTTTATATACATATTTAGAAATTTCAAGATGATGAGTTTGATCAAAATTACGCTACGCAACTTTTTTTAATATTTCCCTTAATAAGCCTCTAATCGCAAAAGAGATGAAATGGTTCAAGGAATACACTGAAGAAACTTCATTGCAAGTTTCTTCAGGAATTTTAAAGATGTTTTTTTCTAGCTTGTGTAGAAATATTAGTAAAAATTACCGATTGTTTCCTAATTTTTTTATTTTTTGGTGGTAATTTCAGAGTCAGATGCTTACTTTCTGACCGCCACCACAACCTAACCTAACCTAAGGTGAATTCTGTTATTTGTAAAAGATATATTAACAAAAATTAGAGACAGTATATATTAAATACATTTCAAAACACTTCGAATATTCCCAGTAAATTCCCGAAATATTTTACATTTTAGTGTCCTTTTGAATATCAGAAAACTTCTAGCTTGTTCAGACTTAGCATACTAAGGAATGCAGCCCATTCTCATGATATTTTGGCAACGATTCCAATAACTTCTCATGCATTAGAGCGTTTTTGCTCTGTCAACTGGGTCGGTAGTATCATAACATGTAGACAGTTTCAAATAAGCAACGACTGGATAATATTTGGTTTGGTTTAGCAGAGCGCCCCGGTAGTCGAGTTGGTAGCGTGCTCGGCTATCAGCGTGGGGGTCGTGGGTTCGATTCCCACCAGAGGCTCTGGTCTGTCGCTGCAATAACTAGCTAGAATGGTCTTAGTCACCCCGGCTCAATCCCTGGACCCAAAATTAGAATATAAATTTACTTTGTGTTGTAATTCATAATAAATAAATAAATAAATAATTGGTTTAGTTTTGTAGTTATGACAAATTGCAGATTAAAAGAAGCAGTGTATGAAATAAGGTGTGAGCCACTGTACATAGTTTTTCGTGATTGATTGAGTATGGCAAGTAAAGTTTACAAATTACAGAATTCCCGTAACAAATTTTTCAATGGGATCTGACTTTTGAAATCAAATTTTGAAAATTATTTAGCTTTATTTTAACAATCGCAATTAATCTCTTAGATCTGGTCACCTTCAACACAAAGCCCAGTAGAACAAATGTGTACATATGTATGTATGTATGTCTGTATGGCGAATTGTGGAATTGTTTAGAACCAAAGACACATTTCGTCTTCTTCGGCTTTGGTGATAAACGTCGACCAAGAACCTAAACAAAAACAACTCAAGCCCGGTCAGAGTGCATTTTACACGCTCGCTTTGTTACAAAACGGCCCGCAACAACAACAACTACAACAATAAAGGCAATGAAAAACGATAACAAAACATTAGCAATGATATTTAAACTGATTACGAGAGTTCGTTCATACACGGCTTTAATGTTCTTCAGTCTCCCACTCTCTCAGTCTCTCACGCTCTCTCTTACTCTGTGTCACACACTCAATCAGAACAATAAATGTTGTTGATAAATGTATGTACGAGTGTGTGTGTGCATATGTAATTCCTTGCGATCGCCAACAACAACAACAACAAGAACTAAAACGACAGCGTCAATGTAAGCAGTAGCAGCAGTTGTTGTCACTGGCGTTGTGTGGCTGCTCGGCTGCCTGGTTGTTGCAGTGACATGAGTAAGCATAAGATAATATGATAATTTTATTTACACATTGGCACTGTTGAAACTTCGTTCGTTAAGGGTTAACAAACAAACAAAACAATGCATGAATGGACTGGGTTGGAGTGCCATGGAAGGAAGAGCAGATTTACAAAACGGAATTTGAAAACCATTTGAACTTTGAACCTGGTTTGAAAAAATAAAGTCAACATGAAAGGGAAATCAGATTACATCCATCTATCGGCGATTTCAAGGAAGTGGAAAATGCTAATTTGGGGTTTTCAGGAAATGTCACTTTTTGAAATACATTTTCGGGGTTAAATGGCACTTTTACTCTTTTCGGCGCATTAATTTAATTTAACATTTTTAATTGAACAAGCCAAAAAATCTGACCCTATTCAAATATTTCCAAACATTTTACTGGCTGTAGTGAGTGTGGTTTAAACAGCGTTTTTTTGGGAAATTTTACGACTTAGCATTGAATTTGTCGTCTCTTCCTTATAGCAGGACAATTTAGAGAAAATCTCTTTCAAAAAGTCATTCATAGAACTGTCGAGGAGCATATTAAAGCCACTTTATTTCATAGAATGGGTTGTATGCTTGGAATTGTTGAATATTAATAGACTCTATTTGGAATATTTAAATAAGACCTACATATTTAATTTTAAAATTGGTCAAAGGCAATCAAGTCTAAAAATAGAGACTCTAACGTAGTAGCTTAGCTTGCATCTCATAATAAAATCCAATGGATAAATGATACTGTGTGAGTGCTCCAAAATACACATACGAGCAATTTAATTTGAAGCGATTTAAATCACATTTCGGCCCTTCCCTTCAATTTGTCTATTCCAAATATGAGTTTTTCTATGTAATATTTGGATTTCTATATCCCGATTTTTAAAAAATAAGAAATTTTTGATTTGAACTGGGATATTGTCCTGACTCAAGACCATTTTGCTTCTATATTTAATAGAATGCAAATTTTTGTTTTACAAATGGCATGGTGACATTTATTACTTGGCTGCAGACTACCACGATCATGATTTCGACCATGTCAAAAGTCTTTTCAAGCGGCTTAGCAGCGACTTTTCAAAATAAAAAAAATTTGTATTCTATTAAATATAGAAGCAAAATGGTCTTGAGCCAGGACGAATATCCCAGTTCAAATCAAATATTGATTACAGACCAAAAAAATGCAAACGAAAAAAACTAAAACAAATAAGAAATTGTTGACACTAGGGTGGATCTAAAATAAAAAAATGTTTTCATAAGTCATGTCATGTAATTTTAAAATGATTTTAACAACTTTTTTAAGAATGGTATGAGATAAAAATATATTTTTTCTAATTTCAAGCAAATTTTTTCTGGTTTTACAGAAAATTATGATTTTTGTTAATTTACAGAAAATATACCTTAGATTTTTGTAAAATAAATATTATTAATAGCTAATAGTAAGTTCAGTAAGTTCCAGAAATTGCATGGTAGTGTTACTAGCACTTCCTTTAAATAATTTTAAACGTGATTCCTGATGAAATTAAAGATATTTAATACACATTTTTTTAAATTTAGTTGAACTGGGATATTGTCCTGACTCAAGACCATTTTGCATCTATATTAAATAGAACGCAAATTTATTTAGAAATGGCATGGTGACATTTATTACTTGGCTGCAGACTACCACTATCATGATTTCCACCCTGTCAAAATTCAAATTTAAATAAATTGAAATTTTTAATTTAAATTTTAAATTTGATTTACCGATTACTTTGACTTTGAAAGATAGAATAACATTCACTTTTATTTTTATTTTCAGGTTTATATTTGATATTTGCAAAATGGGACGCTATACGTTCGAACAAAATTGGGATATATTAAAAATTTACTTCCAAAGTAGCGAACTGTAAGAAATTTACGTGGAAAATGAGAGATTGAAGCATTCAGTTCAGTTTGTGTGTCAATTTGTGAAGTGAGTTCATGAAAATAGATCATTATTTCATTCCATTTATTTACGATCTATGGAATACAATTTTTCTCCTACAACTTGAAAATAATACTAAAAATAAATTAAATCTAAAAATTACTTAAAAAATTAAACAGATTTAAAGCATGATCAAAATCAACACTAAATATTCGATTGCACTCTTTTAAAGCCCGAGTAGTAGATTCAAGGGCAGAATAATCGATTCTTTTAAAAGGCACATAGAAAAGGTTATTCTGGCGCAAAGTACGGCAAGGCACATTGAAAGTTATAATACTAAGCAACCCTGAACAGTCAACTAACCCATTTATGATTTTATAACGAAAAACCTGAGATAAAAGAATCCTTCTATTTTCTAGAGATTTCATGGAAATCAGTCTACATCTCTATTCTATTCAAAGAATTACGGCATGATCACTGTCCATTTATAAATTTTTAATTTATTAATTCTAATTTCGTCAGCAATCACGTTTATGATTGTTTTGGAGGAAGTACCGGGACATCATCATGAAACTTAGAACTTGAGATAATAATAATAATAATATTTTTGTTTATAAAATAAATAAAAGAATAAATAAAAAAATTAAAAATATATATACAATGCGAGCTCGATGATCGCAACCACCTATTATCGCAACTACTCGTTGTTTGCAACCACCTGAATATTAGCATTGGAGTCTTTATAAGCCGCAACGTTTTTTTATTTTCGGGATAGATGGAAATATTTTGAGTTTACCAAGTTTTCGTGAAATTAAAATTTCAAAGTTGATATCCAAGCCGGGAACTACAACACTGGTATCAGGTATTGTGATTTCAAAATTCAATAGAGGTGCTATTTCGAGATATCCCCAGCAATATTGAAAAATATATTTTTAGAATTTGTGAAAGCTAACGCCTGAAGAGAGAGAGAAATCCTAAATATCCAAAAACAATTCGCAGACTCCCCAAATCTAGAGTCGTACTTTCATACCTTTGCAATATCGTGTTTATAAATCTGAATAAATCCAAACGAAAGGCTGTAAACAGTTCAATAAATCTATTGAATTAATTCTGAGACAATTTTCCAAAGGTATATTTGGGGTTTGGTTATCGAAACTAAAGCGGTTATTGCAACAAGCATGGGCTGTAATTAGTTGCGATCATCGAGCTCGTACTGTATATATATATATTTTTAAGATTTGTTATTTTTTTGTAAAACTAGAAGAAATTAGCTTGAAAATACCATAAAATGTTAAAAATTTTTTAAAACTACCATATCAAAAAATCTTTATTTTCGGTCTACCCTAATGTCTAAAAATTTTTATACCAGGAAATGTAGCCCATACCACAAAAAAGTTACAATATCTTTAAAATTACCTAAGGACAAAAATATTTAATTTTCCACCCTCCCTAGTGTCTACAATTTCTTATTTTTTTAATCTCGAAATGCAGCCCCTTATTCGCCTTATTGAAATTTATATAATTGAAAAATTTCATCAAAATCGGAGAAGTGCCAAAATGTGTGTGTGATGAAATTACTCTACAGTTTAAATTCTTTGCTATTGAGAAAAAACAAAAAGCATCGATGCAGCCTAATGTACGCTTCGCTCTCTCTCTCTCGTGCAGTATCATAATTTTGTCGACCCGTCTTTATTCTTAATAGATATTACTTTAAGAAGTCATTTCCGTTATTCAAAACATTCCATTTACGAATACTAGTACTACTCGTACGAACAATACCGTACGGTGGCAATATCTGCGGACGGACGATCGACGATTGGGGATAGTAAGAGTAGTATATTGCCATAATCTCCAGAAAGCAACTGAAACAGCAACAGTGCACGAACATACACACACGCACAGCAGACCGAAGTGTCAGTTTCAAAAGCATAGACGAGACACAACATTTGGTTCATTGGTTTTCATAAACCATGGCTTGTGTGAGTTTGCTGCCGATGTCGTCTTTATTGCTGCTACTGCCTGCCAGCCAGCCAGCCACCGTTGTTGTTGTTGTCGGGTTCGTAAACAATAATGCACTTACCCCCTACCCCCTCCACCAAATAGGAATGCTATCACTGGTCATGAGAGCGTGCGTGATTGTCACTGTGTTTGTGTAGGCCGAGTATTTGAAATCAGTTTTGTCTTTATCTCACTTTGTCCCTCTCACTGGAGTCGCTCTTGCTCTCGCGCGCTGAGAAAGTGAGAGTGATTTAGTGGGAGATGTGTGATTTGTGAGTAGTAAGTAGTGAATGTAATGAGACAGTAGTATTACGTTTGATAAAGCCACACAGCCTGTGTTGTGTGTGTGATAAAAACAATATTTTAATGACAAATAAATGGTTTTAAAACTAAATTAAATTAAATGAGTTTATTAGGGCTCTTTGTGATGAATGTTACTGTTGCTGCTGTTGTTGTTGTTGTATGTTCGTCACAAGCTAATCCGCATTAAATGATGAGGGTAGTGCTTTGTGATGAAGAATGTTGCACAAAAAGCGGGGTGAGGGGTATACTTGATATTGACGAGATTACTTTGTACTGAATATTATCTGCCTATTAGCGGGTCGTACAGCAAATTCGAATCAAAAAAAATCTGTTCATATAATAGCAAAACATATTCTGTAGCAAAAAATGTCAGTACTCCATAGCCAATGTTCAACCTATGACGTGGTCCTCACGCAATATGATTACCGCTAAGATAATTGAAGGTCATCTTATTGGGGCTGTTTTTCTTTAAGCCAGGATAGCAAAAACATTAATAAAGAGTTAATTTTTTACTCAAAAAATATGTTTTCACTGTGTCGCAAACTACAATATAAATATTTGTATCAAAACAAATTAAAAAATATATATTGAGTTTTTTGGTTTAAGCCTCGATAACCATAAATTTGACTTAAACTGGATAACTATCCAGGCTAAGTTCAACATTTTTAACAAAAAAATAATTTTTAAATTTTTCCATGAGAACTTTGTTTTTCCATACATACATGTAAATGAAGGTCAGAGGATATATTTTGTTCGTAGATTTATGAAATATGAGAATTATTTCTTAGATTTTTTAATCAGGTACAGCAGAAAGACGGACGGGACAAAAATTTCCACTCGTAGTAAAAAAATTTAGTAATTTTCGTTATAACACTTCAACTTTTAATAAAAATAAAAGAGAACAAGTTAACTTCAAGTTTCTTAATAAAAAAGTTGTCGAAATAAGGAAACAATAAAGTTAAAAGCTATTAGTGTGATCTGATTTCATTTTTTATGTATATTTTTTATATATTGATATTGCTGTGGCGACAATTTAAAAAAATATTTCGAGTGAAATTTTGACTTTTTATTTAGATTTTTATTATCGCTGCTATGTTATCCAGTCTACCATACTATGGTTGTCGCAACCATAATCCCAATCATAATGTGGATTCAACCATGTTGGAAAAAATCTGCTTTATTTTCATACTAAATCATCCATCAGCACAAACTTGCATAAAAGGGACTCCGTGACATCGACACATGCCCCAGCATTTGATTTAATCACGGTGTGACCGTATGCCGGTGATAGAGACACTCTTATGTGTCTGTATTAATCGAAATATCACAGACCTATGATTAACGAAGAATTCTGAATGAAGAATTCTTTCCATTCTAGTAGCAATTTTACAATTAGATTGAAAATGAAATTTCATCCATACACTGTTAAACAAATGTTAATAACAGTGGAAACAAAGACTAGACTAATGTCTCTGATGTTGCTACTATTGGGGTTATTTTAGGGCTTCCACATGACAACTTACTGGAGACCAAGAAAAAAGTCCTGAAATTGAATTTAAATACTGGATTATGCGAAACTAAACTAAATTAAAAAGAATCATCATTGTGATACTTGTCATAATGGGAAAATTCCGTTAATATTAATTGTGATGTAAATTTCCAGGCAACTTGGGAATGAGAAATGGCCCGGGAATTCCAGGAGTGCCACATATGGACTTTATTTTATTTTTATTTATTTTATAGAAATCTCTTCCATGTCCTGTTAACTCAATAGAAGCGAGATTCAAGGTCATAGCCAGGGGTGACAAGAAAGTCTTGCTAGAGCCGTATCAAATTCCTTCCTAGATCCTTGGCGAGATAGGATTGTTCATTCAAAAATTACAACTGGTTTAAAATAAGATATTATTGGGGAAAATAAAGGTAGCATGATAATAAAATTTATTTTGTATAACAGTCCAATATGTTCACGGGTCAAGTCAATTGTTAGTCCCGTAAGTGTGGACTCAATTTTGAAAGATTTCTCCGTGGCAGTTGTAAATTCGATGCAAAAATGTTCAAAATCTTTATTTTTCGCCATTACATAGCGGTTCCAAATCGATTTTTTTAAATAAAAAAATAAAAATCTCTCAATACCCAGAATGGTGAAAAAATGCATTTCTAGTTTCTGCATTTAGTCCAACAAAATACCCAAATTCCCAGAATGGGAAAATATGTTCCAAAATTTGGGATTTTTACTAAAATGGTCGCCATTTCTTTATTTACCGCAGGGATGTGGTAATACTTCTTGAGTAAGAAGTCAACATAAAGGCTAAACAAATATACTAAACATTTTCTAATCGGTGCTTGGCGATTTGAGAATTTTTGATAATATTTTTTTTTGTATTGGAAAATTGACAATTTTGGAGTGGACCTACCGGGGTGGTCCGTTGGCCAAAATAATACAAGATTGGCATTGGCAAGCTTCTAAATTATGTCGTCTTTATGATAGACAACAATAATTTGCACCCATAGTAAGAAAGAAACAATTCCTAAACGAAATAATGTTGTCGCCTTTTTGAAAAACAAAAACGTTAAAAATGGGACCCTTTGTAGATGCTTTGTCTTTAGAAGTGTATAACTTCTGATTGAAATCTTTAGACTAGTTTATTTAAATTTATAGGCCATCCAACTAGCAAAAAATAAGATTTTTCTTGTCAGTCAGATATCTCTTAAAAAAGTTGAGGTACCAGCACACTTTTTGTAGGTATTTATTAACACTATCACGGTGCAAAATGTCTTTGCAATCGTTACATAATTGTTCCTTTGGTTCCTGTTCCTTTCTTAGCTGGAAAACCAATAAAATAAAATTGCTGAACTAAGTTCAGTTATGGCCTGCCTGGCCCAGAATTACCCTTAATTACCTGAATGAATAAATGTTTGAAGCAGAGCGGTGGCACTCTTTATAGTACGAGTTTACAAAAATGTACCTTATAATGATTTAAATAAATGTTTCTTCTGTTATAACTTTTATGTAAATATATGTATACTAGACTGGGTCGCGGCCCATACAAATGGAGAAACAATTTGCAGTCACCTCACGAAAATAAAGTTTTGATTGTTTAATGGTGATTTGCATAATATTTCGTTCCCAGATCAATATTTCGTTCAAAATCATGTTTTTTCCGTCTATTTTTTGTGCTGCAATTTGTCAATAGACCCAATTGAAAGCACCTTAACACATTGAGTGCCATGTCGTACGTTTCCGTACGACAGTGATTGCTTTTACTTATAGCCCAAAAAATGTTTGGCCTCCTGGGAAGGTTTGCTTCAAAACAGCTTGGCACTCAATGTGTTAAATATAAATTTGGATTCTTGTAAATTGTAAGTTATTGTAAATAGCGGCAGTCACTTCCTTTCGAATGATGCCTAAATGATGAACATCGGAAGGAAATTGACACCGCAGCGATAATTTTTGTAAAAAGAGTATGAAAATGTTGGCTATGAAAATCCTGTATAAATATCTGTATTCAATTGTTTTACAAACATGTGAGTCAGTGACGTCATGTTTCGTCCGATATTCATCATTTAGGCATCATTCGAAAGAATTCCAAGAAGTATGAGTTTGTAGTTGTCACCTTGAAAACCCACAAAAAATCAAACTAAACGTCCAATAAAACGACCAATTAGTTATTCTAAGACAATAATAATAATTTTTATTCAAAGTGCTTCCGAGGGCCTATTAATTTAGACAGATAGCTTGACCCAGTGACGAAATATTTTGAAGATCATCATTAAACAATCCAACCGTCATTTCTGGGGGGTGACCGCTGTAATTTATTTTCGTGGCCCATCCTAATGTATGCGTTTGATTTAATTAATTCATAAAATCGCAAAATACCTAGACTAAAATACACTATTTACAAAACCTAAACAAAATCCTCACCAGTACCTTAGACTTACCCAAATTGCATTCCCGCACTCGTAGCAACAAATATTTGCTAAAAGCATGTAACCATCGTTGTCGAAAAACCCAACTTCCATATGAGCCTACAATATTAAATTGGAATTTCTCAAAAAAAAAAAAACAAAAAAAAAAAACAATTTAAACGACAAAAATCTACAACGAACAACAACAACAGTAACGATCTACAATGACCGTCAATTTCCCCTCTTCACTCTTTAGAACTCATTCACACACATACGCACACACACTCGCCTTCATCAGAATCACTCTTCGCCATAAATTAGACCAACTGAACAACACCAACTCATGGAAATCACAGAACGAGATGTACTGCAAAAAATCCCCAAAATAAGAATGGAAAACGAAAATTTTAATAAACCAACATCATCGGCTGGCTGTGTATGAGCCAAACAGAGAGTGAGAGTGGAAATGAAGAGCCAACAAACAACTGAATCGTTTTGGACCCGAAGGAAGAGTCTACGAGAACGCGAGGCAGAGAGAGCATGCGTTCGTGTGTGGTTGGTTGGCTGTGTTCGTTCGTTCGTTTGAAAACACAGAACTAGGCTCACAACCGTTAAATTGTTTGTATTTTCTTTGTACAGAAAAAAAAAACACTGATATCGCACCAACAACAACATACAACGTCCGCAACGACACTGCAAAAACAACGAGGGGTTTTTCTTTAGTTTTGTGTTTTGTTCGAGTTCAATTTACGGGGGTTTTAAGCGTGATTTTTTCGACGTTGTACGGCTCGGCTTGGCTCAGCTGAGCTGAGCGGCCAGTCGTCCATGTGTGTGCCTAACTGAGTTCGAGATGGTTGTGTGCGCTCGTGTGTGTGACGTCCCTGAGTGCGGTTGTATGTGTTAAATGTTTGAAGTGAACACAAGAACGAACAGTCGAAGAGCACAATTCTATTTAGACAAAGTTAATGTAAATGTACATACGCCAGTGTGCTGAGTGGCAGAGGTTTTGTTTTTGCCCTTGTATTGTTGCTGTTGTTGTTGTGTCGTTGGTTGTGTGCATGAAACGAAATGAAATGATCGTTATGGCATGAAATTTTGTGTCTAAGACGAATTTATTTTTGTTTTTAGTTATTGCTGCTGCTTCTGCTGACGTTCTTCGCAGTAGTTGTGGCCCGTTGTTTTTTGTTGTAAATACAAATTTCAAAAATGCGGGCTCTGGCTGGGGTGGTTAGCTCTTCGGCTGTGATGGCTTTTAGTTGGGTTTTAAACTTGGTCGTGAGAGGGTAGTAGCAGGCGAACGAGCACTCAGCGGCACACAGTGATAATTGTGAAAATCAAAACACAAAAAGTAAAAGAAAAGAAAGAACAAAAAAAAAACAATCTATAAAACGATTCAACTTAAAACGGGAATTAATTGAAACCAGCCAAATAAGAATAGAACAAATGCAAAAAAAAACGAAACAGTCCAAAGATCAATGATCGAATGGTGATTTATGAATAAACAAAGTGTTGTGAGAACATAATAAATACTATTTACAACGAGTGAATATCGAACACAAAAGCTAAACATTGATGAGCCATAAAAAGTTATTAAAATCACACAGTTCGCCCACCTCAACGACCAGCGATTTCATCTTCAACTACAGCAGCAGTTGCAGCAGCCACAGATCCTCCAAAGAGATGAGTGCTAGCGCCGCCGCCTCAGCCGCCGCTATAGCATTGGCATTGGATTTAAAGCCCAAACATCAGCCGGAGCACCAGCAACAGCAGCAGCATCAGCAACAGCAAAAAATCAAAAAATGTGCGTTGACCTACAAACCGAATCGACCCTTCACCCGCAGCCTCCTACACCAGAAGAAGAAGAAGTGCTCGGAGATTAGCACTCCCCGCAGCAAAATATCCGCCTCTTCTCGTTGTAGTGGTTGTTGTAGTTATACTAGTTATTCATCTTCTTCTTGTTGTTGTACTTCCACCACTACCACTACCACCACCACCACATCTTCTACCACATCCTCTAAATCATCTGTATTAACCAAAGAAAAATTTTTATTTACCCTCGATTTACTTGCAGTGGTCCGACGCAATGCCTCCGACAAACTTAAACTCATTCAGATGGTGCACGACAATCCCATATTGTGGGACTCGCGCCTGCCCAACTTCAAGGGGGCCGAAGAGGAGAAGAATCGTGCTTGGGAAATGATCGGCAAGGAATTCAATGCGCCCGGCAGGCGTGTGGCGCGAGCCTTCAAATCTCTGCGAGAATCCTATCGTCGCGAGCTGGCCCATGTCAAGCTGATGGGCAGCAATTTCAAGCCCAAATGGAGTCTGTACGAGGCCATGGATTTTCTCAGAGACGTGATCAGAGAGAGAAAGTGAGTACTACCGTTATTTTGTAAATTATTAATTGTTTTGAAGAAAGGACTTGATAAAGAGAGTTGTAGATCGTAATTTGAGCGATAATTGTTGCATCCACCGGTAGCCAAGAACTTAAATAAGAAATGAATCTTCTCGAATGATTAAAAATACAATTTCTCTTTAAATATGCTAATTTTGAGACGTTGAAAATTCTATAGTATCATATGTCGTAATTAGGTCCCTGAGATAGAAGATCATAACTGAACTATATATGTCTGCAGGTTTTTAATAATTTACAAGATGTAATATTCAAATTCAGTAGGAAAATATTGAAATAAGTAAGACATTTACATATTATATTATTTATCCTTAAAAATTTTGGGAAATAATATTGAAATTTATTATTTGGAAATTCGAAATAATTAAAAAATTGTGATATATCTATCGCCTAAATTTTGATAGATTTTGGGAAATATTTTTTAAATTTATTATTTATATATGTTGTAAATTGAAGTAAGCGCATATAATGGAGTGAGATATAGAATTTCTCTTGGTTTTATGAGAAAAATTCGTAAGATTGTTTTGCCTCGTTTGGTCATGCTCTTCAATAAAAACTGTAGCATTCAAATTAGGCAAAGAGCATACAATTTCTCTCTCACACTACTAAAAGGTGTTACTAACAGTAGGAGCGGATATAAGACTAAACGTTAACACTGGTGCTACACAGATAGTCCTCTACAACAATAATCTCAACGACATTATTCCACTTGAGGATCGCGATCGGCCAAGGATCCGACTTAAGTGTAAACAATGGTTAAATCGTTTGCTCTCTCCTCTAGCATATATATTTTGCTAATGACTGCCCCTCTGTAAAAATAATTGAGAGAAATTTCAGATCTTGGTGCTTCATAACATTTGCTATAGAAGTTCATAACCTTATTAGAGGACAGAAATCTCTCTCATGCCCTGTTAAAGTATTTACAGAGATTAGATTGAAAACGCTTTATTTTTATTGAAAAGTTTAATTTTGATTATGTGTGTGTGTTTTTAGAATGTTATTATTTTCTTCAAATCCAAACTATCAAATAAATTCATCTCCTTTCTAACAACATGCCCAAAAGGATTGCTTTTTTTATCAATTAACCCTCATTTTCATAAAGTCTGATAAACCCTTCGTTGGATAGATGATTCGACACATGTTGGACGATGTTTCGATATTTTCATTGTATGGTGTTTATCGTCCTGATTTCATCATAGATTGATAACTAAACTTTTTTGAAGAAGCTACCTGACATTTCAAGTCGCAAGCTCGATTAAAAATATATTTAAATTTAAATCGAAAAAGGTCTGGCCAGACTCATGTGCCCAGCTAAGGGTTAAATTCAAGTTGGAGTTAACCAGCGGTTTTGACATCTGCAACTGTTGGTTATCTCTAACCAGAGTTTGTGAAAATGGGGATAAATATGTCATTTAACATCGCTGTTATACCTGATGTTGTCTCCAATTTAACATGACAAGAGTCTGTAGCACATGCTCTCTGGTGGGTATTTGAATGTTGTACCGTTATTGCTACATTATAGTCAGAGAGAATCATAACATAGAGATTGCAAAATTTACTTTCCTCATGTTTGATGTAGAGCATCACCATAACAGCTATGTTAAGTGAAATATTTAATATGCTTAATTTAAATTACAATGTTGAACTTGGGAAATAAAAAAATAAACATGTAGGTCCCCATACTAAAAATCTGCACAATTAACTAAGTAACACTGTCTAAATGTGCTGGAGTTTAAATATCGAAGGAAAGCCTTTATTTCCGTTGAAATGGTTATTTTAAAAGTATATTTTGTTAATGGAGACCTTATTTATTTAATTGATTTAAGTTGTGCATTGCGTTGCAAATACTTTGGCTGCGAAATTTTCATTTTGAAGCATAAACAAAAAAGTGGAGACTTATGGAGAGTTTCAAAATTTTCGAAATTAATAAATTATAGAGTATATTTCGATTCTAAATGGTCCATTTATTAAGTTATAACACAAAAATCGTACATAAAAAACACAAGCAAATATATAAATTAAGTATATCTTTTTTATTATAGAGATTGCAAAATTTACTCTTCTCATGTTTGATTTAGAGCATCAGCATAACAGCTATGTTAAGTGAAATATTTAATATGTTTAATTTAAATTACATTTTTGGACTTGGGATTAATTTTACACATTTTAATTTTATTGAAAACAATTTAGTAGATTTTTGTTACTATTAATAATAAAATATTTTTTAATGATATGAGAAAACGCAAAAAGAATTAAAGTTCCAGTGGGCAACTGAAGAGACTAATTGAAAAATCGTCAAGAGAAGGCAACATTAAATATATAAATAAAAATAACTTTTTTAAAATTCTGATTAGTATAAACAAATTTTCACTTTTAGCGAAGTGAAAATTAGTTTAAACAAATTTTCACTTTTAGCGAAAACGAGGAGCGAATTATCCCCTTTCTGATATTAGCTTCTCTCTGATTATGATGTTAACCCTTCATTTGTTGCAGTTTTACATATTTGACACTATGTCAACATGTGTAATATACACATGACAATTACAACATTTCCCCCATACACGTTAAATTGTTGTTACTGTACATCAAGAACTCTGAGAGAGTCTGTTATTTTGTTAATATATCATAAACGGTAGTTGCACATTTCCGACATTGTAGTTTAACACTTCGTCAAACTCAATAAAATACTACTTCGTCAAACTAAATAAAAATATATAACGTTTATTTTGTCAGAAGAAAGTCATAACACGAAACTCTTTATTTTTGAGTTGATTACGAACTTATTGCGAGAGAGAGATGAAATCTCGCTCGTAGCATATTAAATGTCGAGCAACTCTAGTATAACAGCGATGTTAACTGAAATATTTAATTATATACATTGATAAAAATCAATTCAAATATCAATCAAAATTGTCAAATAAGTTCTTTTGGTTGGAACTTATTTGGCATTTTGGATTGAATAGAATCACAACATTCAACCATTGAAAAAAATGTCTAATTGTGCTCCAAAATGCTTAACATGCTTAACATCTCAATAAGTCTACACTGTGATTATTGCAAAGAAATTCTTTTGAGTTTCTCTCACTCCGTGTTAAAACTATTAACGGTTGGAGAGAGGATTAACAGTACTGTTACATTCATGTTAGGGTGTTAGATACAAATGAAACGTTTTCGTTGGCTAACTTTTAATGACAAGTTTCGTTAATATCACGAAGGATTTTTAAATTCAATTATTTTTAAGTTCAATTATTTTTGAATTTTTATTACTGCGTACTTATAACGAGAAGGTGGAGGAGAAGTATTAAATCGGAATCTGTGCAAAATGCTTGCAGTGTCCAACACTTAACCCCATCTTCAGCATGTTTGATTTGAGTTAGGCTTGGCTTCCGTTGTTTTTGAGGTCATATTTTGAGTCATCAAAGTCCAAGGAAACAGATGTGTTTATAAACGCATATTTCCACAATTATCTAATAAATCCTACATTTGCTAAACCAAAAAAAAAAACAGCAACAACAACAGCTATCCAATCAGCCCAAAAAATATGCTTGCTAAAGTACTTAACAAATACACAAAAAAGAACAAGAGCATCCGAATTGACAAAATTGTTTACGCCCAGTTATGACGTGAATGTGTTCTGAATGATGGCGGCGGCGAGTACGACGACGAATGCCAACAACAACAACAACAACGGCCATAATGATAATAATATTAATCTTCTTATAAAGACGAGTACAATACACTCTCTCCTCCTTCTCCTCACGATCTTCTTCTCATCATCCGTACCAAGCCAAGCCATGCCATTCGGTTATTTCATTCATTTTTTGCTCAAAATAATGATCACATTAAATAATAAAATGTGTTTTGCTTTCGGGGCAAATTCAGTCAGCCATCGGACCAAACTGAGCCAAACTACTACTACATGCCACAAAGCCCTTCAACAACAACAGTCAACACAAAACTGAACTCGACATTTCATCCCCCATTTCTTGTGCCATTTTCCCCAGCTTCAAATTGTAATTGAAGCATTGTATGGAACACGCCACCACTGCTACTCGATCGTACAATTGCTCCAGATACGTAGATGATACGTGTGTTGTTGTTGCTTGAGCTCCGTTCAAGTGAATAACATTTATTGCCACTTACACTTCTGCTGCGGCCGCCTGCTGCCTTTATGGTCTCCATTTCATTGATTCTCAAACACGGCTTCTAAATTGCTAAACTGCCATAAAAGAATGATCCCAAAACATACACATTCGTGCTCAACATTTGTTTTTTAGACAATTTAAAATAAATTTCAGTTTAAAATGTTTTTAAATCATATCACAACGATCATCGCCTGAGAACAGTGGGCCAGGTTAACAAAGTTTTCTGATGTTATTTATGGTTTGAACAGATTGTGGCTGAGTCTCCCTTTCGCCTGAGATAAGTTCTAAATTAAAGAATTTTGCTAACAATTTGTAATAGAAACATCAATATGTGGTAATTTTTGTTTGTGGAGACCTAGTTATTTTCTTTGATTTGAGTTCCTAGTGTTGTTACGATTATATTTGGAAGAAAATATACCAATTTTGATCATAAACAAAAAAGTGGAGACTTGTGGAGAGTTTTTATATATAAGAAATCGAGTATTTTTATTGTCTAATATGCATTTAAAATGCTCGTTGACTATGATTTTATTGCCTAGAAAGTATATATAAGTAAACTGAGGCTTCTTTTGTATAATTTGTTAGTGGTGACCTTATGTGCTAATATTTGTTAGTGGAGAGCAAGTTATTTTTTTTATTTTAGTTCCTAGTATTGTAATGATTACTTTTGGTAGAAAATATACCAATTTTGATCATAAATAAGAAGTGTAGAGTTGTGGAGAGTTTTTGAATGTAAGAAATCGATTATTTTTATAGCATAATATGCACTTTTAATGATGACAGACTATGATTTTGTAGACAAGGAGTTGGATATCAGTAAACTGAGTCTAAATTAGTACTAATTGTTAGTGGAGACCTAATTATTCTTATTTATTTTAGTTCCCTATACTGTCACAAATATATTTGTTAGAAAAATATCGAATTTTGACATAAACAAAGAAGTGGAGACTTGTGGAGAGTTGTTGAATTTGTGAAATAAGTCAGTTTTATTGCATAAAATCTACAATTGTGCTATAGAAAGGCTTCCCAAAGGAATGGTAGTGGGTATTTCAACTGATCTGTATATTTTTATACGACTAAAAACAAAATATGTCTTTCTTTATTTTTCCAAAAGATCAATTTGCCCCACAGTGCCCTGCCAACTGATCTCTCTGCTGCTCGTTTCTGTTTTCCCCCAATTGATTAAAACGGTTTGCTTGTGTGTGGATTTCTGAGTGGTTCACTCGCCGTCAGGTCTTATGAATTATTTACTTACAACCCTCACTCTTGTTTTGCTTTGTGCTGTGTTTTTGGCAAATGGGGGAAAAAACTCTCGCACTCTCTGTGAAAATGGCTCAATTCTCATCTCTGGTTTTAACCCGGACTTTTCATTGTGGGCGAGTATAGGTGTATGTATACAGATGTGAGTGTGTTGGATAGACCTACATGGATTGGGACCGAGTACAAGTGGCTGATTGCGACGTTGACATGATCGTCGAGTCTTTCTTTCCCTTCTCGGTTTGGTTTTGGGGGGTGGGGACATATGGCCCCAACAGAGAAGTAATTGTGGCTGTATTGTTTGAAATTGGCTGAGCATCATTTGTTCTGCGGATGATGATGGTCTCGGTCTGGCCGACAATGCCTGTTCCCTGAATTACACACCATTGAGGGTTTCTTCCTCCCATTGATTCTACGTCTCCGTTTCGTTTTGCATGTGGTATCTGTGATGGCTGGTGGCTCTTAATTGTACGCTGTTGCTTTGGCCTGTTTTGTCCGTCCGTCCGTCTGCTGCGTCCGATGCTCGTCCGTTCGACTGAACTGAGTGAGAGTGGCTTATATTCTGTACATGTGTGATTGGATCGGCGGATGGTCGAATGGACGGATGCAAGGTTGTGTGCCCGTACACTCCTCGCCTGTTTATTATTTGTTATTATTATTTTGCCCCGTCTCTTATCAGCCTTAAACCGTTTTATATTTTGTACATTTGTACGTTTCTTCTATTTAAATATGGTTGAGATGATGTACATGCAACCATACACACATTCGTATGTATGTATGTACTTATTGTGCGAGTACCATTCGTACATTGTAGGTTATGTACGAGGTATGATGTGTTAGCTGATGCTCGGGGTACATACACATTTCATATACGGCAAATGGTGATGATGCTGTGGAGGATGATGACGGCGGCGGTGGTAGTGGTGTCGTTGAGGCTGGTGATGGTACAGTTGTCGCCGTCAACCTCAATTAATTTAAACGGATTTGTTCAATTTCATTGTGAAATGCCAGTTTTCTTTACACCGATTTTTGTTTCTTTTTTGTCAGCATCAATTTTGCTGTTGCTTTAGTTTGGCGATGAATTTGATTAAGCCAGCATCAAATCAAAGTTTCTCAAACATCAACACAATTTAGGCAACCACAAGGATTTCAGACAAAACAAATTAAAAACATTGGTATGCATTACGAAAATAAACATGTAGGTCACATGAGACCAGTTTTCCCCATACTAAAAATCTGCACAATTAACCAAGCAACACTGTCAAAATGTGTTTGAGTTTAAATATCGAAGGAAAACCTTTATTTCCGTTGAAATGGTCGTTTTAAAAATACATTTTGTTAATGGAGACCTTATTTATTTAATTGATTTAAGTTGTGCATTGCGTTGCAAATACTTTGGCTGCGAAATTTATCATTTTGAAGCATAAACAAAAAAGTGGAGACTTGTGGAGAGTTTCAAAATTTTCGAAATTAATAAATTATAGAGTATATTTCGATTCTAAATGGTCCATTTATTAAGTTATAACACAAAAATCATACATATAATACAAGCAAATATAAAAATTAAGTACACCTTTTTTATTATAAGAGAAAAAATAATGAAATTATATTTTGTTAGTGGATAACCACAAATTTATTATCTGACGGCAAAAATACAAATTTTATATGCAAATTTTAAAGCGGAGACATTTGTAGACTTTCTGAACTCTTAAAATGCCTCATTTATATGTTAAATATCTGTGACAAATGACCTCTATTATGTTAAGTTATATATTTATGTACATATATGCATATCAAATTAAAAGTGTGAAACCATGCCTGAACAGTGAAATTCCTTATCAATAGTACATCGCGAGCTCAGTTCATATTCTTGGAAATTGTTACACTTCATTTTAAAGCCAAACGCTCAAACAAACACTTTAGCTTGCAGTGAGGGTTTTTATCGCCATTTCACAAAACCGTTCCTTAAATGTTGACCAATATTATGTTGTTGTCGTATTTATTTATATATCAAGAAATCGTAATAAAAACCACAACAATATGAGTATGAGTGGTGAACAACATAAAGACGTCCGTCCGTCAATGCATTTTTTTGTGAACATATGTATAAGAACGTTCCGTTTAAACCTCCTTTCTTATCATCAAAGACTTGGTGTTGACGCTGAGCGCGAGCAGAAGCATGGAATATGTGGCGATGATGTTGCTGTTCGTGGTGGTGGTTGCGATGGTGGTCGATTTAGTCTCGACTGTATTCTGATCGCAAGTAAAACCTTGTTTAAATAATTAAAAGCAAAAAAAACGCCAAAGAACCACACACAAAAAACAACGAGAATCGCTGGAGAATATGGAAATGTATGTACATTATTATGAACTTTCTGATACGATTTTCAATAAAACGCGCAAAACAAAACGTTTCGCTGTTGCCATTGTTGTTGGTTTCGTTCGTCGCATTGACAACGACTGGCTGACTGAGAAGTCTTTGTTAAGAAAATCTACCCCGTCATGAGTCATTTGTTGTTGACAATAAGGCAGGCACGGTTTTAAACGAAAATGTTTTTGAAATTGGGTTTGAATAAATCATCGCCGTCGTATTGTGAAATGTTGACGGCGATATAGATATTGAGACAAGGTTATTTTGCAACAGGTTAAGACACCACACCACCCCATAACGGAAGATTTAAACAAAATCAAACGATGAGGGAAATAAGGGATTTCCTGTAGCTTGGAATAATTAATTTTATTGACTGTATTTAATGTTGACCTATTTAAAATCGATGAAGGAATTAAAATTCGGATACAAAGAATGATATAAACTAAGGTGGATGACTTAATCCGAATTTTCACCTTTTTTAAGACATTTTCAAGACTTTTCTTATTTTTCCCACCGAAATTAATGGCGCTGTAAATTTTCTATTTTTTTTTAATTTCGGATTTTAATATTTGCTTTTTGCTGCTCATCGCAGACAATAACTAATAAATTTTGTGTGCATTTGAGTTGAAAACGTCCAACCAATTAGGTTTCCACGTTGAAATTGACAACTTTGCATGTTTTAGAAACTCTACACAAGTCTCCACTTTGTATTTTCATGATTTAATTTATATTTTCCAGATAATTATTATTATTCTATCTTAATTCTATGAAATTTAATAGTTTTTAAATTTTACATAAGTCTCCAATTTTTTATTTTTATGTGTAATTTGCTTAATTTCAACTACTGTGTTTCATTTATAGTTGATAATATTCAACATAGCACGATTCGAGATTGAAATTGAAAAAACAGCGTGTTTTAAAAACTTTACAGATGTCTCCACTTTGCATTTTCATAATCCAAATGATATTTTCCATATAATTAATATTATTTTTTCTTAATTCTATCAAATTACAATGTTTTCAAAATTTACATAAGTCTCCACTTTGTACTTTTATGTGTCATTTGCTTAGATTCAGCTGTTGTGCTTGTATTGATAACTATATACATGTCTCCGCTTTGTATTTCCACGACATAACTTATTTTTTCTAGATTATTATAATTATTCTATGTTAATACTATTAAATTTCAATTCTTTAAATCTTTTAAACAAGTCTCAAGTTTTTTGTGTGTAATTGGCTTAGTTTTATCTAATTAGTTGCTTATATTGTTGAAAACATCCAAAAAAGCAGAATTCGGGGTTTAAAATTGAAATTTTGTCATGTTTTAAAAACTCTACACAAGTCTCCACTTTCTACTCTCATGACGTAACTTACTTTTTCCCACGTAATTATTATTATTTTATCTTCGTTCTATTAAATATCAATATTTCAAAACTCTACATAAGTCTCCACTTTGTATCTTTATGCGTAATTAGCTTGGTTCCGGCTAATTAGTTGCATATATAGTTGAAATTGAAAAATGGACATGTTTTAAAAACTCTACACAAGTCTCCAATTTGTATTTTCAAGATTTAATTTATTTTTTATAAAAAATATTTTTTATTATGTCTTACTACTATCAAATTTCAATGTTTCGTATGTCTCCACCTTTTATTTCTATGTGTAATTAACTTCGTTTCAGAGAGTATTTCAAAGACTTAGAATTTAATTTGAATTTTAGCTTTAGATTTCCCATTAATACACAGCTAGTTTACTTATCCATAAATTATGAGCCACCATTGAAGTTACAACATTATGTTCTTAGTCTTTTTAAGAAGATGCTGTTAATCTCTTAGCATAAAGTCCTGGCACTGTCACTAGAATATATATTTTTAGAAATGTGAAATATGTCTTTTTGTGATACATATTTATGAACGAAGCCTTGGTGCAGCATGAAATGCAGTGACCCGTCTTAAAGGAAATGTAACATTTCGTACATTTTCCCATGAATTATGGTATGACACCCTCCTCCGCTCAGTCAACCATTCCTTCGTTCATTCACTCATTCATTAAATACAAAAACCTATACAAGGCATTTCCTTTAAGTGCGCGTCTTATGGGAATACATTGAGAGATATCCACATACATAAAAGAACTTTTTGGTATAAATATCAAATTACAAGAGATTTTCTTTTGTACCCACACATACACGCACACACTGAGACATGGGCGGACGGACGGACGGCCAGACAGAGAGCTCCAAAACGTATTGAAAGGCACGCATGCGCCTTAAGTTGCAGATGCAGACATCCCTACATACGTATGTGTGTACAAATGTGTGTTTGCATTTGTTGGGAATTGAAGAAATGAAGACAAATGTTCTCAAGAGCTCTTATTTCAGCAGCGAAAAGCAAACATTTGTAAAGCAGATGTGTTGAACATGCTCAGTCAAAGGCCCGAAAAGGAAACTATTTTTAAACGCCGCAGCAAGGATTTGTTCTTATTGTTGTTGCTGGCAATAAGATCCTGTATGTAGATTTTGGCGGAAAGCCGGGAAAGCAAACAACAATGCGGTATGTGGTGGTGGTGCATATGTGTAACGAGATTTTAGCCAAGTAGTTTGCTTAGATCTTCGCAGGTAGTTGTTTTCGGCTTCAATATCCTGTTTTTGAAACAAACATCCTATTTTGGGAAGAAATGATTTTTAGGTTATCGAAAGTAATCCCAAAGGTCCTATAAGATTTTGAATTCTTCTCTATTGATTCCTTGTTCTTTTTACTAATTTGTACTTCCTCCATTTCTCTGAAGAAATGTTTTTTAGGTTTTCGAAAATAATTCAAATAATCTAAAAAGTCCCATAAGATTTTAAAATCTCTTTTGATTTTTTACTAATTTGTACTTCTCTCATTTTCCTTCTTTGCAGAGGCGGTTCCCATGCCATCGAACACGGCGGCCCCTTGGGTCTGAACCTCTCGGCCCTGGCCCAGCATATATCCAATGCCGCTGCGGCCAACCACCACAACAACAACAATAACGGCAGCAGCAAAAGCAACTACAAATTGAATGCGATGCATTCGTCATTCAACGATTCCGCTTTAAATCTCTCCAAATGTTCGTCCAGCCTCAATGTGAGCGGCGATGACTACTATTATTACGTTAAATCCGAATTGGATTTATCTAATCAAAATACTAATCCCAATGCGGTGGCACAACAGCAGGCCATGGCGGCCGCCGCCGCCTCCAATCTCACCCCCGCTCATCAGCCACACAACAACAACAACAGCAACACATCACAGTCGCAACAGCCGGCAAACCCACAACAGCAGCATCAGCAATTGCAACACCATAATGACAGCCGTGTCTCATCGACACGCAATGATTCCACAGCCCAGAACAACACTTACGATGATTTGGACAACTCCTCCATGCGTAGTGGCGATGAGACGGCCGCTCTCAGCAATCAGGGCTCCGATGAGGTGGAGGAATTGGAGGCCATAGATGCGGATTTCCCCTATCCTTTGATACTCAACTCCAATTCGCCCACCACGAGCGGAGCTAACGGTGCCGGTGGGGGTCCTCAGCTGAAGCGCAGACGTAAGCACTTGAACAGCACCGGCGAGGAGGATAACGATGGCGAGCCGGACGACGACGACGAGGATGATTACGATGGGCAAATGTTGCAGCAACACCGCCATTTGCGGGCTCAGAATATGGCCAATGGTCTAACGCATAACGGTTTAATGGGCGAAATCATGCCGGCACCTCAGACCGTGCGTGAAGTTTTAAATTCCAAATTCTGCGGTTTCATATCGGCCAAACTCAATAGCATGGAAGACACCGAAGCGGACAATTTAATGAATAAAATACTCATGCTGCTCGTGCAGACACAAATGAACACGGCGGCAGCAGCAGCAGCTGTGGCCAACACATCATCGCCATCAGCGTCCGCCAGTGCCACCACAAATGAGGCGAAGTGAGCGTAACACGAAGCTCAGCCTCGATAAGGAAATAAAAAGTGCCATTTACAACTTGCTTGTGATTATATACATACATATAAACAAACATACATACATACATATTTTTTGTAATATTCGTTACTGGGAATAGAATTGAATTCCAAAAACAGAGAGATTATTTTTAATTTTTAATGAACCTACCAAAACTTGCCTAAAACAAAGAATCTTGTTTTGTGAATATTGAATAATGTTTTACTTCAAACCTAAATTATTTCGCTTTTTTATCCTTAGTTTTAAGTGAAAACCTCAACACACATTTTGAATTATATTTTTAAGTTTTTTTATGAAAATTTCAAGAGCAAAGAATGCTACACTCTTCTCCAGGAAGATCAGAACAATTAAGGGCGAATTTTAACGGATTTTTAATTTTGCTTTTAAACTTAAAAGATAAATAGTTGAATGTTATTTAATTTAATGTGGTCAAATACTAGAACTTCGATTAAAGTATTGCTCAAATTTCGTTTTCTATAATCGAGGTCGAGGTAAATTTCCACAGCCTGAAAGTCACCCTTAATGTTTTCATTATTTCTTTTTTGCTCTCACTGTGTGTGTTTATAGCAAGCAGCCTTCTTTTGTTTCAGCTTCTTTGATATTGTTCTTGAATCTAGATTTTTTTCTCTTTTTTATTTCGAATGTAATTTAAGGGTGCCAAAGTTATAGTTTAACATAAACCTATATATATAATTTTATTATCTTTAATTTAAGTTAATCTATTATTATACTTTCCTTCACATATACGTACACATATGTATGTCATATCATATTTTATTTTATTAAACACCAACCCCCAACAAACCAAAAATTATTAAATATATGAAGTTTTGTTAAAATAAATACTTGCCATGAATTTTTTATGTACATAAATCGAAATATTTTCTTCTATATATGACCAAATATCAAGATAATAGTGGAAAACATTGAAACAACACTGTGGAACACAAACAATAACAAGGTTCTGACAACGGACTCTAATAGAGGGGGTAAAAAGGATACACGGTGGTAATTTTAGAGGATGTGAATATTTCCCCCGGAAAGGATCACAACGTTTCCTACATTTTTAGCACAGAATGTGTTCAGCGATATTACTTAAAACACTACGATGAACATTTTTGTGGAAGATTTTAACCCTATAACTCCTCAATGTGGGGGTCTTTTAAGTCCCTTTTTTGAAAAGTGGTAAAAACCACCCCTAAAACATTGGTTTAACGAGTCAAAGTGTTCTACACAAATATTTGCTAAAGCTTAAAACTCAACTTAAATGCCAAAAATAAGTCAAAACTTAAAATTCATTTTACGGTTAATTTTGTAATATTTCAGAATTGGTGCTAAATTGTCCCACAAAACTGAATTTTAGGTCGGTTTCTGAATCTACATCGAATTTCACTATTAGTCATCGAACAAAAGAAAGCTGGAGATATTATAAATATATAAATAAGATATCAAATATTTCATTCTGCTCCACAGTTTAATTACACGTTGAAATAAATTATAGGTTTAAAGTGGTTATACAATTTAATTAGGAATATACAATTGAAACTGAAACGAGATACAAGAAATCACCAGTCAAATTTGACGTCGTAGTCAAGAAAAAAATTGTGTTGTAGAACTACGTTGTGATTCCCGTTTCGATCGGATTTCAAATGACGAATCAGTGTAAAAAAAGGGCGATATGTAGGATGAAATCTTCAAATCAGTGAGGTGAGGGTATAAAAGAGAACAATTCGTTTCCAGATTTTACTTATTATGGAAAATGTATAGGGTGGGTCATTAAAAATTTTCCGTTCTGCCTTCATGAACTGTTTGTCACTGCGGCTATGTCAAAAAGCAAAATTGCAACATATGGGGTTCAGACAACCCATACGTGACTATTGAAAAGCCAATGCATCCATAACGAGTCACTGTTTGGTGTGGATTTTGGGCTGTACTGAAAAACTGGGTTGGTTGGATGAGGTACTGCCGAGTCAGTCGTGGTAGTCATATGAATGATATTGTGTTCTATTATTAAATGACAAAATTCAATCTTTCCAATAAAACCAGAAATTTTAAAAAATAATCATTACTAGTTTTATAGCCAATTCTAATTTTAAATGACCCATCCTATAAATGCCAAAAAAAGTCCTAGTTTCTTGCGATTTTGCTTGTCAAATATACAGTCTTTCCATAGGACAGGATTTTCCATTTAGCTGGGTACATCTAACATTTTCTCCATTGTAAGGACTAGATGTTTTTCACTGTTAACTTAGATTAGCCTCAGTGTAATTTTTTCAAATATTTCAGATTGAAGCAGTTATTTTTGTTGATAAAGTCTTTTTAACTAAAAACAATTGTAAAAACATGCGATTTTCAGTGTCAACTTAGATTAGCCTCAGTTTAAATTTTTCAAATATTTTTATTTTTGTTGAAAAACTCTTTTTAATTAAAACCAATTGTAAACACATGCGATTTTCAGTGTTAACTTAGATTAGACTCAGTGCAAGATTTTCAATTTTACGAGTTTTTTTTTTTGAAAAATTCTTTTCAATTAAAAACACTTGAAAACCATGCGATTTTCAGAGCGAACTTAGATTACCGGCAGTGTAAATTTTTCAAATATTTTTGATTTTACGAGTTTTTTTGTCGAAAAACTCATTTTAATTAAAAAATTAAAACTTGTGACTGTCGGTGTTAACTTGGATTAGCCTCAGTTAAAATTTTCAAATATTTTTGATTTTAAGAATTATTTCTGTTGAAAAACTCTTTTTAATTAAAACCAATTGTAAACACATGCGATTTTCAGTGTTAACTTAGATTAGACTCAGTGCAAAATTTCCAAATATTTTCATTTTTAAGAGATTTTTTTTGAAAAATTCTTTTCAATTAAAAACACTTGATAACCATGCGATTTTCAGTGTCAATTAAGATTAACCTCAGTGTAAATTTTTAAAATATTTTTGATTTTACGAGTTTTCTTTTTTGTCGAAAAACTCTTTTTAATTAAAAAAATTAAAACTTGTGATTTTCGGTGTTAACTTGGATTAGCCTCAGTGTACAATTTTTAAAAATTTTTGATTTTACGAGTTATTTTGTCGAAAAACTCTTTTTAATTAACACATTGAGTGCCAAGCGGTTTTGACGCAAACCTTCCCAGGAGGCCAAAAAGTACGACAGGCTCTAAGTAAAAGCAATCACTGTCATACGGAAACGTACGACGTGGCACTCAATGTGTTACAAACAGCTGTAAAAAAATGTGATTTTTAGTGTTAACTTAGATTAGCCTCAGTGTAAATTTTCCAAATATTTTTCAGTTTACTAGTTATTTTTGTCGAAAAACTCTTATTAATTGAAAACAGTTGTAAAACCATGTTAATTTTAATGTCAACTTAGAATAGCCTCAGTGTAAATTTTTCAAATATTTTTGATTTTACGAGTTATTTTTGACGAAAAAGTCTTTTTAATTAAAAAATTATAAGTTGTGATTTTCGGTGTTATCTTAGGTTAGCCTCAGTGTACATTTTTTAAATATTGTTGATTTTATGAGTTATTTTTGCAGAAAAAATCTTTTTAATTAAAAACAGTTGTAAAAACATGTGTTAACTTAGATTAGCCTCAGTGTAAAATTTTCAAATATTTTTGATTTTAAGAATTATTTTTGTTGATAAAATCTTTTTAATTAAAAATAACAAATATGAAACATAAGCCATCATAAAAAGCCTGATAAAAAGCAAAAATTGACCATAGTCCAAAAGTGCTGAAAATTTCTTTAAAGATTACTTCGGAGTACGGTATACGGTACATATGTAGGTTTTTTTAAAAAGGTTACATCGCGTGATAAACGCAAAATTCTTCAATAATCTTCGAATTCCAGCATGACTAAAACTGGAGCCATTGCAGGAGTGAACGTCATTATAAAATCGTCAAAAGCAGAAAATGCCGCCCTCAAGAAGCGAAGTATCACATTAGGGTGTGTTAATTTTAGACAATTTTTGATTTTCAAAAACGTGTAGTTAAAAAGACCTGTGGAATGCTTTGCCATTCTCAGATATAATTTTATTTTTGTGATAAAATTTAGTTTAGTTGGTAAATCGCCAAAAGAAAAAGCGATACAGTAAAGCTACATTAAATTATTACAATTATGGTCGAAGGTACTTTTATTATTGACATGTGATATTATATACAGTGCCTCAAGGTCAACAACCCAATGACTGATATAGGATATTTTCTTTGACTATTTCCATGACATCGGGAATTGGGAACAATTTCTAACAGAGTGTGAGAAGCAACTTTTAATAATTTATTTTTCGTGAGGCTGTCCTATATTAAAGATACAGGATTATAGAAATAGCCAAACCATATTTGACCTGGGGACATATGTTGTGGCAGTAGAATATGTCGCTCCATGCAAGATTACATAAAAAAGTTGCAACTATCTATGTATGTTTTTTTCTCTGCTTCTCGGCTGGTTGGTCCCTTTCAGTGAGTACTAAATAACTTCCTAATTATTTGAGGGAAAACCACTGATCTTTCTGCAATGTTTGAGAGATCTTGTCAAATTGTACAAAATGCTCTTTTTCGTTCTTTCACAAATGAAAGCATATTCAATATTGAGAACAGAGAACTAAGTTCGTCAAAAGAAGGGAAATTTTGAATTAAATTCTTCAATAATGCGGATATTTTTTGAAATTTCTGGCCTGAAGGGAAACTTAATGCAAAATTAATCCAATTTAAATCATATTCACATCTGGGCAATTCCATCAAACGTCGACCCCAAAACTATAGTTTTAAAATTCATCCTCTCCGATTTTGATGAAATTTGACACATACATTCAACCTTTTCAAGTTTGTATTGCAAAAATGTAATTTATAATCAGAATATATACATTTTTATTTTGATATTTGTTTACGTATATACGAATTTATATTGAGTAATGTAAATTCATTCATAGGACTATATACATTCATAATGGGAAATGTAATTTCATAATGAGAAATGTAAATTGATGTTGAGAAATATAAATTCATAATAGGAACATACAAAAATCCAAATTCGTAAAGAGAAAATATATTTTCTTAATCAGAAAATATAAATGAGAACATATAAATTTACATTGAGTAATGTAAATTCATAATAGGGTCATACGAATTCATGTTGTTAATTAATAATCAGCACTGTAAATTCATAATGAGAAATATAATTCATCATCATCCAGATTGATAATGAGAAAATATATTTTCATATAAATTCATAATGAGGAATAGTAAAACTTATAATCGAAACTTCAATATATTGCAGAAGGCACTCAAAACATACAGTCCTTCATTTTAGTTCAGATATTTTCATATTAGTTCAATAATGTTGAAGCCTTTTGCATACACGTGGCCTTCTTTTTCCGTCTTGGGAGTCGTTAGTGAGTTGATTTGTTTTCGAATCTGAATATTTTAGCATAACCCGAACACCCTGTTCCCATCCCCCATATCCTTACGACAAAAGGTACCAGTTTTGGCTATAAAGGAAGCAGATCCTTTTGTGGCACAAACAGGAATTCATACAACATTGCTTTTATCAAATATATGCTCTGGGAGCTCCTTCGGCTCATTTCTCGACAAACAGAAGCACGATCATCAATCAAAATCACTCATAAAGGATCCTTAGAAACTCAACAAGACCGAAGAAGAAAAAACTAAATCACACAGCCATTCCAACCGTTCCACAAAGACAATAACAACAATTATCTATGTAGGTAGATACGAGTAAGGGACATTGACCCCTTTTCACACCAACAACAACAACGCAATTCATTAAAAAGGACCCTTAACTGAAAACCATGTTTGTAGGCCGTCTCACAAATCCGGCTTTGTTAACAGACTCATAAACACACACACACAAGCAAACATGCGGCCAAACTAGTTTACGTTTCAACAGATTTTTGCCAAAATGAATTCAGAAATTCTCAGGCCAACATATTTGCGCATGCGGACTGAGCAGCCAGAGTTTCTGCGGCTGCTGCTGCGTGTTAGGGGTTGTTTCACGTTGGCTGCTGGTGGTAATCGATGTGCGACTTGGTTTGCCAGGTTCTTGGCAAATATACGTGCGTTCTTCTCCTCGACATGCGGAACATCTTTGTTTTTGGCTGCTGCCCTGGCTCTCGGCTGCAACAGCCACATCTGCTTTTGTTTGTTTGGTTGGTTGGTTCTTGGTTGTTACCCTTAACGCGATGCCAGTAAGCCCTGTGTGTCTGCCTCATGACTGGTTTCATTAAAATGGCCATTGTTCCCGGCAGCAGCAACACAGCAGCGCAGCAGCTCTTCAGGCTAGAATTTTATGATTAATGAATCCTAAGTATGTTCTCGCCCTTGGCTGTTACTTTCCGTTCCGGTCTTGGCGCATGCGTTTGGCCCTCGATGGTGAACAGCAACAACAAAATCGGTTGTCGGTTATGTGATGTTATGGTCGTAATCTCTGTTCGTGTTGTTGGGTGTTGTCACAGATGCGGGTCTTTATGATTTAGGCACGTTCGTTGGTCGAATGTGTATAACATCTGGCCAAATGCTGAGGGGGAAATAGTGATAATGCACAATAAAATGTGTCTCTTACAATTGGAATTGGAACGAATTTGGCTAAAGGCCGAAATTTCCTCAGGAAGGAAGTAGAGTACATTTGCAACAAGCTTTGGGGGCCAGATGTTGGGAAATCTTTTGAAATCAGAAAACCATTCCTGGAGCTGTCGTGGAAGGCCTACATTTCGGAAGGGCACAACTTTGGAGAATTTTCGGGTTTTTTCTGAATTAATAGACCCTTGAAAGCACTTTAAATATAAATTTTGATTCTTGTCTTAGAGTAACAGGAGCGTTTAACTCACAGACGGCTTGACCCAGCGACTAAATAATTTGCACATGATCATTAAACAATTTTTGGGGGTGACCACAGGAATTTTTTTCGTGACCCATTCTAATATACTTGGCTTCCGTGAGAGCACCCACGTAAACCGATATATAAACCATGGCACAAATACTCGTTACTCGACTACAAAAACACTTTGCTCCTCGCATAAACCTCGAAATCCGAATAGTTTTCGAATTTAATTTCTTCGAAATATGATGATGTCAAGTATTGCTATTTTCATTTCCTTTGCATTCGGTTAACAAAATCAAAATTTTCTGTTCAAAAACAATAAAAATTCAAAAATAAAATAAAAATTCCTCTTCCTTCGGTCCCAATCCTAAAGCAAACCTCTACCCATCATGCCCGGTGCTGGCAAAAATGCCGACTCCAACAAATCCCAGCCCCAATCGATGGAGTCCTTATGCTCGAAGCAATACCAAGGCAATTCCTCCTCATACATCTGGTATCCCTCGGTCAATAATGTGAAACAAATCGAACATGTCCGCAAATTGGAATGTGAATATGAACAGCTGCAGGCTGCCTTCCTCAATCTCACGACGCAATTTGCTCGTCTGCAATTCCGACTGCGTCAGCTGATGCAGGCCCAGCCGATGGAACGCGACAACCTTATAGAGGATTTGGAGCGTATTGCTTTCAGAGAGGTGGACGCCTTCAGCCGATGCAAACCCGAGGAGTTGCCACGCATCGAAAGGGATAATCAAAAAATGGGCAATATTGAGAAGAAACAAAGCCAAATGATCTGCCATTTGAGGGAACTTATACCCAATTTGGAAGCTGAAAGCGATTGTCTTGTAACCGAATATCGCATGGATCCGGAATGGGAGCGCGAGCAGCTCAAGAAATGTCCTCCCAAGGGAGATGTACTAACCTCGACGAAATCGAAAGATTCCATGAAATCAAAGGAGTCGGGAAAAAGTCGATGAAAAGAAACGACTGAGCGTCGCATAATGAGCAAGTCTTTTTTGGATGGTTTTTAGCTTCGAACGGGAGTAAGTCGAAATTTGTAAGTGAAAACGTTCAGTTTAATTTTCATGGAATTGAAAAATATCCAAATTAAAATTTCTCCTGAAAAATTAAAGACCGAAGATGTTTTTTAAAATATACTCCTTTTTATCAATCTTCATTTCACACGATATAGGAATTTTCTGGCATTTATGAATATAAGGTCCTATAAACACTTACATATCTAATAAATAGCATTAGCAGCTGTTTCTCGGCAGTTGCTTCCTTTCAGTGAGTGCAGAATATATTCCTCATTATTTGAGGGGAACTCCTTCTTCATTCCGAGATAGTTGAGAGTTCATGGGCATGACTATTAGTTTGTACAAGATATGCTTTTTTGTTCTTTGACAAAAGAAAGCTTTTCGAAAGAACAGAACCTAAGTTCGTCAAAAGAAGGGGAAATTTTGAATTAAATTTTTAAATATTGTGGGTATTTTTTGAAATTACTGGGCTGAAGGGAAAATTAATGCAAAAATGAAATATAAACGTATATAGGTATTTTCATCAAAATCCGATTTGAATAAAAAAACGTCAACTATATAGGGTGTATATAGGGGTAATTCCATCAAACAGTGACGCAAAAACTATAGTTTTGAAAACACATCCTCTCCGATTTTGATGAAATTTGGCCCATACATTCATTCACACCTTTTTAAGTTTCCTGTGTGAACATGTAATTCATAATCAGGACATATAATTTTATTCTGAGTAATGTAAATTCATAATAGGAACATGTTAGTTCATAACCAGCACTGTAAATTCATAATGAGAAATGTAAATTCATGTTGAGAAATATCAATTCATAATAGGGACATAAAAAATCATAATAAGACATATAAATTCAAAATGAGAAAATATATTTTCATATTCAGGAAATATAAAATTCTAATGGGGAACAGTAAAATTTATAATCGAAGCTATATAAGTACCTGCTTCACGACATATTTCTGATATCAATCTGAAATAAAATATTTTATCAATATGTTCTCATTTCTAATGTATACTTTCTCAACATACATAATAATGAATATGAATTCAAAATGAGAAACTTCAAATTGATAATGATAAAGTATAAATACATATTTAGGAAATATATATTCATAATGAGAAAATATAAATTTAATAAAGAAAATTTATAATTGAAACTGTGTATGTACGTTCATCTATTGATATTTTCATTGGAACATGTATTTTACCAATGTACTCATTATAGATTTATATTTTCTCAATATGTTTTTATATTTTCTTATTATGAATTTGAATTTTCTGATTACGAATGTGAATTTCTCATTATGAATTAACATGTTCTTTTAATTAATTTACATTACCCATTATGAATTTATATGTTGCTATTATTAATTTTCATTTCTCAATATGAATTTGTATGTTCTGAATATATTCTCGAAAAGTTGTAGTTCTTTCGGGTAATGATTTGAGTTGGACAGTGGCCCAAAGTTGATACTATACCTTTTCAAGATTATAATCAGAACATACAAATTTAAATTAAGAAATATAAATTCATAGTAGGAAAATATAAATAAGAAAAAATATAGAAAACTAATTCATAACAGGAACATAGCAATTTATTATGAGAATTACAAGTCCGTTATCAGAAAATCGAAATTCATATTGAGAAAATATATTTTCATATTCAGAAAATATAAATTCATAATGAGAAAATATAAATCTGTAATGAGAATATTCATAAAATATATGTTATAATGAAAATATTTCATTTCATTTGTTATGTCTATGGACAATACAGTTCCTTACAGACTAGCAATATATAAATATAATAATGTATTTAATTAATTAAGTTATTTAACAATATTTTAAACTTAAAAGTGGGAAGACTGAAATCGATTGATTTATAAATAGAGCTGCACAGCTCATTGATTTCAGTAGAGGACCATTTAGGACATAATGAAGTGTCTTAAAGAACGAGATAGAACGTACATTTTAATGTTTTTTGATTATGAATTTATATTTTCTCATTATGAATATATATTTCCTTGGCTATCGG
This sequence comes from Polietes domitor, assembly GCA_947397865.1. Lineage (NCBI taxonomy): Eukaryota > Metazoa > Arthropoda > Insecta > Diptera > Muscidae > Polietes > Polietes domitor. The sequence goes on along the minus strand of OX377621.1, from coordinate 173,267,760 downwards.
CGTGGGGGTTGTGGTTTCGATTCCCACCCCGGCTCAATCCCTGGACCCAAAATTAGAATATAAATTTACTTTGTATTGTAATTCATAATAAATAAATAAACAATTTCCCGAATATCAATTTATATTTTCTCGTTGTCAATTTAGATTTTCTGATTTTGAATTTACATTTCTCATTATAAATTTCTGATTATAAATTACATTTTCTCATAAACTTGAACTAGGGTTACTATATAGTTTCGTTAAAGATATAATGATAACTTTGGATAATTTTATAATTATATTGGTGTCGTCTGAAAGATTTTCATATTCTCTTTCAAGGACTCCAAAAATATGACAAGATTATTTAACATTTATTATATCACAGCAACGCTAGGTCGATTCTGATGTCATATTTCAATTCACCGCACTGAATGAAGTTTTTCAAAATTAATATTTCAAACTTTTTTGCCTAGCAATTAACTTGACTTTTGGCGATATAGTGCTTTCTAAAAACTACAATTTTGTCTTGCTGGAAAAGTAATCATTTTGGGAAGCTGTGATTATTGATCTATTTGGCAGAAAATACAATTTTTCGTTCTCTGTTCCCATTTTTTTGGTAATGTTTTTCATATTAGGCTGTTTTTCTTTAAGACATGATAACTAAGTAGAGATAACCAAAATCTAAATAAAATGTTAAATTTTAACTAAAAATAAAAATAACTATATTTTTTTAAAATTTCCGCTAACAGCAATATCAAAGTGTGTATGAAAAAAAATTTGAAAAAGTAATTTTATGTTAAAAATTTTGAACTTAGTCTGGATAATTATCCAAGCTAAGTCCAAAAAAGTCAACACAAAATATTTTTTTCTTCAAAATTTGTTTTGATACGAATACTTATATTGTAGTTGTCGAAAATGTAAAAAAAATATTTTTTTTTTATTTTTCAAAAAATTAAATAATTAACGTTTTTGTTATCGCTGCTTGTTATTTCGGGTTAAAGAAAAACAGCCATATTATTACCATTAACGAAGCTACCTCTTCACAAAAACGCCCAAGAGTATCAGTTTTGGACCAATGTAAAAGTCAAACCTCCTACAAATCCATATTGAGATTTTAAGGTCGTTCCAAGGCGTATTTATACAGCTGATTGCACTAGAACAACAACAAAATCGGCAACAACAAAATACAAGTAATTTTTTGATTGGTGAGCCATAATGTCAAAGCAAAATATATGGTATTTGACAGTTTCGGTTACTTTTGAATGAAAAATTTCAGTCAGCTGGGCTCCTGCTATCACCTTTATAAATACGCCTTGGTTCGTTCTAAGTTTTGATTGTTTTGGTTAATGATAAAGGCTCTTAAAACTGTTTTATCTATTATTTAAATTTTATATAAAAAGTAACAAAGCGAAACTACAAAAAATATATTTTAGATATAAAATAAATACAAAAAATAATCTTAAAAATTCATGAAATTCGTCATCATGTCCAAACTTATTCCATACTCTTTTACAATAGGGCTGTTTTTTTAAGCCGTTTTTCTTTAAACGTTAATAACAATTACATTTTTTGCTCAAAATAATTGTTCACATTGTCGCCAATATATAAATATTTGTATCAAAAGAAATTTTCCAAAAAAATTATTTTGAGTTATCTTATTTGGACTTAGCCACGATAACCATAAATTTGACTTACATTGGATAATTATACTGGCTAAGTCCAAAATTTTTAACACAATTTTTTTTTCAACATTTGTTTTCACACACACATTGATATTGCTGTAGGCGACAATTAATTTTTTTTATTTTGAGTGAAATTTGAATTTTTTTATTTAGTTTTTTTGTTATCGCAGCTTAGTTATCCAGTCTTAAAGAAAAACATTCCTAATGAACTATATGACCAGATTTGAGGAAATTTTAAAATAAATTTAAATCATATAAATTAAAAATTAAAAAAATATATATTAAACTCGTCAACAAGTTCATTAAGAGCAAACTTATTCCATACACTTTTACAATAAGACTGTTTTTTAAACGTTAATAAAAATAAAATTTTTGCTCAAAATAAAAAAAAATATTTTTTCACATTGTCGCCAACAACTGTATAAATATTTGTATCAAAAGAAATTTTCAAAAAAAATATTTTGTGTAAACTTTTTTTGGACTTAGCCAAGATAACCATACATTTAACTTACACTGGATAATTATCCAGGCTAAGTCCAAAATTTGTAACACAATTTTTTTTTCCAAAATTTATTTTCACACACACATTGGTATTGCTGTTGGCGACAATTTAAAAAAAAATATTTTTTATTTTGAGTGAAATTTGAATTTTTTTATTTAGTTTTTTGTTATCGCAGCTTAGAAAAACGTCCCTAATGAGCTATGTGACCAGATTTGAATAAATTTTAAAATAAATTTAAATCATTATGTTAAAAAAATATTTTTTAAACTTAATTTCGAAGTTTCGGAAATCAAAAAAAATTTTGACTGAAAATTCAAATTTCCCTTCATGAACAAGGGTTATATATAAAAAATATATACATATATGGCCCAATATTAGAATAAATTTGTAACTTTTAAAAATTTGTTTAGTATAATTAAAACCACTTAGAACAAGATCTCTGAAATGGAATATTTTATCACAGATTATGGAAAGGAAATTTAAAATATGAGTTAAATTGAAATTGGTATGACCTCTCCGGATTTTTATTTTTTATACATTTTTGATGGGAACAAATCTAGTTTAATGGCGATGGTAAAAAAATAAATATAGCCTTAGCGTTAAAAATTACCAAAAAAAAGGATAATTTTTAGGCGCTAAGGTCCACTTTCCGAGATTGGGGCCTTGAAAGTTCGGATATATAATTTGAGCTATAATCATCATTCCTAATCCGATCTGGTCGATATATATATCGTTGGAAAGCTTATTGAATTTTCTATAAGAGCGGAGCAAAATATTTAAAATCATTAACCCATCGGGAGCCAGCGTTAAAAAAGTGAATTTTGAACCCGCTTTTTTTGGTAAAATCGACATTATTTGGAAATAGGTCCTATATTGAGGTACGCCATCGTATATATAGGTTTATAATCAAGACTTCCAGCCTTCTTTTAAGGTAGTTTGCAGCTCCTTAACCCTCTTGGAACCGAAGATATTCCAACGATATATATATATCGACCCGATCGGATCAGGAATGATGACTATAGCTCAAATTATATATCCGAACTTTCTAGGCCCCAATCTCAGAAAGTGAACTTTAGCGCCAAAAATTTTTTGTTGTGTTCAGATCAAAAATTTCCATCTATAGTGAAAATTTGAAACAATTCTGAGAATCGTACTTAAACTACATTTATGCCTTCTATAGTGAAAATACTATTTTCATTTAGACGATTTTCAAAAAATATTTTGACGATTTTTGCACTCCCAATTTAGCGATATTACTCCATATATATTTGGCAACTCTGGTTACCTCTGTTATAAAAATGTTGGGAATGTTAATTCCCACTCCCAAAATATGAATTGTATGAGCTTTTTTGCCAATCAACCCTATTATGAAATTAATTTTCCAAAACTTTTTATTTAATTGTTGACAAATAGTTTAATATTGGCTAATATCAAAGCCCATATCTTTGCTAATATAAACTGACTTACCTGATGTGTTCATATTTTCTGATTTCTTCGCTAATTCATCGCAATGTAAAGTTAAGGCTGCTAATCTTGATTTTTCTTTTGATCCACTTGATGCTTTCATCTGTTTCATGACAATAACCGCGATATAGAATCGTAAAAAAGACCACTTTGTATCCGTTTCCCGTTCCGTCACACACAATTTTCACTATTCACAATTTTTAATTTCACAATTCACTATTTTCGTTTTTCGAAAGTACGATATTTCCAAACTGTTACAAAGAAGTGTTTACGTTCTTCTGTTTTCCCCGTTTACTTTCGTTGAAAATTTCCAATTGGACTGCGGCAACGAGTGTTAGCTGAAGTTGTTTCCTTGCGGGGCCTTAAACAAGACCCATTGGCCTTCGTTGGCCTCTCACCGCCATCTTAGCGACCCTTCGCTTCACTTCATTCACAATAACACATTTCGACACATTCCTCCCTCCTTTCACGCTCTTATAAGAATGCTTGTTTTGTTTTCTTATTCGTTGCCACTGCTGCTGTTGTTATTGTTTTGCTGTTTCTTCGTGTTCCTTCGCTCTGAGCTATGCTTGTGCCCTCGTACAAAAAACCGGCCGGCATTATTTAATTATGTTAAGGTAGGTTCGTACGAAACCATTCGTTAGATTTTCGATTTTCGTTCGATTCGTACTCTCACTCGCGTGCTCTCTCTCACTTTTGCTATTTTAATGCTCTATTTTTGTTACTTTTCTTAGGTTACATTCGAGTAAAAGTTTGTGTTGTGCGTGCGTGCACATGCAGAAGAACTTCCATTTATTTTGACATTTGGGTGAAGTGTCAAAGTTGTGCTGCGAGTTGAGTTTGTTGTTTTTTCCCCACGTGGGAAAAGTGAAAAGTAGAGCACACGCAAGTTGCTTGTGCTGGAATGCCTTGTTGTGGTGTGTTGAATTGGAATTGGAATCATGGACACATACCAAACACATTGAGGTAGGGTCTCTTGGAAATTCCTGCGTTCGCGTTTGTGGAACGGAACGGCAGAGCGGAACACAACAAAACAAAGTTGTGGTCGGAAAAATAATGCACACAAGAGCAGGTCAGGGTTTTGAATGTTGAGAAATGTTTCTGGTCATTGGGGATATTTTGGAGATTTTGTTTAGAAAAAGTTGTGTAGATAAAATAGGCTAAACTACTTTTTTAATGAATGTGATTCTGTTATGCTGTATTACACCGTGCGACATTATTTTATGGACTTGAAAGTAGACGTAGAACTCTGTACTCAGTTTACCGTTTGGTGATATTTTCCCCTTTTTACAGGGCTTTTAATTTCCAAAAGCTATAGTGGTTTTAATAATTTATTTTCATACTTTTACGAGTCATAAAAAGGCGATATTGATATCAAATGAAAGAGAATAAGATCTGTTAAAAATACTTCAGACTACATTCTTCTATCTGTATAAGTTAAGGAGTTTCATCCTAAAAATAAAAATAAATAAAACTCGTTGGGGGATAAATTTTAAATAATTATTAATTCTAAACTAATGCAGATATAAGCATACATTTTAAAGTATTTTTAAAAGATATTGTCCCCTTTCATTTGGTATTAACATCACCTGTGTATGGCACGCAAAAGTTGGAAAATAATTTATTAAAACAATTATATCCTTTGGAAATTAAAAGCCCTGCAAAAAGGAGAATATATTACCAAATGGAAAACTGAGTTTTCCCATATACGATATCTACACTGAAAGAATTTTCCTTCATAATATTTATGAAACAATTTCATAAAAGGTTTTTTATAAATTTAGTGAATTTTTTCTTAATATGTGTGAATTTTTTCATAAACATTTCATATTTCACAAAACAAAATTGTTAAATTAGTGAAACTTAGTTTCATAAGATCAAAGAAAAATTTCATAGTATTAAAGAAACAATTCTTAAATATTATGAAATATTAATATTTGTGCTATGAAATGTCTTCATAAATTGAATGAATGATTTCATAGTTTTTATGAAATGTAGTGTGTCGGCTTTTTTCGGTTGAATGATAGCAATTCTCATTTGTCCTCTGTTAACTCCGACATAAGTATTATAAAGAATTAAGTATTAACCTGATTTTGGTCAAAGGTATACGCATTGCAAAGACTCTAGCAATGATGGTTAGTCAACAAGTCGAAACTTTTTTGCATTTTTGTTTATATTGCAAACTTCAGTATAAATAATTAATATTTATGATTCTTTTTCACAAAACTAATGAAGTTTCTTTATAAGATCTATGAACATTTTCATAAATCATATTATGAAAAATAATGAACTTGTACGAAAAAAGTACATCGAATGAAGAACTAAATAAAAATGAATGAATAACTAAATGAACGAATGAAGAACTAAATAAAAAATTCTATGACACTTCTCATTGATTTGTGCTTTATGAAACATGTTTCATACATTTTATAAAGGCGACTTTTTAATGAAAAGTTTCATGTGTGTATGGTGGTCCTGTTCAGGTCCAATGAAAAAAATAAAATTGTCGCACGGTGTTATAGTTACCTTCGGCGAATTTTGGAATTTTAACAAAAAATTAAAATTTTTTTGGTGTTTAAATGTTTTTCACATCTGTCAGGAATTTTTAAAATATTTTCCCACTATTAACCATTTTGTGTTCTTTTTGTTCCGAAAATGATCCAGATTATATTCCGATTATCCTCTAAAGATAAATATTTTAAAATGCCACGTCTACGTATTTGGAAGAATGTACACACCGATTTGCACGATTCTTGTTCCAAAACTTTGGTTGGTACTATTTTGTGTCCTCCTACTCTCTTAAAAGAACAAATTTCGAAAAAAAATCGATTTATGTTGTGCATTTACGTGTCAGAGGAATAGACGCATTGTATTTCACGATTTTAGCTACAATATTGGTATTATTTTTATCTCAGTTAGTCTCGTAGACATTTCGAAAATTCCATTTATGTTGCACACAAAAGTATGGAGAAAAGTGTGGCTGAAGTGCAGTTTATGGGACGCACCTCCAAATTAAAAAAGTATCCAATATTGTTAAGATCCACCTAAAAATCTCGAAAATGAAATCTACAGAGTTCAAATTCCCTAAATTTTTAATGTGGGTACTTAAATGAAAGGAAATTTCTTATAGATGTCTTACGTGAAAAAAATATTTTTGTGGATCCTGAGGCCCCCAGAGACCCGAAAAATGGGAATCTTAACCTTAATTTAAGTGTGTGTACTCAAACGAAAGGAAATTTCCGGTAGATGTTAGATCTGAAAAAAAAACTGAAAACGAGGCTCCAATACGACGCAGGAAACCTTTAATCTGCATAGCCGTAAAGCTCAATCCTGAGCCAGAAGATTTTGATTCACCTACACGGTAATCCCCGGGTATCTGCAACGAAAGCACCTTATTCACAATTTAATGCATATATTTATTTACCTTACCGTATCTACCACCTTCTCAAATATTTTCTAAAATTGAAAAATATTTTCATAAAAATCGCGCGATAACGTCATACATGACATACTTTTTTTATTTAAGGACAATTGGGTCCACAATAATACTTTTACATATGTGAAAATTTCATTCATTTGAGTTCAGACTAAAATTTTGATTCACAGTCTATGGGGACCTACTGGGCTTAAAAAATATTTTGTCTGTTATATATATATCATCTACAAGAAATTCCCTTTCATATGAGTACCCACACTAAAAGTTAGTGTAATATTCCCATTTTACGGGCCTACTGGCTCCACAAAAATATATTTTTTCGACAAATATGTAATGTAAAGGATATTACGTTTCATTTCAGTACCCACACTAAAATTGAGTTTCATTTTCTTTTTTCATAGGCCTCTGGGAGCCTACTGGGCCCAAAAATATATTTTTTGCCAAATTTGTAATCTAAAGGACATTTCATTTCATTTGAGTATCCACATTAAAAATTATGTTTCATATTCCCATCTTACGAGCCTCTGGGGGCCTACAGGGTCCTAAAAATATATTTTTCGCCAAATATGTAATCTGAAGGGAATTTTCTTTCATTTGAGTACCCACACTAAAATTTTGTTTCATATTCTTTTTTAGGTCCTCTGGGGGCCTACTGGGTCCACACAAATATTTTTTTTCGCCAAATATGTAATCTAAAGGAAATTTCCTTTCATTTGAGTACCCACACTAAGATTTAGTTTCATATTCTTTTTTCATAGGCCTCTGGGGGCCTAATGGGTCCAAAAAATATATTTTTCGCCAAATATGTAATCTGAAGGAAATTTCCTTTCATTTGAGTACCCACACTAAAATTGAGTTTCATATTCTTTTTTCATAGGCCTCTGGGGGCCTACTGGGTCCAACAAAAAATATATTTTTTACCAAATTTGTAATCTAAAGGACATTTTCTTTCATTTGAGTATCCACACTAAAAATTATGTTTCATATTCCCATCTTACGAGCCTCTGGGGGCCTACTGGGTCCAAAAAATATATTTTTCGCCAAATATGTAATCTGAAGGAAATTTCCTTTCATTTGAGTACCCACACTAAAATTTTGTTTCATATTATTTTTTAGGTCCTCTGGAGGCCTACTGGGTCTACAAAAATATATTTTTTGCCAAATATGTAATCTAAAGGAAATTTCCTTTCATTTGAGTACCCACACTAAAATTTAGTTTCCAATTATTTTTTACGGGCCTCTGGGTACCTACTGGGTCCACAAAAATATGTTTTTTTGCGAAACATGTAATCTAAAGGAAATTTCTTGTGGGGTTATATTTTGGGCCCCTAGAGCCCCATGGTCCCGTTCGCCTATTTTAGACTTCATTTACGTGTTTTTGAGGTCATTTAGGGGCCGTGGCATTTTTTTGTTGAGGAGCGCCCCATAAACTGCACTTTTGCCTGAGTTTCATTTGAATTCATTTTTGCGTTTGATCGTCTCCCATAGGTTTCCGTTTCCTGTGGCTCTCAAGGGTTAAGACAGTATATGTTTTGACACTGTTTCTCTGCAATAGGGAACATAAGCTTTTAGAAAAGCTTTTCCAAAACTTTACTATTTATAACAGAGAGCACTCACGTGCTCTCTTTTCCAATGGAATTGAAACAAAATAGCGGTATACTCCTAGAAAACAAAAATAAACGGAATGAAACGAAAACAGGGTGCAGTGAGCAGCGCGAGAGAGAGCAGTGACAGAGAGAGGGACACACACCGGAACACAAGTGCAACTGTTGGCGTTTTCAGATTAAACAGATGGACGACAAGACAACAAAATCTGTTGGCCCGAAGAAGATTCATTAAAATTATGAATAATGCACAGGACTGACTGAAGTAATTTGCGTTTTCGTTTTCGCTGAAAGGCGAGCCAAATGGCAATGAAACATAACGGGAGTGTTTGTTTTTGTTTGGACGGGAGCACTTGATATTGTTGCGATGATGTTGTTGTTTTGGTCATAAACCGACCGAGCATGATATTCCATGATGAATCTCCGAGCCAAACGAAGCGAGCCAAATGCCACCGTGTTCCTGGCAGATTTGCTCAGTTTTCGCACTCGTCACAACCTACCAAATATTGTGTGTTGTTGGAATGGAAGTATTGCGAAAATCTTTCCTCCAAATTCAGTTGCAAACGAACACTAAAACCGTTAACAACACATTGACAGTCCGAGTACGTACCGATGAGAGTTTTTCGCACGCGTGTGAATTTTTCCGTTTCATGTTCTAGAGCGATTTTTGCAAACATAAATTAAAATTACGGGCCGACGATAAAACAAAATAAATACAACAAACACACACAACACACACACACGGGCAAGAAAACAAAACAAAACAAATTTCATAAATGAAGCGAAAGGAAATGAAGTGAATTCGTGAAGTGAAATTGTTTGGGCACCATCGCTCGCAAAATAATTGTACAGCGTTTGTGTGGCGGCGGACGACGGGGCTGGTGGCATGGCATGACGCTGATGCTGTTTTTATGGCATACAAACACAATTCACATTCACACAACGCCAGAGTATAAATGAATGAATGAGAAGAAAACGAAATAAAAAAATAAATAAATAAACGAAACGCCAGAAAATCATACTCTGCTTTAGACAACAGAAAATCTCGGTGGCCGCAGAAAAACAAATAAAACTCAAGAATTGCGAGCGAAATTTCACATGAAAACTAGCCCACTTGAAAGGAAGGGAAACGGCAAATTTAGCCAGGCGTATGATTGACTTGTAAGTGAGACACTGATAACGAAAATCGAAAATCCAAAAAATAAAACAAATCCAGTGTTACATCTGTTCCCGGAGCCAAGCGAAGCAGGAAAAGTGTATGTGTTGCCTTTAAGTTATACAAGAGATTTATGTTAATTTTAGAGAGATTTTAGAGATTTATTTAATTTCGTTGAGTTATAGCTCATTAAATTTATGGTCGAGAGCATGGCATGGAAAACAAAACAAGTCATAAATAAGCAAATCCCAAATGTAGGCTACGGAAAATGTCAAAAGGTATCGGACTTGAGGGATGTTGTAACAAATGAATTTTAAATTTGCCTGTTTCTTGCTCGTTCCACTTGAAATTGAAAAATTAAAGCAAATGTTGTTTACGCTTTAAAGGACCTTTTGGAAGGTGGTAAAAAATTGGGCAAATAATGTTTTTGAAATTTTTGAAAACATAGAAAGGTCTTAAAACATTTAAAACTTATATTCGAATATAACGAAAAATGCGTCTGCTTGCTTAGATCTATTAAGTTTAACATAGGCCTAATAAATGGAAAAATTAAAGCAAATGTTGATTACAGAAGTAGGAATTCTTAAAGGACCTTTCTAAAGGTGGTAGAAAAAAAGAAACGATTTTTGAAAATATAGAAATGCCTTAAAATTATTATAAATAATATTACAATAAAGCATAGTATAGTTTTGTCCTAAAATTAAAGCAAACGTTGATTACAAAAGTAAAAACTCTTCAAAAAATAAAGGACTTTTTTGAAGATGGTAAAAAAATAGGCAAACAAATTTTAAAGATTTTTGAAAACATAGAAATCCTAAGTTTAGCACAGACATTAGGTTGGGTGGCGGTCCTTACAAATAAAAAATAATTTGTAGACATCCTACGTAAATACAGTTTAGATTGTTTGCGAAATATTGCGTTCCTACAACAAGCCGTCAGGTTTCTCCCCTAAATTGTATATTCTAGCTTTTTCGTACAATTTTTTTTTATCTGAATTAATAGACACTTTAAATACAAATATTTACTCTTGGCTTCGAATAACTTATTCGTCGAATTATTGGACGTTTAAAGTAAAATTCAAAGCGAATGCTGTTTACAAATGTACGAAACCGCAAAACGCTTTAAAAGACTTTTTGAAGGTAGTAAAAATTAGGCAAAGTAAGTTTTTGAGATTTTTAAAAACATAGAAATGTTCGAAAATATTTATAACTAAAATTCTAATAAAACAAGAGTTATCAGCTTCCCTTTATCTATAATGTTTGAAATAGACATAATAAACAGAAAAATTAAAGCAATTGTTAGGGCTGTTTTTCTTTAAGGCGGGATAACAAACACGTTAATAAAAGTTTATTTTTTTGCTCAAAATAAAAAAATATTTTTTCAATATAAATATTAGGCTGGGTCGCCGTCCATACAAATGGGGGAAACAAGTTCCAGTCACCCCATGAAAATAAAGTTCGGATAGTTTAATGATGATTTGCAAAATATTTCGTTCCTACATCAAGCCATCTGTGAGCTAAACGCTCTTGAAAATAACCCTAAAAATCATGTTTTTCCGGTGTAATTTTTTTCCCAATTTTTCCTGAAATAATAGACCCTTGCAAGCACTTTAAATAAAAATTTGGATTCTTGTCTTAGAGTAACTTATTGGTCGAACTATTAGAGGTATATAGTAATTTTTGTGGATTTTCACAGTGACTACCTAAAACTTTTTCGTATTTGGAGGTAGTATTTTATAAAATATTATTTTTTATATATATAAATAAATAGCTGCAGTCAATACCTTTCGAATGATGCCTAAATGATAAACATCAAAATGAAATTGACGTCGCAGCCCTCATTTTTGTAAAAAGGGTTTGAACATTTTGGCTCTGAAAAGCCATTTTCTCTATTAAATTATTTCACAAAAATGGAGTGAGAGACGTCATTTTTCGTCCGTTATTCATCATTTCGGCATCATTCGAAAGGTATTGATTCCTCCTATTTATTTTTCATTATATCTCTTAAAAAATTTTCCAAGATATATGAGTTTTTGGCTGTCACCTAGAAACCCCGTACAAAATCAATATAAACGCCCAATCATTCTACCAATGAGTTATTCTATTCTTATTCCAAAAAAAATATTTACAGTGGTCTTCCAAGGGTCTATTAAACCAGAAAAAAATTTTGGACAAAAAACATGATTTTTAGAGGTGTTTTCAGGATCGTTTAGCTCACAGATGGCTTAACCCAGTGACGAAATATTTTGCAGATCATCATTAAACAATCCAATCTTCATTTCTGGGGGGGGGTGACAATTTATTTTCGTACAATTTATTTTCGTGACCCATCCTAATAAATATATGTATCAAAACAAATTTTCAAAAAAATATTTTGACTTACACTGGATAATTATCCAGGTTAAGTCCAAAATTTTTAACACAAAATTATTTTTCAAAATTTGTTTTCACACACACATTGGCGACAATTTTAAAAAACAATTTTTTATTTGAAATTTTAACATATTATTTAAATTTTTGTTATCACAGATTAGTTATCCAGTCTTAAAGAAAAACAGTCATGTTGATTGCAAAATTAGGAAGTTTAAAGGGACGTAAAACGTTTTAAATTACGTTTTTGAAGATGGTTAAAAAAACGTTAAAATCTGTTTGAGATTTTTAAAAATTTGATTTGAACTGGGATATTGTCCTGGCTCAAGACCATTTTGCTTCTATATTTAATAGAATGCAAATTTATTTACAAATGTCATGGTGACATTTATAACTTGGCTGCAGACTACCACGATCATGATTTCGACCATGTCAAAAGTCTTTTCAAGTGGCTTCGCAGCGACTTTTCAACATCAAACCCGGCCTCTATAAGGAGATGATTCTCACAAACGAACGAGTATCACAACTCACTTGCCGAATTTGCGTTTCACATCAAATATTGATTACATACCAAAAAAAAAAATCAAACGAAAATACTAAAAAAAAATTAAAAATATATAATAGTGAATATATATATTGGCTATTCGTATCAGTGAAAAAAAACTGGGGCCTACTCATGGCATTCGCTTTCGAGACAGAATCGATCGAAAAGTGCTTTTGCATATTTGAAAAAAAGGGAAAAAAATCATTTTCGACCGAAATTATTCAAAACCTAAGGAGAATAATTCCAATATACTTTATGCCAACATCCTAGTTGTTTTTGTTGGAAATTTATAAATCTTTCACAGAAAGTAAAAATTGATCGATCGTAACTTCTCGATATTGAATAATCCCCCTGATTTCCGAAACCCTTCCAAACAATTGAATTAAATTGACGGATCTATAATTCTGATCTACTTTCACCAAAACTCAAGTAAGGTGACATTGATATGTAAAATATTTTTTAGGGTTTTGATGTCTTAAAATATTAGTTTCAAATATTTTAAGACATCAAAACCTTAAATCAAAACTCTAATATAATATAAAAGTTATCACATTGCCTTAGAACTATAAAGTTTAACATAGTCCTAATAAAATGAACAAGTAAAGCAAACGTTGATTACAAAAGGAACTCATAGAGAAGGTAAAGGACCTTTTTATAGATGGAAACAAATTAGGCAAAACATGCTTAACGATTTTTGAATGCATAGAAATGTCTTAAAACATTTAAAACTAATATTCTAATATAACTAAAAATGTATGTGCTACTAATTTTATCACAGTCCTAATAAATTGAAAAATTAAAGCAAATGTCGAAAAATTAAAAAAGCAAAAGGTTTTAAAGAAAATAAAGAACCTTTTTGAAGATGGTAAAATATTAGGCAAGCAAAAAATGTTTAAAGATTTCTGAAAATATATCACAAATGCCAAATATAGCAAATATTTCGCGAGATCCACAAATCGCAAAATATGCATTTAAAATTTTAAATTAGAATCGGCTATAAAAAAGTACTGATTATTTTATTCAAATTTCTGGTTCTATTTGAGAGGTTGAACTTTGTCATTTAATAACACCGTAATTTTTTTTATTAAAAGTCGCTGCACTTGAGCAGGGTGTGATATACGTATAAATCTATAGGCAAAATGATGGCGTTTTTAGTTTTTATTCCCTCATCCTGTTGTCTCTTCACAGGACTAGAAAGTTCCAAAGATACAATTATTTTAAGAACTTATTCGCATCCGGTGATAACACTATTAGTGTCGAATTAAAGAGGAGAATATCTTTTAAAACTACTTCAAAAATCATGCTTCTATATCTGTGTTAGTTTAGCATTAACAACCATTTCAAGGTAACGCCTTAGTTTATTTATTTTCATATTTTACTTTTTAAGAGAGAACATTTGGAATCACTTTTAAATCTAAAATAATACAGATAAAAACATGTAATTTAATTTATTTTTAGCACATATTCACTTCTTTAATTTAATATTTATGGCGATATCATAGGGTGCGAATAACTGTTTAAAATAATTGCTGAAAAATAGTATCCTTTGAAATGAAGAACTAAAAACGGCAATTAACTCCATTTTACCTGACGGCTTCGCAGCGACTTTTCAACAACAACACCCGGACACTTTAATTAAATTATTCTCACGGACGAATGAGAAGCACAACTCATTTGCCGAATATCCGTTTAAAAAGTCGCACCAAGTAATAAAGTGCAATTCACTTAATAATTCCAGTCCAGTTTTATTGTTTTTATTTCAATTTTGCATGAGTATATATGGAAAACAAAAATCCTAAATATATACTTTAAAATGTTACCTTAATGTAGAAAGACGCCAATTCAAATTTTTTGAAAAAATCTCAACTAACTTTAACTTCAACTCATAATTTTTGAGAAGTCGATTTGTAGTCAGAACTTGTCATGTTTTATTAAAATAACCAAAAATGAGTTAGGGTCTAAGTTACTCTTAAAGCTTTTACATTTGCCCCAAATGTATGCAACATTAATACGAATATCGAAAAGGACAAAAATCATACCGACCTTGAATATATTTGATATGGATGAAACCAAAAAAAGAAAAACAAGTTTCCCGTGTGTTGCCATAAATTATTAAACAACGTGAACATTTGTTAGCAAGATTCTGCTTTTGCACTGCACTGCAAAGTAGGCCACAAACTCCGGCATGTTTTCCTATAGACTTTACAAAAAATTATACACACAACATCCATCCTTAAAGTATGCTACAGAAACACAGGAAGAAAATGAACACAGCAAAACCATTAGGAATGTATAGAAATTGGAATTACGATATCCTCGATCTTAATGAGCTTTAATAAATAAATAAGCTACTGAAATTACCATTATATAATTAGAATTAATGAAGCAAAAGCTAAGTTAGTACAAATGAATGAAACCCCTGCAAGTATGCTGTAAAAAAGAAAGAATAGCACTGGCAGCAGTGTTACGGAACTCTTTAGGATGAGTTTGTGAAGAGTTTTTGAGATACATTTTACTCAGGAAATTTATTCCACATTAGCCTTAAAAGCAATAAACTGCTGCAATATATTAAAGTTCTATAGCACGTTAAAGTAGTTAATATTAATCTTCGGCGGAACTTTAATATATTGCTGCTGTTTTGGCTTCTCTTTCTCGTGGAATATTTTTATTAGTTTATTGATGTTTGAAATGGTTGTTGATGATCAATGGTTGTTGTGAAGGCATGAAATTTTAAAATATTTTGAACAGACATTCTCCTCTTTCATTTGCTACCCATAAAGTCATTCTATGCCCAGGAAATGTACCAAAATAAATTATGAAACTATCTATATCTATCTTTTTCTATTTCAACAAAAATTAATAAAAATCATGAAATTTGACATATCTTATATAGATATTCCTCTTTCTCATTTGATACCAATAGTATCAGTCTATGACCTACAGAAGTTCGAACATAAATTATAAAAACATCCTTTGGCAATTAAAAGACCTGTAAAAATGACATACAATCACGATCGATAAAGAGTTAAGTATGCTATGCTATATAAGAGCTATAGTTTCAGTCTCATTCTGGGGACGAAAATCGTGTGGCATGGCGTAATAAAATATAACCAAATATTCTGTTATATGGGTCCGCCATCTAACGTTTTTTTCAACTATTCAACCTATTGGACTATTATTTGCGGGGTGCCCTCAGCAGCCATTTGAATGAAATTATTTTCCATTATTAACCGGAAGGATTGTACTTTCAAATAAAAAAGAAATTTGAGCAAATATTCAGTAGTTTTTTTTATAGCATTTTCAAAAAAAAGTTATTTGGCGGACCCTAATAATAATATATTTAATATATTTAACTAAAAATTCAAAAATCATGATTTATCAAAAAATCTTTTGTGTCTACAAAGAGCGTCATAACTTCTACATTTATGCAGAGACCTTTATCATATGGACCTTATTTTCTGCTTTTGAAAGTTAGCTAATAAAAAATAGAACATAATAATTGTTTCCCATTTTTTTTCTATTTTCTATGGATTTTTTTCATGCCTGCCCAAAAATATATTTTTTTTTTGAAAAAAATCAATATTTTCTCATTTTTTTGGAGACTGTTCCTAAACCACTGTTTGTATGTGAAAGTGAAATTCCAAACATTTGTAGCCATTATAAGTACCTTGAACTGAACATATAAACGGTTCAGATCGGACTTATATTTCCAAAATGAGAGTATAGATATTAAAGGTATCTTGGAATTTTATTAAAAAAAATATTTATTTTTTTGGTGTTGATTTTTTGAATCAAAAAAAAAATAAATTGTAGGTCCCGTGCACAAAATGTTTATTATTAAATTAATTATTATTAAACGCATGGTAAAAATGTAACTATGCAGCCTGAATGTAATATAACCCTAAAGGTAGGCTAAAGAAATTTAAAGAATTATGCGAGTTTTATTTATATATTGTATTTCTTCCTGGTAATTAGCCTATTATGATTTTTAAATAGACTTTGATAACAACATCTCCACCGGAAAGAATTCTTTCCTAGATTATCTTAATTCTTTCCATATTGTTACACATCATTATATGTATAGACAAAAGCATATAAGGTACTCCAGATCAACTTTAGGCAACTATTCTTAGGAAAATTCAGTGCAATTAGTTCACTGTCATTAATAAAAGCTTAAGCAAACTCAGCAAAATACAAACAATTTCGCCGAGAACTTAAGTATTTCTTCTGTGTTCCAAAACGACAGAAAATCCAAGGGAAGTTTCACAAAGAGATTTGTGTAAGATGTGTACCACCAGAGTGTTTTGGGGACAAATTTAAGAAGAATGATTAGCACAAAGTTCAATGGCAAATCTCAGTTCTCAGTATTGTTAAACGAAAAGTTGGAAATTCTTAGAAATTTGAATCAAAAAAATGACAAAGTGGAGCAAACTTAAGATTGGTGGGGGAGGGATGAGGTCGGAAAAGAAAAAAGTTCACTCGAAAGTAATTAAAACTAGTTGCAAGGTTATTGGCAATGTTTTCTTCATTAACAAAAACATAATGTTTTTAATCAGCATTCATGTGTAAAAGGAAGATGAGCTCTGAGAGACATGTGACGACCTGCACGAGAGAAATAACATTTCAGGAAAGAAATTCTAGGGAATTCAATATTGCAACGTTCCACGATTACTAATGGTCTTTCGGCTATTAGTGATGTTTCTAGGGATTATGATGGAGTGGTTATTGGTGGGGATCTTAATGCGAGGAACTGCGTTTGGGGTGATTTTTCTGCCAATCAGAACGGAATCGTTTTGAATGATTGGCTTGTTCAGAACTCATTGGATTTTACGAGGATTTGCGATTCTAGACCGACATATCCGAATGGGTCTTCTTTTTTGGATCACTTTTTGGTTGGTTCCAACTTATTGGATCCTCTGGATGCGAATTACGGTGTCGATTGTTTGTCCACTTTCTCTGACCATTTTCCGTTGAGACTTGAGTTACGTCTTAGTGATTTTGAGATTTTGCTCAGGATTCCCAGCAACATTAGGTCCTTTGATGACACTGATTGGGGTAACTTTCGTGATGAGCTGACAGTTGGCCTGTTGCATAATTTTCCGCCTAGTAATCGTAACCTTTCGGATGGTGAGATTGATAGTTATGTTCGAGAATTTTCTTCATTGATTGATCAGACTTGTTCGCGACATTCAACGGTTGCTGATCGAGGCAATAGAAAGTTTGTCGTTTCGGGGAATATTCGGAAACTTTTCAGAATTAAGTATGGTTTGCAGAGGAGACTTAAATCTATTTATCACCGCACTCTGAACAGGAATCACCCAGACTATTTGCTGATTTCTAAACAAATATGCCTCCTGGGTATTATTATTAAGGAGCAGGTGAGCCTGGATCAGGCTAATCGTTTGAACAAACGTCTTGGGGGAATAAGGCCTGGTCCCAATGCGTTTAGGGAGATTTACGGAGTGATTGGTTCTAAACGCCGATCGGGTTTGGGCGAATTGTCTGTTGATGGAGTCGTGGTTGAGGAGCCACATAGATTGGATGCATTGAGGGACCATTTTGCTTCCGTATATCGACCATTTACCCCCAATCGGGATGTTTCTGATATTGACAGCACGATTGCTGGCACTCTTTCGGGCATTGCCGGCCCGCGATTGGTTTTTGATGAGAATTCTGGAGCTTTGAATACTGACGATTCCTGTCTGACTTCGCAGGCTGCTGTTTTAGGTCAGGTTATATTGTTAAATAATAAGAAATCTTCTGGTCCCGATAACATTTCGAATTACTTGATTAGGAAGTTTCCGCCGAAGGCTTTCGAGTATCTTACCATAATTTTCAACAATTGTATAAATAATTGTTATTTTCCTGATTCTTGGAAAATTGCGAAGATTTTTCCGATTGTTAAGAAGCCGGGGAATTCTGATGTTAATAATTTGAGACCTATATCTATGCTTTCTAATTTGGGGAAGCTTCTTGAAAAGATTTTAATGGGGAAGATGGTCATGTCAATTGAGGATGGACATATTCCGGATTATCAATTTGGGTTTAAGAAGGGTCACTCGACTTCCCACGCTCTACTTAAATTTCATGATGATGTTGTTCGGAATCTGAGGCAACGTAGGTGTACGGTTGCTGTTTCACTTGATATTGAGAAGGCTTTCGACCATGCGTATCACTATGGGATCCTGTTCAAATTAATTAACATTGGGGTTGATAGGTTTGTCATCAAACTAATTCATAGTTTCTTTGAGAATCGGAAATTTTTTGTTCAGTTGGGAGACTCATTTAGTTCACTTGGTAGCATTGGATGTGGTGTTCCACAAGGATCTATTATGGCTCCGTATTTATACAATGTATTTATTCATGATTTTCCACACGTGTCTAATGGATCGAAGGGAATACTATATGCGGATGACTCATTATTGTACGCTCACGATGAATCTCCGATAATTGCTCTTTCACGGGTTCAACGCCATCTGACTATTGTTAATGAATATTATACCTTTTGGGGTATAAAGGTGAATGTCGGGAAATGCGAGGCCTTATGTTTGTGGAATGCGTCTAAGTAGTGTTGTACCTGAAAGCAAAATTTTGAAACTTTTTTTGGATGGAAACGAAATTCCATTTAAAGACAGTTTTAAGTACCTAGGCGTTCATTTTAACAAACTGGTGAAGTTTAATGAACATGCACGAATAGTTCTGAAAAAGGCTAGCAGGATCAAGGGATCATTCGCGCGCCTATTGAGGAGTAAATATTTACCTATTGCAACAAAACTTTTGATATATAAAGTATGTATAAGACCGATTTTGTTATACGCCTTTCCTATATGGTTTAGCATTTCTCCGACGGTTGCCAGAGAGCTTGAGGTTTGTGAAAGAAAGGTTATCCGGCAGTGTGTGAATAAGAATTTTAAGACTCCGACGAAGAGGTACTCGAATCGGTACATCTATAGTACGTCTTCCATCGTTCCCATTGGGAAATATGCTCTACATCTTCTTCGAAATTTTGTTGATAAGTTAGCTCATCATGAGAATAATTTGATTACGGAAATTTTTAATTTTCAAAGAGAATTTGGCTGGTCAGATGTTAATTATCTGTCACCAATCGGAATTTTAAAGGAAAATACTTCGATGGAATCGGACATGACGACTTCTCATTTTCATGAATTCTACGCTTCAACACTTGCTAACACACACAGAGGATAGACATTTATTATATTTTTTCTTTTAATTTTTGTTTGTTTTAAGCTGATATTTAGTTTATAGTTATTTTTAAGTCTTAGGTTTAGTTGCCCACCGGAGTTCTACCTCCAAGATCACCTGTCAAAGTGCCTGGAGCACGCACTGTAATACATTAGTTTTAAACTTATTTAATACGAAACCTCTTCACATAAGCATGTAGCTGATACACAACCATTGATTACAAATTAAAATAATACATTATAGTTTTAAGTTTTCTTTGTTATTATTCCAATATTATCTGTTTAATGTGTATAGAAGTCTCAATAAAGCAAATCTTAATCTTAATCTTCAATATTGCAAACATATTGCATACTTCTGGGGACAACCAAATGATGATGGACATATTTCTGAATAAATATCTCTATCATTTATTTTGCAGAATTTTGGCGTAAAAAGTATGATTTTTTTAAAAACGCTGAAAAAATTCCCGGAAGTCTGCGTAAATAAACCAGTTTAACTTGCTATCGAAATTTACTTAATTATGTAAATTATGTACCATCCACGCTGTACACAGTGCTGTACAGTCTGTACTTTCGTATACAAATTATCATTTGCATTCGGAGAAATTAATGCCGAACAGAGTTCATTAGTTTTTCCTGGTAACAAGTTTTGCTTTCGTTGTTAAACTGTGTGAGGGAAAGTGAATGCTGTTTTTTGCAGCATTTTTAGTAAACCAAAAGTCATGGCATATCGTGTGGGGCAATTACAAATTCCCAAAAACGCTCTCACTAAAAATGCAAAGGCTACATGCCTTTGGTTCATGAATATATATGATAATCTTATTGAAATCATCGGATGATTGCCAAGAAATGTGTATATTTGATATTTTTTGTATACGATCACAAATAGCATTAATTAATTCCTAAAAGTAGGCAACTATTTGTATATCTTATAACAGGAGGAATTTAGGCAATTTTTTGAAGTTCAAGTTAGTTTTATTGATTCTTTTTTTAAATGCAAACGGTTTTGAAAACATAATTTAGAAAATTAAATAATAGTTTTGGTTTAAAACTAGTTTTAATTTAAAAAATAAAACTATTAAATAGTTTTTCTTAGTTTTTGTGTTGTTTCATTAGTAATCGATTTGATTGATTTTCAATGTGTTTTGAATGTAATACATTCGAATTCCAGCTATTCGATCAAGTCATTTCTTGTTTCAGAATCCCAGACAGAGAAAGTTGAAATAAATGCAATGGCAAACGCGAATTTAGGATTTGTGCAACAATTGCAGCTTTTGTCGCGACTGACTACATATATTTTACAAGCGACATGCAAAAAAATCATTGGGTAGATAGCAAAAAATTACAAAACAAAAAAGTCATTCAAAATCATTTAGCCACATCTCCCGCGAAAATGATCATTTTTAAAAAATATCCGAATTGTAGTTTTTGTTTACCGTGCTCTACCGAAATACCCAAATTTTTTGCGAAAAAAGATCAATGTTCCAAAAAACATGGATGCATTTTAATCCTAGTAATTTTGTTGTATAAGTTGGCATGTAATTTTGCCATTTAAGTAAGAAGAGTTTTCTTTACAAATATGCCAGAAAATTTTTGGGCGGGTTGGTGAGAAGTTTTTTATATTGTCAAATGTTGCATTTTTTGATTCCTAAAAGTATGCAATTATTTGCTTATCTAAAAGTAGGAAGAGTTTAGGCAATTTTTTAATGTTCAAGTTATTGAGGATTTTCTGAAAACAGAATATATAGAATATTTAAAACTATTTTTGTATAACATTTTAATCCTTAAATGTCCTTTTTGAAAGAACTTTTTTTGATTTTCTCGAAAAAAGGGTCAAATTGACCCATAACCCCTTAATGAGAAGAGCTAGAGGCCTAAGGTCTTCCACTAAAATGCAATTCCCCAATATAGTTCGGACAATAAGAATTCTCTCAGACATTAACTGACAACCCTTTTCTCACTTAGTATAATGCTCCCTTCAATTAAAAATTGAAAATTTTTGACCCACTGTAAAAAGAAACTCAGACCAGCTGGATCATAAGTTTATTCTACAAAAATGATCTACTCAACATGCCCTTTAAGAATTCTATTGCTGATTTTCTGTTCCAATCAAAAAGTTTTAATTTGTTGGACAGTGTAATTACACCAATAATTTATTCTAAGACAAGAATAAATATATATTTATAGTACTTATATTATATATAGGGTTTATTAATTTAGAAAAAAATACTTAACAAAGTGCAACATAAAATAATTTTATACTCTGACAAAAGAAATATTAATTTTGGGGATGCAAAAAGCTTGACCTGGGTACGAAATATTTTGCCAACCATCATAAAACATTACAAATTGTATTCCTGAGTGGTGAAACGGTAATTTTATCGTGACCCAGCTTAATAAATATTGCATCTACATGTGGATGCCTTTAAGCTGCCTCTTGCCACTTAAATGCATTTTTTAAATGAATGAATTTATATTTGATATTGTTTGTAAATTGAAATTTTTGATTTAAAAAAATCTCTAGTTGATTTGAACTGGTATATTCTCCTGGCTCAAGACCATTTTGCATCTATATTTTGTAGAAGCCAAAATTATTTACAAATGGCATGGTGACACTTATTACTGGGCTGTATACTACCATCATCATAATTTCCAGCCCATGACTATCTTCTTTAAGTGACTTCGAATTGATTTTTCAACCAAATATCTGGACTCTTTATATAAATGATTCATCCAAACGAATGAGAACTACATGTGACTTTCCGAATATTGTAGTTCCACGAATTTGTCAATATCTATCACGAAAAATAATACATTAACAAACGAAATCGTCCTTCAGTTATCTTTTTTGATTTGTAGCCTTATTGCAGAGCAATTCAATCACAGTTTCAATGTATAACTTCATTTTTTGTGAACCCTGTAATTATTTTCCGGTCAACCCCAATTTAGGCGCCACTATTACAACTGGAGAGGTCTACCGCTGAACTCAGAATCGCCAACGCTTCACCTGTGCCTGTGAAAAATTCCCTGAAAATCGGACAAGTCGTTGACTTTCCATTTTTCATATCGCACACTCACTGCCGGCATGAACAAAAATTTGTCCAAAACATTACATTGTTTGTGATTATGATTTTGGGCAGCTCGGACCAATAGTCGCATATTTTTCTAGTATTTCCCAAGAATATAGTATTTTATAAAGAAAGAATGGGGCATACTTTTGGGAAGTTATATTTTTAGTTCCACCAATTTATCAATATCATCACGAAAAGTGATACATCCTCAAACGAAATCGGTCTTAAGTAACTTTTTTGATTTTTAGCTGAGTTGCAGATCAATTCGATCATAGTTTCAATCTACAAATTCAATTTTGGCAACACAATAATTATTTCAGCCATTGTGCAGCCACTATTACAGCTGGAGAGAGGACTACCGCTTAACTTAGGCTTACCAACACTTCAACAGTGTCTGTGAGATCAGGAGATGTATATTGACTTTCCATTTTCCATATCACACACTCACTCCCCGCATGATTTGCCCAAAGAATAATATACGTTAAAAATCATATTTTGGTGAAATCGGACCAATTATCGTGTAATTTTCCAGTATTCTCCAAGGAAATGGTATTTTATAAATTAAAAATTAAATGTGGCATACTTTTGGGGATTATATTTATGCCCATGGTGTTGCATACACTCTGGAGCAACGCAAATTGATTTTTTTTCAGTATATATCTGAGCAATTTCTGCAACTATGTGGTTTTGTTAAAGCGATTTTCTACAATTAAAATCACATGAAAAAAAATGCTCAAATGATAAAATTCTTTGAGAATATGTTTGAATTTCGGGCAGCTCGGAGCAATTATCATATAGTGTTCTAGTATTTCCCAAAGAAATAGTATTAAATAAAGGACACAATAAATGTGGCATACTTTTGGGGGTATTATTTATGTCGATAGTATTGCATACGTTCCGGATTAAAGCAATCTGATTTTTACCATTCAATATTCATACTGATTAAGTTCTGCACATGAATAATTTTCTTTAAGCTAATTTCTACAATTAATTCGTAGAATATCAGATTTTACATACTTCTGATTTTTTAAAACTGTTCATACCTTCTCCAACACTTCATACCTACCCCAACACTTAAACAGTGTCTGTGAAAATTCCCTGAAAATCGGCTAATCGTTTAGGACTTTTCATTTCGCACACTCACTGCAATTTCTGCGACTATGTATTTTTGTTAAAGCGATTTTTTACAGTTAAAATCACATAAAAATGCTCAAATGATAAAATTCTATGAGAATATGTTTGAATTTCGGGCAGCTCGGAGCAATTATCATATAGTGTTCTAGTATTTCCCAAAGAAATAGTATTAAATAAAGGACACAATAAATGTGACATACTTTTGGGGGTATTATTTATGTCGATAGTATTGCATACGTTCTGGATTAAAGCAACCTGATCAAGTTCTGCAGATGAGTAATATTCTTGAAGCTAATTTCTACGATTAAATTCGTAGAATGTCAGATTTTACATACTTTAGATTTTTGAAAACTGTTCTTACCTTCTCGGTGAGCAATTTTTGTATTCACAAGCCTATGGAGTACAATCCTTACAGACTGGCCAAACCTAAAAGTAATTTAAATCAAAAGATTCCTTAATATAATGTCAATGAAAAATCCATATCAAGCTTTATTATTAAATTATTATATTCCTTTATAAAAATAAAAAAATATATATTTTTCCATTATCTTATTTTTCTTAGATTTGTCTATTGTTTAAAAACTATGAAAAATCAAAGAAACAGTAGAGAAAGGAGAAATATATATTTTTTATTATTTTGATAACGCCATCACGCAACGAAAAAAAATAAAAATTTTCATAACCTACATTTTCATTTTTTTTTTATTATTTTTTACCTTGTGTTAATAAACTACTGAAAAAATTATCATACTACTGAAAAAATGAAACTTTGATTGATTTTTACAAAAAATCGAAAAAAAAACTTAAAAAATAGAAGACTATATTTCACCACTACCAAACGCAATCACTAAAAAAGACATCAAAGGACGCTACTTTAAAGTTCCAAAAAATAATTAAGTTAAGCATTTCCAAAAAAAAATCAAAATAAAAAATAAAATTGTAAAAACTTGATTTGAACTGGGATATTGTCCTGGCTCAAGACGATTTTGCATATATATTTAATAGAATACAAATTTATTTACAAATGACATGGTGACATTTATTACTTGGCTGCAGACTACCACGATCATGATTTCGACCATGTCAAAAGTCTTTTCAAGTGGCTTCGCAGTGACTTTTCAACATCAAACCCGGCCTCTATAAGGAGATGATTCTCACAAACGAACGAGAAGCACAACTCACTTGCCGAATTTGCGTTTAAGAATATAAAGCGGCTTTGTAATATTTTAAAAGTAATTGAAATTTCCTTCTAAGCAAGGTATAGTACATTAAAATCGGTCAAGTATTTCAAGAGTTACAGGCGATTGAATTAACACACTTATTTAAAATTTTTTTTTTTACTGTTAAAATGGTCATAATGACACAAAAAATATATATTTTTTTTCAGAAATATTTTTATGAGAAGGAAGCACACATAAATTTTCAAAACAAACGCAGCTATCGAGGTCAAAAATAGTACCGTTTGACATGGAATGACTCATATTTAGTTCTAGGTATACTTTAAGGGGCAAAGTATATGCAGACTATAACAGCATACTTTAGGGGGTATGTTGGTTTACGTAGCCGCTCTCATGGGAGGATTATTGCCTTAAGGCACCGTTTTCAAAAGAGAGTGGACGTCGTTCTTCTTTTCTCGATATTTTTTAATAACTCACATTACTCGCCTACTCAAATTGGAGGATTTTTATTTGTAATTTTGAATTTTTTTGTGGTATTTTGTAAATTGGTCTAATTCAGGGTAAAAATGTCTTTCTGCGAAATGAAAGCAAAATGTGTGGCTTAGCAATACATACCCCCTGTTGCAATAAGAGCCAGCCAAAATCCCTATACACAGCCCACAAATTCCTTTAAGCATAGCAAATTCAATTTAAATAAATCTACTCAGCAATTCACCGCAAATCAACTCAACAATTGTGGAGCGTATGCTACAGCTACTGCTGCTGCCACTGTCTGAAACAATAAGGTAAGTAGTATTCATTTAAAAATATGCTGCTGCTTCTGCTGCGGCTGTCTACTCGCATAATAACGATACAACTCCAGCAATTCCATAAATATCTGATAAGCTCCATTAGTTGAAAAGCATTCGATGGCAAAACCAAACTCCAGCATGGCCAAGGAGCGGTAAGAGAGAGAGAGAGAGCGAGTGGCTGTATATTAAAGACCAATTCAATTGTAAATCCTTGTACGTGTCTCGATTACACATCAAATCAAGGCAGTTATCTTTAGCTCCTGGCCAACCACCCCACCTGTGTGGATCTTGGCCACATTCGAACAAATATTATTGTTTAGCTTTAATTTTATGTTCTGTCTGCCATCATTATCATCAACATCAACATCGACATCATCATCGTCAGCGTCATCATAATAATAATACCTGAAAGCAAGCCAGCCAGCCAGCCAGCCAGCCAGGTGATCAAAGAAAGCGAAATGAAACGAAACGAGACCAACAACATTTAATTTTAGTCGAATGAGGGACAGAGAGAGGTAGTGTATATACACATACTCACACACTCTCACATAGCTCTACCATTGACGATAAGGAATGAAGCATACTTTAAGGTGTTGCAAACAAAAAAAAAATGAAAAAAGAAAAAATCGAACCATCATCAAGCTCTTACCACAACTTGGCTTGGCACAGGACAACATTAAGGAGGTGGGTGAGGAGCAGGGGTAGAGGCAACATACGAAGATGTGCAAAGAAATCGCACCCCAAGTCGAAAACGATTCAATTTACACTTGAATACCAAACTAAAGTGGCACTCAAGAACACCTCCATCTTGCTGTGCCAGCGACAGACAGAGTCTATTATAACAAAAGGTGGCAGCGACAACGACAGCGACAGCTACAGCTACAAGAACAAAACAACAACAAAATCACACAAAACACAATGACTCTCAACAAAAGAGAGGTGCCGAAGACGAAGCACCAAAGAAAGCTGACGAAAAAATGGAAAACGTTTAAAATGTTGTCAAACATTCAGTTTTATTGTGTATTGATATTTTGTCTTCGTCTTCGTGTTCTGCTTCTTCTTCTTCTTTGGCACCATCTTCCCCAGCTGTAGCAGAAAAAATAAAGAAAAACGAGTCAAAATGTCATTCTTTTTCCAGGGAAAATTCATTTACATACACGACCAAATGACAATAAATGGTGCAACATTCCATCGGTAGTTGCTGCTCATACCCTACAGGTCAGAGGAGGCTATGTCAGAGGCAAGCGGAGCTTTGCAAGGAAGTGTTAAAGAATTTGAAAGAATAAGGGACACTTTAAGGAATATATTAAAAGAGGATGAATAAAATTCTGATATTTTAACGCTCTTAACTATCTATGCTTATCGTGCCGGAAGTAGGGTACAATTATATATATATATATTCAGAAAATATTTCAAAAAATAAATATTTTCAAAAAATAGTAATTTTTATAGGTCCATTTTCAACCAAGCCTCAAAATTTACAGAGTAAATAGATGTTAAAATCAAAAAATCATTTTTTTTCGAGAAAATCGAAGACTACAAGCAATTAAAAAAGTAAAGTTTATATTTATTTTTGGTTTTCCAAATTTTCAAAATATTAAAAAAAATATTAATTAGTATAGGCCCACTTTCAACCAAGCCTCAAAATTTACAGAATAAATAGATGTTTGAATAAAAAATCGAAGACTACAAACAATTAAAAAAATAAAGTTTAAATTTATTTTTGGTTTTCCAAATTTTAAAAAAATTAAAAAAAAAATATTAATTAGTATAGGCCCACTTTCAACCAAGCCTCAAAATTAACAGAATAAATAGATGTTTAAATAAAAAAATCGACAAAATCGAAGATTACAAACAATTAAAAAATAAAGTTTTAATTTAAAAAAATAAAATTTGTATACAAAAAGTTTGTGAATATTTTTTCTGAAAAGTACGTCAAGAAACGAAAAAACATAAAAAAGTATATCCAATTTGGACCTTTATTTACGAAGTTATGACCAAAAGAATGCAAAAAGAACTATTATTTAACGATTTTTAAAAAAGCTATATTTTTTAACCTACTAATCAGAAAAAACTCAAAGCAAACCAGAGGGTGTTTTTTAGAGGGTACTAAAAAATTAAAAAAAAAATGGAGGAAATCAAAAATATTTTTTTGAACTGTCCGATTTGTCGTGGAATGCCCCATATATATATATGATTGAAATATTGAATGAAAAGTGTTGCCTAATTTTAGTATGAACAATTTATGGAAAATCAAAGCCAACCTTTCGGAGTCCAGTCATTTCAATAGTAAATTCCTAGCTTTGAAGTCAAATCTTTCTTTGATTTCAGTCCTTAGCTATACTTTTTGACTTTTATTACATTTCGAAATCCACTTCTAAATCATGAAAATACATGGGAATTTTTATCTAGCAGTTTCCGCGTGCACTTCGAACATTTTCAGATTATAGCACTCCAACATGACGTTCGTCACGCCATACGGAAGTCTTGATCCACAAAAAGAAAAAAATACTGTAAAATTTTTAAAAATTAAATTTAAATTTGAAAATGAAGTAAATTTATTGGAAATTGTTAGCATAGGGTGATTCATCGTGAGTTTTGATTTTCAATAGGCTTTTTTGCGACAGATCACGCGTGACTGCTTCGCAATTTTTGTCCAGTATCGTTTGGCAAGTCATCATGGAAAGACTCATACCACAACAGCGTCTCCAAATTGTTCAGCTGTACGAAAGCTCTACGAAAAACGGCGTTCGGTGAGAAAGCAGACCATGACAAATCGATTCCTTGTCGTTCTCAGCAGCTTGGCTTGACGTATTCGACAACTTGGCGTATTTTACGTAATTGCCTTAAAGCGTAAAAAATGCAACTTGTGGAAAACATTGAAGTTAGGCGACTTAAATTTGCGTGTTGTTTTCAGTTATTAGTATATCTGCCAGGATGAAAATTCTACTTATAAAACTGTAGCCTTTTCTGGTCAATACAAATGTATATATAGCTTCTCTCACGAAATATTTAACTCCTCAGTTAGTAAATATGTGTGAACAGGTTCCAACCAGTATGGTGGTCCTGTTGGTCTCCCCTAGACGGAGTCTAGAGGAGACAATTTATAAAAACAATACAAATTTTGATTTTTTAATATTTTATATGAACAAATGTTGCTGCTTCGTACGGAGTACACAAAACTACTACTTATTTGACAACCATAACAAAAACGATACCGCCATCTATCGGATTTATCTATTATATATTTTATAGCATTGCCATAAATTCATCAGTTGAGATCGACCATATGATCGATCTGCAACTATGTGAAATGGAAATATTTAAGAATTATTTTGGTGCAAACTTCAAAAATAAATTTACTTGGAAAATGTAGCAAATCTCCAATAAATTTGTTGTCGTTGCATATTTTTTGGTTTGAATTTAAATTCATCAGATAATGTCAGTTTATCTCGGAGGATAGAAATTATCACAACAAAACTGTAGCATATATTTTGGCGTTCTTGTATTTTCTTGGCATATTACGCATTAAAATAAAATTTCTGTTCTTGCTACCACTCAATTGTTTGGAATATGGAATTCAAAATCCAATTTTTCAAATTCGTTTAGAAAATATTGCTTTTCTTTTGTCATATGTAATTATTTTACGCATTTTCTTAACATCTCCTCAATTAGTAGCTAAGAGGAATGGAAATTCTTAAGAATTACTTTGACAAGGGCATGTTGCAAACTTTTGAAATAAATTTACTTGGAAAATGTAGCAAATTTATTGCTGTCGTGGCATTTTACTTAGAACAAATCCATCGGGAAATGTTGGTATATCTCTAAGGATAAGATTTTTGTGCAACAAAATGTAGCATATGTTTTGGCGTTCTTGTGTTTCCTTTGGAAATTACAAACTGAAATAAAATCTCTGCACTTGATATCTCTCTATACGAATATCCATAAGATTTCCACGATAAGTGTTTATCTGGAATGAAAATATTAAACATTAAATAAATTGACAAATTCTCTTGAAAAATATAGCATCACTTTTAAGGTATTTATTTAACACATAAATGCCATCGGAAATCGAAATAATTAAGAATAATTTTAAAAAGTAAATTTATTTGAAACGCGTAGTTAATTTATTAAAGTTGTTGTATACTTTTAACTACATTTGCATCAAATTCCTCAGAAAATATTAGTATATCTCTGAGGATAAGAATTTTTGTACAACAAAAGTATAGTATATGTTTTGGCGTTCTTGTGTTTTCTTTAGAAATTATGCCCTAAAATAAAATCTCTGCACTTGATAACTCTCAATTATGGGAATATTGAAATAAAAGTCAAGATTTCTCTATTTTTAAAGGAAATAAAATCATTGACCAATCTCTCTTTTGAGGTATTTGTTTAACGTGTAAGTGTCATCTGGAATCGAATTATTTAAGAATGATTTTGTTGTAAACTTTAAAAAGCAAATTTATTTGGAACATCTTGTTAATTTATTAGAGTTGTTGCATACTTTTACCCACGTTTGTATTAAATTCATCAGAAAATATTATTATATCTTTGAGGGAAAATTGTTTTGTAACAGAACTGTGGCATATGTTTTGGCGTTCTTTTGTTTTCCTTGTAAATTATATCCAAAAATAAAATTTCTGCACTTGACAACTCTCATTTATAGGAATATTGAAGTGAAGATAAAAATTTCTGTATTTTTAAATGAAATAAAAATGTTGACCACTAAAATTTATCTTGAAAATTCCATGGCATCTCTTTTGAGTTATTTATTTTATGAATTTCTTAAACATATTCCCAATAAGTGTCTATCTCAAACGGAAATATTAAAGGAAATAAAGCCATTGAAAAATCAAAATTCCCTGGAAAAATTTCTAGCATCTCCTTTTCGAATTTCTTTAACATTTTCTCAATAAGTTCGTATCAGACATGAACATATTAAATATTACTTTTGAAAGCGAAAAAAACATTGACCAATACGAATTCGCTTGAAAAATCCACAGCATCTCTTTTGAGGTATTTATTTTAAGATACGCCTTAACATTTCCACAATTAATACCTGGAAATTTAAACATTAAAGATTATGTTTCACAACGAAACGAAAGTTGCTGGGAAAAAGGCAACAAATTCCTTGTTATCGTTGCCATTAAAAAACAAAATTATTAGAAATTGTTTCTGTGTAGCTTTATACGTTTTCGTACAGTATTGTCACACATGTTTAACCATAAATGATTAACCAATGACTTCACTTTCGAGGATAATTATATATTGTGGATATATTGTGGAATATTTAATACAGAAATGCGGATCCAATTAGTATTTCTTCTCAGCATATCTTTGGTAAGGTTTTGTTGACATTAAAATTTACACCTCAAAACATTGATCATGCTCCATTCTCAAAGGAAACAAAACAAAATTTCCTTAAAAAAATCATAATATTTCTGTTTCTTAGATATTGCGCTCGATTAATTTTCCAATTAAAACGCTTTGTTCACTGGTGGCTTAACTGTGTATAACTTGTGTTAACTATAGTGCGTGTCAATAAGTTGACGTAGACTTTTCAAAGGATTTATTATTAATGAAAATATATTAAATATTCTACACTTTAAATTAATTTATTTAAAATTTCTGAGAATTTTTAAAAGAATTACCTAAAATGGGGTGCTATTGTAAGGCGTAAAATAATATGACAATTCCAGTGCATACTTTTCGCGGCAAGAATGCCAGACTGACATAAAAGTAGAAAATTAAAAGAAAAAATTAAAAACTTCGTGGCAAATTAATTTTTTTATAAATGTCAGATTAGCGAGATTTTGTGAAGCCTAAAACTGGGCAACATTTAAACATTTTGTAATAAAGCCTGGAATTAGGCAATAATTGTTCTTGTATACCTTACACCAAATTGGGGCAAAAGTGAGGCTGAGAGTCAATAGCAGACTGAAAAAGTATTTCTAGGCTGACGCAAAATAAAAAAAATGAAAGCTAACTAATAATCCTATGGATAAGCTTAATTTTTGTAGGGGATTTTAGATAACTTCAAATTTATTCAAATATATAAAAAATGGTGCATATTTCAGGTGTAGTCAAAGTTAAGGTTGTTGCCAAAGAAACAACATGTATGACGACTCTGTCCAACAAATTAAGATTTGTTATTGGAACAGAAAAGCGACCCAATAATTCAGAAAATGCATGTTGAGTGGACTATTTTTGCAGAACGAACTTATAGACCAGCTGGTCAGAGTTTTTTTTACAGTGGGTCAAAGTTTTAATTTTTTGTTCGAAGGGAGCATTATGCTAATTCAGAAAAGTGTTGTAAGTTAATGTCTGAGAGAATTCTTATTGTCACAACTGTTTTGTGGAATTTTATGAGGATCATTTTTGTGGAAGATCTTAAGTTCTAGCTCCTCTCTTTATGGGTTAATTTGAGAAAATAAAAAAGTCCTTTTAAAATAGACATTTAAGGATTAAAATGTTCTACGAAAAATTTTGCCGGAAAATTTCAGTTGGTGTCACCAAAGACACCAAAGTTGTAAATAAAGCTCTTCACGCTTACACGCCAACTTATATAACAAAATTGTCCTATTTTTCCGTATTATGCCATATACGTCCATATTTTTTGGAATATCGATCATTTTCGACAAAAAAGGTGGGTATTTCAGGAGAGCGCGGTAAACTAAAAAATACAAATTAGATATTTTTGCAAAATTTTTATTTTCGCGGGAGATATGGGTAAAATGATTTTATTTTGTAAGTTTCTCGCGATCTATCCAACGGATACGGCGGTTTTTTTCCATGCATATTAAGTACCAATCTAATGTAGTCAGTCCCGATAAAGCTGCAATTGTTGCAAAAATACACAAGTCGGGTTATCAATTACATTTATTTCATGTTTCACTATCTGGGGTTCTGAATTTGTTCTGTCACAAATATTCCCCATTTGGTCAGCAATCATATGTCAAAAAATATTTTTATATTCTCTACACGATAGAAAGTAATGTTTGGTTTTTCTAAATGAACTTTTCAGAATTTTTGACTTTTCTTTTATTTTTTTACGATTTCTGAGACCTTTTAAAACAAGGCCCTAAAATTTAGCTCTATTGTTAGGCGCTTAATAATATGACAATTCCAGTGCATACTTTTCGCGGTAAAAATGCCAGACTGGTATAAACAAAGAAAAAGAAAAGCTTACTAATGAGCTAAGGTCATATCATGGCGTTTAACAAATTTTCGCAAATTTGTCTGTCTTCAACATTTAAAGATTTTGAAATAAACTCTTGATTATATATATTTTGAGAGATTGCTATTTTGCTTTGCCTTACACAAAATTAGGGCAAAAGTGTGATGAGTTTGTTAAATTGACAATTTCTTCCATTCTGACATAAAAGAAAATCAAAGCAAACTAATATTCATTTCCATCAGTGCTAAAGGTTAATTTTTGTCGGGGAATTTAGGTAACTTAAATTTAATAAAACTCATGTATGATAATTTGAAGCAGACTCATAGGGATATATAAAACAATGTGTTGTGGAAATGGTTGTCTACAATAACAAAATTTTTAATTGAGAAAAAACTGTAGTTATTAATTTATATTAATTTCCTATGGGCTTTAGTTCTCTAGAACTTCTAACTAATAACTTACGATAGGATAGACATTTGCCACTGTTGTGCCTTTACAATTTCCAATTAATGGGTTTTAAGCCACAAATTTTAAAGCATACTTTTGGAATTAAAAGTCTGCCAACGATGTAGCATACTTTAGGGTTTGTATTTAAGAGTTTGCTTTACCATTTTATGATAGATTTTTCATGTATAAGTAACACTAGATTATGGCAAAAGAGAGACTGAGGGTGTCAATAGAATAAAGCAAATTGAAAAAGTATTTTTCCTAATGATCTCAATCATTGCAAAAAATGGTGGTCGATTACATTTTGCAACAACAAATAAAGAGCTCGTAACCGAAGACTAAAAATATATTTTTTTCTGTTTATTAAGGTATACTGATTCATGAAATCAAAAAATATATATATATGTGGATACAGTAAACAGGTACTAATATTCCAGTTCTCGCCGTAGGTACATTTAATAAATAAAATGAATTAATAAATGATTCACGCATTACAATAGTAACAAAAACATAAACATTTTGTGGTCGTGATTAAAAAAATATTTTTTTGGTGTTTACTAATACTGATTCATAAAATCAACACAAAAAATTTTTATGGATAATTTTTTAATTTTCTTTTACTAAAATTCCAATTTTTGCCGAAGGTAAAGGGTGATTTTTTAAAAGCTATAGGAAAGTTTTTCAAAAAAAAAACACATAAAATTCAGAAAAGTGCATGCAATCTTTATTTGAATCGAAAGTACGATATATATAATTTAATGTTTGAAGATTATTTCATGCAAATGTTGACCTTGACAAATGGTCCATCCGCTTAGTCCAATTTTGGCATACTCTTTCCAACATTTCGGCCGTTATCTCACGAATAAATGCTTCAATGTTGTCTTCCAATGCGTCTATTGAAGCGGGCTTGTCTGTATAGACATGAGCTTTAACATAGCCCCCCCCAAAAAGTAGTCTAAAGGCGTTAAATCGCACGATCTAGGCGGCCAATTGACAGGTCCCGAACGTGAAATAAAATGTTCACCGAATTCGTCTCTCAATAAGTCCATTGGTGCGCGTGCTGTGTGGCATGTGGCACCGTCTTGTTGAAACCACATGTCATGCAAGTCAAGCTCTTGCATTTTGGGCAAAAAAAGTTGGATATCATCTCACGGTAGCGCTCACCATTCACAGCTACGTTACGATTCGCATCATCTTTGAAGAAGTACGGTCCAATGATGCCACCAGCCCATAAACCGCACCAAACTGTGACTTTTTCTGGATGCATTGGTAGCCCTTGCAATGCTTCTGGCTGATATTCACTCCAAAATCGACAATTCTGCCTATTTACGTACCCATTGAGCCAAAAATGAGCTCAATGATAAAATGGAAGAAGCGCGCGATGAACTTTTTTAACAGAGCACGCATTTTGATAATAAAATTTAATAATTTGCAAGCGTTGTTCGTTTGTAAGACGATTCATGGTTAAATTATAGACCAAACTGAAGATGTTTGACAGTGAAACAAAACACGCAACATGCGTCAGCTGTTTAAACCAGTGTCGCCAAAAAGATAATAGCTAAAAAATCACCCTTTACTTTTAATATTTGCACTGGAAATATAGGTCCGTTTAAATGTTCAATTAAATATAATTATGATGGCTACAAATGTTGCGAATGTCATATAGAATGTTCATATAGAAACAGTGGTTTAGGAACGTTCTCAAAAATTGAGAAAAAACTATTTAAAAAAATCTTTTTTGCTGGCAGGAACAAATCATAAAAAAATATAAAAAAATTCTTACAAAATATTTTGTTCAACATTTTAATAGCTAGTGTTGTAACGAAAGAAAAGGATATATGTAAAATATCTATCTATAAATTCAGAGTCTTTGTAGACTCAAACGATTTAAAAAAATCATGATTTTTTTTAATTTTTGGCAAAATAGCGCGTAAACCCCTTTACAAATTAGGTAACAAAGTATTTTATTTATTTTGTAATATCTGGGATTTTAGCGAAGAAAAAACGGCCTAGTTGAAGTAAATCTATGGAAAAATGTAGGATTTGTGAGAGATTTTTAGAGAAAAAGGATAAATTCTAAAGCCTATTTACTGCCTAGTCATTGAGGCAAAATATAAGTATTTGGTTTATAATGAAGAGTTTGCTTTAAAAAGCTCTAACAAAATTTGGTTAATGTAATTTTCGTGTTTATATGACCGACATTTTTCGAACTTCTTTCCTTTGTCGTTGTTGCTTATCATTTTTTAATTCTCACTAAACCTTTAAATATTTGAAAGCTTTTAATAGCCTGGTCGGTCTGTCCCGAATGCGTTTCTTTGCCATGCAACTTAATGCCTTCCACCTACTTAAGCATTTAGGGTGTTGGCAGTATCGGTTTCAATCACTTTCATCTTGTCTTTGAGCGCTATCAAAAGTTTTCCTTCTTCTTTATGCAACTAAAAGAAGTGGAATGCGAGTGTTTCCGCCCTCCTTCTTCCTACTCTCACTCTCTCTGTGTGTTTGTTTTTGCCTTTCTCGATATTTTAACAGTCATTCTTCAGTTGTTTTTTCTCTCTGCTTTGGCATATCAATCTGGTTGGTGTAGTGTTTGAAGATGCACTTGAATGGTGAATAGTTGTGAATATGTATCGGATCGGATACAATAAAGAATTTCTCTTTAAGGGAAAATTCCAATTTTTTTGCACACACACACAAAGCGTTAAAGAATTTATGGCAAATTTGTTGATTTTTATTGTTGTTGTTGGAATAGCTGCACATATATATAAAACTATATGTAAAGGAAATGTTTATGCTTTATAAAATTAAGCAAATAAAATAGCTTAATTTTCAATACTCTTTAAACTGGTCTTGAGAAAATTCAATTATGATAAGTCAAGAATATTTTTAGAAAAACAAAATACATTTAAAAACTAAAGCATACTTGTGGGGAAAAGATAAGTCATACTTTTATACAAATAAATTATTTAAAAAAAAGTACAGCATATTTTCAGGAGTAGTTTTTGGTGAATGTAATTTTTAAAATTATTCTCTAAAATCATAAAACAGAACAGCTATCAATTTTATAATTGACATACCATTATTAATGCCAGCCTCTGTTCGTTCTGTTCTTAAGCTGGCAGAAAATCGCTGCAACACAACAACTCATTGATGTGCTGCACAAAGCAATCAAAGCGTAACACAACTATACGAAAGAAAAAAAAAACTAATCAGGACTTTCATGCCAACACCCACTGTACCATAATTTCCACTTGATTAATGATGTTTGAAATATGGCCTTGCTCCTCTCTGTGTTATGGCTCGTTTAGAAGAAGAAAAAAACTATCAATTTTGAAATAGACACCCACCATAGCCCTCTCGAACATAAAACCAGCATAGTTTGTCTCCTATCCTCCTCCCCCAGTCAAGCATTCGTTATCGGTTTGGAAGTTTTCCCACTTTTTTTTCAAAAACAATATGAAAACTAATGATGCTGTTTTGAAGCATAACTTCAGGCGTTTAACTGGAAATGAACTAAAGAGCATAAATGTCAAAAATCAATCAAATTTACAAGCAGACCGAGAGCCAGGCAAAACAGAAAAAACGAACAGGAAGAATAATGGATAGAATGGATGACATGGTTGAACAAGGACATAATTAACCGGAACATGTTGGGAGAAAAACAGAAAACTTTGGAAGTTTAAAAAATTTCATAAATGTCAGATTTGGGATATTTTGTGAAGCCTAAAACTGGACAACATTTCAACATTTTGTAATAAAGCCTTGAATTAGGGAACAATTTTGTAGGGATTGGCACTTTTTCTTGTATAAGTTACACCAGATTAAGGCAAAAGTCATGCTGAGGGTGTCAATAGAATAAGACAAATTGAAAAAGACCACCGAAAAATGGTGGTCGATTATAATATGCAACAAAAGAATAAAAATTTGTGTCGAAGACCTAATAAATATTTTTGTCAATATGCCTGAATATATTGAAATATGGGTACATTTAAAAAATACTAAAATTACGATTTTCTCTGTAGGTTCCCTTAATATTTGATAAATGATTTACGCATTACACTTGAAATTTTTCAGTCCGAATTATTAATTTTTTACGTGCTCAGTATATTAATTCATAAAATAACATAAAAAAGATTATGGATTTTTCTATTTTTACTAAATTCCAATTTTATGTAGTGCCATTTTGGAAATATTGGTCCGATCACACCCGCTTATATACACTTTCACATAAGAACAGTGGTTCGGGAACAGTCTCAAAATTTTTTTTTAATCTTTTTTTGCTGACACGAAAAATAACACCAAAAATAGAAAAAAAAATTTAAAAATATTTTTTGTTTTGAACTGGGATATTGTCCTGGCTCAAGACCATTTTGCATCTATATTTAATAGAATGCAAATTTATTTACAAATGGCATGGTAACATTTATTATTTGGCTGCAGACTACCACTATCATGATTTCCACCCTGTCTAAAGGTTTCATTCAGGTGGCTTCGCTTGTTCTATTTTTTATTAGCTAATATTCTAGCGAAGAAAACAGTATTTTTTATTATTTTTTTTTACTAAAATTCCAAATGTCACCATGCCATTTGTTAATAAATTCTATTAAATATAAATGCCAAATGATCTTGAGCCAGGTCAATATCCCAGTTCAAATTAAATTAGGAATAGTCTACCAGGTTTAGGAATAGTCTACCAACAATTGGAAAAAAGTTTTTTTTTTCAGCACGAAAAAATAGAAAAAAATAAAAAAAAAAAAACATTTTTTTCTATATCTTAATCGCTAGCGAATTCTAGCGAAGTGTCTATAGGTAAAAAAATTTGGATATTTTTTTTTTTTCAATATTTTAATTTGCGCCGAAGGTACCTTCAATATTTGTATTCTCATTTTGGAAATATAAGTCCGAAAAGAACCTTTTGTATATCCAAATTAAGATAATTATGATGGCTACAAATGTTGCTAAGATCGCTTTAGTAGAGAGTGTCCTAGAATTTGAGAAAAAAAATATTTTTTTCGAAAAAAAAAATATTTTTGCTGATACGAAAAAAAAATCCACAAAAAGACGAAAATAATATTTTGTTTTATTTTTAATAGCAAACAATCTAGCGAAGAAAATAAAGGCTACATGTGCCAGTTAGAATGACAGTAGTCTGTGTCACAATTTATCCGTTCTGCGATATGCAATCGTTTATGTTTGAGTCAATCGAAAAATATTTGTCCACCGAAACATAACATTTTTTAGATTATTAGAAAAAAATCGACAACGTTGGTACCACTACTTTCAGAGAATGTACCGACTTGGACTACTTTCATACTTCTCAAAATTGAACAAATTAAACAAAAAAATTAATTTTATTCGCAAAAGTAATATTTCCTTGCATATAAAAAAAGAAATATTATGGTGCATTTTTTATAAATGTCAAAATAAAAGTTCTTAAATTAGGCAAAGTAATGAAAAAAATTGGCATATCTCATTTTTTTGGATTTTTGACTTAGACTACTATCATTCTAACTGGTAAATCATAATTTTTTAAAATAGAAAAAAAAAAATAGAAAAAAATAAAAAAAACTTTAATTATATTTTTAAATTGCTAACAATATAAGGAAGAAAACAATGACTATATGTAAAAGATCTATGGATAAATATAGAAGTTATGGCCCTTTTTCTAGACTTAAATGATTTTAAAATATTAATTTTTGGTAAAATGGCGCGAAAACCCTTTACAAATTAGGTAAAATATTTTTTATTATACGTATATTATCGAAGATATACGGCCGAGTTGAAGAAAATCTATTGATAAAAGTAGAAGTTATGACCCCTTTTCGGGATGAATTTCTTATTCACGCATGATTGAGCATTTTTGAAATTTAGAAAAATAGAAATGAATTCTGCCTAGTCTATGAGGCAAAATAGAAGTATTTGGTACAACTGGTAACTAAACAATTGTGAAATTTTAGAAAAAATCATTTGAAAGGGCGTCCTTATGGAAAAACTCCGGTGTTTCCATGATTGTGTGAAATGCTCAATATTTAATAAAATCAGTATAACACCGTTCGACAGTCCATTTTACACTTGAACTGTAGGCAAATAGAGTTAGTTGGCATTTTCAGATTTTCATTTTCTCATCTCGTTGTCCCTTAAAAGGACTACACAAATTTCAAAGGATAAGGATTTTTCAGAAAAAAAATGTTTTAAATATTTATTATTTATTTATTTAATATTTATTTGAAAGAAGAGAATGTCTGTTAAAAATACTTCAGATGCAAAATTTATACAGATAGAAACATGAACTTTGAAGTATTTTTAACAGATGTTCTCCCCTTTAATTTGATAATTATATCGGTATCGTGTTGTGCGAATAAGTATTTATTTTTTTAATGGGAATAAATTCGATAAAATTTGTTTTTTTACTGATTTTGCCACAGTTTCCACCATTCAGGCCACAAATCTAGCATATTGTAAAGTATATTTTAATCCGTGATAAGCTTGCCGCTCGAAATAGAAAAAGATTCTGAAAAGAATCGCAGAATTCCTAAAAAAATCTCCAAAATTGGGACTTATTAAAATGTCAACAGTCCAAATTACACTTGAGGAGGATGGTATAGGTTTGAAAATAAAAGCAAAGTGATAATTATATAAGTATCGTATTGTGCAAATAAGTATTTAAAATATTTTTTAAAAAATGGCAATAAAATCGATAAAATTTGGGAAAAGTTTAAATGACTGTTAATGCTAAACTAAAGGAGATAGAAAAGATATTCTGTTTTTTTTTAATTTGGCAATTACGTCGGTATCGTTGGAATGTGAATAAGTATTTTAAATATGTTTTTACAAAATAAATAAAAAGATAATAAAATCGGTAAAAAAATTAAATGAAAAATAGCAATAACTATTATAGATAGATTTGAATTATTTTTAAATTGGTAAAATTGGAGAAAAATTTAAATGGCTGTTAATGCTAAACTAATACAGATAGAAGCATGAAATTTAAAGTATTTTTTAGATATTCTCCTCTTCAATTTGACAATTTTATCAGTATTGTAGGGTGAGCATAAGTATTAAAATATTTTTTTTTTTAATGGGCTTAAAATCGGTAAAATTGTGGAACATTTGAAATGGCTGTTAATGCTAAACTAAGGCAGAGGCATGGAATTTTAATTATTTTTATCAGATATTCTCCTCTTCATTTTGACTATTAAATCGGTATCGTATGAGGCAAACAAGTTTTGAAAATATTTTTTTTAAATGGGATTAAAGTCGAAAAATTGATGATAATTTGAAATGGCTGTAAATGCTAAATGAATACAGATAGAAGCACGAAATTTAAAGTATTTTTAGCAGATATGTTACTCTTTAATTTGACAATTATGTTGGAAGCGTATGGGAAAATAAACATTAAAATATTTTTTTTAATTAAAAGTATTTAAAATAATTTAAAAATGAGAATAAAATCACTAAAATTGGGGTAAAATTTAAAGGCCTGTTAATGCTAAATTAAAAAAGATAGAAGCATGACATTTGAAGTATTTTCAACAGATATTCTCCTGTTTAAATTGATAGTTATAATGGTATCGTAGGGTGCGAGTAAGAATTTAAAATATATATTTAAAAAATGGGAATAAATTTGTGATTTTTAAAAATCTGATGTTTCTTCGAAAATTTGCTGTAAATCTGCTTAAATAAAATTCGTTGCGGTTTAGCTTAATGTATTTTGGACTTCTAAATATGCAATGCTTATTTTTCTGCTAATCCCCAAATGTAGGCAATACTTTCATTAAAGCTATAACAGTATTTCATCTCTCTTAGATTGAGACCTCTATATGTTGTTAACAGGTAATATTAGAATAAAGCAAAGATCACTTAGAAATATAATATTTATTTCACGATCTGTATATCAGTGTATCAGCTGAATGCTTTTATTATTATGCTCCAAGCATTTCATGAAGGTAGAACTCCTGATATTACGACTTTTTATAAACCGTTCTGTTGTTCTAATCTTCTCAATCTCAGAAACATCTCTTTATAAAGTGCCTAGAAATATGCTTTAGATTTTCATTTGAATTTCTTGAGAATGGATGACCTCATTTCTCAATGCAGACCTCTTAGGTTTCCTAACAATGTCACAAATCAACTGTAACTATGCCAAAAGTATGCTATCATTTTCAACGTTTTTTTAACTTTCTACTCAATTCTAGGAAATAGATAAAGTCGTTTTTTTATTGTGTGTGTTGTGGGGTGGGGAACACATGATTGTTTTGCACCAGAAGCATCTAGTCTGCAATTAATTGCTTTGTTTTTTTTTTTTGCGTCCGAAAAGCACATATGTGTTCAGGAGGCGTGGGAGGTCAATTTGAGCAGTAAAATGCAAAAAAAAAAAATAAAAACAGAGGAAAAACAAAAACTACAAAGTTGAAATACAAAGAGGAGAACAACGCCTCCAATTATCAATATCGTTTTTGTAAACAACAACCAAAAACTAAACAAATTTCCACAACAACACAGAAAGAAGAAAAACAGACACACACACGCTAACTAACAAACAACACAACAACAACAGTGGGCGAAACAACAACTCTTTTGTTTAACAAATTGCAGAGCAAAAAATCCAAACAGCAAATGTGAGGCCGAGAGGCGTTGTGGCGAGGGAGGTTGGGACTGTGGCCAAACAAATGCATACAGTTGCATGTTAAGGATACAAAAGGATATTCCAATAACAGCACCATCAACAACAACAGCAGCAACGAAACTTTTGCTAAGAACAAAAACGAAAAATTGTTTCAAGGGGGCTGTGACTGGGGTTGGGGGCAAAGTAGCAACCGGCATTCCTTTAACTCTATTCGCAAAAATTGTTTCAAAACAAAAAACACGCAAACTTTGGACAGAGTATAGGCTGCTGCTGCTGCTGCCAGCGTGTTGTGTGTTGTGCTGTCGGAAACCAAAAGGTATTGAACTCAGCTCGGTACGTTCATAATTGCTGTTAAACGCCCACTGAATTCAAAGAGATACGCCTAGTTTTCGTGTCGGAGCTCCTCTCTGTGGATTCACTTCACTGCGGGGCTAGGAAATGTTTCAGGAAAACCCATTACTCGGCTCGTACTAGTGCCTCGTTCAAAGGGCCATAATCAATGTAATCGATACGAAATGCCAAATATAAGAAGTTGTTTGCCGTGACAAACCAACCAACCCACGAACAACATGTTGTTGTTGTTGTTGTTGCAATTTGTTTGACATTATGTTGCTGTTGTTGTCGGCTGATAATGTTGTTGTCAGAATTAATACCAAAATAAAAAGAGCGAAACGAATATTGTCAACAACATGCAATTGTTGTGATGAGTTAATAATACGACTATGAGCAATTGTCATGCCAATTTCAAATTGATTGGATACAAATGAAAACTATAATAATTTATTATAAAAATGCAGCAGAGTTTTCTGCTTTTTGTGAAAAATACCTGTTCGAAGTCATGAGCAAATGGTTGATATTAATATTTATGTAAAAGTGGGAATGGGAGTGGGGAAAGGGTTAATTTATTAAAGAACAATTGCAATTTTTTAATGTTTCATTCTACCATCTGAAATAGTAAAACAATTTTGACTATAGTTTACTTTAAATAGACAACAGTTGAGCTTCAAAAGTTATATATTTTCTCTGAAATGTTTGTTCAAATTTTTTTGGTTCGGCAAAGAAATGTTGTTGACTTATGACGTAGACAAAGGGATAACTACTGTCATTAGTAACATTGGAAAGGAAATTGCTATACCTTGTTTTGAAGGTAATTTCAATTACTTTTAAAATATAGAAGTAGTGTTTTATAGCCAGTTTAGATTTTTAAAGTTTCTGCAATTTTAATTCTTTTATTTTGATTTTTGAAATGATTGCATTAATCCATTTTTTTGAAATTTTAAAATAGTGTTCTTAGGTCTCTTTTTAAGCGACTGTGTGAGTTTGAAAGTGGTGAAATGATGGCTACGATTTTTTTGTTTACAAAATCAACCACAATTACAGTGAGAAATCATGAAAATTATATTTTTTCATTATTAGAAAAAATATGTTATGGAATATATTTTAAAAGTAATTGAAATTACCTACAAAGCACGATATAATAAAGGGTCCGCCTAATAATAATATTAATATTTTCTCAAATTTCTTTTTTTATTTGAAAGTACAATCCTTCCGGTTAATTATGGAAAATAATTTCATTCAAATGGCTGCTGAGGGCACCCCACAAATAATAGTCCAACGGTTGAACAGTTGAAAAAAAAAAACGTTAGATGGCGGACCCTATACATTAAAATCGGCCAAGCATTTCAGGGTTTACAGGCGATGGAAAAGTAGTATTTTGTCACTGTTAAATTGGTCATAACTACACCATTTTCAAGTGTAATTCAAAAGACACCATTTGAAATTCAAAAATTCCATTTGAAATTCAAAAAATTTCAATTGAAATTCAAAAATTCCATTTGAAAATCAAAAAATATCAATTGAAATTCAAACAAGTAAAAACAGCATCCACAGAGGATGTCGATTTTCGTAGAAGTGCAGTAATATTACAGGAAAACATATTTTTTTATATAGGCAAATCGAAACAAATACAAATATTAAAACAATAATTTTATAAATAAATATAATATTTTAATTATTTCAAATCACGCTTATAAGGCTACCAATACGTCAATTCAAAAAATAGTTATTCTTCTATTTATATTTTCAAAAAGCTTAAATACCATAAATATTGGTAGATAGTGGGTGCTACAGTTGGTTGTATTTCCATTCTGTTTTAATTCCAAAAGTACAAATTTTGAAAATCCATTATCAGACGTACATAGTGCAAAATAAACTAACTCCATGATTCAACCAATTTTTGCCGTAAAGTACGAAAAAATCTGTTTATTTCACGTTTCTACCCAATTAGAATTTCATCATTCTCGCTGTAGTCGTTCAGTTAGTACTATTTTTATCCCTCTGTACTATTTGTATACCTTGAAAGTACGAATTTCGAATTCCTTTTTTCCATTTTGACCCCAATAAGAATGAATATTTAAAAATCCGTTTATTTTACGTGTCTACGCAATCAGAGGAATGTATACACCGAATTTCATTATT
The DNA here is from genome assembly GCA_947397865.1 of Polietes domitor. Lineage (NCBI taxonomy): Eukaryota > Metazoa > Arthropoda > Insecta > Diptera > Muscidae > Polietes > Polietes domitor. The sequence continues at coordinate 173,222,923 of OX377621.1, read as the reverse complement.
CTAGGTGTAGCCGTTTGGTTGGTACCATTTTTATCCCTCTGTACCCATTGTATCCCTTGAGATTACGAAATTGGAAAAAACCTTTTATTTTCCATGTCTACGTAGTCAAGGGAATGTATACTCCAAATTTCATGACTCTAGCTGCTGTCATTTGGTTGGTTCTATTTTTATCCCCTTTTTTCATTTTGACCCCAAACAGTGCGAATTTCGAAAAATCCGTTTATTTTCCGTGTCTACACAGTCAGAGGAATGTATACTCCAAATTTCATGACTCTAGCTGCGGTCATTTGATTGGTACTCTTTTTATCCTCTTTTTTCATGTTAACCCCAAAAAGTATTAATTTTGAAAAATCCTTGTATTTTACGTGTTTATGCAATCTGAGGAATGTATACACCGAATTTGAGTATTCTAGGGGCAGCCGTTTGGTTGGTACCATTTTTATCCCTCTATTTCCATTTTACCCCTTAAAAGTACTAATTTGGAAAAAAATTCTTTTATATTTTGTATCTACTCTATTAGAGGAATTTCGTGTTTCTAGCTGTTGTCGTTTAATATGTACCATTTTTATCCCTTTTGGGGCCCAATTCACCCCCTACACATAAGAATCACTTTATGGTGCACGTTTTTGTTATAAGAGGAATGCGCATACCCAATATCAAGTAAGTACAAGCAGACATATTGAAAAAATATACTTAAATACTCTAAACTATTAGGGATTATTATGGGTATTTTTAGTCCTTGTGAGGGAAAATTTTTTCCCTTTTGGCCGATTTCGCCCCATTTCAATCCCAACCGATCTACTACTATAAGACGCAATTGTTGAAAATTTGAACGTTCTAGCTCCTTTCGTTTAGATGCTAGCGTGCTTTCGACGGACGGACGGACGGACATGGCTAGATCGTCTTAGAATTTTATGACGATCAAGAATATATATACTTTATAGGGTCTCAGATCGATGTTTCAAGGTGTTACAAACGGTATGACAAATATACCCCCATCCTGGTGGTGGAGGGTATACAAATATGGAACATGACTATCAGAAGATTTCTTATTTAACCCATTAAAGCCCAGCCAAATTCATTTTTCGCTGTTTCTTACTGTTCACTGTTCGATTAATCGAACACTGGGCCAAAATGGGCTAAGAAGTGCCACAACTTCTATATTCCTATAACTAGGGTTTGTAGAAAATTGAAAAATATATTTTAATTTGTATTTTTATTAAAAAATGGAACAATTATTATTATTATATTTTGTAATTCCTATATCTTCTTCGTCTAAGCAGTTCGATATTCAGTTTATTGTGATGCCAGGGTATTGGAACATGTCAGGGAAATATAAAGCTGACGAGAACGTTCAAACGAGTTAAACGATTTTTTGGAACTATGAGGATGAGGAGAATATTGGGATCGTCGAACATTATATCTGGCTCTGAATACACTTAGTGATACTGGGATCGACTTTCATTGCTGTTTGCGCAGTTCAAAAATCGGTCAGTTAAATTGTTTCATGAATCGCACAATTGGTTCAGGTGAGGGGTATTAAAAATTGACCTCTTTTTGGGTCTTAATGGGTTAGATACATGCTTTCTGACTGACACACAGTGATCCGTCCACACATTAGCATTGGACAAAGTGGAAGTATTTGTCAGAATATAATGAATTTTGGTTGTTTTTGTTTTTTTACTGAATCAATGGGAATTAATCCAGAAATTTTTCACAGAAAAAATAATAGTTGGAAATGTTTTTAATGGGAAATACATAAAGTAGCTTTAAATTAACTAAGCAAAGAAAAACATCAGCACTGACAAATATTTCATATTTCTAGACTAAAATTTTACACCGTTCTGAAAAAGAGAGAAGAGAATCGAAGGAAATTCGGGGAAGAATTTAAATTTTTCCAATCTAAATTAATATGATGTTTTTTCTTGAACTTCATGGGAATTTTTATATATCCATCTTTAAATTTTTAATATATAAAAATTAGTTAAAAATAATATTTTTAAGATTTAGAAAAAAAAACTAAATTCGTACCGCTCCTCAGCTATTCAGAAAATATAAGAATATTCAATTCCGTAAAAAAATATTTTTGAACAAAATTCCTTCCTTCAACTACTCATGAGCGAAACTTCAATTTTCAATTTTTCATTTTTGTCCATCTCTAAACTAAAATTAAGCTGAATAATTTTTTTGAGGATTTTCTAAATTTTCTTTGAACAACAGTTTCCAAACTTGGATTTTCAGGCGCTATGCTGATGGAAAATTGTTCCGTGATTTCTTTCCTTAGAATGTTAAGGAAGAAAGTCTCATGAAAGAAATTTTAGATACGAAATCACCACAGGTCTCATACAATCACCATCCCCAACCAAAGGTCTGCTGTAAAATTAGTATGAAAGGTACTGTCTGCTTTTTATTTTATAACGTAATATGCGAATCGCAAGTATGTAACGCATGTACGTTTTGCAAAATGAGGGCTTAAGAATTTTATAATTGATTTAAATGAAATGCATTTAATTTGATTTATTATGGGGAAAAAGTGCAAAGCGAATGCTGAAAATGGTAGAACACTTCAATATCCGGTAATTGTCATCACTTGGCGGAAGGCTATTAAAAAAGCGAACAATATAACGAGACTGTTGACAAAAAAGAGACTTAATTATTGAACTCTGTGTTTGAAAGGATCTCCTCGAAAGTATGTAATAATAACATTAATTAACATAAATCAATATACGCTGATATATAATGTATTATGATGCAGAAAAAAACACATTTTATTTTTGCATGACGTCAGCAGGCAATATTCCAAGAACCGAAAGGAATTAATAAAATTTATGTGAAACATAAATTAAAATGGAATTTAAACAAAACCCCGACACACACATACAAAGGCTTGTGTATAGATTTAAACAGCTTTTGTCATAAATAATTAATTAATAATAAAAATGGGTGAAAGAAGAAACAAAAAAAACACGATTTAATACCCAGCAAACAAAAAATACTCAACTCACAACTACTTTGGCCTGTTAAAAGTATTTATTTGATGCGTTCCATGGAAATGAAGGCACATAAAAGTACAATGAATTAATGAAACGTAAATAAATTCGATAAAAATTGACAGTTCGCCAATATTAAGTGCACACACACTCACCCACCCAAACAAACACATTAACATTGAATGGAAAAGAGTCGGGCCCGACTTTCGACAAGTTCAGTCGTTCAGTCTTAACAAACGGCCAGTCAACGCTTGTAGTTTGACCCAACTTCCAGCAGACAGTTCGCCCAGTGTGGAGTAAACGAATGACAGCCATTTAATTGTCATCAAATATTCATTGAATATTTAAACGTTTGTAAGAGCATTACCTGCGAAGCACTACAATTCCACATAGACGCTCGCAGCATTTGTTTCGGCCTTTATTATCCCGTCCATTTCGCCAGGATATTTCTTTAAATTGCAGACGTAAAGGTTGTCGTTATTTTATTTAACAAATAATCAGATAGAGTTTAAAGCAAATGTAAATGTAGGCAACAATATAAATATTTTCACTACGCCTAAAAGTAGGCTGTGACGGGGGAGAGAGAAAATAAAAGAGAAACATGTTCTTAGATAATATTTTAAATAACTCGAGGCTTTTTTCTTGTAGTAGTTGAAAAATATTTCGGAATTCGGATAATATAAAAATATAGGGTCCGCCATCTAACGTTTTTTTCGACTATTCAGCCTTTGGACTATTATTTGTGGGGTGCCCGAGGCAGCCATTTGAATGAAACTATTTTCCATTATTAACCGGAAGGATTGTACTTTCAAATAAAAAAAAGAAATTTGAGAAAATATTCAGTAGTTTTTTCATAGCATTTTCAAAAAATAGTTATTTGCCGGACCCTTTATATCTTATGTTCCACTGAAATCTCAATTATTGATTTTTCTTATGGGCGATATTCTTCTAACTTTGCCATTAGCTATATTGTGGATACTTTAAAATCTTTCCTTGAAATTATGTGCATTTTGGAGCGCGAGAGAAAACCGACTTTTCTATAAAAATAAGAAATGAACACCATAAAATACTCCAAAAATTATAGCACCAATATGAAAAGGTATCTTTGACGAATATTTAAATTTTAATAAATAAATTAATATCGTTTCGAGCTAAGGACATTTTACATTATGTCCTTCGAAAAATGATTGTAAGTTAGTGTAATTTGTCTTCTGTAAATGTCATGTTATAATTATTAGAAAATATTAATTTTTGCAGTCTATGATTAGATGTAGCTTAACTGTTGAACAAATAAACAAACAGAGTTTACAATGAATGTTAATGTCGGCAACAATATTAATATTTTCACTACACCTAAAAGTATGCTGTAGTTGTGGGAAATTAACATATTTCGATGATATAAATAACTCGCGGCATTTGTTCTTCTGGTGTTCGTATGATATTTTAGGGTACTACAATTTTATTTGAAAACGGAATTCAGAGAATATACAAATATTTCGTATTTTCTCGTGAAATCTTAATTATTGTTTTTTCTTATGGGGGTATTCGTTCGCAATACAACAGCGAATGCTTTAAAATTTTTCATTAAAAAATCGATTTATTAATAGAGTGATGAAGTGAAGTGATAATTCAAATTTTGTCTCGTCTCTCAGATTTTGAGCAAAATTCTAAATAAGTATTTTCTATTATGAACACTAGGATGGATTGAATTTAAAGTTTTTTTTTTTCAAATTTGTAACTTTTTTGTGGTATGAGATACAATATTATTTTTTTTCTTATTTCAAGCACATTTCTTGTCAAAATAAAAAATATATTTTTCATTTTTTTCTTATTTATTTTATATTTATTTAAAAAAGATTGTATTTTTTATATGAGATACAAATATATTGCAAGCAAATTTCTTCTAGTTTTAAAGAAAATTGTCAAATCTTAAAAAATATGTTTTTCTTATTTATTTTATAAACAAAACAATACCTTCGCTTTTTGTAAAATAAATTTTATTAATAGTTAATAGTGCCGGTAAAAGTTTCATGAAGGCGTTTCTTGTGCTTACTCTAAAACGATTATAAACACGATTGCTATTTAAATTAAAAATATTTAATATAAATAATTAATGGACACGAATGAACAGTGAAATGTGCCGAACGAATGATTTTAGACGGGAACTCCATAACTTTTTTGAAGTCAGCTTTTTTGAATTATAATATTTTAAAGCATGTACTGGGAGAACTCATGTAGCTTCTTCTTCTATTAGCTATTAATAAAAAATATTTCACAAAAATCGAAGATATATTTTTGTTTATAATATAAAATATAATGTATAACGACTAATATATAAAGAAAAAAATGAAAATAGAAAAAATATATGTTCGTACCACGAAAATTATTTTTTGTAAATAAATAATTAAGAAAAAATTCAAAATTTGAAATTTTTCTGTAAAACCAGGAAAAGTTTGCTTGAAATCAGGAAAAATTAAAATAAAATAGAATTAGAAGAAAATTTATTTGTATCCCATATCACGAAAAGTTACATTTTTTTCAAAAAGAAATAAAAAATAATAAAAAAAATTAATTTGACAGTTTTCTGTAAACCTAGAAGAAATTTGCTTGAAATTAGAAAAATATATTGCCTGAAATTAGGAAAAATTAAAATAAAATATAAATTAGAAGAAAATTTATTTGTATATCATATCACAAAAAGTCTCATTTAAAAAAAAATAATTTGACAGTTTTCTGTAAACCTAGAAGAAATTTGCTTGAAATTAAAAAATATATATTTGTTAGCATATCAAAAAGCAATTAGTTTTTTAAATAAATACAAAATAATTAAAAAAAATTATATATATATTTTTAATTTTACAATTTTATGTAAAACTTGAAATTAGAAAATAATATATTGGAAAAGAATTTTGTTTGAGTAAAAATAAAAAAATAAGAAAACAATTAAATAAAATAAAAAAATAATTAAGAAAAAAATTATATATTTTTTTAATGTGACAATTTTATGTAAAACCTGAAATTAGAAAATAATATATTTGAAAAGAATTTTGTTTGTCTAAAAAATAAAATAAATAAGATACAAATTAAAACAAAAATATTTTTAAAAATATGCAGTTTTCTGTAAAACTGGAAGAAATTTGCCTGAAATTAAAAAAATTATATATTTGTATTTCATAACACGAAAAATTATTTTTTGAAAATAAATAGGAACAAAATTTAAAAAAATATATATTTTTTGCATTTGACAAATTTCTGTAAAATTAAATTAAATTTTGAAGCAAATTACAAATTACAAAATTATATATTTGTATCTCATATCAAAAATATTTTTTAAATAAATAAAAAATAAACAAGAAAAAATTATATTTTTTAATTTTACATTTTTCAGTAAAACTTGAAATTAGAAAATAATATATTTGTATTTCTTACCACAAAAAAATAAATAAAAAATAATTAAGAAAAAAATTATATATTTTTTTAATGTGACAATTTTATGTAAAACTTGAAATTAGAAAATAATATATTTGAAAAGAATTTTGTTTGAGTAAAAAAATAAAATAAATAAGAAAAAAAATAAATAATTAAAAAATAATATATTTGAAAAGAATTTCGTTTGTCTAAAAAATAAAATAAATAAGATACAAATTAAAACAAAAATATATGCAGTTTTCTGTAAAACTGGAAGAAATTTGCTTGAAATTAAAAAATTATATATTTGTATTTCATACCACGAAAAGTTATTTTTTGAAAATAAATAGGAACAAAATTAAAAAAAAAATATTTTTTGTATTTGAAAAATTTATGTAAAGTTAAATTTTCAAGCAAATTACAAATTACAAAATTATATATTTGTATTTCATATCAAAAATATTTTTTAAATAAATAAAAAATAAACAAGAAAAAAATATATTTTTTAATTTCACAATTTTCTGTAAAACTTGAAATTAGAAAATAATATATTTGTATTTCTTACAACAAAAAAGTTATTTTTTTTAAATAAATAAGAAAAAATATTTATTTTAAAATTCGACAATTTTCTGTGAAACTAACTTAAATTAGTATAAAAATAATTGTATTTCATACCACAAAAATGTTGATTTTTTTTTTTAAATAAGAAAAAATAATTAAGAAAAGAAAAACTAAAATTAGACAATTTTCTGTAAAACCAGAAGGAAAGTATAAAAAATATATAAAACAATATTTTTTAAAATAATTAAAAAAATAAAAACTGCGCAGTCAACTTTTAGCTGCAACAATAAAGGTCTCACTTTGCCTTTTTGCTAATTTTGGGTTCTGTTGAAGACTTCAGCATAACCTTTGGTCTTAAACCAAAATAAATGACAACACAAAAATAAAAAATATATTTTTTAATTTGACAATTTTCTGTAAAACTAGAAAAAATGTTCTTCAAATTAGCAAAAAATACCACTAAAATGCATTTATTGAAATAAATAGGAAAAAAGTAAAAAAATATTTTTTTTTAAGATTTCACAATTTTTTTTTTTTGTTAAACTAGAAGAATTTGCTTGAAATTATATTTGTATCTCATATCAAAAAAAATAATAAATAAAGAAGAAAAAATTGAAACAAAATAATTTTGTAAGATTTGGCAATTTTCTGTAAAACTTTATTTGCGTCTTATACCACAAAAAAAATATTTTTTTAAATTACTTTATGACAAAAATATTTTATTTTCGATCCACCCTAGTGTTTATATTTTTTTTCGAAATTTAGCTTTATTCGCCTAATTGAAAAGTATATAATTGGAAGATTTTATCAATATCGTAGAGAAGAGCCAAATTGAAATTACTCAATACTTTCAATTCTATAACATTCAAATGCTTTAGAAAATATTAAAATGGTTGTAAGCTAGTGTTATTGGTGTTCCACAAATGATTTTGTGAGCTTGATTTTTCCAGCCTATGGTTAGGCGTAATTCAACTTAACTCTGACTATGCCCTGGGTTTTAGCAATTTCCCTTTAACCCCAACTAATTGGACATTCGTTAGCTGCTATTTAATTCTAAAACTGAAAACTCCCTTTTTAAGTTGCATATGTGTTGCAGGGTGAAAAAATCTGAACCAAAATTAAATATCTTAATGAGATTCATCGCCAGCCTAAGAGTATGCTCTAAAGTTGAGTTGGTTTAAAAAGAAAATTTGAAATCCAGGCCAGACACTATGATGTGGCAGAGCATATCACTTAATTCGAAAGAGCAAAAGCATGGTGCCGGAACTTGTCTAGGAAAATTGAAAACCGCCCGCAAGTACACAAACACACACAGTCTTGTACTTGTACTTGTGGTGCCGAACAAAGAGAGCTCTCGAAAATCTAATTTTCTTTGCCAAAGGAAAAGTTAACAACTCTATTTGGTTTTGAATGATACCATCAGGGCAGCAGAGAGGAGCCAGCCAGAAACCGACAGAAACATAGATGGAATGACTCGTGCAAAGATGCAGAGGCACAGATAATGTCCTTAATTCAATGACAACAATAAAAAGACAGTGGGTTAGTTACCTTCTGTAATTTGGTTAGTTTGGCGAGATCTCCCAGCAACCACAAGTGCAAAACGACTTGGCGGCGGTTAGGGACACATTTGAAAGGAAAAGCGCTGCACTTTTATTATGTATTTCTACTGTTTGGCCAAAAACAATTTGGGTTAATAACACATAACGAAATTGAAACACAAAGGAAGGAGTTGCAAATGCACTGGTTGCCCAGAAACTCGGAGACTTTCCCTATCTCGAGTCGAGAGATAAGATAAAATCACAAGACTTCCACCAGAAACTTGCTAAAAGTTAACCAACTTCAATGGCAATAGTTTTGTAATGGACTAGGGATGCCAAAAGGAGAAATTTTCCAAAAGAAACAAAATTCAAAATGTGAATATTTATTTTCTTCTAAGAAAATTGTAGTGAAATGAAAACTCCCATTTAATCGATTTGGACATCCCTGTGGCAGCCCGGAGAAACCTTTAAAACGAAGAAAATTTCATTTCATTTTAAAATTGTTTTAAGTATTCCAGTAAACATAGACAAGAACTAAACACACAAACACAAGTAAAACCTGCCAAAATACTCACACACACACACATATACAAATAAAGCCAACCGCACACACACATACCTATGTACACAGACACAAACAAACCGAGTAATTGCAAATTGTTTGAAAAGCTAGCTGGCGAAACAAAACAAACACAAGGACTCACAAACACAAGAAAAAACAGAACGAACAAGAAAACTCAAATAGTTGTAGTTGTAGTGGTAAGCTAGCATACAAGAGTATTGACCGACCAGGGATTCCAAAAATCTCTACACACACACAGACATAGCCGACCAGGATGTGGCTATACCGTAAAGTGTAAACAGAGTTTATCAATTTAATTTAAATTTAAAGCTTTGCTGTGTGCACTTCATTCTGTCTTCCTCGACATGTTTTTCCCTGCTACGCATTTCCCCAGTTTTTTCTTTTCGTCTTCCTTTTTTCTGGGTTTTCTTCTTGGGCGATGGAGGAAGAGAGGGGAAGTAGCTAAGCTATCTGCCAAAGATTCCATTCCATTTGTTTAGATTGCTTAAGAAAATGAAATGAATTAATATAATGTAGTGGGATGTTTGTTAGCTAAACGCCAGCCCGAAATGTAGGCAATAGTTTTTTTGGGCGCTATCAGCCGTAAACCTAAATGTATGCTTTAGTTTGTGCTCAGACATAAAACTAAATTACATGCCATTTAACAGGACCCATCATCTCATGCAGCCTTCATGGAGGGTAGCTAAGGATGCCACTAACCGGCACATGTAAGTAATTGATTTGTGGTAATAGCGGACTCAATGTGGCCAAAGGTAGGAAGTTTTTTTTGGTTTCAGAGAGATAGAGATGGAAAATGTGTAGCCTGTTTTTAAATTCCAAACATAAGCCGTAGAAAGTATAGGAGATACTTAACCCTCAATGTTTATGGTTACATATCATTTATTGAGGAACTTGCAATATTTGGCTTCCTCAAACTGCTAAGAGAGGCTATAAAATACATGAATACTGAATGAACCCGGGGTTCACTTTGTCTATAATTGATTAGGCTTAAGTAGATTAGAAAGTTAGACGCTTAATGCATAAATAAGCAAATTTATATTTGAAGCTGTGAAATATTTCAATCATACATCATTTTCACATTTATCTTCATTTATGAAATCAGAAGAAGAAAGATCTGAGCAAAATGTTTCTTGTAGTAGTCTCATTTATATATTTCTAGTAAATAAAACATAATTTAAAAATATAAAAAATTTGATTTGAACTGGGATATTGTCCTGGCTCAATACCATTTTGCATCTATATTTAAAAGAATGCAAATTTATTTACAAATTGCATTGTGACATTTATTACTTGGCTGCAGACTACCACTATCATGATTTCCATCCTGTCTAAAGGCGTTCAGGCTTCACAGCGACTTTTCAACATCAAACCCGGCCTCTATAAGGAGATGATTCTCACAAACGAACGAGAATCACAACTCACTTGCCGAATTTGCGTTTAAAAAATAGCACCAAGTAATAAAGCACACATGCCATCTTACAAGCATATCATTGAGTATAGTTAGTATATAGTTACCCAGCAATACTTCTGCCGTGCCAACGCTCATTTGTTTTAGTTTTTCGTTTGTATTTTTTTGGTCTGTAATCAATATTTGATTTGAACTGGGATATTGTCCTGGCTCAAGACCATTTTGCTTCTATATTTAATAGAATGCAAATTTATTTACAATGGCATGGTGACATTTATTACTTGGCTGCAGACTACCACTATCCACCTGATTTCCACCCGGTCTAAAGGTTTCCTTAAAAAAAATATTTTTTTAAATTTGACAAATTTCTGTAAATCTGGAAGAAATTTGCTTAAAATTAGAAAAACAACATAAAAAATATTTTTTTAAATAATTAAACAATAAAAATTAAAATATATATATATTTCAATCTGACAATTTTCTGTAAAACTAGAAGAAATTTGCTGTAAATAAATTTAAAAATACTATATTTTCAATTCACCAATTATTCAATTATTTCATATTTTTTGGAAATCGAGAAATGCTTATTCGCTATTTAAACATTAAAATTACAAAATTTGTTTATTAAAATTCCATTTTTCCATATCCTCCATAATAAAGATCAATAATTGAGATTTCATGAGAAAATACAGAAAATGACAAAAATACTTTATTTTTGATCCGCCCTATTTCATATTATTTTTGAAAATCGGGAATTGCAGCTTTATTCACCTTACATATAAGTACATAATTGGAAACTTTCAACGAAATCGGAGAGAAGAGTCATATAGTTGTTCTATATATTTAGCCTAGCGTTTCTCAAATTTAATTTGGTCAGTACAATTTTTCAGGTCTTCCAAAATATCCCGCATTAGTATACCAGTCAACTTGATCATTTGATTTAAATCTCAGAATTGGTTATAATTTGGCTTCCAACAAAGACTCGATGCTTAGGTTTATGGATAAAATTGGATGTTACAAGTGAAAAGAGATATATAGTTTTGTCAGACTAAAGATGACATACAAAATAAGTTGTAGCAAAAATACAATTTGTGGGAATATGGTGCTGAAACTACCTCTATAAAACGCAGAAGTCTATAATTCCTTGTATCTACAGAAAAACACGTAAAGAGCGCGAAACAAAAATATTTCTTATCAGAGTTTTATAGAATCAAAGTTTAGATTTGATTTTTGATCATTCGCCTAGACGAACGAAAATAAGTTGCAGAAACAGGTCCTAAGTACTATTACACTGTGCGACATTTTTACATTTATTTTATTGGACCTGAGCAAGACAATATACACGTGAAACTAGAGATCCTATGTAGATAAACTGTGTACTCAATTTTTCCTTTGGTGATCATTTCTCTTTTTTTACAGGATTTTAAATTTCCAAATTATATAGATTTTTAAATAATATATTTGCATACTTTAACGAGTCATACAAAGGCGATATTGGTATCCAATGAAAGAAAAGATTATTTGTTAAAAATACTTTAAATAGAATGCTTCTATCTGTAATAGTTTAGCATTAACAACAATTTCAAGTTTTCCCCCTTATTTATTTAATGTATTCATCTTTTACTATTTAAGAGGAAAATTTGAAATGGTTATTAATGCTGAAGTAAAACAGCTAGAAGCATGTAGTTTTTAGTATTTTTAACATATAGTCTTCTCTTTCATTTGATACTCATATCGCCTGCGTACGGCTCTCGAAAGTATGCAAATAAATTATTATGACAATTATATCCTTTGAAAATTAAAAGTCCTGCAACAAGGAGAAAACCAAATGAAAAACTTAGTACAGAGTTTTTCTGCATATTATCTGTAGTTGGTCTTGTTCAGGTCCAAAAAGTACTGCCGCACGGTGTTATACATTAGGTGGTCCTTTCAAATCTATATATAAGAGGAAGGTTAGTTTTGTTATATCCAAATGGTGTCGAAACCTACTGCCTCGTCTGCAAAGGGTATTACAATTTCTGAATTTATCTATAGTTTTTTTACATATAAACATTGTTGTTTTTGCGTTAGAATGTTAGCTATTAAAAAATAAAACAGATTGATTTTTCCGAATTTTTTCTTTTTTTATCATTTTTTCGTGCCAGTAAAAATAGTTTTTTTCCGAAATAATATTTTTCCACAATTTTTTGAAGCCGTTTTTAAACCACTGTTTCTATGTGAAAGTGTAATTAGCTATAGCAAATTTACCATTAATATTATTAAATATATATTAATTTAAAAAAATCGATAAGTGGATCAGAGGACCAATATCTATATATATATATATATAAATGAATCTGTGTTTGTTTGTTTGTTCTTTATAGCAGCCTAAACTACTGAACCGATCTTCTTGATGTTCATGCTGAACCGGTGGTGAAAATAGGCTATATAAATGTTTGATATTTTCAGTGGGCGTGGCACCTCCCATACAAATAGGGGTTTTATTCGTTTTTTATAAATTAGCATATTCGGAGTACTGTTGCGGGTAGAGTCTTGAATTTTTGTGAAAGTTCACTACTTATTATTCTGCAAAGTTGTGCCAAAAACGGGCGTTATTGGAAAAGTGGGCGTAATACGAAGATAAAGACCAATTTTGAATATTGTCAGTTATATGACACCTAGATTGCTGAAATTTTGTGTAAAAGCATCTAGAATCAATATGCGTAGTTGTGCCAAAAATGGGCGGTATTGGAAAAGTGGGTGTGGTATCGAATATTGTCATTTCTATAACACCTAGAGTGCTGAAAATTTGTGTTAGTAGATCCAGTGTAAATAGTTGTGCAAAGATGGGCGGAAAGTGACCATGTCCCTTCGCATTCGAAATTAACACCTGTTTTAGAGTATATTCGACACCGAGATTCCTATATTATTGTGTGAGTTAATTTATTTGTAACCTTCTGAGACAATATACAAATGGGCGGGATTTGAAAGATGGGGAATTTTTTTATTTGAATTTTGTAAAATTACACGTTTTCTTTGGATTTTCTTATCACAATAGTAAAGAAAGGTTACAACAAAATAAATATTCATTCGTCAAAAGGCTACTTAATTCAAGAAAATGGAAATTATATAAACTTTTTAGTTTTTGTGTTGTCTGATTAGTGAACAATTTGATTGACTTTTTATATGTTTTTATGGAAAGGACGAGAATCACACTCAACCTAAAATCAATTTGATTTTCGACAATTCTTCCTTTTTTCGCCGTAAACTAAAGTTATGTTCTTCAATATTCTCCATGGAACATATCCATTGATTATAAGTGGTACATATATTACCGACCACAGGAAAAGCACCATGAAACCTGATTTTAATTTCCGTCTGTTTTTCTGCCTGGCGAAGCGGGCGGGGGTTCAGCTAGTTACCTATAAATACAAACTTTCATGCAATCATTCAAAATATAGCAAAATCACAATAGCAACTAATCTGCCGTACTTTATTAATTACTCTTTTATGAATACCTTTTCACCTTCAATTTTAGCTCGCATATCATTGAACCTTGCATCCCTAAAGTATGCTTTCAAAAAACTTTTCAAGATACAGTAACAGCGAAAAATGTGTAGCAGTTTTACTAGCAAGGTTTTAGCATTTCTCCAATTAAATCGATATTTGCTGAATTTTCTTTTTGCAAAGATTAACTAAGAACCCAATGTATCAATATTTGTGAACGTCAAGACAACGATCTGCATCACGATTATGATTTTATACTGGAGAAAAGGAGAAATACTGCATTTTTACAACTTGCAGGCGAGGCACGGTTCGAAAAAGAAAAGGAAAACAAAATTCACACTCTTTTGAATGCAAAAGAATGCTTCAGGAAATAACCCCAAAACGAAGTAATCACCAAAAATCAGAGAAATAAATTGGGTATAATTTATTTTTTAATTTAAATATGTAGACCCATTATTTAGGAATGACCTTTTGACTATTTTCATTTAAAGTGATTACACACACACTTCGGTTCTTCATTTTCCAATTATGTACATTTCTATAAGGTGACTAAAGTTGTATTTCCCGATTTTCGAAAAATTTGATGGATCGAAAATACTGTACTTTTGTTAAAAGACAATTTAAAAAAAATTGTAACGTTTTTGTGATATTTTTTTATAATTTCAAGCAAATTTCTTTTGTTTTTACACATAATTGTCAAATCACAAAAAATCCTTCGAGTTTTGTAAAATAAAATGTATTAATAGTTAATAATTTCAGTGAGACGCTCCTTACATTTCATAATGGTACTTACTCTAAAACAATTATAAATGTCATTGCTGTCGAAATTAAAAACATTTAAAATAAATAAATTAAATAACTTATTTTAAGCTGGTATCAAGAAGTTTGTGGATGTTAATGGAAAATGAATCTTTGGTTAATTTAATGCGTTGTCCCGAAATATTTCGGCATTATCACTGTCCATTCGTGACCATTAAATATTTTTTATTACGACAGCAAACACGTTTTTAATTGTTTTAGATTAAGTACCAGCGACATCACCATGCAACTTATGGAGAGTCATTCTGATACTATTATATAGGTAATATAAGGTATTATAAGGTAAATAAAAAAATAAGAAAAATATTTTTTAAGATTTCACCATTTTCTGTAAAACTAGAAGCAATTTCCTCGAAACTAAAAAATATATATTTGTGTCATATAACATAAAAATGTACATCTTTATGGCAAACTGCTTAAGGCAAAATGCTTTATTTTCCACCCTAGTGGCTATAATTTCCTTTTTTGAAATCGGAAAAATACCACCCATGGTTGGTTGATTTATAAAGCCTCTGCTCTGCTCGCCTTTTTTCTTTCCTTGCTAGCTTTGTTTCTTAAGCAAGGACTGCTACTACTACTCTGCATTACATTCATTTAGCGTTTAGTTGAAATCTGTACCTTTAGCGGAAATTTGCGTAGGCAAAAAGCCCCAAAAGTAATTAAACATAACCCTTTCATGTCCAAAAGCAAATGACCCATTTTGTTAACACTATACCTACACACATATGTACACACACGCATGCGAACATACATATGTAGGTACGTAAATGCGGCCATTAGTTGCAGTTAGTGAACTTTCTGTTATCCTCCGTGTGTTTTCAGCATTTCTATAGAAGCTATTAATTTCCAATCAGTTCAAGGTTTACTAAACGAAAACAAACAAATATCGGCACTCGACAGCCAGATCGAAACATACACAGCCACTCACACACACGCTTTCGCGCGTACATAAATAAAGCAAAGAACAGGCACAGTCAACACCCATCCAGCAACCCACCCGCCTACATACATATTGATCTACATTCATACCGAAAATTTGTTTGTATTTCAGCGGCAGGCACATACACACACGCACACATGCACCTGCCGCACATTCGTGCATACAAAACCAAACAGCAAATCTGGTGCAGAGCAATGAAAGCAAATACGATTTGTTGAAGAAAATTGAAATGTAAACAAAGTGCACTTCTCCACTCCACCAGACTACGACCACCACCACCTACTCATGCATAAGGAAAATAAACAATATTTGTTGGAAATAAAACAAAGAATATTTGGTGTTGTTTAAGGGGCGAGAGGGGCCAGAGAATACTACTCAAATCCCTCTTTTTGTGGAACAAGAAAACACATGCCACAGAGTCAAGCAGAGGGCAGTGTAGCAGTGCTCTGTGCTGGCTGCTGCACTTGTAAGAGGTGCTCTCTCTCGTTGTTCTCGTTGTAATCTCTTCATTTCAATTCCCTGCCCTTTTTTCTTGTTTGGCCCTTTTTCTTGTTGTCTTCCGTTCTAAGTGTGTCAAATGCAAATTTTTATGTTTTTCTATGACATAGTCATTGTCGTTGTTGTTGTTGTCGTTGTTGTTGCTGTTGGGTTTTTCGTTTGTTTGTTTGTTTTTGTTCGAAGGTGGTAACTGAGAAAATATGCATTTAAATTTCAACAATTTGGCATCGTAAACAAGTCACAGGCAAATGAGAAAAAACGAACGAATATACATACCTACATATATATGTAGATGTTTCTCTTTTTTCAACACTTTCTATAGCTGTCGATTTTTGTTTTGTGTGTGTGTTTGAGAGTGTTTGGCCCTTTTGAAGGCACCGAGGACAGACACAGGGTTTGTTTGCCACTTCTTTGTAGGTACTTGAGTGAGTACCTACATACAAACATACACAATTTTGATTTGAATGCGATGTCGTTCGTGAGAAGGTTTCTGTTGTTTACATGGCTGAGGAGGTGTGTGCGTGTGTGTGTGTGGATGATGTGAAGCCCTTGTTTGTGTGTTTGCCAATAATGTGTGTTAAGCTGCTCTTTGATGGCGTGCTATGCGGAGAAAGAGACTTGTAATCAATCAATGTGCGGAGAGGATAGGTGTGTATGCACACATATGTACATATAGTGTTGGTTTGGATGGGGAGTTTCTGTCTGTTTCAGGGTTTCTTGAAATATTTAACATTTTGCCGCAACATCAGTGGGAATTTAGCTCTTCTTCTCGTTGGCGGGGGGTGCGAGAGAGTAAAAGTTTTGCCAATTTTCGTAAATAAAGAGGATTCATTTAAAAAGACATACATTAAGAGGCTTTTAATTCTGCATTTATCATAACTACAAAACTAAATGAAATAACGACAAATTATAAACGCAGTTTTGTAGAGAATAACGCCGGTAATAAATAAATGATAATATTAAAAAACATGTGTAAAGAAAAACATTGAATATCTCAAATACTGCTAGATTCAAAGTCACAGCTAATTTCATGTACAATACTTTGCCTTAGAGTCATTCCATGACAAGCGGTATGGTTTTTGACCTCGATAGCTGCGATTGTATGTATTCTTCTCATGAAAATAGCGTATATACATATATAAAGGGTGATTTTTTAAAAGCTATAGGAAAGTTTTTCAAAAAAAAAAAAACACATAAAATTCAGAAAAAACGCATGAAATCTTTATCTGAATCGATAGTACGGTCCATATAATTTAATGTTTGAAGATTATTTCATGCAAATGTTGACATTGACTGCGCCTCAAATGGTCCATCCGCTTAGTCCAATTTTGGCATATTCTTTCCAACATTTCGGCCGGTATTTCACGAATAAATGCTTCAATGTTGTCTTCCAATGCGTCAATTGAAACGGGCTTGTCTGTATAGACATGAACTTTAACATAGCCCCACAAAAAATAGTCAAAAGGCATTAAATCACACGTTCTTGGCGGCCAATTGACAGGTCCCGAACGTGAAATAAAATGTTCACCGGACTCGCCTCTCAATAAGTCCATTGTTGCGTGTGCTGTGTGGCATGTGGCACCGTCTTGTTGAATGATGCCACCAGCCCATAAACCGCACCAAACTGTGACTTTTTCTGGATTCATTGGTAGCTCTTGCAATGCTTCTGGCTGATATTCACTCCAAAATCGACAGTTCTGCCTATTTACGTACCCATTGAGCCAAAAATGAGCTTCGTCGCTGAACACAATTAAGGGCGCGATGAACTTTCCTAACAGACCACGCATTTTGATAATAAAATTCAATAATTTGCAAGCGTTGTTCGTTTGTAAGACGATTCATGTTTAAATTATAGACCAAACTGAAGATGTTCGACAGGGAAACAAAACACGAAACGTGCGTCAGCTGTTTAAACCAGAGTTGCCAAAAAGATAATAGCTAAAAAATCACCCTTTATATATATACGTATTTTTGGAAAAAAATGAAATTTTGTTTTCACGAGTTATGACCAATTTAACAGTGAAAAAATACTACTTGTTTCAAAAGGTGTGTTCATTCAATCGCCCGTAACTCCTGAAACACTTTACCGATTTTAATGTGTTATACCTTGTTTTTAAGGTAACTTCAATTACTTTTATAATATTGAGGTGTTGTGTTACATTAAGTTAAATTTTTTATAGTTTTTGCAATTTTAATTCTTTAATTTTTAATTTCGAAACGATTACACCAATCCATTTTGTTGACAATTTAAAGTAGTGTGCTTAGGTCTAATTTTAAGCGACTCTGTGAGTTTCAAAGTGGTGAAATGATGTCTTCTATTTTTTACGCTTGTTTTTTCGTGTTTTTTTTTTTTGCAAAATCAACCAGCATAACAGTGAAAAATCTTCAAAATTATAATATTTTCATTGGTCATAAACACAAGGTTCAAAAACAATGAAAATTCCAGGAAAAAATTGTAATTCTGGTTGATTTTGTAAAAAAAATAGAAAAAACTTTTTTATCTTTTTATTATTTAAATTTTGAAAAATAGTGCATTAATTGATTTTTTAAATTTTATATTCATGTTCTTTACGTTATTTATCGTTTGTGTGAGGAAGTGGTGCCTATATGAATTTATTTACTTCTTCAACAGGTTCCTCGTCCAGAAGAAAGCAACCAGTATTGTTTGAAAACGGTCTAGAATTATCAAGAGCTAAAGGAAAATTTAATAAATAATTTCTTGTTAAAATACCCAAATTGGTACTGATATTTAATTTATAAATATTCTATCCACAGCTTACTTTTGTCCGGTGACTTATAGTGAATTCTGACATAGAGTGTTTTTTTTCAATCAGATGAAGCCCTTAAAGATCAGTTTTGTGGGACAATTTAGCACAAATTCGAAAAAAATACGAAATTCAGTTTAAGCTTCTGGCACTAAAGTTGAATTTTATGCGTTTTTTACTCTTTTGCACAATTTCTTGTAACAAATTTGTAACATAAAGTCCGAAATTCTAAAATCTGAAATGATTAAAGTCTTTTTTGCCTTTAAATCGTCTTAAAAGTTTGGTTAGTTAACGAGTTATATGACCATTTGCACTAAGACTCAATAATTAATAACACTCATATGCCCGGCGTTACTCGAATGCTATTATATTAAGTTTTGTGGGGTAAATGGCGCCAGAAAGTAAATTTCTAAATTTCTCCAAGCAATTCTTTCCAAATTTCTTAATTCAATTAACAATTATCATTGTTTCCCATTTTCGAAATACTTATTATGAATTCGCGACAAGAAAAATTTAATCTTTTCTTGTTTTTCTCCTTAATTTATGAAAATTTTAAACCGAGTAACCCCTGAAATTATTATTTTTTCGGGCAAATCACCCGTCATGTAATTTCTTCTTATTTCAAGTCACGCATTGGTAATTTGTTCATTTAATTCTATCGTATGTTATTGTTTCATTGTCTACATCTCCAACTCTCTGGATTTTGTGTGTGTGCCAAAATAAAAAAGAAAAACACACACAGTAATCAAGGGACAAACGGCAAGGAAAAAGCGCGGCAAGAGAATGGAAAATAAGTCGTAAAAACCATAATAATGATGAAACATTAAATATACTTTCGCTAGCTGCTCATGTGTGTACATTAGGGCGTACCTCAAAAAAAAAGTTCGCCGTACACCTTCGAATATGAAGTATTATTGAAAGGTAGTTTCAAAAAAAAAAATTTTATTTTTTTATGCCGAACGTAGGGGTCGCGCTTTTACATTTTTCTATATAACTTGTATTTATAAACGGATTTTAAAGTGTGATACATCGATGTTTTTGTCTCGACGAGGCCGATTTTTTTGTCTTTGAAGTCATTGAGCTCAAGCACCCCCTTCTGGTACTTACCCATCATTTCTCAGTTGCTACTACCCTAATGTACCACTCTAATAATCGAAAATTAAAGCTCGCATAAAATCATGAATCATGTTTGAGCTCAATGACTTCAAAGACAAAAAAATCGGACAAAAACATCGATGTATCACACTTTAAAATCCGTTTATAAATGCAGAAGTTATATAGAAAAATGTAAAAGCGCGACCCCTACGTTCGGCATAAAAAAATAAAAAAAATTTTTTTGAAACTACCTTTCAATAATACTTCATATTCGAAGGTGTACGGCGAACTTTTTTTTTTTTACTTGTAACCTGGTACGCTCTAGTGTACATATGTACGGGTGTATGTATGTGGTGTAGACATAGATAGCAGAAAAATAAACACAATCACGCCCACAAGTCGTGAGGGTCCTGTTGGTAATAGCAAGACAGAGAGATAGAGAGAGAGAGAGACTTTACATGATGCCCTCCCTGGTGACGAGGGCCGGAGGGGGATGGTTGCTGAATCTAAACAACTCATTAAGGTTATAAAATAATAATGATAATAATGGCAATTATCCTGGCATGACAAATAAACGAATGAGTGTTATCAAGAAGAAGAAGAAATGTGGAGAGCACATTTTCCGCTGATATCCTTGATATTTGAGGCGACTGCTTATATAGCACAGATATTGTTTCATGGCACGGCTCACAATGGAATTGGAGATCTAACCTTGCTTGTTGTTTTCGAAGACAAGACTTTAGACACTTTCCTTGAGGAATATGCTGTGTCTGTTATTCGTTGGCATAATTGTTTCTCGAAAATTAAAATTACCAGAAAATTTCTGAAATATACGAATGTGAGAATGAAATCTTAAACCTCCCTCAACAATGTCAGATAATTTCCCAACAAATTGTCGTTACAGGGGATTTTGAATTGGAAATGGAAAAAAGCTTCGCTTCAAGGGAGGCAAGGATATAGAATATTAACAGAGGTAGTGGAAATACAGCAGCAGTATTAAATGTTAGTGCAACCCGCCTGAAATTTTGCATGTGTACTATGAAGAGTACTAGTTACCATAGTCTGACATATTTATAATAGAATCGAGTACTTCGGATTTTAGATACCATACTATTGGGCACTATTTTAGCAACTTATCTATCAAAATTCGTGATTATAACATAATAAAAGATTTGGATGAGATCATGTACTGCAACTGAGCCTGTTCTTTGTAGAATCTACAATTTATCATAACTAAAGTTTGGTCAATGCATAAATGCAGAAGATTGAGGATAGTTTTCCAAATATTGTTCTCAAGAAATGTAAGCAAATTAGAGTATAAAAGGTATTTTATCCGTACTTGTCAGTATTTACAAAATATGTAAATAATAATATTTTTCGATTTTATTTTCTTTTCACATTTCCTGAATTTCTACGTCTTTTTCATACTTTTCCTTAAGTAAATGTATAACTTAAAGATCATAATTTTAAAATCTGAAGTGATTCAAGTCTTTTTTGCTTTTAAGTCGCCTTAAAAGGTTGGCTAGTTGAAGAGCTATTTGCATTTTTATACAATGACTCAATAATTAATAACACTCATACGCCATGTGTTACTCAAACTTACTATTTTTACTATTTTTTATCATTTTACTCATTATTGGTGTATACTAAGGCTTTTAGAAAGATTTTTCTAAGAAAATTTAATGAAAATTTGGTGTTATTTCGTTCTTTGTGCACCAGAATACAATAGTTCCAATAGTTCTCTCCAAATTTCCTGAATTTATACCCAATTTTCCGAATTTTCCTTAGCCAAATTTATAACATAAAGTCCAAAATTTTAAAATCTGAAATGATTAAAGCGTTTTTTGCTTTTAAATCGTCTTAAAATGTTAGTTAGATGAGGAGTTATTAGCATTTTTGTACTAAGACTTAATAATTAATAACACTCATACGCCATGTGTTACCCAAATGCTATTTTACTCATTATTGGTATATACTAAGGATTTTAGGAAGATTTTTTTATGAAAATTAAATGACAATTTAGTGTTCTTTCATTCGTTATGCTCCTGAATAAAACAGTTCCAATATTTCTATCCACATTTCCTGCTATACTCAATTTTCTTATTTTTCCTTAAGCTAGTTTATAACATAAAGTCCAAAATTTTAAAATGTGAAGTGATTGAAGTATTTTTTGTACTAAGACTTAATAATTAATAACACTCATACGTGTGTTGCCTGAATGATATTTTACTCATTATTGGCATATACTAAGGTATTTAGGAAATATTTTTTAAGCAAATTTAATAAATATTTGCAGTTCTTTCGTTCAGAGGAAATGTTATGCCATAGAAGAAAATAGTTCCAAGAGAAATCATGTATCATAAGCTTGTGAAAATCCGCTTGAGTAAATAAAAGCCAGAGGAGTGTGTTATTTGTTGAGGCTCAAGTTTTGATCTGTGTCTACCCAGATATAGTTGCAGTACTTGGTTTCATCTACGGATTCTGACATTATATTCCATCTGAAGAATGCATGTTTTGGACTGTACTCAGTCAATATGTTAAACAAATTTTCCCCGCAGCGTATCTGTTTAAATTCGTGATCTTTATAAAGTAGAAAATATACATTTGGATGAGATGGTAGAGTATATATTCTGTGTCGAATCCGACATTTATAATTGATAAGCAAATATTTTGTATGTTTCGAACTTTGGCGGTCCAAAAATCAGAAGCTTGAACCCAGCATTCGTTTCGTAGCGAATGCTATACTTTGAAGGCACGAAACCTGGCTTGAAGTTTATTTTCCATTTATGTGGAATGATTCGTCGCCTTTGGCAACTTGAATTACACAAAAGTTTTAATAAATGTGTAAATTTTTGGCAATTAATTTTATTAATTAAATTGGGAATTTCCACTCTTATCTTATCCTTTATTTTACCCCGCAATAGTACCCCGACACGTGAAACTTGCACAGACTTCAAACAGATCGAGTTAAATGCCTCACCCGAGGTTGTTATAAATTTCTTTTTAATACGTTTTCATTATCACAAACCTCATGAAACGGGGAAAACAACTCGCTCGTTATTTATGTGCCACACTGCGTATGAGTGTTATTAATTATGCGATAATTTTGCAAAAAAGTACGAATAATTCGAAACGCTGCAAAGTTTGCGCCCTGACTTAAGCCCAACACAACAACGGCCGACACTTTAAGCCTGAGTAATAACAACAAATTGCTATATTGTGGGCCATACAACACGACCGCCATAATTAGCCTTGAATTCCCCGAATTGAGGCCAAACCGAAAAGAACATGAAAAATAACAAAGTTATTTTTAATAAACTTCGCAACACCTCGAAGCTACGCGAGAATTTATGACTTTTTAAAAGTCAACAGCACGAAAAAACCTACGGGTTTTTGTTGTGCGTTTTCGCCAACGTGAATAGAAGAGAAATTTAAAATCTTTACAAAGTCAAGGTGCTGCTATTTCAACGTATTGACATTGCAATTTGACCTGGTGAAAAGACGTTGTTATAAATCTTCTTACAAATGTCGTGTCTTTGGCGCTGCCACAAATGCGTGTGTTTTCTGTGGCAAGTGAGTGTTGACTGGCGTTGGGTGGTGATGGCGATGGTGAGAGACACACACATTCCCATGAATTCAAAAAACACACCTAAACATTTCAACTCTGTCTAACATTGAAATTTATTGAAACACCCAGGAATGACGGCGGCGACGACGACGATGACGACGAATGGTTTAGGGAGGGCAAGAGCAAGAGAGAGAGAAAAATCGTGTTGGAAGACAGCAGGACAGCCAGTAATCTTTCAGGTCTATTTAAAAACACATTTATCACGAATGTGTTTAAAATGAAACAGATTTTTTTGCTGTGTTCTACCTTCGCTATATTTCACCTAAGATAGAGTGGCGTTTTCTCTCGCTCTCGTTTTATTTACGAGAAAGTGAATAATGGATGAATGTTAGGAATGGCAAGATATGGAAAAAGGCTTAAGAAATTGAATTTTTAGAAGAGGAACATTTCTTGGTTAGAGATGTGAGTGCGAGAAAATGTTTTTCGCAACGCATATAACAGAAAGTTTGGCGTGCTTTCCAAAATTAGTTGCACAACGCTGAGAACTTAAAGTCTTTGTATTTCAGTTTATCTCAGACGCTATATTGATATTTCCATAAAGGAACCTATCTGGTTAAAGATATTTTTCCAATAATAAAACATATCTACCATATATTGTCTTCAATACCTATTTCGGTTCGTTTACTACGTTCCTGGGATCATAAGTCCACAGTCTTTAGTACTTTGTCCAATTCATAAATGCAAAATGTATTTTATTATTCTTATGAAATGTAAGTAAATTCTAGTACAAGAGTTGTTATCTATGCTGTTCAGTAGTTACAAAATATGTAAGTACTAATACTTTTTTAGTTTTCGTTTTATTTCCATATTTCCCGACTTTTTACAAAATTTCCTTATTTTCCCTTAACCAAACATATACCATAAAATGCAAAGTTTTAAAATGTGATGTGATTCAAGTCTTTTATGTATTTAAATTGTCTTAAACGTTTGGTTAGTTGACGTGTTATTTGCATTTTTGCATTAAGACTCAATAATTAATAACACTTATACGCCATGTGTTACTCAAATGTTATTTTATTCATTATTGTTATATACTAAGGCTTTTGTTAGCATTTTTGCTGATAATTAAATGATCATGTGGTGTTCTTTCATTTGGACGAAAGTTTTTGCCACAGAAGAAAGTAGTACCACGAGAAATCATATATCATAAGCCTGTGAAAAACAGCTTGAGAGAATAAAAGCAACTGCCAAAGGAGTGTGTGGCTGAATTCCTTATGTGTTGGTTTCATATAAGGATTTTGATATTATATTCTATCTGATAACAGAATACCTATTTTTCCACAAGGTTTAGGACTTTAGGCTGAGCTCAGTCAATATAAAATATCTATTAAAATTTGTAATTTTGGTAAAGTAGAAAATATAAATTTTGATGAGATTAAGACAGAAAACAACTTTGGCGATGTATTTACTTCAGTTTTGGGGTTTTTAAGCCGGGAATCTTAAAAGTCTGTGATTCTCATTTTCAGTGATAAAAGACTGGAATTCTATTTCCTATTTCATACAACCCTTATTTTGTGTTATGGTGCTATTTTCCAAATGAGGATAAAAGTACTTTGAGGATAAAGGTTCTCTTTTAAATCAGCATATTAATGGGAGCGGTGTTAATGTCTTCAGTTGCGATGATATTTTTTAAAAACGAAGACCGTTGTTAGGAAAGCGCTCCTTCAATTGAAGAGGGTTTAGCCCAGTTTCTGAGACTTGGTTCCTATCAAATTCGGGCCTACAAGTATTTTGTATCTGTATTCCACTATTCTATAGAAAAATTTATAGTTTTTGCTTTAATTTTTCTTTTTCTTTCCACATTTCCTTAATGCATACATAGTTTTCAATAGCTTCCTTATGCTAACGTAGAACTGAAGATGTCAAATTGTAAAATCTGAAGTGTTTTAAGTCTTTCTGCATTTAAAACGGCTTAAAATGTTGATTTGTTGACGAGTTATTTAATTTTTTGTAATAAGACTTTATAAATAATATAACTCATACGCCATGAGTTACACTAATGTTATTTTACTCTTTTTTGAGATATACCAAGGCATTTAAAACGTATTTTTTATGAAATTGAATTGCAAATATGGCGATCTTTCGCTCCAAAAAAACACATTATATTCGGGAGTAATATAATTCCAAAAGAAAACGTGATTATTGCATCATAGATAGAGGTCTTCCTTTTTAGTGATTATAAATCCCACTTTCTGAGAGCTTATTCTTATCAAATGCAGAAAAATCTAGTAGAGAAAGATTTCATATGTTGACACTGAAGAAAAGTTATATTTGGGAAGAATACAATTCCAAGAGACAATATTGTTGTTGACCTTATTTTTGAAAGCCACCATAGATTGAAAAGTGTATAGCCTCATTCTGAAAATTTATTATTATCAAAAGCCGGAAATTACATTATTTTTTCTTTCCACATTTCTTTAATTCATTGTTAGATTCCAATAGCTTCCTTATGCTAACGTGGAACTGAAGATTTGTAAAATCTGAAGTGTTTAAATGTTTTTGCATTTAAATCGCCTTAAAAGGTCGATAAGTTGGCGAGTTATTGGCAATATTGTAATAAAACTTTATAAATAATATCACTCATACGCCATGCAGTACTCCAATGATGCTTCACTCTTATTTGAGATATACCAAGGCATTTAGGGGAATTTTTATGAAATTGAATTAAAAATATGACAGACTTTCGTTTCGAGACGTTCCAGAATACTGGAAGAATAAAATTTCAAGAGGAAATATGATTATTGCATCATATATACGAATGCATGCCTTTCTTTTGAAATCCCTCTATAGATTAAAATGCAAAAAATTCCACTAATTTTTGTTTTTATTTTTCTTTCCACATTTAATTCTTTAATTTATATTTAGTTTTCAATTGTCTCCTTATGCTAACGTAGAACAGAAGCTGTCGATTTGCAAATTTTGAAGTGTTTTAAGTTTTTGCTTTTAAATCGACTTAAACGGTCGATTAGTTGGTGAGTTATCTTCGTTTCTGTAATAAGACTTAATAAATAATATCACTCATACGTCATGCAGTACTATAATGATATCTGACTCTCTTTTGAGATATACCAATGCTTTTAAACTGATTTTTTCGATATTGAATTTGAATTGAAAAGGTTATATTCCGGAAAAACACAATTCCAATAGAAAATATGGTTATTAAGGCTGTGAGAAGACGTTAGAGGAAGTATGTTACATTTTTTATGTTCCTTAACAGTATGTGCCATGGTCCTTGGTTCCTGTGCCAAATTAAATTAAAATTTCATATACTTTCACACCTCAGTGACTTCACTCACCACCCATTAGGTTAAAATGTAAAGTGTGATTCGGACATTGCATCTGTAATCAAGAGCCACACGACTCTCCATGCTAATCATAATCATGCCAAATTTGTTTGGTTTGTTTGGTCAGAGGACAAGCCGATTGAGTGTCGGCGTGTGAGTGTGAGGACGAGCCATCTTGGCCATCTTACAGTACTTATGGTGACGTTTAAGCCAATTTAATTAGCATTACGTAGCACTGAGGTAACCGATTGTATCTCCACTGACCACTTAATGTCTAATTAGAGAGTAATTTCGATGCGAACGGCACAAGTGTACAACGATAAACCTCAAATTGACTGAATGTGGTAACACTGGAAATGGATTTATTTGCTGTGCTCTGCTGCGTTGCGTTGCGTTGCATGACCACTGACCATAAGAGTTGTAGTGGCTAAGTGAATTCTTTTGTTAAATTTTTGGCAATTTGCAAATTTGTTGGATGAATTTTTAAACAATGAATGGATTTTCTGGGTTTATTTTAATTAAAATAAATTGCCTACTTTTGGGGTTTTTACGAAAATATTTCATTGGAAATTTGTAGCATTTGTGAGGTTTCTGTTGTCTTTCCCTTCATCATCATCATCACTTTCTTCTTGTTCTTCTTGGGGTTATGAATATTTATACACTTTGATTTCTTTCCTTTGAAGTGTATGACACAAAAAAAAATGTTTTCAATCATCTTGAAAATTGTCAATAAAATTTTCATTGACAACCACTCTCGGAGACATGTGTTTTTTGCATCTGGCACTTTGTGGCAATAAACAGACATGTTTCAAAGAAGACTTTGAATGCCGAAAAGAAAAACAAAACTCTGTGTTGTGTGCAAATGTCGATAAAAATTCATAAATTTTCAATGTGCATATTGAACAGTTTCCATGTGTTTATTTTTCCAAACAATTAAATGAATAAAGACTGCAGAGACATGTGTTGATCGAACCATGGCTGCGGCTGGGAACTTGTTGCGGGGAGCGGGGGTCATTCGCCGGCATAGAGATGCAAAAATGCCAGAGACCGGCACAAGTGTGTTAAGAAAATATTTGTTGGCTGTGAAATCATTTTAAATATGAAAACGAGAACGAAACACTTTTTTTCAAAAACAACTTTTATTTCTGAAATCACTTAAAGTAAAAGAAATTGAATGGTGTGTTTATTGTGCAAATACAATTCGAAAAATACCGAATGTGCAAAATAGGTTCACAGAACTGAACAGCCTTTGGAATTTTGCCAAATTTTCATTTGCTGAGGGTTCATGGCTTATATTAAATGTCGCTGATAGCGATACAATTCGACACCTATTTCATTGTATCCACCAAATTTGTAGACGGGAAATGGAAGTTTTGTCGATGGTTTTGAATTATATATGATTTAATATATATGAATTTACTTATTTTTGATACAGTTTAGCTTTACTTGGATTTTGTATTTTGGTAAAATGTTAATTCATATCTCAGTTATTCCTATTTTCGTAATATAACATAATAAATAATATTACTTATACGCCATATGGTATTTACATAATATTTTGCGAATTCTGGGAATATTATAAGGGCATTTTGATTTTGTGCATTTGTTTTTAACAAGCAAAAGAAGATGATATCGACTATATCCCGATTGCTGAAAATTAACTTGCACGTTAATTTACATATGTACCCTCCATCCAACCGGCTGTCAGTCTAGTTTTCTCTCCATCGATTCTTGCTGTCAAAGTACACCATTGAAAAAGCCACTTC
Source organism: Polietes domitor (assembly GCA_947397865.1). Classification (NCBI taxonomy): domain Eukaryota; kingdom Metazoa; phylum Arthropoda; class Insecta; order Diptera; family Muscidae; genus Polietes; species Polietes domitor. The sequence goes on along the minus strand of OX377621.1, from coordinate 173,194,154 downwards.
ATGTTTGTTTTCAAACCATTCTAGAATCCTCACATTAGAACCGGTCTCATGTAACTGTAGAAGGCAAATATTTAAAATTATTGTAAACACACATGAGTATTTCCACATTTTTGCTGACAGATTACCATACTCTGAAATTTTCAGAGTATTTATAGCTGAGATAAAATCTTAAACTTATACAAACAATATTTCTAAGGGTTGCCTTTCCTTATGCTAGCTTAGAACTGAACTGAATTGCAACATCTAAAGTGTTTTAAGTCATTTTGCTTTTAAATCGGTTTAAAGGACCGATTAGTTGACGAGTTGCTTGCATTTTTGTAAAAAGACTTTATAAATAATATCACTCATACGACTTGTAGTACTCTTCACTCTTATTTGAGATATACCAAGGCACTTAAAGTGATTTTTTTATGAAATTGAATTAAAAATATGGCGGACATTCGCTTCGAGAAAAAAGTTCAGGAATGCCAAGAATACAATCTCAAGAGAAAATATGATTATTGCATAATAGATAGGAATCTTCATTTCTTTATAGATTGAAAAGGGTATAGCCATTTTCTGAGTATTAATTCTTATCAAATGCAGAAAATTCCAATAATTTTTATTTTTTTTTCTTTCCACATTTCTATAATTCTCACTTAGTTTTCAATGCCTTTATTAATTTTACATCGAACTGAAGATGTTAAATTTTAAAATACTTCAGATTTTGCAATTGTTTTTTTTTGCCTTTAAATGACCCGATTTACGGTCAATCAGTTGACGAGTAATTGGTAATACTGAAATTAAACTTAATAAATAATACCACTCATGTGCCATGTATTACTTTACTGATATTTAACTCTTTCCTGAAATATACCAATGCATTTAACACTTTGCTTATGAAATTGAATTGAAAATATTATGGAGTTTCTCTCCGAGGAAAAGGTTATATTCGGGATTCGGGAATATAATTCCCAAAGAAACTATGATTATTGCATCATTCTTCCTGTATAGATATGTATTCCTTAAATAAAACATTTTTCACATACGAAGGTCTTCGTTTAGAATTTAAAAATTTATAGTTTTTTGATTTTATTTCTCTTTCCACATTTCCTATTAATTTATACGTAGTTTTCAATGCTATACATACGCAATTTTGGAACTTAAGATGTCAAATTGTAAAATCTGAAGTGCTTTTATTCCTTTTGCATTTAAATCGTTTTAAAGGTTCGATTAGTTGACGAGTTATTTGTATTTTTGTAATAAAACTAAATAAATAATATCACTCATACGCCATGAGTTACGGTTAATAATATTTTACACATTTTGAAGATGTACCAATGAATTTAAAACGCAGTTTATATGAAGTCAAACTGAAAATATTATGGAGTTTCTCTCCGAGGAAAAGGTTATATCCGAGATTCGGAAATATATCAGTTTCGATGATATTTTTGATATATAAAAACGCTTCTTAGATTGAAAATGGTAGAAGCCACTTCCTGAGAGATAATTCTTATCATGTGCAAGAAAATCTACTACAGTATATTCCTATTTATAAATTTATAATTTTTGCATCTATTTTTCTTGCCACATTTCCCCTTTTTGTACTTAGTTTTCAGAGATTTCCGTTTGCTAACTTAGATCTGTAGATTTTCAAATATAAATTATGAAGTGTTTTAAGCCTTTTTGCTTTTAGATCGACGTAAACGGTCGATTAGTTGGCGAGTTATTTAAATTTTTGTACTCAGACCTAATAAATAATATCAATCATACGCCATGTGTTACACTAATTATATTTTACACAATTTTGAAATATATCATGACATTTAAAACATATTTTTGCAATGGAATTGGAATTGAAAAGGTTATATGCCGGAATATATGGTTGAGAGTTGCCACAGTTTCCGAAATTTAAATGAAACAATCGCCTTACATATATATTGCAATAGATCAATCTTGCAAAATCAAAAGGCATTGGAAAAATTCTCATTGGGTTAGCATGAAAATCTTCATTAGCGACCAGTTTTGCAGATGATTATTTTCCTTATTGTTATGAAAAATCTCCAGTTATCCCCAAAATATCAAAAAGTTATTTTATTTCAAAGAATTCGACGAAAACAAAAACAAATTATTAATGATTTGCTAATTCGTCAACAATCATGGAATATTTGCATCATTTTTGGCCCCAAAAGGGTCATGAAAAATTCCCTTTATAAAAAAGTTGTTTAATTTTAAAGACCTCGTCCAAAACAAGAACAATTTATGAATGATTGATCAAAATCCCCAAAATATTTTATGAAATCCCGACAAAATCGCTTATCCCCAATCCATCTAGATGTTAGTGATTAATAAACTATATTATATATATATATGGACTGAAATCAATTTTCTGTGTCCCTTCTTATGTGCGAAGTTATTTCTAAATATTAATGACAAAACTACAGAATTCCCCACAAAAAAACTTTAATTTCATCCGAATGTATGTTGATCGGATATCTTGTTAACATTCTGGAGATTATAAAAAGATCATTTGGTATATAATTCAAGATCGTCATATCTCGTTGATATTCATACATTCATACTTGATTAGATTATTTACTAAAATGTTTAAATAGAAAATCTTTAAAGCCACACTTCTGAAAATCAAATTTTTTAATTATGACTTCTGTTCAGAAAATAATCGATATCTTGTTTAGTTTTATTAGTATTTTGAATTATATCAAAAGCTTGCTTAGTTTTAGAGTTATATTCTTTTTGTGTAAATTAAAGCAAAATTAATATTAATCATACGCTTAGTGGTACCCAATTGATATTCTAATTAGTTGGCTATGCTATCATATAGAGAGCACATTTGAAATTTATGGGTTCCAATGAATGAAATTCTTTTCTATTATTCACTATTATTATTATTCATTCTTGCAACGTTTTGAATTTTTCAAACAGAAAATCTTCAATGTAATTTTTCTGAAAATCCCATTTTTTTTCAGTTATGACTTCTGGGCAGAAAATAATCGATATGTTCTTTAGTTTCATTATTGCTTTTAATTATATCAAAAGTTTGCTTAGTTTTAGAGTTATAGCCATTTATGTAAATTAAACCAAAATTAATATTAATCATACGCTTAGTGGTACCCCATTGACTCTCAAATTAGTTGCCAATGCTATCAGACATAGAGCAGATTTGAAATTTATGGTTTTCCATGAAATATGCTTTTATTTTATTGATTTTTTAACCCCCCTAAATATAACATTAATTATTCACTAGAAAAGGCAAAAAAACAAGATTTTTTTCCGTTGCTCCTGAAATAGCTTCATTTCCACAATGATAATTTCCAACTAAAGTTACAAATCTCTCATTAAGCCATCAAGAAATTTAATTAGTTTTATAAATCTTTTATAAGAGTTTTTTTCGACGTCGTCGTCGTTTTCATTCATTATTCTTGTCCACTTGCTTTCTGTAAAATTCGCTCATGACTGGCTCTCGAAAATGATTTCCTTGCTTCATTTCTTCCACTTCATCAGAGTGGCACTGAAAAAGTTTCTTTGGAAAACATAACCTCAAGCTTTTAAGTGATGCAAAGTTGCAACTCATAAATCAATATTTACTATGGAGCAGCAGCGAAAATAAAACGAAAGAAGAATGTGGATGGAACTGGCGGGGTGGTTGGTTGTTGGTGGTAAGCTGTGGTTATTGGGTGTGTGGGTTGGTGATGGTGCTGCTGCTGGAAATCTTTTAAATTATGCACAGCCCAACAACAACTACAAGTACACAGAAAAAAAGTTACAAAGAAAATAAGACGGAACAATATTTAAACAATTTTACGCGTTCTTCTTTTATTCGCCATAAAATGTTTTCAAACTCTTTATTGCTTTTTCATGTGTATTCAAGTAAGCAGCAGTAGTAGTAGTAGTTCTGTGTGCATTTGTGCCCGGGGCCAGGGAGAGCAAACAACGGCGTGGGTGCTGCTGCTGTTGTTGGAGATAATTGCATCGATAGCGATGGGTAAGCCCAGGCGCCATGTTAAGTAAAATGCACTTCCGGTGTAACGCCTTCAGTTCGGCCGTGGGTGGTGTTGTGAGGGCAACACTGGCAATATGCCTCCCATCTCCTGCCCTGCCTCTGATGGATCATTGTTCCTGTTGCTGCTTGCAGCGTGCCATAATTATGGCGCAGCTATTGTTCTCCATTCAATCCCACACTGTATTCTTTCTTAGGGTATCCAGAAAATTTTGCATTCTTCGTGTTTTCTTCCAGTTTTTTTTTTGCCCGCCTAGTGTGCGGCTTCAATTTCTGAGGGAATACTTACGAAAATATTCCTGTTGCTGCTCCTCTATTCTGTCAGACAATTGTCTGCAGGGACGTTAAAGATAGAAGTGGAGGTGGTGCTGTACATGGCCGCGTAATCATTCAACCCTCAGACTTAAACAATTATTGGTTTAATATGCTTTTCATAATGTTGAGTAAATACAGTTGAGATGAAAATGAAATATGGACAAATAATTTGTCTTCGTCTTCTTCTTCTCCTTCTCCACTAACTGATTTCGTAAAGGCATGGCAAGCAAAGAATGAGAGTAAAGAATGAAAATGCAATTACCGATAAGCTGCTATGAGGTCTTGTACTCCTTGGTGTATACTATGGCTTTGAAGAAATTGTAATAGCCTCGAAGCAGGCCACAATTCTAAAATAAAATAAAGGAAGACATAAATAGATATAATATTGGGCTACTCTTTATTCAGAAACTGCTTAAAGTTCAATGCACTGCAGCATTTAAAAACGCGCTCTAACAGTCATTAAGAATTCATGGCGACTGAGAAAATCAAAAATTTACAGCATTTCCTTCAAAATTAAAGATAAGTAATTTCGTGTGAAGCGATCACACGCACACATTTTGACTCGATTTTGATGAAATTTTCGAATTATGTTTATTTATAAAAGTTGAATAAATTTAAATTTTCCGATTTTCAAAATTTGAAAAATTCTAGACACTAGGGTGGATCGAAATTGAAGTATTTTTGTTATAAGGTAATTTAAAAAAAGAACTCTTGTGGTTTCTATATACAAATATGTATATATTCTAAGTTCTTCTAGTTTAAAAATTATATTTTTGAATTTTTTCCTTTTTGCTTATTTTTTATTTATTTTACAAATAAAAATATAACTTCGATTTTTGGTTAATAAATTAAATAATAGTGCCAGTAAGACGCTACATAAGTTTCATGATGGTGTACCTGGTATTTACTGCAAAACAATTCTAATCATTATTCTTAAAATATTACAACAATATTTTTTGTTATTTATCTTTTATATATAAAAATATATCTTCAATTTTTGTAATATAAAATCTATTAATAGCATCAGTAAAAAGTTCCATAAGTTTCGAAATGGTGTTCCTTTAACTAACTCCAAAACAATTATAAACGTGATTGCAGTCAATATTAAAAATATGTAAGAGAAACTATAAATGGACTCGAATGTACAGTGATAATGTCGAGATATTTTGGGCCAACACATTAAACGAACCAAGGTTTCTTTCAGTCGGAAACATACATATTATTTGTGCTACAAAAAGAATGAAGTAGAAAATTCTGAAAGGAAGTATTATGTTCTTGTAGTATTATTATCTTGTAGGTTCTGTCGAGTTCATATCTCTCATTATTTTACATATTAAAGTCCAATAAAAATTTAAAAAAAAATATGTCGACCACTTTAATAAAAATCCCCAATTTTGGGACACTTTTTTCCCCACTTTGGGAATTTGGGTATTTTTATTTTGAAAAAAAAAAGAAAAATGCAATTCTTCATCGTGTTTGTTATTTTGATCAACTTTAAGTATTTTTATTGGACCTCAATTCGTAAAATTATGAGAGATGGGAACTGGTATGACCAAAACTTGAATTTTTGCAAAAATGTATTATTTATCAAAACTTCAATAAATCAGTCAATTATTGACGGATTTTTAAAAACGAAGCAGCGTTTTGCTCCTTACTATATATGTTATTTAACTAAATTTGCAAGTAGTACGACACCTAAACAAAATAGAGTACAAAAGCATTGTCAAAGCTGAAAAATGGAAATTGTTTGAAAAACTGTGTTTGCTGGAGTACACAGATTTCGTAAGTTTCATAAAAAGGTTATATATCGATAGAAAGCTTCGGATTTCTTCTTTTCAAATCCGATGAGAAACTGTGTAAAGGTACTAAAACCCGGGTTTTTTACCCGTAACACAAGATTTTGGGGGTGTCTGGCAAATACCAAAGACATGTTCTTGTTCTGCTCGACAATAACTACCAGAAAAGTGATATCACCTTTCAGTGTTTTTGAACTGTTAAGTATTTATATTTAATATTTATTTTATTTTATTTAATTTTAAATATTTATATTTAATATTATATTTAATATTTTAAACAATAAACACTAAAAAATTTGTTTTACGTTTAAGTACCATGAAACTTATGGAACATTTTAATGACACTATTAGCTATTAATATAATTTAGGAAGGTATTTTTATTTATAAAATAAATAAGAAAAAATTTAAAAATATATTATTTTTAAGATTTCACAATTTTCTGTAAAACTAGAAGAGATTTGTATGAAGTTAGCAAAACATAAATTTTTATCTCATACCACAATAATGTAAAAAATTTTTTAAATTACCTTATGGCAAAAATACTATATTTTCTAAAATTTTTTAATTTTTGAAAATCGTTTATGTTTATAAAATTAATAAGAAAGAAATAAAGAATATTTTTTTAAGATTTTATAATTTTCTGTAAAACTGGAAGATATTTACTCACAAAAATGTAAAAATATTTTTAAAAATTTAAAAATATGACAAAAATACTTTACTTTCGATCCACCCTAATGTTTAATTTTTTTTGATAATCGGGAAATGTAGATTTATTCGCCTTATAGAAAAGTATATAATGGGAAAACATTTATCAAAATTGGAGAGAGGAGACAATATTTCGCTTCAATTAATCAGATGCGGTTTATTGTGGCCAACTTCTGGCCTTTTTCAGAATTAAAAATCATTCGAAAAATTCTCATTAGTTTAACTTGTAATTCATCATTAACGACAACCCGTACCAGAAAATATTAATGAAAATATTCTCGTTAAAATTCCGTGTTGATCCATCAATAAATTTCAAAAAAATCCTCTATAAGCCACACCGTAGTGTACACTATTATTTTCGTCTCTCGGTTAAGATTCTGGTGATTATAAAAATATCAGTTGGTATATAATTGAAGAACGTCATATCTCGTTGTAGTTCTTACTTGATTAGACTATCTACTACAATTATGTTCTTCAGTTTTATTATTATTTTAAATTATATCAAAAGCTTGCTTAGTTTTAGAGTTATAGCCGCTTATGTAAATTAAACCAAAATTAATATCAATAATACGCTTAGTGGTACCCCATTGATTTTCAGATTTTAGTAGCCCGCTTCAATTACTATGATGCGGTTTATTGTGGCCTACTTTTGGGCTTTTCGCACAAATAAATTTACACAATTTCTAGACCTTAACCTGTGAATAAATAATGATTTTTTTTTTGCGATTATTTGACTGTTTTATTTTTTCTCATAGTACAGACTCTTCATAATTTACGTTAAACCTTACGGTACGAATGAGTAAATATAAAATTCAATGCATATGCCCTAGTCTGAGAATAAAGTTGAATGCGGCTTACTTTTGGTCTTTCTCAACAATTCAATTTACAAAATTTCTAGACCTTATCGTGTTAATATGTAATGAATATTTACAACTTCGAAACAATCTCAAACCATTCCTACTGAGATTGTTTTAATTTTCCTTTTCAATAGAACATTTCTTTATATTTTGCTATTCTTAATTATGATGAAATGTTCATTGTTTTATTTCAATTCGGCTACAAATATTTCTGGGTTAATTTTTAGGCACGAAGTTGTGTAAAAAAGAAAGCGAGAGAAAAGGCCTCGAAATAAAAAGCAAATGTGAAGCATATTTTGAGTTTATGCTTTGTATTACTTTTAGTGGCATAGTTTTAGGCGCGAAGTATGAGTAAAAAAAGCCAGTTTTTGCCTCATTTATGGAAATTGTAATAAAATTGTCTTAAATTTGGAGTACATATATTGTTTTGAACGCAGCTCAAGTTTACATTAACCAGATTGAAAGTAAAACTTTTTTTAATTTAAAATTACCCACCACTTGACTTTCGGCTTTGCGCAAAGCAAAACTTTTCCTAAATATGCACTTTAATTTTAGGGCACATTTTCAATTCACTGCCTTGGCATACCTTTAGTCGTTTCGCCTGTAAGCCTTCGCATACAGAGCACACATTTAGGCTTCTACTTCTGGTGTAGGTGGCTGACGGCTTCTAACATTTCCAATATTATCTCACTAGATTGTATTAAATCCCTCTTCCCAACTAAATTTTAAAGTTTTCCTATTAAACTTTTTCGCCATCCCTTCTCCGCAAACGAAACCCTGAAACTTATTACCATCTAGCGCTACCTTTGTGCAAACGAGCGTGTGCGTGTGAATGCGTATTTGAAGAGCTTTAGGTAATCAATTATTTCACACTGCTTCATTAGGTTTTCGTCTGGCGGTGTGTGTGTGTGTTGGTGTGCGTATGGATTTGACGCTAAAGGCAAACCTAAACTAATATTACAACACTAAGCACTTTGAGCAAACTAAAGTATCCTTTTTGCCATACTCCCCCCTCCCCACACCATACTGCACGTGTCCTTCCCTTTTGCCACACAAATCAACTTTTTATAAACCGATTAAATGGTGATTTGTACTTTTTATGGCAGCATTATAGGAAAAGTTAACCGAAAGCAGCCCCCATATGGTTGGCAACGAACTCGAGCTCGAACACGCCGAGAACATCGTCGCATCGGCTATTGAGTATTGAGGAAATGTGTGTAATTTTAAAAGCACTAGGCGTTAGGCTTGCCTTATTGTTATGGCAATATTAACAAACTTTAAAAATAATATCGAATAAGAAAACTTTTGCTCGGGGTGTGTTCTGTGCCTGTGCCTGTTAAAACCGAAAATGATTGGATAAACTTTGAACAAAAGAGGTGTTTGTGTAAATTACTCCTTAAGTTTCCAACATTATGCGGACTAAATTAGTTTTTGTGCGGGGCGGTTTAACGGAAAACAAAGCGCTAAGTCTTAGGACAAAGTGTTCAAAAAATAATAATAATTAAATCTAAGCATGTGTTGACGCGCATCCAGCCATATTTGACAGAATGTGCAGATATTTTCATAAACTTTAAGTTATATAGTTTTATTATTGTTTTGAATTGTATAAATGGGAGAGCTAGGATGTTTAGATATGTTGATTTTTATAAAATTACCCACAATTAATATTAATCATACGCATGGAGGTTCAAATGGTGAAATCAATTAGTTTATTGCTTTCCCATGCGAGATGGAGGTTTTCTGTAGAAATAAACAGACAAGTATCATTCAGTTTTCCAGATATCGTTATCTGTTTGAACACATGAGAGTGCTAAGCTTTGGAGATATTTATATTTTAATATAATGACGACAAAATTAATATTAGTCATACGCATAAAGGGCCAGAAGGCTGAAATCTCTTGTTCGTTGCTTTCTCTTCTGTGCATTCCATGGAAGCAGATAGTCAACCATCATCCAATTTTCCAACCAAATAGCCAACCATCGTGCAGTTTGTATCATGTTGATATCTGATTCTATTAATGACAATGTTAGGCTTTGTAGACATGTCTATTTTTTAAATTGAATTAATATTAATCATATCCATAACGGTTTAAAATGGTGGAAACAATTAGTTCGTGGTTTTCTCAGTCGAGAAAGGGGGTTTCATCTATGAATATACAACCATCATCCAATGCAAGATATCGATATCTGATTGTATAAATGAGAATGCTAGGCTTTGAGATATGCCTATTTTTATAAAATTACCCAAAATTAATAGTAATCATACGCATGAAGATCCAACATGATGAAATCAGTTAGTTTGGTGATTTCTCCTACGAGCAGTGGGGTTTCTGCTGCGGATACTATAGAAGTAAATCGACCCACAATTAATATTAATCATACGCATAAAGGTTCAAAAGAGGGAAATCCATTAGTTCCTTAATTTCTCAAAAGAGTAGGGTTTTTTTGTGGATTCTACAGAAGAGAATAGACCGTCATCCAGTTCGCAATATATCGATATTTGATTATATAAATGAGAGTGCTAGGCTTTGGAGATATGTATATTTTTATAAAATTGCCCAAAATTAATATTAATCATACGCTTAGATGTCCAAAATGCTGATATCAATTAATTCGTGGCTTTCTCAGTCGAGAAGTGGGTTTTCTGCTGCGGATTCTGTGGAAGCAAATATACAACCGACATCCAGTTTTCCAGATATCGAATTATTTCTGGTTTAAAGTCCTTTTTTTATCAAATATCAATCATGACTCCTATAGCTTGTCACTAGCTTCTAACGAAAAGACGTGTTTTTCGCATTTTCGGCAAAATTGAAAATTTAATAAAAATTCAAATAAAATAAATTACACAGGTTTTATTGGCTGTTTCTTAATTTTTGTTGTTGTAGCCCTTACAATAAAATTTGATGTAGCATATTTTTTCCTTTCACATCACCCACTAAAGTTCAGTTTTGTGGGTGGGTTTAGCATCAGGAAAAAGTACAAAATTAACCCTAAAATGAATTTTAAGTTTTTAGTTATTTCTGATATTTAAGTTAAGTTCTGGATTTGTTTGTGTTCAGAAACTTGCAGTAGAATTTTATGGCAAATATTTTTGTACAACATTCTGACCCGTTAAACCCCTGTTTTAAAGGTGATTTTTACGCTTTTTTACAAAAGGGACCAAAAAGACCCCTATATTCAAGAGTTGTAGGGTTAAAATTTTCCACAAAAATATTCCTCGTAAAATGTAAATAGTAAAAGGTTTCCTATGTCGATTCATCATAGGCCGATGTGCGAGGTGTTGTTACTCTTTATTTTTACAAAAGGGACCAAAAAGACTCCCATATTGAGGAGTTAGAGGGTTAAAGTACTCCACAAAAATATTTCTCGTTGTGTTTTGAGTAATATTGCAGAACACAATATAATATTGCAGATCAAAAAGACCCAACGTTGAGGAACTGGAGGGTAAAATGTTCCACAAATATATTCCTCGTAGTGTTTTAAGTAATATTGCTGAACACATCCTACACTAAAAATATAGGGGTCACAATGTTTCCCATGCCGATTCATCATTTACCGATAAGCAAAAGGAAGTAATGTAGACACCCGCCTCTAAAATGACCTCCATACGTAAACTTTCAAAACGCCGATACTCGTATATTCTTTTTTTATCCCCTCGATTAGATTCCCTTTTCAGAACCTTGTTATTTTCGAACATGTTTCATTTTGTTCCACAGTTCCATTGCCTAAAAATCTCTACAAAATTTATATTTTATTTAATATTTTACCTTGAAATTCTTCAGAAGTTACTTTTTCCTTCTTCAAATTAATTAGTGATACAATCGAACAATCGTTAAAATGGACAATTTAATAAGCCCCAAAGTAGACTACAATATTGTAATTGTTTCTGTTTTCGCTCTTTGTGATAATATGATAAGTGGCAATTTGTGTTTGATGGCTGTTAATTAATATAGATTTGGTTTTGGACAATAACCATCATTGACAATTGTCAATTGTGGCCGAAACTGCACCCCCAGGCCTAGGTAAAACTTTTCAATTTGCCCTGCCCTGCCTGGAAGTAGACAACAACATTTTTATGTGTGATGCGATGTTGATTGTTTGTTTTTGTTTGCTTTTTTTAATTACGGAAACATTATTAATTTTCCTTTCCAATTTCTCTTGTATGTCAATTGCAATCCCCATTTAAGCTCATTTCTTTTTTCTCGCTCTCCACTTGAAATATTGAGTTTGTTTTCGTATTGTTCGTCATGTCAGAAAGCCGTAGCAGCACTTGACACATTTTCTTAAGTTTATTATTTTCAAGCGTTTGCCCAGAGTCTGGGCTTGTGCTTCATCTTCATCTTCATCTTCATCTGCTGCTTCCACTGTTTCGTCTCATTTTCACACATTTTCAATTGATTAAGCGTAAATACTTGAAGAATAATGGAAAAAAGAGAGATATGAAAGGAAGATGAAAAAAAAAACAGCAACAACAAGAAGTGGATCATGGCAAAACCATTGAACAAATATTGTTGTTTTTTATTGTCTGCAGCAGGGAGCGGAGGGGTGAGTGTGAAGCTACCAGAATTTAAGACCCCCGTGGTAAATTATTGACATTGCGAGTGATATATCAAGGCCCCTAAGGCCTGAAATATGAAATTAGAAAAATACCAGCAACACCAGCCATAAATAATAGTATACTTTCGGGCGCACACACACAATAAGAAACAACCACAACCAATAACGCCCGAGAATGCCAAATGAACGAACACAAAGCAACGTAACGAAACTCTAATAAATTCTGCTGCGGCCGAAGGACATCCAGCAGCAGAGAGTGGGGTTAAAAAACTTGGAGCGAAGGCGAACTGAAGGAAGGAGCAACAACTCGTTGTTTCATTGAACATCCAAAACCACTTGTAATCTCACAGAACACAATGTGCCTTTAACATTTGACAATGACACGCACTTGCCACACTCGATATTCGATACTCGACACCAGCCAACAGAAAATATCGAACACATATTGTGGGCCAACAACAAAAAACGAACAAACTCTGAAGGATATCGTTTATCCCCCTCCACTTGTTTTTTTTTGGCGCTCCCTGCTACCCTCCGCCCGTTTTGTTTTTTGTTGTTATCAATTTTCTAGGAACAATTTTGGCGTTCTCGTTTTGTTTTTGTTTGTTTCGCCGCCGCTTACAAGAGTTTCCTTGAGAGCTGCTGTCAATTACATTTACAAAATACCCACCAAACAAACAGCAGCAGATGAAGAAAAAAATCCCATTCGGCTCAAATATATTTTTCGCACTCTCAAGTAATTTCTGTAAGTTTTTTTCTTCTTTTGCAATATTGTTGTGGCTTTTGTTTGCTTTTCACACTTTTCGCATGTTGCCGCACAACGAACAAAATATGCGTACGTTTTAGTTTAGGTGGTGTTGTCGTCGTCGTCGCCTCATTCACCCCCCCCCCTGCGGTGTTGTTTTGTGTAATATGAGCCAGCAATTTTGTTAACACTTTGTGTTCGTGCCCCCCTCCCATTGCTTCTTGTCCGGAATATATATTTGCTTCGGTGTAATGGTGTTGGCAACAATACCTCACACTGTTTGTCAGCCACTTTAACGCAGACACTGAAAGTGTGAAAGTTGTTTTCATTTCGCTGAAGGTATTGTATTGATGCTTTCTTTATTTTTCGCCAACCAGCCATCAACGAGTTCGTAATCGATTGGCCTTTAGGTGAGAAGGGACGGGTGGGGCAGAGGAAAGTAAAAGTTTCTTCCACAACGAAATCTTTGAGCGGAGATACAGCGGAGTCGGTAGGTCGGCAACGTAAGATAAGACAAACGAATGCCTAAAAGTAGGCTGTCTTCTATAGAACAAATTAAATTACATCACCTTGTATTTCGAAGTGGCGCTATTTTCAAATGAAAAAATAAACAATAAAATCATGAATGTTTTTGTTGAACTATAAGAAATTTCCTAAAGACAGATTTATTACAATGTGGAACACCAAAAAAACAAGGTTCTGACAACGAATTCGGAGTGAAGTAAAAAATAATATACGCGTGCGATACATACGTTTTATATAAGTGAGAGGGAGAGCAAGGATTTGAAGATATGTCTATTTTTATAAAATTGGCCACAATTAATAGTAATCATACGCATAGAGGTTCAAAATGCTGAAATCAATTAGATCGTGGCATCTTCAGTCGAGAAGGGAATTCTGCGGATTCTATGGATTCTAGTAAATAGATAACCATCACCCAGTTTTTCACATATCGAATTATTTTTGCTTTAAAGAACTTTTTTAACACAAATAATATCATGACTCTTACAAAAGTCACTAGAAACACGTCTATTATTTCATAAAATCTGTACAATTGTAAAATTTGCCACAAATAATATTAGTCATACGCATAGAGGTCCAAAATGCTGAAATCAATTAGTTCGTGGCATCCTCAGTCGAGAAGGGGATTTAGCGGATTCTATGGATTCTAGTAAATATCAGTCAGTTTCCACATATCGAATTATTTTTGGTTTAAAGACCTTTTTTACCCAAATAATATCAGGATACAATCGTTACTAGAAAACGCGCCTTTTATTACATAAAACCTGTACGATTGTAAACTTGGCCACAAATAATAATATTGATCATACGCATAGACGTCCAAAATGCTGAAATCAATTAAACCGTTTCATTCTCAGCCGAGAAAGGGATTCTGCGGACTCTGTGGAAGTAAATAGGCAACCATCATCCAGTTTTCAAAATATTGAATTATTTTTAGTGTAAAGACGTTTTTGATACCAAATAATATCATGACTCCTACAAAAGTCACTAGAAAACACGCCTATTATTTCATAAGATCTGTACAATTGTAAAATTTGCCACAAATAATATTAGTCATTTGCTGAAATCAGTAAATTCGTAGCTTTCTCAGTCGAGAAGAGAATTCTGGGGATTCTATGGAAGTAAATAGACAACCATCAGCCAGTTTTCCACATATCGAATAATTTTTGGTTTAAAGAACTTTTTTGTACTAAGGATTAAAAAAAGAATATACATGTACAAGTTTTTTCATTTCTTTTTAGATGGGGGGGATCAATATTTCTCCCTATTGCATATCGGCATATGATGACTCGACATAGGAAACGTTGTGATCCTTACCTTTTAGGTATAGGATGTGTTCAGCAATATTACTGAAAACACTACGAGCAACAGTTTTGTGGAACATGTTAACCCTCTAAATCCACAATACGGGGGTCCTTTTTGCCCTTTTTTGCAAAATATCTCGCACATCTGTATACGTTTAATCGACACAATAAACCTTGTGATCCTTACATACTAACTATATATTGTGTTCTGCAATATTACTTAAAACACTACGAGGAACATTTTTGTAGAACATTTTAATTCTCCAGCTGCTCAATATAGGGGACTTTTGGCCCCTTTATAAAAAAGAATAAAAAAACTCCTCGCCCATCGGCATAGTTTGAATCCGCATAGGAAACATAGTGATTCTTACATTTTAAGTATAGGATGTGTTCAGCAATATTACTTAAAACACTACGAGCAACAGATTTAAGGAACATGTTAATCCTCTAAATCCACAATACGGGGGTCCTTTTGTAAAAAAGAGTAAAAGACACATCGGCATATGACGAATCGACACTAGAAACCTTGTGATCCTTACATACTAACTATATATTGTGTTCTGCAATATTACTTAAAACACTACGAGGAACATTTTTGTAGAACATTTTAATTCTCCAGCTGCTCAATATAGGGGACTTTTGGCCCCTTTTTAAAACAGAATAAAAAAACTCCTCGCCCATCGGCATAGTTTGAATCCGCATAGGAAACATAGTGATTCTTACTTTTTAAGTATAGAATGTGTTCAGCAATATTACTTAAAACACTATGAGCAATATTTTTGTGGAACATTTTAACCCTCTAAATCCACAATACGGGGGTCCTTTTGGTCACTTTTGTAAAAAAAAGAGTAAAAGATACCTCGCACATCGGCATATGATGAATCGACACTGGAAACCTTGTGATCCTTACATACAAACTATATAATGTGTTCTGAAATATTGCTCAAAACACTGCTAGAAATATTTTTGAGGAATACTTTAACCCTCTAGCGCCTCAATATTAGGGTCTTTTTGTAAAAAAAGAGTAAAGACACCTCGCACATCGGCCTTTGATGAATCGACATAGGAAACCTTTTAATATTTACATTTTAAGTATAGGATTTATTCAGCCATATTACTTAAAACACTACGAGGAACATTTTTGTGGAAAATTTTAACCATCCAACTCCACAATATTGGGGTCTTTTTGGTGCCTTTTGTAAAAAAGTGTAAAAATCATTCTTAAAATAGGGGTTTAAAGGGTCAGAATGTTCTACAAAAATATTTAGCATACAATTCTACTGTAAGTCTCTGAACACTAAAAATCAAAAACTTAATTTAAATGTCAGAAATAAGTTAAAACTTAAAATTCATTTTGGGGTTAATTTTGTACTTTTTCCGAATTGATTGGGTGATGTAGATGGAAAAAATATTCTACGTAAAATTTCACTATAAGTTGACGAACGAAAGAAAGTTGTAGATCTAATATATACAAATAAAACATCAGTAACAATGTGGGTATTTAAACAAGAAATTATTTATTGATTTTTGTTGGCTGCAATTTTAAGAATTTACAATTTTATAGCAATTACGCTGCAAAATGTTCCGAATAGCACTATCCGACAGTCCATATTACATTTGAACCACATGATATACGTCTGAAACTATAGGTGACATGAAATTCATTGGCGTTTTTAATTTTTCATTTTCTCATTCTGTTGTCACTTAAATCACTGCAAAGTTCCAATGGACACAATTTTTTTAAATACTTATTCTCAACCTATGATACCGCTATAAGTTTCAAATAAAAGAAGAGGATATGTGCTAAAAATACTTTAAATTACTAGCTTCTGTCTTTTTAGTTTAGCATTAACAGCCATTTTAAATTTTCCCTCTTCAAAAGTAAAATATGAATAAATTAAATAAACTACGGGGTGAAATTGAAATAGTTGTTAATGCTGAACTAATACCGATAGAAAAATGATATTTAAAGTATTTTGAACAGATATTCTCTTCTTTAATTTGAAACCAATATCGTTATCATATCGGTACAAAAAGTATTTAAAATAATTTTTGAAAATTTGAATCCTTTGGAACATTTGTAGTCCTGTGAAGGGGCCACAGGATGAGGAAATGAAAAACTAAAAATACCAATTAACTCAATTTTTCCTATTTTTTATACGTTCAAGTGTAACGACTTTTTTTAAACAGAGCATGATCTTTATTTAAATACCTCAGGAGAGGTCTTTAAATAAAGAGAGAGTATTAATCAAAATAACCCCCTTCAACTCCAGTTGTCTCTGTCCCAAATGACCACCAGGCCTTTTTTTGCAGCAAAATGTCCGGTGAATTTCATAAACACCTTTTCATCAATCGTTCTTCCTGTCGTGTTAAAATCATATGTAAATAAATACCATCAAATTGAATGCATACCTATAGTGTCACAGCGGCATTCAAAGCCTACTTTAAGGCTTTGTCCATCCATCTTTGGGAAAATATTTAAATGAAATCTAATGAAATTTCCCAAGAAATTGAATACAAATTCATGCTAACCAATGCCAATAATACACACGACCGTCACACAGACAGACTGATAGATGGATGCTTAGCAAGAAAAGCCGAAATAAAATAAATCAATCAATTTAATTTGGTCTTGGTCTTGGTGCTGGTCCTGGTAACATAAAAAACTGCCCCCACTTGAAGAAAAACCAATTTAACGAAACGACCGTAGGAAGTACAACAACAGCAGAAAAAAATAGAGGGGGAGCAAAAAGAAATCACATCAATTTGTCGCCCGGCTACAATATGTTTTGTCAAATGTTTAAGCAGATTCTCTGGCCAAGTCCAAGGCAAAATATTCTCAGGCTAAATGAAGTCAAGCAAATAAAATCCTAGCAAGCAAATATTGAAATACACTTAGCTCTCAGAAAGGATACCTTAAACTCGGTTGGGGGGGGTGGCAAAAGCACCCACAGCATACGTTCATCATCCCCCAGCTGCCAATCTTGCTCCTTCACAAATGCCAGAATTTCCTTAGACAAACACTTCGGAGTGTACCAACAAGCAGTGAGTGGAAAGAAAATAAAAAAAATAACGAAACGAAATTCTTATACAATTTTGAAGTCTCAAGTGTCCAGAAGAATACAACAAGAACAACCAAAGCCAAGGCAAAAAGGGATTTGGCCAAAAGGCACAGATTGGAAATGTGCAGGAATACGGAAGACACACATCCAACTGTGTGGATGGATAAGGGAGAGGAAGAAGAATATGCCAATGTGGGTGAGAGAATGTGGCTGGTGGGCAGGTATGATAGGTTTGGTAAATGTGAATAATTCCATGAATTAAAGAAGAGGGATTAAGGTAATAACTTCTATGGAATAACACGTGGGCAGGATATAGCCGGAAACGTTTAAAGTTTATTTGGGATGATCAGTGATATTTTAATGAATGTAGCCAGTTTAAAGAGTGCCAACAATTTTTAGAAAATAATCAGTTAATAATCATATCCTTTAAAAGTGTGTGATCATTTTGGCAATTGAAGTCCAAGAATTATTTTATTTATAAAATTACTATTTCCATTATCCCACAATAACAAGAGGGAGAGCTTCTCTCACTCGTTGAACAGCTCCTTGTATTGAGAGCTTCTTCCATTCTATGAACCGCCCTCGTCCTGGCCATTGAAGTATGGCCCAGCCAGGACTGACAAGGATGATTTAACATAGAACACACACGCACAATTGCCTTGGCCAAACAACGACACCAGGCGATTGATGTCATATGCTTAAATTATTTGCCCAAGCATCAGACCCACCATCCAACCAACCAACCAACAACGTCATCAGTCCCTTTTCCGTGTTTTTTCTCTCTCCCTCTCCCACCCTCTCTAAAATGAAATCACATTTTGAACAGTGCCAACCGACCAAAATTTATGGTAACTTATTTAAGGCTCCGTTAACTTGTACAAGAAACCATTATCAAACCGAAAAACAAAAGCAAAAAAACACCAACTCCGGCCTCGCCTCAACTCAACTCGACTCGACTTGACTCAACTCAAGATTGATTGATAGCTGTCATTATGTGGTGGAAACATGTTTGCTAGCTGTGTGTGCTCAGATGGGCCACAGCTCGAGTTATTTCGTAGCTGCCACACAACACATTTTTGCAGGAAGACAAGCCAACCGACCAACCAACCAACCAACCAAACTAACCCAGAAAAAATGCAAGAGAATTTAATAAGTTTTATAAGGTTTTTGGAAAATGGTTTCGATATCTTCTGCCGGGTCTTGCTTTGCCCACTATCTCAGGCTCTCCTCTTCTTGGTGTCCTTTGTAAGCGGAAGAAAGTGTTGTGTTGCAGCATTTTTATGTTCAAGTTAATTTGATTTATTAACTTAGCATAACATATGCTTCAATGATTTATAGTGCTGCTTGCAAGCCCGAAACTTATAACGTTGACACGCCCCCTACCACTCCCACTCCCCCTCCCCCTTGCCCTGCCAACATAGGCAACACCAAACTCACCACATACTATGCCTGAAAGTATGCTATGCTCTGCTGTTCTTCGATTATGATTTTGAATTCAATTAAAAGTTTTTTTTGTTGCTGGGCTATAAATAGAAAATTGTATTTTTCCATGTTTTTACTTAACAACTATCGGAGAGAAAATTAATTTAAAACCCTTTCGTCGGCCGAGCCGGAGTCTGGGTGAACTGTTATGTTTCATTGCCTTCCCTGCCTCCGGCTGTTGGCTGTTAAGTAAGCCATCATATGTTTGTTAAGTGTTTATTGTGAAAAATTACTTTATGTTTATGAAATCAAATTAATGTTTAATTGATTGTAAAGAAAATTGAATCATAAAGTCATGGATGTATGGACACATCCACATTTCTATACCAGCAGCTGTCTTGGATGGATGGTTGGATGGTTGACTGAATTTTTATTTTATATAGGAATAAATTATGGCATAGAAAGTATCATGTGTGAATATAAAGAAATGATAGTTTATTCTTCATATCATTAAACATTTGCCAAGTGTGCTTAATTAATTTATTTTATATCTGTAAAATAAATGAGGTTAGCATACATTTTGCTGAAGTACTTCTCACCAGATGAGACCTCATGAATTCAGACTTTTTTCCAAAATGATTCAATCTGTTCTCGAAATATCATAGACGTATTACAGGAATTTAATTGATGTCAATTATATTTTTTCGTGGAAAAAGTCATTACTAGTCATCCATTCATCGATTTTCTGCAAAAATATTTGATTTCATGACAGCCTTTAAATACAGCGAATGTCAAAGGAGGTTTAAATGTCAATTTCATGATAACTATCAATTCTCTGAAAACATGGTTGACATTAGTAGTTTAATTATATCAAAATATTGTAAAGTTTTTATGTGTACTCTATAATAAATAGAAAAAATAAATACATATCAGTACGATAAAAAGTTTTTAGTTAGAGGGAGAAAGGTGGATTAAAAATAGTCATCTCCGTTTAAACTGGCCCCTCTCTGTTTACTATAAATTAATTAAATTGTCTGACTTCCGGGCAAATAATGGTCCAATATGTAGACTGATGGCAACCATGAGAAAGAAAAATAAGTTTTGAAAACAAGCCTGAAAATAGGCTATATATTGTTCTTAGTTTGTTTATGCTATATTTTTGATGCTTTTAATGAAAGGTACTAATTGAAGTTTTGCAATGAATCAAAAAAGCAAAGGTAAATGCGCACTAGGGGTGGGATAGTGTTGTATGGGAATTTTAGGAGTTCGCTTTGGATATGCTGGAATCACTTATTTTGTGAGGTTCGGAAAAAAATGAATGAGCCATAAAATGGGGGTGGTGGGGTGAGTTTACGAGGGTCCTCATCGGGGTCAAAGATGAGGAAAAGGGTAAAAATACACAAAAAGCCCCAAAACTGCCTCGGAGTCATCCGGAAACCTTTGGTGACTTCCTTTTAAATTCTTTGGGAAGCCTGGGAAAATATGAGGAAAAAGAGGTAAAAATACACAAAAAGCCCCAAAACTGCCTCGGAGTCATCCGGAAACTTTTGGTGACTTCCTTTTAAATTCTTTGGAAAGCCTGGGAAAAGATGAGGGAAAAGAGGTAAAAATACACAAAAAGCCCCAAAACTGCCTCAGAGTCATCCGGAAACTTTTGGTGACTTCCTTTTAAATTCTTTGGACAGCCTTAAACATTTTATCAATTATTTCTAAAACTAGGAACTTATGCAACATTTGCAACATTTTCATTTTTTTACAAGTTTCATTTTAAAAATTATTTTTGACATTAAATTTTAAAATTTGGAAATTCTCCAAAAGTGGAGACTCTTAAAAATGTCTATAAAAGTTTTCACAATGATTAGGTAGTCATTTTAGAGGTGTACATATTTATTTTTAATATTTTGGAAAACTCTCCAAAAGTGGAGACTTTAAAAAATTGCCTAGTAGTGTTCATAATGATCAAAACAATTGATTTAACTATATTGGAACTTATATTATATTATATTATACTATATATTATATACTACAAATTGTGCAAACCTGTGCAAGAAATAAACTCTTTTGCGTGATTTTGTTTCAAGATGTTAAAATACAAGAATTTGTTTCAATATCTAGTACTGTTTTAAACTATTTAAATCAATTTCATTTGAGCGTGGGTGTTGAATTTACATATTTTGAAAACTCTCTAAAAGTGGAGACTTCTACAAAAGTCCATAAAAGTGTTGAAAATGTTTATTTTTAATGTTTTAGAAAACTCTCCAAAGGTGGAGACTTCTACAAAAGTATATAAAAGTGCTCACAATGATTAGATAATATTTTTTAGGCTTTATTTTCCCTCCCCAACATTTTTTTGGAATATACATAACCCCTATCTCCA
The DNA here is from genome assembly GCA_947397865.1 of Polietes domitor. Taxonomy (NCBI): domain Eukaryota; kingdom Metazoa; phylum Arthropoda; class Insecta; order Diptera; family Muscidae; genus Polietes; species Polietes domitor. Next base: position 173,172,494 of record OX377621.1, on the reverse strand, counting down.
CACGTTCCCTCCCTCCCTTATAAAAGTTATTATTTTTTTAAATTTGTTCCCACCGCTCTTACTGGCCCAAGGACGCCGCTAGTGGAGTTAAATGTATAACCGATCCCCAATATTTTTCCAACCCCCACATTTTCTCTTAACAAACTTACCTACTATCGTCAAACCTTAGGGTGGTCCCCACACGATTTTTTTATAATTTTTGTTATGACAGTAAGGCCCAAAACTGGCATGTCCCTTCTGTGAGGTATCATCTGAAAAATCATAGTTTTTAATTGTTTTTAAATGACTGCTGTTTGAAATAAAACACGAATTTTCAACATAAATTTGAACAAAAACGCCTTAGTTGTCTAGGACTATAAAGAATGTCGGGTAAAAAATGAGTCAAATCGATTCGTAGATTTGGATTATTAAAGTTATGTTTCGAGAAAAACGCAAACTAAATAATGTACCGCTTTGTACTGACTCTGCCGAGCCAATTTCTAAGCGCTAACTTCAGAAATCATTTGAATGTCGTTATGCGGAAACGTTTAAACTATTCTTTAAAGTATATTCTTCTATTCTAAATTGTTCAGAAACACAATTCACGATTTTTAGGAGAGCGAAAAACTATTTTATTCTCAAATTAGCAACAATTTTGATGAACTCATCTTCTACAATGCTAACAGACAATTTTGGCTGATACACTTGAAGCGGATGATATACCTCTGAAGCTATAGACATAATGGTTTACTGGCGTTTTTAGTTTTTCATTTCCTCATCCTGTTGACCCGTGCAAGGGCGGGCTACACAGTTCCAAAGGATACAATTTTTCAAAAATTATTTTAAATACTTATTCAAGTGTACTATGGGCTGTTGCGCGGTGTAATCAACCTAAGTACAAAGTTTCTTGAAATTCGCGTCATTTTGGTTTCTAACAAAAACAAAAACATTGTGTATAAAAGTAATATCAAGATAGACAACTTCTCATTATTATTAATTAAATTAAGATTAATTTACGGTTTTTGTAAATCAATCCAAAAATGTGGAGGATATTGGGTATATATGACATGAAATTACGTGGAGGGGAAAATGGGACCACTTCTAGGGAACTAGGGTTTCTTTTTGACTATTGTTATTATTATTATGTTTTTGACATGGGGAGCACACCGTACAGAAGATATTAATATTTATTTAAGTGTTTCTAATCATTTTAAATTCAAATGCAATGTTTTCAATTTCAAATTTCAGTGCAAATATTCATAAATAAATATCTCTGCACATAGAAAAATGATGAAATACATGAAGTACTAAAAGTGTGGGTTTTCAATTGATTTTTTTACCGTAGAAGCAGTTGAAGTCCGTAATGAGTTTGGCATAGATAAAATTCTTCAAAATGTATATTTAGCATATATTCGATATAGGATTTTAAGAAATCAGTTTGGTTTAACACATTTTTTCTAAGGTATATATTAATTTGGTCCTTTAGCATTTATTTAAACTACCTGAATATAACATCAATCAATTGACCGTCTTTCATCATAATAGATGCCCTTTTTGCTCCATTTTTCATTACCTTTCTGAGCATCTCGGGAAGTATAGTGATGATAGTATAGCAAGATATTTTTCGCATAGTCTCAGTACAATGATATTGTGCCATGACGAAGATGCAAATTATAAACACATTTGAGAGCCCTATTTTGAGCAGCTTGAAGTGATTTCAACTCACTGCTCATTCTGTGGCCATATACTACCACCAAATACTCAAGATGGCTATGGACCAACGCTTGATAAATCAAAAGTTTTGTCTTAATATGCAATTTCTTCTTTAATTTAAAGATTATTCCAATTGCTGAAGAAATTTTTGATTTTACGTATTTCATATGTTCATCCCATTTTAAATTACTTTTTAGGGTTTTTCCCAAGTATTTAATTTCATGGTCTTCCCTGATAAAATTCCCATCTACAAAAATGCCAAAGTTAAGGACGGTCGAAATCTTAATAATTTCGTCTTGCTAGAGTTCAAGACAAGTCTGTTCAGCCTCGCAAATTCGCACATCAGAGCAGCATCTTTTTCCATTTGAACTCTCAGCACTTTTTCATATTTATAAGGGTAGAATATTGCTATATCATCTGCAAACATAACAACAGATCCAAATAAACCGACATAATTTATGTCATTTATATATACAATGTATATATGTATTATACATATATCATAAACAGAAGCCAATGATACTACCCTGAGGTACTCCGCAACTCACAGGCTGTGCTGCACTTCTTCCCTCTCCAACTTGGACAAATTGTCTCCTATTTGACAAATAACTTCTGATAAGTTGCAGATCATTATCTAGAATGCCATAACGTTTTGCAACAAAATCTCGTGATCAACCAAGTCAAAAGCTTTGCTAAAATCATAAAATATACATATTATGCTTACCACCTTTAAAATTGCTTCATCAGTCCCTCCACCTTTAATATATCAAAATTGCGTCCTACATATCAACGATTCTTCATCAAAGTATTTTAGAAGTTGAGTGAGCATAATCCTCTTAAATATTTTGTCGATAGATGATAGTATTGCTATTCTTCTCTGAAGAAAAAGTGCCCAATGAGGTTTGTGGGAAAAGGCCGGAGCAAACACTCACTATTGGATTATGCTATGGATATTGAATCTAATTGCGCCAGTGGGTGTGAAATTATCCTCGTCGAGATTTCCTGCAAAAAATCATGTTCAGTGTCAAACAATTCAGCGACTGTCTGGCCTCATTCCAAGCGATGTGGCCGATTTTCCCGCAATATTGTACTGATTTGACGTTTATAAATATTTTTAATATATTGAAAATTCAAGCTGGAGGCCAATTTTCAATATTTAAATAATATATTAAAAATATAGCCCGAATATCAAAAAAAAATCACATTTGAACTTATTTCTAATATAGTTAACAAGTTGGCAAATTTCACAATTATTTATTGTTTACATACCTCATAAAATATGACACACCCTATGTTAATGACACCGTGAGACAATTTCACAATTTTTATAGGACCTGAATAAAACCATATGAAACTAGAGATCATATGTAAAAAAAACTGTATATTCAGTTTTCTTGTTGGTGCTCTTTTCTCTTTTCAAAGAACTTTTAATTTGCAATTGATTTACATGTTTTAATAATTTATTTTCGTACTTTTACGAGCCATACACAGATGATACGGGTATCAACTGAAAGAGAAGAATGTATATTTTTAACAGAAAATTTCAGCTTATTGCATTTTCTGTATTTTAACACATACGCTAATTATATATTAAGTTACTTACGACAAATTTACATTTTTTCTTTTCAGGTGAGTAACAAAGATTTGGAATATTATACCCTGAAAGATGTGAGTACAGAGAAAAAAATATTTTCTATATTTTATGTTGACCTTTAATATAAATTTCCTTCAAAATTTAGTTCTATTATCGATATTTCAAACGGAACGACAAAATCAGTATGAAATCTATTCTCTGCTGAAGGCAATGCCGATTAGGATGGGTCACGAAATTTTGTTCAAAATTGGTAAAACATCTTATAATTCAATTAGAAACACCTGTGGTAAAAATGTATTAGATCGGTTCAGATTTATATATAGCTCCCATACAAATTTGGCTCCCAATTTGACATTTTCCGCTCCAAAAACCACATATTGTATCAGATTGTCTTCAGGTTTGGCAAAACATCTTATATTTAAACTAGGAACACCTGTGGTAAAATTGGGTCAGATCGGTTCAGATTTATATATATCATCCCGGATTGACTTTTTTCGGCTCAGAAACCGCGTATTTTCACAGAATTTGTTCAAATTGAGCATAACACGTTATACTTGAACTGGAAGAACTTATTGTGAAAATTAGTCACTTCATTACAAGTTTAGATATAGCCCCAATACAAATATTCTTCTCGATTTAACAAATTGGACCAGGTTATATTGGCCTATGATTAGGAAACAAACACAAATTCTTCGTTTTTCACTTTTTTACCGACTTGAAATGTATTTGGATTGAAAGTTGAGTGTATCATATAGTCGGCCCGCCTGACTTTAGACTTTCCTTACTTGTTTTAAGTTGCATTTTTGTCAAATTTTTTTTTTCTGAGTTAATAGACCCTTAGAAGGGAAGAACTGTAACACAAAAAAATACACCGGAAACACATAATTTTTAGTGTCATTTTCAGGAGCGTTTAGCTCACAGATGGCTTAATCTAGGAACGAAATATTTTACAAATCATCATTAAACAATCGAAACTTTATTTTAATATATTATATTTTATAAATTTTAATTATGGTCTTGTTGTTCTTCACAAAAAGAAGCTAGCTAGTCCTATAGTTTATTATAACAATTGAATCTGAATCACTTTCTAAGTAGATTTAGGTTTGTCCGCCTCTCTTGTCTCCTGTCTAGTTGTCTGTATGTCAATGTATTCTTGTAATCAAAGTATTGATTACACAGATTATTTTTTTTTTACCGGAGAGGATTTAAATTTAAAAATGTTCTTCCCTTGGATCCTACGACATGAAACAGCACAGTTTTTAAAACTGAACTTGGAAACTGAAGCTAACTTTACAGCAGAAAATTTGTATCATAGAATTTGATAAAGTTTATGAACTGAAAATCCCATATTATTATGTTGCTGAGCTATTCACAAAGTCGGCTCAATATGAAATCTCTTCTTAGAAGAGTTCACTATTCGAAGAGGATTCAAATACTTTTGAAATTTTGACAATTTCCCTCATTATGTATTTTCCATCATCTCCTCAAATAAATTCTCTGCATTTAAAGCCCACTCTAACCAATTAATGTCTTGAAACTCTCATTTATTAGATGCATTTGCATCAGATTTCTGTGCAAAGATGTGGAGTTGCAAAGATGTGACAGCCGCATCAACCACACATCTGCTGCTGTTGAACTGCTTCTGCAACTTCGCGGCATTCGCACATACTCTGCTTCTGCAACTTCGCGGCATTCGCACACACTCTGCTTCTATGTCCCAGATCCTTTGTAAGATGGCATTTGCCAACTTTGCGATTGTTTCGTGTATGTTGCCATATATTTCAATTGAGAAACACGTAGCACACACACACACACGGCACGCGGCGACATCCACCGCACGTCACGTAATAGAGGACAAAGTTTACGCTAAAAGCCCTTAAGGTATGCTAACTTTCCGGTGGACCAACTACGCGGCAAACAAAACAAAAAACATGAGAACGCGACACAAAAGGAGAGCGAAAAAGCAAATGCACACAAGCAACAGCAGCAGCAGCATCTCGAATATTTGCTTCCTTAGGAATTTCAAGCAAATACTAAGGACACAAATACACCGCACACATAGAGCGAAAAAGAGGGAGAGCGAGTGACTGAAAGGTCGCCGGACCGGTGCAAAGGGCAAAGCATGGGCATCAGCATCAGTTTCAAAAGGTGCTCTCTAAGGATACAAAACCCCAAAGGAAAACAAGAAATAGTTGAAGTTCCAGGTTTGTTCATCGTTAAACTTTGTTTTTGGCTTTATTGAATGTGAGTGAGTGCGTGTGGGCTGCGCTTTGTTGGCGGTATTTGTCATGCCGCACAGTGGTGAGCAGAAGGAAATGCTATAAAGATATTAAAGGTGGAATTTTAAATAGTCAAATACCAAAAAAAAACAAGTAACTGCCCAATGAGGCACTTAGGGGAGTCTAATGTATTAATAATCCCCAATATTTTTAAAGCCCCAATATTTTCTCAGAACATACCTAACATCTATCTTCAACCCTTCAGGTGGTTACCATACATATCTTAATTTTTTACAATTTTTTTATGAAAGAAAGACCATATTGCCCCCAAGTCACACATAGAGGGGAGACATGTAAGACTTCCATTAATTTGTTCTCTCCAACATTTTCCCAAACTATTCGTGTGCCCTATCTTCACTCATTAAGGGAAAACGTTGATAGAATTAAGGGGACTCCCCTACAAAAACAACTCGACTGGCTCGGCAGTACCTCATCCGATCAACCCAATTTCTCAGCCCAAAATCCACGCCAAATAGTGACTCGTTGTGGATGCATTGGCTTCTCAATAGTCACGTGTGGGTTCTCTGAACCCACAATTATATTACGGCAATTTTGATTATTGACATAACCACCGAGATGAAATTGAGCTTCATGAAGACTGAACTGAAAGAGATCTCTTCTCGAAAATGTTCCAAATAAATTTCTCACAGTTTGAGTTAAAGACTCACTACTTTGGAGGTAAGTTTTTAATATTTACAAATTTTGATCGAGCGTTAATCGTTATAAATATGAAAATAAAATAAAAATAAAAATAAAAATAAAAATAAAAATAAATATAAAAATAAAAATAAAAATAAAAATAAAAATAAAAATAAAAATAAAAATAAAAATAAAAATAAAAATAAAAATAAAAATAAAAATAAAAATAAAAATAAAAATAAAAATAAAAATAAAAATAAAAATAAAAATAAAAATAAAAATAAAAATAAAAATAAAAATAAAAATAAAAATAAAAATAAAAATAAAAATAAAAATAAAAATAAAAATAAAAATAAAAATAAAAATAAAAATAAAAATAAAAATAAAAATAAAAATAAAAATAAAAATAAAAATAAAAATAAAAATAAAAATAAAAATAAAAATAAAAATAAAAATAAAAATAAAAATAAAAATAAAAATAAAAATAAAAATAAAAATAAAAATAAAAATAAAAATAAAAATAAAAATAAAAATAAAAATAAAAATAAAAATAAAAATAAAAATAAAAATAAAAATAAAAATAAAAATAAAAATAAAAATAAAAATAAAAATAAAAATAAAAATAAAAATAAAAATAAAAATAAAAATAAAAATAAAAATAAAAATAAAAATAAAAATAAAAATAAAAATAAAAATAAAAATAAAAATAAAAATAAAAATAAAAATAAAAATAAAAATAAAAATAAAAATAAAAATAAAAATAAAAATAAAAATAAAAATAAAAATAAAAATAAAAATAAAAATAAAAATAAAAATAAAAATAAAAATAAAAATAAAAATAAAAATAAAAATAAAAATAAAAATAAAAATAAAAATAAAAATAAAAATAAAAATAAAAATAAAAATAAAAATAAAAATAAAAATAAAAATAAAAATAAAAATAAAAATAAAAATAAAAATAAAAATAAAAATAAAAATAAAAATAAAAATAAAAATAAAAATAAAAATAAAAATAAAAATAAAAATAAAAATAAAAATAAAAATAAAAATAAAAATAAAAATAAAAATAAAAATAAAAATAAAAATAAAAATAAAAATAAAAATAAAAATAAAAATAAAAATAAAAATAAAAATAAAAATAAAAATAAAAATAAAAATAAAAATAAAAATAAAAATAAAAATAAAAATAAAAATAAAAATAAAAATAAAAATAAAAATAAAAATAAAAATAAAAATAAAAATAAAAATAAAAATAAAAATAAAAATAAAAATAAAAATAAAAATAAAAATAAAAATAAAAATAAAAATAAAAATAAAAATAAAAATAAAAATAAAAATAAAAATAAAAATAAAAATAAAAATAAAAATAAAAATAAAAATAAAAATAAAAATAAAAATAAAAATAAAAATAAAAATAAAAATAAAAATAAAAATAAAAATAAAAATAAAAATAAAAATAAAAATAAAAATAAAAATAAAAATAAAAATAAAAATAAAAATAAAAATAAAAATAAAAATAAAAATAAAAATGAATGTTATTCTACCTTTCAAAGTCAAAGTAATCGGTAGTTCAAATTTAACATTCTAAATGCCCCCCTCGTATATAAAATTTGCTCTCACCGCTCCGGGGGAGTCAAATGTTCACATGGTTAGAGTCATCTACTAATGCAAGGCCTCTTTGGGCAGATAATGCATCTAATTTTCTTTGAATAATCTTTCCTGAACTATGTTCGAATGGCAAGTTGTTCTCTTAATTATTATGTGTAAACTCGCCTTATAGTGTAAGTCATGCTTAAGACTTCTCTTTCTTGCTGTTTTTCATCATAAAGTGGTTGTTTTAACCACTGTTTTGTACCGTGTTTATGGTGTTGACAATGTCGCGTGCATGTTGGCCATTGTTGTGGGCGACTTCTTTTGTACCCGCTGCGCAAAAAGGCTTAAAACTGTCGCAGCAACTTCTTCTTGTTCTTCTTTTGCTGTAGTTTGGAACTACCACTAAGAAGAGTTTGGTGTTGAGTTGTTTGTATTGGCTCCTAGCTTTGGTGTTGGCATCGCCGGTACGTGGACGAGTGCGAGCTGTAGTAGTGGCAGTAGTTTGTCTTCATTGGTATTTATGCCATTTGTAATCAGTGTAATATGGTTGCGGTTTCCGGTTTGCTTTGTTGTCGTCCTTAGCCAGAGTGCGCGTTTGCCTGTGGTGGACGTGTTGGTGTTTGTATTGGTGTCTGGCTGCTTCGGCTGCTGCTGCTGAGTTTGTTTTGGCTGCTGCTGCTTTTATTGTTGTTAAGTTCGATAACAATAAAAATCTATAAATATATTGCAATTCAATGCGCGCGTTGGGCCAAAGTTTGCTCCGTTGTTGTGTTGCGGTATTCACAACTCTTGTGTGTGTGGCGCGCGGTGGATTGTTGTTGTTTGCGGCTTGTTTTGCCTTCATTCTTCTTTGTGATAAATTATTAACAAAGTTCATTTTCTTTAGTGAGTGTGTGTGCGGGTATGGGTTTCTTTGTGTGAGAGTATTGGCGAAAAACTCACTTCCGTTTTTTGTTTTACTATTTCAATTATGCCTTAGTTTGGCTGCTCCTGCTGCCGTCTTCTTTTGTTTATATTTTCCTTTCTTATCTGCAACTATCTCGGCACAGTTAGCCAGAATGAAGAGAAAACAAAAACAACAACATGATGATGAGAAAAACAAGAAAATTGTTTCTCAAAGTGTTGAAAGTGTTGTCGCTGCGGGTCTATATCTGTTGCAAGTACGTGTTGGCTGTGTCTGTATGTCTGTCTGACTGCCTATCTTTGTGTACGTCTGTCCGTCCTTTTGTTTTCGTGTAGGTGTTGTCTTTCCCTCTACCTCCCTCTCCCTCTCCATATATGTAAGTGTGTGTGTGTGTTCGTTCATTTGTTTACGCCAAACGAGTTCAAGGCAAAAGTTTCTTTGTTTCTTCTCGACATTCATTACTGTTCGATTGGCTTCATTTAGTGTAAATAATTGTTTGATATTATCTAACATTTCTTTTGTGTGTGTGTGTGGGGGTTTTTCCTTTTCATTGTCGTTGTTGTTGCTTCCCTTGTCTCGACAAACAAATGTAAAGAAGCTGATTTTGTTTTGAACCTTGTTTCGTAGGAAATTTGGTGTTTTTTCGCCTATCTTATCGATTTTGTAATTAAATTATAGACAGCGTGTGGAAAAGACCCAAAAGTAGGCTATTGTTTTCACACAAAAAAATCAGCATGTCAGGGTAAATCAGCGTAAGAAATGGGGGAACTGGGGGAGGTTATAGCAAACCTCAGCTAAAAAGTGAATTTCGCACAAAAAGCATTATGTTTAACATAAATTTAGTAAAGCTCCTGAATATATGCTACATTTTTCATTTATAGTGTAACCCTTAAATTATGCAAACTTATGGAATTCAATTCTATCCTCTTCTTCTTTCCAAATTTCAAGCTAACATGTGATTATTTACTTCATTGACATTCCCAAGAAGTCCCACGATTGAATACTAAATATGTTGTTCATGAATGTGTAGAAGAGGCCCAAAAGTAGGCTATTGTTTTCACAGCAAATTAGCATGCCAGGGTAAATCAGCGAACCTCAGCTAGACTTGAATATCGGAACGCAAAAAAGATTGCATTTAAAACAAGTAAAAACCGTGTTAAGTTCGGCCGGCCGAACTTCATATACCCTCCATCATGGCTTGCATTCCATAGAGGCTGTCGATTTTCATAACATAGCCAAATCAAAACAAATAAAAATAATGAAAAAACAATTTTATAAATAAATATAAAATTTTAATTATATTAAACCATACTTATAAGGCAAGACTACGAATATACTATATATAACGAAATAATACTTCAAGTCCAATCAAAAAGTAAATATAAGACAGCAATCTTCAAAAAAAGCTTAAATATCATAAATATTGGTAGCTACAGTTGGCTGTATTTCCATTCTTTTTTAATTCAAAAAGTAAAAATTTTGAAAATCCATTATTAATTTTGAAATTCCATTATCTCTCACATACACAGTGCAAGGTAACCTAACTTCATGATTCGATCTATTTTTGCCGTAAAAGATAAAAACGTACGAATTTTAAAAATCTTTTTATTTTGCGAGTCTATGCAGTCATGAATGTATACACCGAATTCCATGATTCTAGCTGCGGCCATTTGTTTGGTACCATTTTTATCCCCCTTTTCCTATGATACCCCCTTAAAACTAAGACTTTTGAAAATCTCTTTATTATACGTATCTACACAATTAGCGAGATGTACACACCGAATTTCATCATTCTAGTTGGTACCATTTTTATCCCTTTGATCCCATTATGGTCCTTGAAAGTATGAATATGGAAAAAAACCTCTTATTTTTCGTGTCTACGCAGTCAGAAGAATGTGCACTCCGAATTTCATGACTCTATTTACGGTCTTTTGGTTGGTACTATTTTTATCCCCCTTTTCCATTTGAACCCCAAAAAGTACGAATTTCGAAAAATCCCTTTATTTTACGTATCTACGTAATTAAAGCTATGTACACACCGAATTTCATCATTCTAAAAAAAACTTTTTTTCATGTCTACGCAGCCAGATAAATGTATACTCCGAGCTTCATGACTCTAGCTGTGACCATTTAATTGGTACCTTTTTTATCCCCTTTTTCCCACTTTAATCCCTTAAAAGGCGACTTTCGAAAATCTCTTTATTTTACGCATCTACCCAATTAGCGAGATGTACACACCGAATTTCATAATTCTAGCTGTAGCCGTTCAGTTGATGCTATTTTTCCATGCTTTATATAAGGTTACTTTCTATATATGTTTGTGTGCCACAAAATTTGAAAGCTTTTTTCTCAACCAATTTTGCTCAAATTTTGCACACTTAATCATTTTCGATGACAATACAAGGAAATGGAAAAATTTGACCAATTGGACAAAGGGGCGTGGCACCTCCCATACGAAGTTAAAACCTATTATTGAATATTGCCAGTTCTATGACACCTAGAATGCTGAAATTTTGTGTAAGTGCATCTAGCATCAATTCGCATAGTTGTGCCAAAAATGGGCGGTATTGGAAAAGTGGGCGTGGCATCTCCCATACGAAGTTAAAACCTATTATTGAATATTGTCAGTTCTATGACACCTAGAGTGCTGTAATTTTGTGTAAGTGCATCTAGCATCAATGTGCATAGTTGTGCCAAAAATGGGCGGTATTGGAAAAGTGGGCGTGGAACCTCCCATACGAAGTTAAAACCTATTATTGAATATTGTCAGTTCTATGACACCTAGAGTGCTGAAATTTTGTGTAAGTGCATCTAGCATCAATTCGCATAGTTGTGCCAAAAATGGGCGGTATTGGAAAAGTGGGCGTGGCACCTCCCATACGAAGTTAAAACCTATTATTGAATATTGTCAGTTCTATGACACCTAGAGTGCTGAAATTTTGTGTAAGTGCATCTACCATCAATGTGCGTAGTTCTGCCAAAAATGGGCGGCATTGGAATAGTGGGCGTACCACCTCCCATACGAAGTTAAAACATATTATCGAATAGTGTCAGTTCTATGACACGTATAGTGCTCAAATTTTGAGTAAGTGCATATAGCATCAATGTGCGTAGTTGCGCCTAAAATGGGCGGTAATGCAAAAGTGGGCGTGGCACCTCCCATATGAAGTTAAAACCAAAATTACACCTACTGTAATTTTATGTAAGTGCATCTAGCATTAATGTGCGTAGTTGTGACAAAAATGGGCGGTAATGGAAATGTGGGCGTGGCACCCCCCATACGAAGTTAAAACCCATTTTCGAATATATGCCGTTCTATGGCAGATAAAAAACTGAAATTTTGTGTAAGTGCATCTACCATCAATGTGCGTAGTTCTGCCAAAAATGGGCGGTATTGGAAAAGTGGGCGTGGCATCTCCCATACGAAGTTAAAACCTATTATTGAATATTGTCAGTTCTATGACACCTAGAGTGCTGAAATTTTGTGTAAGTGCATCTACCATCAATGTGCGTAGTTCTGCCAAAAATGGGCGGTATTGGAATAGTGGGCGTACCACCTCCCATACGAAGTTAAAACATATTATCGAATAGTGTCAGTTCTATGACACGTATAGTGCTCAAATTTTGTGTAAGTGCATCTAGCATCAATTTGCGTAGTTGCGCCTAAAATGGGCGGTAATGCAAAAGTGGGCGTGGCACCTCCTATATGAAGATAAAACCAAAATTACACCTACTGTAATTTTGTGTAAGTGCATCTAGCATAAACCTGCGTAGTTGTGCCAGAAATGGACGGTATTGGGAAAGTGGGCGTGGTACCTCACATACGAAGTTAAAACATATAATCGAATATGGTCAGTAGGTGTCATAGACCTAGAGTGTTGAAATTTTGTGTGAGTTGATCCAGTGTAAATAGTTGTGCAAAGATGGGCGGAAAGTGGACGTGACACTTCCCATCTGAAATTAAAACCGGTTTTAGAGTATTTCGACACCGAAATGGGCGGAAGTGGCCGTGACCCTTCCCATACGAAATTAAAACCAGTTTTTTAAGTATATTCTACAACGATCTTCCTATATTGTTGTGTGTGTTTATTTAGTTGTAACCTGCTTAGACAATATGCAAATGGGCGGGATTTGAAAGGCGCATTTTTGATTCGAACTTTGTAAAATTACACGTTTTCTGTGGATTTTCTTAGCACAACAGTAAAGAAAGGTTATAACTAGTAAATCAAAAAAAATTCTTTTTTCAAATCCATGCTTTATGCAAGCAGAATTCTATTGGGCCTAGAAATTCTTTTTTAGTTATCTTTTGTAGAAGGAAAAATTACTGTTACGTTTTTAAATATTTTTTTTATTAATTATTATTATTATTATTATTATTTATTATTATTATTATTATTTATTAACGTAACAGTAATTTTTCCTTCTACAAAAGATAACTAAAAAAGAATTTCTAGGCCCAATAGAATTCTGCTTGCATAAAGCATGGATTTGAAAAAAGATTTTTTTTTGATTTACTAGTTATCCCTTAGTTCCCATTGTGTCTCTTGAAAGTACGAATTTGGAAAGAAACTTTTTATTTTTCACATCTACGCAGTCAGATGAATGTATACACCGAGTTTCATTACTCTAGCGGCAGCAGTTTGGTGGGTACTATTTTTATCCCTTTTTCCATTTTACACACTTAAAAGTACAAATTTCGAAAAATCCCTTTTATTTTACGTATCTACGGAATCAGATGAATATATATACCGAATTTCATTATTCCAGCGGCAGCCTTTTGGTTGGTACCATTTTTATCCCTCTATTCCCCTTCTGCCCCTTAAAAGTACGAATTTGGAAAAAATACGTTTATATTATGTATCGACTCAATTAGAGGGATGTACACGCCGAATTTCATTACTCTACCGGCAGCCGTTTGGTCGGTACCATTTTTATCCCTTTGTTCCCATTGTGTTCCTTGAAGGTACGAATTTAAAAAAAAAAATATTTTTCATGTCTACGCAGTCAGAGGAATGTATTCACCGAATTTCATGATTCTAGCTGCGGGCAGTTGTTTGGTACCATTTTTATCCCCTTTTCCATTTTACACCCTTAAAAGCACGAATTTCGAAAAATCCCTTTATTTTACGTATCTACGGAAGCAGATGAATAAATATACCGAATTTCATTATTTCAGCGGCAGCCGTTTGGTTGGTACTATTTTATCCCTCTATTCCCCTTTCACCCCTTAAAAGTACGAATTTGGAAAAAAATACTTTTATATTATGTATCGACTCAATTAGAAGAATGTACACACCGAATTTCGTGTTGCCAGCGTTGTCGTTTGATAGATACCATTTTTATCCCTTGTGGGTCCATTTCAAACAAAAATCACTTTATGGTGCACTTTTTGTTATAGGGACAATATCAAGTAAATACAAGTAAATTGAAAAATATGATTAAATACTCAAAAATATAAGGGGTTATTATGGATATTTTTAGTCTTTGTGAGGGAAATTTTTTTCCCATTGGACCGATATCACCCAGGTTCAATCCCAACCGATCTACGACTATAAGATGCATTTGTGGAATATTTCGAGGCCCAGGCTCCTTTAGTTTAGATGCTAGCTTGATTTCAACGGACGGACAGACGTGCGGACATGGCTAAATCGTCCTAGAATTTAATGACGATCAACAATATTATAGGGTTATAGAGTCTCAGATCGACATTTCAAGGTGTTACAAACGGAATAGCAAAATTAGTACACCTCCAACCTGGAGGTGGAGTGTATAAAACTAGTAAAGGTCCTAAAAATATGCTTCATATTTAATTCTTAAGTTAACCCCTTAAAAAATGCTAACTTATGGGATTATATTGTATGTGGCCCTTTTATAGAATTATATTTCCAAGATTCCACATTTCAAGGACACATGTGATTATTTACTTCCCTCGCCATCTCCAAGTAGTCCTCCAACTGAATATTAAATATGTTGTATGCACTTCATGTTCGTGTTAGGAAATTTTCTAATTGAAATATTTATTTAACACTGTCAAGATACAGCGAGAGAGAGGTTAAGAAAATCTACCAAAATCTCAACAAATTGGGACGTGTTAGTGAATACCAAGACATCAAACTGATGGCAGCACATCAGGCTAATCCTTACAAAACCCAGCATCCACTGCGTCTTTATCAGAGGCACAACAAACAAAATGCAACACTCCTCCACAAGAAACTGCCTCGCTGGCAGAGCTGGAATCCAAGGCACCGAGGACAAATGAACTAATGAATGGAAGAGAGCAGCAGAGCCCACATGATATGTATGAACAGCAATGTCGTCCTTGGTTGCTAAAATACTACCACCACTACTACCGTATGCACCCGCACACACCCATATCCGCACAGGCCCGAATTCAAGCAGCCAAACAACCCACTCAATCTCATTCGCTTGCATATGAAGTGGCATCTCTGGGTATTTTTAGTTGCAGGCACACATACATGCCACTCACACACATTTACATATCTCTGCTGTGCTCTTAAATTTTGGTGTGCATTTTCTGTTCTGTGGACAAATTCATTTAGGTATGGCCCGCTTTTTTGTTGCTTCTGCTCTATGATGGTGGCAGCCTCAACGGAATTGATGTGGCCCCCTTCGCTTAACCACAATCAAATGTTGAAATTGTGTTAGTTTTTGAATTTCCAGTGTCCTTCCTTGCAATCCGGCTTGGGATTGTTTAGTATAAAGAGCGATTAAGGCCTCAAACATCTGTCAATGCGGTTGAGGAAAACATGCTGCAGATCTCAATGGGAAGAGCCAAGAGATATTGTGACTCAAGTGTATGTGTATGGGAAGAAGACATCACCGAGCAATCATCATTGTATTAGTTGAGCTAAATTTTAGAAATAATCCGGAAATATATTTAACTCATATCACAAAAAGTGCATGAATTGGGTCGCAGAAAACAAAGAGATGTCCATATTGTACTGTTTTCATGATAGTCTACAGCTACACTTTTCCTAGGAAGTATGATTGAAACTGGGGAAACGAACACCAACATACAGACAAAACTAATAGGGGTTAGTGTACATAACAATATTTGTGTGGCTTAAGTAAGAAATACAATTTTTAAAAACTAGTTCATGGACTGGCATATCTCCCACACAATTTTCTAATTAATATACTAATCATAATGTAAACAAGGTCGGAAGGGACCGACTTTACTAAATCTTACACCACTCTCTGGGCCTATATATGGTTGTAATTGCTAAACCCATATGTTTTAATAAATCTAATGAGAAATGAAGCTGTCAGATGCCGAAACGGGAGTGTTCACGATCTATCATGTGATCTTCAATAAAGTATTATATTTTGTAGATTCCAGTCATTCAATGCTTCATGAACGATAATATATATTTTTATACCCTCCACCTCCAGGGGGTATGTTAACTTTGTCATTCCATTTGTAACACCTTGAAATATCGACCTGAGACCCTGTAAAGTATACATATTCTTGATCGTCATAAAAATCTAAGACGATCTAGCCATGTCCGTCGGTCTGTTGAAAGCACGCTAGCATCTAAACGAAAGGAGCTAGAACGTTCACATTTTCCATAAATGCGTCTTATAGTCGTAGATAGGTTGGGATTGAAATGCGGCGAAATCGACCCAAAAGGAAAAATTTTTCCCTCACAAGGACTAAAAATATCCATAATAATCCCTAATATTTTAACGTATTTAAGCATGTTTTTTGAATATGTCTGTTTATATTTGCTTGATATTTGGTATGCGCATTCCCCCTACAGCAAAAACGTGCACCATAAAGTGATTCTTATTTGTAGGGGGTGAAAAGGGTCAAAAAAGGGATAAAAATGGTACATATTAAACGACAATAGCTAGAAACACGAAATTCGGTGTGTACATTCCTCTAATTGAGTAGATACATAATATAAAAGTATTTTTTCCAAATTCGTACTTTTAAGCGGTAAAATAGGAATAGAGGGATAAAAATGGTACCAACCAAACGGCTGTACCTAGAATAATGAAATTCGGTGTATACATTTTTCTGATAAGTAAAATACAGGGATTTTTCAAAATTCGTACTTTTTGGGGTTAAAATGAAAAAAGGGATAAAAATAGTACAAATCAAATGACCGCAGCTAGAGTCATGAAATTCGGTGTATACAAATCCTCTGACTGTGTTGACACGGAAAATAAACTGATTTTTCGAAATTCGTACTTTTTGGGGTTAAAACGAAAAAGGGGATAAAAATAGTACCAATCAAATGACCGCAACTAGAGTCATGATATTCGGAGTATACATTCCTCTTGCTGCGTAGACACGGAAAATAGACGCATTTTTCGAAATTAGTACTTTCAAGGGATACAATGGTACAGAGGGATAAAAATAGTACCAACTAAACGACTACAGCTAGAATGATAAAATACTAATTTCGTTGAAACGTCAAGGGGGTAAAAATGGTACCAACCGGTACCGGGAAACCTTTGTATAAGGGTTATATAGACTCACAAATTTGACTTCGTTCGAGGCAAGGTGAAGATTCTATAGCTTTAATAGGAGAAACCAAAGGGACATTTGTATGGTGTATATTTGAAGACGTATACTCATTTGATTTCTTGGATTTTAAACTTTAAAATAAATAGAGTATCAATTTGAAGATTTTTTACTGAAATTCTGGTTGAGTTAAAGAAAAAAAAAACATCGAAAGAAATTCGTAAAAAATAAAATCCATCATTTAACCACTTCCAAATTCACACTGTCACTAAAAAGGCATCTAGAACAAAATTATGGTAATCATATCGAAAATCAAAATAAAGTAGAATAGAATAATAGAAGTAGAAAAATATTTTAAATCTCATTGAGATTTCCTTCAAAAACAAGGTATGTTATTAATTTATTTAATTAAAAAGGTAAAACAAAGTCTAAAAGCCTGCCCGAAATTATTGATGTTTGGTACAGTACAATTTTTTTGTACAGCATACCTTTAGGGGCAATATTTTTTGTGGCATTTAAATAAGCGTATGCATTTGTACCATTAAAACCATCCAAAAGAGATTTCAAAAGCAAATTTATTAGAAGATATTCTTTTTCACAGAGTAGAAAGTTCATTTTATTTTTGAATAATAAAACTGGTCGTGAAGCTAGATTTCTGAACTGAGACTATTTTCATTTAAAGAATAGTGAAGATTGGTCCCAATTCAGAAAAAATAAAGATTGAAGATTTTCTTTCTTTTAAAAGTTCATTTTATTTTTTTAATAATAAAACTTGTACCGGAATATTGGAGACATTTTTCATCTATGTTTTGGGGGTATTTTTCACATTTATTGGTGGGTCTTTAATTCATAATGAAAAATTACCCCAAGAATTGGGTCCGTTTGGATTGGGGTCATTTTTCTTTGGAGTCACATTTCGCAGAGCTAATTTTTTAATTACTCTGAGGCATATATCGGCAGAATTTCAGCGTTGCCACGAGTTTTGGTGACGTTAAGAGCACTAGAGTTCGTTTGTAACTTAATGCCAACATAAGGAAGAGGTCAAATGGGGTTTAATCGCAATTTGACTTCCGATACCTATGACCTCAAATCACTAGTTCGAATGCGCATTGTGGCGTCAGTTGTGTGGCACTTCGTTCACTTTCATATTATCCAATTTTGTTCTCAATAAATTGATTAACAGACTACCAACCTCAGTTGACGACAAGAGGAATGTCATCATCATTTTCAAAAAGGTATGGTCGTCACATGTTGGACTTCGTATTTACTATTTCATCGCATCAAATCCGGACATTTGTACGGTCTGCTCGATTTGTGATTTGTCTGGATTATCTGAAAAGTAAAGAATATGAAAATGAACGAAGAATACTATATTTAATATTTGAATTTCTTTATCACAGGGTTCTCAATTAATTTTTTGTGTGGATTTACCTATAAAAACAAATTTTCTGGTTAGTGTTATTTTTCCCTAGTCACCCAATTTAGATAATTCATAATATTTGCATGTGTGGAAAGAGCACTTTTTGTTTGAAGTGTTGACACATGCATTTTTTAGGCCTTTTTATATTTTCCCATTATTGATTGTGATCTCTGGAAATTACAACATTTTAAGAGTGTATGGCAAATATATTTTTTAACACAAAAAAAAACACCCTCATTTATATATCACATACATTAAAGGCTGAACAAAATCCATTGTTTGCGGACATCCAACAAAAAAATTTAATAAAAGCATTTGCATACTTTTAGGTTTCAATTGTCCGTTAGATGTAAAATGTAAAAATCTAAATATTATTTATTTTGTTGCCATTTTATAGTTTTTCCACACCATGGAGATTATATCAACATCCTGTTTTTCTATTGCTAAAATTCTGCATACATTTGTCGCTTTCATGTTTACTCCAATGACCCATTTATAGAGGATTGGTGGCAACGCCTTTCCCTGGGAGAGCTCATGCATACATTGTTTAATATTTAGAATGCTAAAGTTTTCAATGTGAACACACAGCAGTCGAGGCAAACATCCAACGACTGAAACTATTTACAGAATTACAATAAATCATGGCAGTTTACAATTATAAATACAAATTTTAATGGAAACTAAACATGGAGATGGTTTATGGTGTTTGTTTTTCTGGAAAGTTTTTGTTTTTCATTCAAACAGAGATGAGCAAACTTGTTAAACGAGTCTAGGGGTTGCGATGATTGGGGAAAAATTAAAAATTAATTACTCTTTCCTTAAAGAATTATGAAAGCCAACCAAGGTCATGTAAGAACATCTGCTCTCCTAAAAGCGATTATTTAATGTGTGGCTAACTGTTTTTAAACCGAAATTAAGTTTCCAAAAATATCCTCCACTTTAGTTTTGGTGTTCATTTGTACACCACTGATTTAAATAATAAATAAAACACATTTTAATTTAATTTAATGAAACTGCAAATACATATACACCAGCTAGCTATGCAAATACTGGGGCTGCTGCATACATGCACAGCATACACTCTAGGCGCTCATACTCAGACAGAGAAAACATTGCAGCCTTTTGGGGGCGGGAGGAATGGCACAAAACAATGAAACTGTGTGTGGCAGTGTGTTGGTGCAAAGCACACACACACACTCCGACAATAACAGGTAATTCCATGTGTGAAACCATATATTTATGGATGTGAATGTGTATCTGTGAGTACAATAGCACGCATACAGCCAAAGCCCCATAAAATATGCAATATTTTTGTCATATAAAATTTATATTAAAATAAATGAAAATTAGAATAAATGAAAACGAAATGTAAAAAGGGAATACTCTCCCACAACAGCAACAAAAACAGAAACAGAAAAAACTAAAACACAAAAGCCACAGATAGGGAAATGACAACAGTTACCGAAAGCAGGACAATCAGGACACAGCCACACAGACAATGTGAGCTTAGGGGAAGAGTGGCAAATATGCAAAATTCGAAAACAAAGTAATAAACATTTCATTGTCCACACACACACCCACACAAGCACGTGCTCTCACACACAAATAATTTAAATTTCAAATATTCTAAATATTCAACCAACAAATTGAAAACAGGAAATGTGGGGTTTTCCAGCAACATTTGCCGTATTAGTTGCTGCTGCAGCTGCCCTGCCATATGTTGTGCGATTGGGAAATACTTTAATCCTGAAATTATGCTTTAACAATTTATGCTCTCATCTGCATATGCAGTAATTTGTGGGGCGGTGGCGAACACTTTGCAATTTGCATAAAATTCTGCATAAATAAATGCTCCTAAAAGTATGCTAATGCCGAATTTCGTCTGCTTACGACTATTTTTACTATGTAATTTCTATTAATACTATTCCTCTGCCGCTCCCCTCCCTGGCCTGTTTAAGGCTTTTGTGAGTTGTCCGCCCCCCCCATTTTTAAGCAGGATTTACACAAATTAAAAAGTTTTTATTTCACATAAAAATAGATTTATCATCAGAGAGCATTACTTTTGCCTCCAGCCTGCCTGACTGCCCCGCTTGAGGTATTTCGGTTTGGTCGATAGCTACAAAAGTTTTTTTTGGGAAGTCATTTTGGTGTTAATAAAAGTTTTTCCAGCTGCTACGCCTAAAAGTAGGTGAACACATTTCGAGTTGGGGGAGGTTAATGAATGGCGGTGCAATTAAACAATGATGAAGAAATATGTTCGTAACAAATTTATACAAGGGCCACATGATGTGCATTCGAACTTAGAATATTCGGAGGACTTCTAACAAAGAATGAAGATGAAGTATTTTTGGAATTAATCATTTTAGTTGCGGAACCTGTTGAAAGCAGGCTAGAAGCTAAACGAAAGGAGGTATGATGTTCATGTATACTTTGTATTGTGGTTTCAAATAGTTCCAGATGGAATTTGTGTTAAATAGAGCCAGAAGGAAAAACTTCTTCATAACAAGGACTGACTGAATACCGCAAATAACGCCTAATATTTTGAATATTTACTTATATTTTTTAAATTTCTGCGTTATATTCACTTCACGCCCCATGAGATAACTGTAACATAACACTATGCAACAAATTTCTGATGCATTTTTATAAATAAAATTAAATATATAAAATTATTATTATCAAATATTAAATAATATTATGGATATATTGTTTTTTAAATTTACTAAAATTCCAATTTTCTTTGAAAGTTCCTTTAATATTTGTACTATCATTTTGGAAATATAAGTCCGAAAACATTCTCTTATATGTCCATTTAAAGATAATTATGACGGCTACAAATCACTTTCACATAGAAAGAGTGGTTTAGTAATAGCCCCATAAAAATTTAGAAAAAATATTTTTTTTTCGAAAAACGAAATATTTTTTGCTGACACGTAAAAAAATCCATAAGAAATTGAAAAACATTGAAAAAAATTCTTTAGATTTTTATAGCTAAAAATCCTACAAATAAAACAATGTTCATATGTAACAAAACAGAAAAAAATATGGATATATATTTTTTTCCATTTTTTACTAATATTTTGATTTGTGCCGAAGATAACTTTCATATTTATGCTGTCATTTTGGAAAAATAAGACGGAAAACAATCTCTTATCTGTCAATTTAAAAATAATTATTATAGCTACAAATGTCGCCAATATCACTTTCATATAGAAGGAGTAGTTTAGGAACAGCCTCCTAAAAATTGAGAAAAAAAAAAGGATTAAAAATTTTTTTTTTGTTGGGACGAAAAAAAACCCATAAAAAATACAAACAAAATAAAAAAATTAAAAAAAAATATTTTGGTTTAATTTTTAATATTTAACATTCTAGCGAAGAAAACGGTTTATTTTTTAATAGTAAAAAATGTAACAAATGTTTATATGTTAAAAAACTATATGGATAATTTTGTTTTTAATTTTTTATTAATATTTTCATTTGCACCGAAGGTACCTTTTATATTAGCACCTTCATTTTGGAAATATAAGTCCGAAAACGTCCTCTCATATGTTCCATTAAAAATAATTATGATGGCTACCAATGTCGCCAATATCACTTGCACATAGAAGTAATGGTTTAAGAAGGGAATCCTAGAAATTGAGAAACAATTAATTTTTTCGAAAAAAATATATATTTGACGGCACGAAAAAAATTTAAAAAATTTTTTTTAATAGTAAAAAAATCCTGCATAGAACATCAAGTACATAGAAATAGAAAACAAATGAAGAAATATATATTGCTTTATTTTTCAATAATTAAGAAACTAACGATGTATATATGTAACAGATCTATGGATAAATTAGATGTAGATGCTAATTTTTTTAAAGTTGATGATTTTTTAAAATGGAAAAAGAATTGGAAAACATATTTATTTTATAGTTTTTAATATCTAAGAATCTAAGAAACATAAAAATAGAAAAAATGAAAAAAATATATTTCTTTATTTTTTAATAACTATCTTTAATAAAATCTAACGATGTATAGATGTAGTTGCTATTTTTTTAAGATGATGATTTTTTAAAATGGAA
Organism: Polietes domitor; assembly: GCA_947397865.1. Lineage (NCBI taxonomy): Eukaryota > Metazoa > Arthropoda > Insecta > Diptera > Muscidae > Polietes > Polietes domitor. The sequence continues at coordinate 173,149,815 of OX377621.1, read as the reverse complement.
AACGAATTGGAAAAAATATTTATTTTTAATATCTAAGAATCTTAGGAAGAAAATGTAAAAGATGTATGGATAAATGTTATGACTTTCTTGTAGATTTTTGCAATAAAAAAAATTGGAAAAAATATTTTTTAATAAAAGTCCTATGAATGAATGTAGATATAATGGCCTTTGTAGACATCAACGATTTTTTGAATTGTGATTTTCATTTTTTTAACCAAATTTTGTTAAGATTTTTGTTAAGTAGCCATAACTTATACATTTATCTATATATTTTTTTCCAAAATATGTAAGTAAAGTCAAAAATATTCTTTTATCTCTTTTGTAAAGGATTTTTCCTGCTATTTAAGCAAACATTTGAAAAATCATGATTTGTTAAAAAAATCTATTGCGTCTACAAATAGTGTCATAACTTATATCTAATTAAGGAAAAAAACTATGTCGATATCTAAAAGATCTGGGAATAAATGTAGAAGTTATGACTCTCTTTGTAGACGCAAAATATTCTTTTTTAAATCATGACTTTTTTCAATAAAAAATTGGAAAAAAATATTTTTTATTTTTAATAGCTAACAATTCAACCATGAATTTTTTTTTCGTTCCAGCAATAAAAGATTTTAACGAAATAAAAAATAATGTTTCCATTTTTTTTGGGAGATTTTTCAAAAAAAAACTTCTCCCAAAAAAATGGAAACATAATTTTTTATTTCGTTAAAATCTTTTATTGCTGGCACGAAAAAAAAACTATAAAATAAAATATTTTCTTTTATTTTTTAAAATAGCTAACATTCTAATGAAGAAAATGAAGTCTATATGAAAAAGATCTATAGATAAATGTAGATGTTATTTATATATTTAGTTTATAAAATCATGTTTTTTTTTAATTTTTGGTTAAGTAGCTTTTATAGCGACATACCTTTATTTGAATCTTTTATTGAAAATATAAGCGAGTGTTATGGGAATTTTATTTCCAAAATGAGAGTACAAATATTAAAGTTACCTTGATGAAAATTGGAATTTTAGTAAAAAATTTGTTTACAACAAATAAATTTGTAGGTCTGGGACACCATTTTTTTATTTTTTTCATAGAATGTTATCTGAATTTCCCAGAATATTTGATCTTAATATATTCTTCTACTATGTTAGAGATAATAACAAAATAACTGAAGGACATTCATGTATTTGGATCATTTTAAAAATTGTAATTCTGCAACATCAATCTTTGTGCTTCTTTCAACATAAACCATGCTCTGACAGGAGACTTTTGACGAGGTGAAGTTTCAGAGCTTGGAAGACCTTTCCTGTCCTCTCTTATCGGACTTATATTTCCAAAATGAGAGTACAAATATTAAAGCTAACTCTCCGAAAATTGAAATGTTAATAAAAAATATCCATAAAAATTAGTGTTGATTTTATAGAAACAAGAAATAAATTTCAAGGTCTCTGACACAAGAATGCTGACAATTTTTCGAAATTGAGGTTTTTGCATATTTCTGTATTACATTTATTTTTCTATATAGTTTTGCTCTTTCAGAATTAAGGTTACTATATTGTATTTATTGCATAAAATTCTTGTTGTTACCCAGTGTAATCTCTTGAAGTGTTAAAACTTCATTATCTGCAGTGATTTTCTTGAATTGAATTATATTTGGAAAATATAAAAGCTTTGAACAGCTCTCCGTCTAGCCGCAAGTTCTTTGATAAAATTCCTCTTGCCTGGCTTCGCAGTTGCATGTGATTCATCTCGCTCTCTGCTATTGACATGCCACACTTCATTATGGCGTTCTTTCATGGGGCCGCAGCACACAAAGAGAACTATTTAGAATTTCCGTTTCCGTTTGTGTTTCCTTCTTCTTAATCATCATCATCATCACTTCCATCATCTCCATTCATTTGATGTGCAAGATTGTAAAGCAAATAATCACTTTATCACCTTTTTAACTCACGAGTTTATAACACGCTCTAAAAAAGACGATACTTTGAAATGACAATTTTTTATTGCTACCACCCCACCCTTCACCCAGGCTGGGCCAAAACAAGGAACGGAAATTCAGAGATGCGGAACGACGTCTAAGGAGTTGAGCGTTGAAGACAATATAAATTTACAGTGACAACAAGACACACACACACCGACACACACTCAAATGTTTTCCTCCCGGCAACAGCAATAATAGTGGGAGAGATTTGTTTTTTATTCTTATTTTTAGATCTTGAAGGATATAATGTCGGTCTTGCATACACCTATGCACACATTTATGTATGTATGTCTGTATGTGAAGATGTAGAGTCATTGCACTAAATTGCAACTTTGTGTTGTAATAAATTCATGCGGCAATTGTTGTTGTTGGTGGTGTCGTTAATGGTGGATGCTCTGCCAAGAGAGATATGACAATAACACGGAACATCAACCGACAACAACAGGCAGAATGCATCACCTAGCATGGTAGGGTTAGTAAATCAGTGCTAAATAGAAAATAAAAAGACATGGAATCTATGGAGATTTATTTTATGAGAAAATTATTAAAAACATTTAAAGAAGAAGTCTACTTTGAGATGGTATGAGGCTGTGGCGATCTCCACACAACAGTATCAATGGAGCAGGTGTGATTTTTTGGACTAGAATAGATAATCAGAGTGAAATGCTAATAGAAAATAGTAATGAAATGCTACTATATACTTAACCGACATTTTTAAAATTATTTTTTTATTTATTTTAAAATTTTTTTTTATTTATTTTAATTAATTTTTAAAGATATTTTTTCGATATATTTTTTTTAAATCTGTTCCACATTCTCAGCAGGTTTTAGTACCCAAACCCAAATAAAAATTTCGTATTGTCTGATCAGCTTTATATATATATATATTAAAGAGTTGAGTTACTAACTGACTTATCACTGACCAGCACCCATATCAGGGTGAAATTTTCAGGGTAGTTCCCAAATATGACGTAGACGACGACTAAAAACGGTTTTACCAAATTCATACTTTTAGAGAGAGGCGAACCTGATTAAACGGCAGTAGCTCGAAACTTGAAATTCGGTGTATTCCTTGCACTTACCATGCAGACGAAATACTGATTTTTCGAAATTTGTACATTTAAGGGAGGAAAGAGACAAAAAGGGATAAAAATGGTACCAATTTAATTATTGCAGCTAGAATCGTGAAATTTGGTGTGTAAATTCCTCTGACTATGTAGAGGCGCAGTAAAATTGGATTATTCAAATTTGTACTAAGGGTGAGCGGCACAAAAAGGGATAAAAACGGTACCAAATTAATTATTGCAGCTAGAATCGTGAAATTTGGTGTGTAAATTCCTCTGAAAACGTAGAAGCAGAATCTAAATGGATTTTTCGAAACTTGTACTTATAAGGGATCAGCTGCACCAAAAGGGATAAAAATGGTACCAACTAAAGTATTGTAGTTTGGATCGTGAAATTCGTCGTGAAAATTCCTTCGACCATGTAGACGCGCAACATAAATGGATCTTTAGGAATTTGTACTTTTAAAGAGTGAGCGGGACAAAAAGGGATAGAAATGGTACCAACTAAAGTATTACAGCTAGAATCGTGAAATTTGGTATGTAAATTCCTCTGACCATATAGAAACGAGGTGAAATTGAATTTTTCGAAATTTGTACATTTAAGGGGTGAGCGGCACAAAAAGGGATAAAAACGGTACCAAATTAATTATTTCAGCTAGAATCGTGAAATTTGGTGTGTAAATTCCTCTGAAAACGTAGAAACACAATCTAAATGGATTTTTCGAAATTTGTACTCATAAGGGATGTGTGACACAAAAAGGGATAAAAATGGTACCAACTAAAGTATTGTAGTTTGGATCGTGAAATTCGTCGTGAACATTCCTCCGACCATGTAGACGCGCAACATAAATGGATTTTTAGGATTTTGTACTTTTAAAGAATAAGCGTGACAAAAAGGGATAAAAATGGTACCAAATTAATTATTTCAACTAGAAAAGTGAACTTTGATGTGTAGATTCCTCTGACCATGTAGACGCGCAGTAAAATTGGATTTTTCGAAATTTGTACTTATAAGGGGTGAGCGGTATAAAAAGCGATGCAAATTGTACAAATTTAAATATTGCAGCTATAGTCGTGAAATTTGGTGTGTAAATTCCTCTGACAACGTAGAAGCGCAATCTAAATGGATTTTTCGAAATTTATACTTTTAAGGGATCAGCTGCACAAAAAGGGATACAAATGGTACCAACTAAGGTATTGTAGAAGCGCAATATAAATGCATTTTTGCACTTTTAAGGCGCAAAAAGGGATAGAAATGGAACCAACTAAAGTATTGCATTTTGACATTTAAATTCCTCTGACCATGTGGAAGTGCAGTAAAATTAGAACTTTCGAAATATGCACTTTTAAGGGCTGCGCGTAACAGAAAGGGATAAAAATGGTACCAACTAAAGTATTTGGTATGTAAATTCCTTTGACCGCGTTAAAGTGCAGTAAATGTTTATATTTCGAAATTTGTACTTTTAAGTGGTGAGTGGGCGAAAAGGGATAAACGTGGCACCACATAGGGGAGAAGCAAGAACATATTTTGGGAAAATGGTCTGCTGCATCCAGAAGCATGAGATCGAGGATATAAAAGGCTCTGCGGTTGTAAATTCTTGATCGAAATGATCGTAGAAAATGATAAAAACGATACATACGAAATGAGTACAGCTAAAATAATACAATTCGACAAGCACATTCCTTTGACTGTGTGTGAGTGCTAGCTAATAGAAGGTTTCGAAATTACTATTTTAGATTTTTCTATATCCACCAAAAAAATTTCAAAAAAATACTATCCGAAAACTGAGATGGATAAAACTGATAACAAATAATTTGATTTTCTGCGTGAGAAGTATATACATACGGCTCCACTTTAATAACCCTTTTCTACCGGGAAACGTGGGATGTTTGTAAAGACATTTTTAGTTGTCTTACACAAATCCATAGACAAAAGCTTTAGCCATCCTGTCGTGTGGCTGTCTCTGTGTGCTGCGTTTACTGAAGAGTATGTGTTGCCAACACAACCAACAACAAACTACTTTTGAAAATGGGTATAAATATCCATTGTAGTTTGTTGTCATTTACCAACCTTAACAAAAAACGAAACAAAACACCGGCACACACACGCTCGCACGCACACGATTCCTGGTTCTTGTAGCTATTCTCAGACTTGCATACACTTGTTACATGTGCAGGCACATACACTGTCATACTCTCACATGCATACAAAGCATACTGACAACACAAAAGCGGAAGCGGAAGTTAAAGCTTAAGTAATATACAAAAACTTATTTGTATTTTAAGCTTCAAACTAAACTCATTCTTCGTCTACATCAATATCTATGTGAAATTCAACGAATACTTGTTATAATATAGACAGCCTATGGTCAGTGAATTAGGATTACACTGCTCTACAAGAATGAATGTATAAAACTCTGGGAAATTCGATTATTCTTCTTGTAGGTATAGTCGAGTAGAGCAAGAATTTGTATTTGAAATTTCCCAGACACCCCCAAAATCTTGAGTTACGGGTAAAAACTCGGGTTTTCGTACGCTTACAAGCCTGTAGTTGGTTGTCAATAGATTTTCACTTTAAAAAAATCTAGATTTTTTATTTTTCAAAAAAAAAACCTGAATTCCCAAAGTGGGGAAATGTGTTCCAAAATTGGGGATTTTTATTAAAATGGCCGACATGCTTTTTTACAATTTCTATCTGTTTTGATGACTTTGATGTTTTTGATTAGACTTCAATTCGTGAAATAATGAGAGATGTGATGTATTTTTGCGAAAATTTAGAATTAATAAAAGCTTTAATAACTCAGTCAATTACTAACAGATTTTTAAAACCAAAGCCGCGCTTTACTCCTTACTAAATGTGTTGATTAAATAAAATCACAAATGATGCGGTTACCAAGCAAAATAATGCACAAAAACATTGCCAAAATTGAATAATGACTACAAATTTTGTCTGCTGGACAAAAGCACACAGATTTCTTTTCTTTTCTTAAATAAGAAATATATCGATCGAAAGCTCCAGGTTTCTTCATATATACATATATAACATAGCTGTTGTAATTCAAAATCCGGCTGCTGTGGTAACGCACATGCACATGCCAGCTATGCGAGTAGTTATTGCCTTGGTTTCCTTGTGCCATAAGTAAATGTGCTGTAGTTAGACTTTCTCAAAGCGCCATCCCAACTTCCCCTCCCCCCTTCCTCCAGCAAACTTCAGTGCACTGTTCCCATATATATGTATCGTCATTTTGTGGCGCTGCAGAGTATGTGCGTGTGTATGTTCGAAATATGTGGCCGCTATCTCTGTGTGTCATTGTTTGGAATTTTTGTAATTTTGTGAATTTTGGCTTTTGTGGTATTTTAACGTACCAAGAAATTTTCTATTTCCGCATTCCCTGCATAGAATGTGGTAGCAGCAGCAGTGAAGCAGTCAGCAGTCAGTGTTCGTTCATAGTTCGGAAGTTTTTATAGTTTCCGCTGGCACATATTTCTCTCGTTTGTGCAGTTTTGTGCTTTTAAATTGTCGAGCATACTTGTAGGCGCTATTAATTAATACATATTGAAGCAGAGATTTAAAGCGCAGCAATTTGTTAGCTTAAAGAGAGTGCAATAAATTGGGTGGGGGCCAAAGACGACAATTTCTGAAACGCTTAATAGTTAAAGCTAACAAATTGAAGTAGATATTCGCAAAGGACGTTAATATAAAATTGTGTTAACCTATCGATCAGTTCATTGCCTTATTTTCAGATGCATAATTGAATCAGATTTAATATTTTGAAAGCAGCAGATCACTCAATTTTTTTTTTAATTATTATTGTTTTGTAAATACATTAAAATTATTTAATTTTTATGGATTTAAGGTGATGAAATCGAAGGAGAATTTTGTTATTATAAAAAGTAAACTGTGTCCTTTTTAAAGATTGTTTGTACATAGTGATGTGTTTTACAGTTTTTGAGATGTGGACCTTAAAAATGTTATTTTGTATTCCGATGTCAAAGGAATTCGGTGCAATTTAAATATTGATAAAATTCAAATTTTATCAATATTTAAATTTCACTTAGAATTAAGGATCCTATTCAGAACTTTTAGAAGGAGTGGTTTAAAAATATTTGGAATGAGAGCATGCTGTAGTGTACTCACACATTTGTTCTTCAGTGTATTTCTGAAATAAACAAAACTCAGCTATTCTTCAGTTACCCTAATAAATACAAAGTACGGTTAATGTCGTTGACACTTGAGTTGACTGACTAAAGCGTCACTCGAATTGGATCAATCCATTTCTCGTCACACTTCACCGTTTTGGTTTCTTCCAGAGAACCGCTGACCCAAACATTTTTATGGAGCGCCGGCTCATGAGTGTAATTAGACACCGTATGGAATACTTTGAATATGTGCCGCGAAAAGTATCAGGCGCACAGATAATGTAGAGCAAGAACTGACCTAGGAAACTGAATAGTGGCTGAATAGAATTTATCTAGAATGTAAGCAATACTGTATTGATGTATAGATAATTAAGCGATATATACAATGTAAAAAGAAAGATGAAGACTAGGGTATATAAACCCAACATCTTCTCAAATAAAATCAGATTCATTTTGTTTTTGAAACCAAGAACGAAGAATTTCAATCATTGATAATCTCGGCAAGAGCCAAGCTGAATAAACCTAACAATTCACAAAGTTCAAGCCAATATTATCAAAAAGGGGTAACCTGACCAGAAAAAGGGCAGCGACTAAAAAGTTCACCCTTAGCACAGCGATCAGCGTATTACATGGCGATCCTGCGAATTACCAATCTACAGAAACACTGACTTACACAGAGTTTTTTTTTTTTTTTTTTTTTTTTTTTTGATCCTGCGTGAGTACTGGTTTATGAACACTGCCAATAAATGTCTGGATGGGGAGAATTCTCAGAAGAGGAACTAAGGCAAATCATTGAGGACATCAATATCGCCGAACGGAGAAATATAGCAGCTCTAAAGACGATTGGGGCTCAGGTGCAGCAGTCGATTATAGAATATAGCCCAGAAGGAAGCAAAGTTGGACCGCAACCGCGTTATTTACCATCCAGGATACAACAGATTGAAGAGCCGCTTATAGTGTTCGGGCCCCCGGAGAGGATCCGTATCGTTAAAAGAGACCTACTAAGTAGGGCAAAAAGGGAGTTAGCGGTGGTTCGTTCACTATTACAGTGTGAAGGGCCAAAGGAGGCGAATTTAAAGAAAGAAGAAGAATTGATATCGTCCATTAGAAACATCCGTAGAGAAAAACGGAGAAAAAAAGCAATGTCTAAGAATATGAGAATAATAAAGGAGGAAAAGTAAAACTTTTTTTTGTTTTGTTTTGAAAATAAAATTGTGTAATAATGTTAGATAAAACTCAGAAAGACGAGACAATTATTAATAATAATAGTAAAATTGTAACGTTAGATTTGGAGATTCTAATTTTAATCGTAGCAATACTAACATTGTTCTTACTTGTAAAATACTTAAAGCAATATATAAACAAAAAAGTTAGGAGTAACCAAATAAAGAATGAGCTGAATGTTTAAACAATGGAAGCGACGCTTTTTGCACTAGAGGTTTTAATAGACAATGCTAAGAAGAGCTTAGGAAAACCATACAAGACTGGGACGATTACAGCGAAACTTGAGGAGTTGACGAAAATACAATCAGAGGCGGAACGGATTTTATCATCAACTGAATATACGGACGAGGATAGAGCACACAGACTGAGTGATTTCAAGGTGCTTAAAACTGAATATATTGGACTGTTGGAACAACATAAAAGAAAGGGACTAGAGTTATTAGGACAGGAAACCAGTAAGGAAACACGGAAATTAGTGCTGGACCAAAGTGACAAGATGGACACGAAGGAATTGATAGAATATATGAAAATCATCCCGGTGTTCACGGGAGACCGAAAATTACTGGATAATTTCATATCAACGATCAAGCTAATAGATAGTACTTTATCGGACGGAAAGAAGATTAGTTTCTTTAACTTCGTTTACACTAATCGTATTGACACTAGGATCCAGAACAGGATCAGACAATTAGGAAGCCCCACTACTACTGAACAGGTACTGACACATTTAAAAACGATTTTTAAACCAAGAAGGACAGCGAACGGTATTCTTAACCAACTGACTGGACTTACACAAGGAGACCGTACCATAACGAGGTTTAGTGAATACATCGAGACACTAGTCGCAGAGTTAACAGAACTTCAAGTATCGAATCTAGGCGAGGAACAAAGGACAACTATATCCACCATGAATTACAACATCGCCTTCAATACATTCAAAAACGGATTGAACAACAGAAGTATAGTCCAGACCTTGGATGCAAGCAGAGTGAAAACGTTTCAAGAGGCAATATTACTGGCTGAGGAGGTGAGAACAAACAACGTAACTCACAAAACACTATTCCAGAAGGCCCAGAATAACCAACATCAAAATAATAGAAACAGAAATTACAACGATAGACAACACCAAGACAACAAATACCCGAGCAACAATCGCAATGAGGGACGCGACAAAAGGAACAATGAGAACAATCGCGGGAACCCTAACAACAGTCGAATTAACCAATACAACAACAGAGGTCGCGACAACGGATATGGACGAAACCACAATGGAAATTATAGAAACAGAAATCAAGACAATACAGGATATAATCGGAACAACCAAAATGTCAACTGTGTGAACGACCAAGAGTGCAACGATTACAATAATGATTTTGACGATGAACAGGGAAACTACAAGGAGCCGGAGATGGTCGAGCAAAACTATTCTCCAGATGGCCAGGAAGACTAGAAACAAAACAAATTTTCCATATGTCGTCCAATTTTAAAAATTTCATTGAACTACATATTAAAGATGTCGATTTTAAACTGAAATTCTTATTAGACACTGGAGCAGACATCACCCTTGTTAAAGAAGATTTATTAAAGAGTCATAAAGAAAACCCTCAAGATTATTGCCGTTTTACAGGCATAACAGACGAAGAAATCACCTCTATCGGGTCCACAGACATAATTATCACTTTTGATGGGACCAACTTGAAACATAAGGTACAACTGGTGCATGGAGATTTCCCAATTAAAGCGGACGGAATATTAGGAAGAGATTTCCTAACAAAGTATAAATGTAATATCGATTATGAGACTCATATCTTAAAAATAAACTATAATAACGATCAATTGGAAATACCAATAAGTAATGCAGCATCAAAAATCAACCTTGTAAAAATTCCACCAAGATCAGAAGCCATTGTACCATTCCACATAGAACTAGAAGAGGATTCATTAGTCTGTAACAGAGAAATTGATAAGGGCATATTCCTTGCAAACACAATCCTACCCAAAGATGGAAACAAACACATAAAACTATTGAATACAACTGATAAAAATATAACTATTAGAAATTTAGAATTAAAAATACTCCCATTAACAAAATATGACATAATCAATATAAGCGGAAATAAAACACAGCACGACGAACAGAGATTCCAGCAAATACTGAAGAGTATTGATTTTGAAAATACGAATCAAGTTGAACAGAAACAACTGAAGGATATACTGAGGAACTACCAATCGATATTTCACCTGGAAGGAGAACAACTAACAACAAACAACTTCTACAAACAGGATATCCGATTGAATGACTCAACACCGGTCTATATAAGAAATTACAGATTACCTCACGCACACAAGGAGGAGATAGAGCGTCAGGTACAAGAACTATTAAAAGACGGTATTATAGAACCTTCAGTGAGTCCATACAATGCACCATTGCTACTCGTGCCTAAGAAAGGACAGACGGATTTAAGGAAGTGGAGACTAGTAGTAGACTTCAGACAGTTGAACAATAAGATAGTCAATGACAAATTTCCCCTTACGAGACTCGAGGACATACTCGACAAACTAGGGAGAGCTAAGTATTTTTCAACGCTTGATATGACTAGTTCATTTCATCAAATAGGACTGAAACCTGCGTCAAGACCATGCACAGCATTTTCTACACCAGATGGACATTACCAATATACAAGGCTACCTTTTGGATTAAAGATTTCTTCGAATAGTTTCCAAAGAATGTTAACTCTAGCATTATCAGGCTTAGAAGCTGAAGCATTTCTATACGTGGATGATATAATCATATTTGGCTGTAGTTTAGACCACCACAATAAAAATTTGATAAAAGTACTAGACAGGATTAAGCAATACAATTTGAAATTAAATGCGAACAAATGCTCTTTTCTCAAGCCGGAGGTAATATACTTGGGGCATCTCATTACGGCTAATGGAATAAAACCTGATCCCAGTAAATTTGATGCGATAACTAAGTATCCAACCCCGACAAACGCAGACGAAGTACGCAGATTTGTGGCATTTTGTAACTACTACAGAAGGTTTATCAAAGATTTCGCACAAATCGCAAATTGCCTGAATGCAGTAGTAAAGAAAGGTGTGAAGTTCGAATGGACAGCTGAGCGGGATAAAGCTTTCAATACTTTGAAAACTAAACTAATTAACCCACCTATCTTACAATATCCGGATTTCGACAAGCCGTTCATTTTAACTACAGATGCCTCCGACTACGCTTTAGGAGCAGTCCTTTCACAAGAAAAACTCAGAGAAGATCTACCAATATCGTATGCTAGCAAAGTCCTTCAAAAACATGAAAAAAATAAATCAGTTATAGAAAAGGAACTTTTGGCAATACATTGGGGCATACAATTCTTCAGACCATATCTTTTCGGGAGGCGATTCACAGTAGTCACAGACCACAGACCTTTGGTATCTTTATTCTCACACAAAAATCCAAGTTCTAAATTAACAAGAATGAGAATAGAATTGGCTGATTATGACTTCGACATAGTTTACAAACAAGGAAAAAACAACACAAACGCTGATGCATTATCAAGAATAAAGATTGACTCCGATTTACTAAAGAACATGATTCCCACAAATGAGGACAAGACGGTAAAGAAAACGCTTGTCATAACAAGAAGCAAGACAAAACAACAGGAGCAAGAAGACAAAAATAAAAACATTGATAGCAAATTTAAACGACTTCGCATGTGGAATTGCACATCAATTAATGATATAAAAAAGGCGCGCAAACTAAAATTTGAAACAATCAAAACAAACACGAAAATGGTCAAAGTAGAACCAGATGACCTAAACAATGAAACACGAGTCTACTGTAGTGAAGTTTCATGTCGTTCCGACGATTTCATGGAGATGCTACGAAAAGAACTCAACAAAAGACTTGTTAAACGTCCCAATCATCAAGATGATTCGGAAGAACCACAGTCAATGAAAACTATCCAATACTGTCTAGAGAACAGTGATGATATATTTGAAATAATTCCACAAGAGGAATTTTTTAAAAAATTTAATGAGCTACCTGATGTAGCAAGCGACGTCACAATAATCACATACACGAAGCCTCGGCTTATACAAAATCACCAAGATCAAATAAAACTAATAAAACAACATCATGAAACGCCATGCGGAGGTCATTTCGGAATAAGAAAGACCACACTGAAATTGAAACAACGGTATCTATGGAAGAACCTTGCACACATGGTTAAAGAATTTGTTAACACTTGCGACAAATGTCAACGGAACAAACAGATAAGACATACGAAGGAACCACTGACAATTACCGACACCCCTACACGAACTTTTGAAACAATGACAATTGACACTGTCGGACCTTTACCACCTTCAGAAGCATTCCGTTACATACTGACTACACAATGCGAATTGACTAAATTCATAATAGCATGCCCAATGGAAAACAAAGAAGCAAAGACAATCGCAAAGACTCTAGTGGAGAACGTCATATTGAGGTATGGGATATTCAATGCCCTAAAGTCAGATAGAGGAACAGAATTCATAAATGAGGTTTTAAGAGAGGTTTGCACACTTCTGAATATAGAACAAAAATTCTCAACCCCATACCACCACGAGACCCTAGGCACAGTGGAAAGGAACCATAGAGTATTGAATGAATATTTTCTATCTTTCGTAAACGACGAAAATTGGCATGAATGGTTACCATACTATTCATTCGCTTATAACACGACACCACATGTAGACACAGAATATAGTCCATTTGAATTAGTATACGGACGATTAGCAATATTACCAGGGGAGGAGGTAATGGCACATGGGAAAATTTATAATTACGACAATTATGCAAACGAAATGAAGGCAAGAATGAAATTTTCTTTGGAAAAGGCTAGATCATTTTTGGAGACAGTAAAATCTAGGCGACACATTCGGTCAGACCAGATTAGAAAGAGTTTAAAACTTTGTATAGGCGATTTAGTATTACTAAAGGTAGAAAATAGAAGGAAAAATATGGCACCATACTCAGGTCCATTTGAAATATTGAAGGTATTAGAACCAAACATACTTATAAGAATTAACGATAAGGAGAAATTAGTACATAAGAACAATGTCAAATTATATAAAACAAATTCAACTACAAATTAACAATATAAGCAAACATTTCATATATTTTTTTTTCTCTCTCCACGAACAATTTTATTGCACAATAATTAAGAAAACATAGCACTTAAGTAGAATATGATACCACTCTATAAAAAATACAATGACGAACAAATACAGAACCCGATCATTTTCTGAAAATCATGAAATAGCTTCACTATTGTATGATTTTTCTTAAGGGTGAGGGTGTAGTGTACTCACACATTTGTTCTTCAGTGTATTTCTGAAATAAACAAAACTCAGCTATTCTTCAGTTACCCTAATAAATACAAAGTACGGTTAATGTCGTTGACACTTGAGTTGACTGACTAAAGCGTCACTCGAATTGGATCAATCCATTTCTCGTCACACTTCACCGTTTTGGTTTCTTCCAGAGAACCGCTGACCCAAACATTTTTATGGAGCGCCGGCTCATGAGTGTAATTAGACACCGTATGGAATACTTTGAATATGTGCCGCGAAAAGTATCAGGCGCACAGATAATGTAGAGCAAGAACTGACCTAGGAAACTGAATAGTGGCTGAATAGAATTTATCTAGAATGTAAGCAATACTGTATTGATGTATAGATAATTAAGCGATATATACAATGTAAAAAGAAAGATGAAGACTAGGGTATATAAACCCAACATCTTCTCAAATAAAATCAGATTCATTTTGTTTTTGAAACCAAGAACGAAGAATTTCAATCATTGATAATCTCGGCAAGAGCCAAGCTGAATAAACCTAACAATTCACAAAGTTCAAGCCAATATTATCAAAAAGGGGTAACCTGACCAGAAAAAGGGCAGCGACTAAAAAGTTCACCCTTAGCACAGCGATCAGCGTATTACAATGCCATATGGGGCCATATTTTGATATAGTATACAAACTATCCCCATATAATCCCGATTTGACTGCTTTTATTTTTATTTCTGTAAACATGGCTAGAATGAACCCAAAATAAACAGGATCAGACCGCATCATATTTTATATAGGTTTCATAGGATGTTTCCGAAAGGAAAACTTTTATCGGATGTTATTCAAGACCTTGTAACGAGGTGTATCTTGAGAGTATCTTGTCCGACTTTAGTCGGACTTTGGTGGTTTTTGTTATTAAAAAAAGTATATGGAAATTTAATGTAATATTTTATGGAAATAAATAATATAATAATTTCAAAAAATCACAATTTTTGCATTATTCGATAGATTTGTTGAAATGATGACGATTTTTGATAATGATTGATTGATGATAATTTTAATATAGAATGAATTACAGAATATTAATTCGGCTGTCCTTCCAAATGACTTATCGTGTATCTTTGTACAGCAAGAGAACTGTCGGAATAAAATAAATGTTTGTGTCTGGCACAGAAAAAATTATTTATATATACACTGAGACATACTATTTCATAAAGCCAAGACTTAATTTATATATATATATTAATTTTCTTACTGACTTTCTAATTTTCGCTGAAGGTACCTCTAATATGTGCACTCTCATTTGGAAAATATAGGTCCGATAACACTCGCTTATATGTTCAATTAAATATAATTATGATTGCTGCAATTACAGGGTGTTCCATTTAAAATTTTAAATTAGAATCGGCTATAAAAAAGTACTTTTTTTCTCATTTCTGTTTTTTTGAACGGCTGAACTTTGTCATATACTAATGGAACACCATGTCATTCATATGACTACCACTGCCGAGCCTGTGGCAGTACCTCTTCCGATCAACCCAATTTTTCAGTACAGCCCAAAATCCACTTGTATTTATTACACTTTGGATGTAAGTTTTTAATATTTCCCACTTTGCAATCCTGACCTGAAAATAAAAACAAAAATTAAGTTTATTCTACCTTTCAAAGTCAAAGTAATCGGTAGTTCAAATTAAAAATGCCACATGTCCCACCCTATATTTCGAGTTTAACATTCTCATAGAGACAGCAGTTTAAGAACAGTCCCTTAAAAATTTAGAACAAATTGATTTTTTCAATAAAAAGTAGAAGTAAGGGAATTTTTAAAAATTATATGTGATTATTAACCAAGTTTTTGCTTAAATTGATTTAGGGGCCAAATATGCATCGTTTTCTTGTTTAAAATGTCAGCTATTAAAAAATAAAAAAAAATCTGTTAAAAATTGTTCTGTTTTTCTGGTGAGATTTTTTCGAAAAAATAAATCTTTTCTAATTTTTTTGGAGACTGTCCCTAAACCACGGTTTCTATGTGAAAGTGAAATTGGCAACATTTGTAGCCATCTTATGAAGAGCCTAATGATTTTTAAATTAATTTCAGAATAATTGGTTGTAACATTTCCATGATGAGAATCTACGACGTGATTCACTTTCGCTGTAAGTGTTCCTCGATGGAGTATGACATGCAGCTCGGTTCCAATGCTGGCATTGGTCAAATTAGAAGGATTTGTTCAAATACCGAATTAATCTTCATTTCTAAATTGATTATGATTGGATTATATATTTGTTGTAGCATTTATGGGATTCCTGGAAACCGGTTTTGGTTTTCTTTTGTACTGAATCAAAGGACATATCAACTGAGGTTTCTTTGAAAGAATTTCTTCGAAAAAATAATAGTAGGAAATATTTTTAGTAGAAAAATACTTTAAGTTGATTTAAATTAACTACAATCGGCAGAAATGTAAATCACATTTGACTAAAGAGTAAAAAAATTAATTTTAGACATGTTTTAAAATTTTAAAATAAAAATAGTGGGAAAAATCAGAGAAGATTGTGCTT
This sequence comes from Polietes domitor, assembly GCA_947397865.1. Lineage (NCBI taxonomy): Eukaryota > Metazoa > Arthropoda > Insecta > Diptera > Muscidae > Polietes > Polietes domitor. The sequence continues at coordinate 173,133,525 of OX377621.1, read as the reverse complement.
TTTTCTAACAGCTTAGTTAATATTAAATTTTTATGAAAAGTCATTTAAATTTATGGCGTTTTTCTCTGGCCATTAAAATTTTTAAATTTTTCAAATAGTTATCTTTAAAATATAAATATATAAAAAATCAATTAAAAATAATGTTTTTAAGATTATTTTAAAAACAAAATTAGTAACACTCCTAAGCTAAAATATAAAAATATTCAATTCGAGCTAAAAATTTATGTTCAAGCAATTACAATTTTTTTTGCAATTACAAATTACAAAATCCATTTTATTAATATACAAATTGCCCAAGAAACTATATGAGTCATTCCATGTCAAGTGGTACGGCTAACAGTGACAAAAATACTACTTTTTCAAAAGGTGTGTTCATTCAATCGCCTGTAACTCCTGAAATACTTTACCGATTTTAATGTGTTATACCTTGTTTTGAAGGTACTGTCATTTCAGGTACTTTTATAATAATATTGTAATAATATGGTCTGTTATAGCAGTGTTTGATTTTTCAATGTTTTTGCTATTTTAATTCGTTTATTTTGATTTTCGAAATGATTGCACTAATCCATTCTGTTGAAATTTTAAAGTAGTGTGCTTAATTCTATTTTCAAGCGACTGTGTGAGTTTGAAAGTGGTGAAATTATGGCGTCTATTTTTTACGTTTTTTTACAAAATCGACCAGAATTACAGTGAAAATTCATCAAAATTATAAATTTTTCATTAGTTCATAAACACAAGGTATAAAATCATTGAAAAATCCATTAAAAACTAGGTTATGTTAAAATTTAATTTTTTCATTTTTTTTGTAGTATGAGATCAGAAAAAGAAATAAAAAATATATTTTTTCCATAACCTTTTATTTCTTGGATTTTTCAGGGTTTTTATACAACGATATCAAAAAAATAATTTCGATTCCTTGTTTTTGCTCATGAAGCAAAACAGATGTGTCAAATTTTTGCGAGGTTTCAAGTCAGTATGGACATTTGTATGGGGACTGTATCAGAATATGGGCTGATGTTCCACCTTCACTGGATCATATCATAATGTGATAAGACAAATTTGGTACAAATACAAAAAGGCGTTTGTGTTGCGGCTATATTTAGACCAGGACCAATTTTAGACCATAATATGCCCCAAACTCTACTTTTTGATTGAATTATGCAAAGATCATTCCAATAAATCACATTCTATACGATTTTGGTTAAAACGTGAAAATATTCATGTGGATGCATTTAATGTTCGTAAATGTTCAAAGAAAAAGTTCATTACTTGAGACGTTATTTTATTGGCCTATAACTCGAAAGCCATATATAATTTTGGAATTTAGTTCAATTCATTCATTGATTGTTCTTTAGTATTAAAAAAGGGTAATTTTGTTTTCATTTTCCTTTTCAAACAGTAGTATTCCTGAGAGTTGTCCTTACTCAGTGTGTTTAATTTTCCCCCGTATACAACTATAATCGCGATCGATATCGTGGCATTCACAAATATTGATACTCTGGGATGTCAGTTAATCAATATAAAATGAAAATTCGAATTATAGTGGCAACCATTGATTTAATTGCAAAAAAGGCAAAAGAAAATATGAAATTATTCATGTCTGCTACAGCAACAGTTGAACAATTTTTTTTGTAAAGCATACCTTTAGGGGCAATATTTTTTCCTGGCATAGAAATATCTGTATTAATTTATTCGTTAAGACCAACAGCAAAATAATTCAATAATAAATGTATTATAATCCTAAAAGTATGCATTGCAAAATAAACATGTTTCAATCAGTCGATACGTTTATAGGAATGATTTGACAGGATATTTGCAATGATTTATTAATTAACAAAAAAACGATAAGCCAGTATCCAATGATTTTTGGCAAATATTGAGCTGATGTATTAAGTTATAAGAGTATTATTGATTAGAAGATACCAGCAGTGAGATTTCGAAATCGTAAAAAATAAAAATTTGCTAATGGGCGTTGGGCGTGGTACTGACAATTTTCATTTAATTGTGGGCTGAGATGAAATCTCTGGTAATGAGTTGTATTCCTGTATATACTAAAATAAAAAATATATTACGATTTTGCATTATATGTTTTAAGGAGGTTGTCGTGGTTATGGGCGGATTTAAACCAAATCTTTTTTTGTAGAATTTATAACATAAGGGATGTGTGTGAAATTTAAAAGTCCTAGCTCTTTTGCTTTTAATTTTTGCCAGAGCTTGTCTAAAATGGTTGTTGCTTAGGTATTTGATATTGTTTGGGTTGGGTGTGGATCATGTTCCAGACTTTATCGTCCATTCCCATTCAATCATGCTCATTTGTAGTTTATCTCTAACCCCCTCTCCCCATAAATTTGTCTGGAATTTAAGTATAGAATTTAGACAATTGCTCTTAGTCTGTCCTCTGCCTACCACAATCATTTGTGTTTCGTTATTTGCATTTGTCCCACTCCTTTGTAGTCGTACTTTGGTCGATTTGTCTTCTACCGAAAAACCACAAAATAGTTGTAAAGTTTATGGTTGGCATTGTCTCTTTCTGGGCTGTTCTTGTTTTGTGTTGTTGTCTTTTTTTTTTGTAATTCTGGCACTGAGGTCTGAGTGTAGGTCTTAAATATATGACTTTGTTGGCTGTTATAATTATTGTCATGTTGCTGTGGCTGTGTGGCGGCTAGAGCTGTTGCTGTCGGCGTTGTCATTGTTGCCCTTTTTTCTGAGTCTGCTGAGGTTTTGGACTCTCTGCTGCCGACAACGACTAACAACGATGTTGCCACTGATGACTATGACTGCGATGACGATGATGATGGGGACGATGACGATGACGCAGTAGTAAAATTTATGATACTTAATTTGTTGCAAGCTTCATGGCATTTGGCATTGGCAAACTTATGACAATAGTGGTCTCCAGTGAACAGGGTAACCGGCGGGACAAACCGGCTCGGCTACCTCTGGCCGGTGGTGTTGGTGGCCAAAAGCACATTAAGGTCAAGTTAAACAAGAAGGATTAAACCGGCCACTTAATGTTCAAATAGGGAAATGGCCAATTTGTCTGCTTGAAGAGAGACATCGAGAGAGAGAGAGAGAGAGAGTTAAGAAATTTGTCAAAAAACCTTGTTAACCTTAAACCGGATTTAATATCCTCGTTTGCTTCTTATTAACCCTGACAACAAATAATGGGCGGCATAATGCTGTCTCTCTTGCTCTCTCTCACTCTCTCGTAGGGAAACTTAATATTCCACAGCCATCACGGGCTTGAGCTTATATACGTAATGCCATTGTCATTTCCATCATTTGCCATAAGCAGAGAAAATTAGAAATTCAAGTGCAAAATGATGCCACTTCTTCGTGTCTACACGAATTTCAGCAGTTCCCACCCTGACAGACACAACCAACGACACAGTCACAAACTTGGCAACATCTTATTTTAAAGTGCACTTCACTTCACTACAAACAGTGTCTTAACCATCGGCATCACCAGCAACATCAGCTTCACCATCGTCATTATCAGCCAGTGACATTGTTGGCCTTGTGTCATGGTGCGACTCCAACGACTCTAAGCCAACACACCAACACACACACACCCAATTCCGTTGCGTGGCTAAATCCATGCTGCCACAAACCGTTGGGAAATGTATTGGAATCCACCGAAAACCCTCTCCGAGCTAATGCCAACTTAGCGAACGTTATCGTTGTCGCCGCCATTCCGTCCAAGTCGCCGCTGCTCTGGAGTATTTTGTAATTTACATTTAATTAGGGATTGTGCTTCAGCGAAAAATTGCATGCTAAACGACACAACATTATCCTTTCGCTTCGTTTCAGTTCGTTCCTTCAGACGGCAACGGCGAGCAGGCATCTTAAGAGCCAGCCCATTGCCGGGAATTGACAAAGGAGGACAGCAGCTGTAGACGAGGAAACTTTGCTGCCAAAGCTTACATCATGTAACGACATTACGCAAAGTTATGCCATTGTATATCTTTCCGCTTCCGCTTTGTGTGGGATTTTCCCTCTCCCACTCACGCTCTCGCCGAAATAAGGCAACGTGCGTGTGTGTGTGTGTGTGCGTATCACCAGCAAAACCAAGACATTTTGATATGTTCCACTTTTCATTCCGAAAATACGAATTTCGCCCATTTTTCATATAAAAAAGATTGTGGCTGCAAGACCGAATACGGCAAAATCAAAATGAATTCCAAGAATCTGTGCCAGTATTTTTGATAAGAGAACAATGAATGTCCTTGTCCTGTCTGTGCCGGAGCGTTAGAGTGCCCTTGCTTTTGTAGGGGGGGCGATAAATAATGAAGAACAGTAAATTTCCAAAGGATTTATGTGTAGTACACAAGGTGGACTTTAATATGGCTTTTGGAGGATTTGAAATTCGTGAAATAAATTTTGTAAACAAAATAATGCACTGAGTCCTTGAGGTAATTTCCAAACGGCGGCAAACACTTCTTTGTCAGCTACATTTCTCGCTCTAGTTAAGCCCCTCCAAGAACACCAGGCCTTTTTATTTGGAATATTTCCATGCAAACTATGGCAAAAATTAGAAGGAATAGTGACAAATTATATTAAAAAATCATATATTTCTTATTTTAATAAACACATTAATACAAATCATTACCAGTTATATGATTTGAATCCACAATTAAATGAAAAATTTCATTGCCTCTCCCTACGCCCATATGCAAATTTTTATATTTTACGATTTCGATATATTAAATAAAAGTCCTTGTATCTTTGAATCGATGGTAAGCAGGTCTTATAACTTAATAAACAACTAAGGCTTAATATATCAGCTCAATATATGCCAAAAAATCAGAGGATAATGGCTTTCAGTTTTCGGTTAATTGATAAATCATTCCAAATATCCTGTCAATTCATTTCTATAAACTTATCGACTTATTGGAATATTAGTATTTTACAAAGCATACTTTTAGGGTTATAATTTATTTTTATCATTGCATTTTGTTGTTGTTTTTCTCACTGGTACAAGTTCAAGTTCGAACTCAGAACCTTAGGAATGCAAAACAGACGTTATACCTACTACACCAGAGACAGTTCTCACTGGTACAAATGAATAACATTCAATATTCAAATATACCAGAAATAATAATACCCTAAAGGTATGCTGTGCAAAAAATTATTCTACTGTTCAACGGAACGCTGCAAGAGCACTTGTATTCCATAAACTAACTGAAATTCTAAATTCAATTCAATTATTTGAGCATTTATGAACCTTATATCCACTACAATATTTTTCTACGATATTTTCAAAATCCTAAAATCTCTTAGGCTCAAGGCTTGATTGGAATATTTTTAGCAAAATTCAATCAAAAAGATGAAATTGATATTTTGGATTTTTTACCTTGATAATACACTGTGCAGCGCCTTAAGAAACCATTTGATGCTCCAGAGATAGTAAGGCCCCAATTTTCTAGGCAGCTTCTTTAAAGAAAATTATTTATTTTTTTTGAAGTCTTCTTTTTAGATTTTTCTGCACATTAAATTATTCTGTAAATATTTATTTTATGGTTAGTTATTGTTTTGTAAATGTTTTGTATATGAAAAATTCTGCAACCGAGGAGTTTTTCCTTTGGACTGAAAGAATTCTTATTTGCGAACTTGTGTTATTAAATTTTTTAAAATAAATATTCTCATTTTTTCTCTTGCAGATCTTCGCAACATTTTGGATATTCTCCTTCGTTTTTCTCGATATAATTCTACCGAGGATATTAAAAAGGTAAGTTAACCAATGATATTAAAGAAATGTTCAACCATTTATCAAATAAATAATAAAATATTTATTTATATTTGATTATATTATATTAAAGTACATAAAAGATTTCAAATTCTACTCATTTCGTTATACAATTCACAAATATTGCAAAAAGTTTGAAATATGTAGTGAAGATATATATTCAATTAAAATAACTGGAAAAGTATTTATTAGTAATTTGATCAAGATTTTAATTTTTTATTATGAATTAAAATATTATTTCCTGCAATTCCAAAAAGGAACATAGGGCCGTAACAAAATTGTTCCAATCATATAATTAATTCGTCTGATTTCACTCCAACTGTGTCCTGCAGTCTTTTCCATGTAGGTACTGGCTGACATTGCCTTGTCTAGTCTGCACTTTATATCTTGCGATGAGTCACCGTTTGTTGTAATGGTGCATCCCAGATATATGAAGGAGTAGAAATGGTCTTGAGGGGGATGTAATACAACTCAAAGTTAAATTATATTCTAATTTTGATCTGGAATTATTTCTTATTTCTGGGAATGGCAAATAATCTTATTTTAGTCCGTTTTGGAAGCATAATTAAATCAAAATGAAAATTAGTGTGAAACTAATCCGATTAGTCACAATCTTGGTTTATGTCTGAACTAATAATTTTAATTTCTTTGTTAAGCTAGCCCCGTTAAACATATTGGATATATTCATAGTGGAATATATTCAATATTATTTGAACTAATGTAAGGCGAAATTTGATAAAGCTAAGCTTATGTGTGATTAAACTCAAATTCCCTTAAACTTGATCGAACTACTTGGAAGTTTGGTCCACACGGAGTACCTTTAAGTAATCAACCAATGCACACTGGTTCCAAATCCATTTTTTATGGCATAAAGTCGAAAAATAAAGATACAATCTTGTAATTTTGCACATTTGCTAGACATAACATACTTAAAAAATAAAATTGGACCGATCGGACTACGCCCACTGTCACCTCCCATATAAACTCAATATATAACCAACATAATTATCACCCTGTATTAGTACAGGGTGGCCAAAAACAAACATTTTTGAAAGCTTAAAATAATAAATTTATTTTGATCGGGACCTTACAAAAAAAAGACAGCTTATATTCGACTGCAATCATGTTTATAATTGTTGTAGAATTCCACCATAAAAGTTATGGAGCGCCTGTTAATAAAAAATTATTGTAGAAAATCGAAGAGGTACGTTTTTTTTTAATTACAGGAAGATTTTGTAATTTTATATTAAACTAGTTGGAATTTACTTGAAATTCGCCAAAAAATTATATTTCTATTTCCTATCAGAAAAAAATTACGATTTTTTTAAAATAACCTTATGAGTCATTCCATGTCAAGCGGTATGAATTTTAACCACGATAGCTGCGATTGTTTTGAAAGTTTATTTGTGAATTATTCTCATAAAAATATTGTATACGTATTTCTTTATTTTGTTTCATGAATTGGTTTTCACGAATTGTGGCCAATTTAGCAGTGAAAAAATACATTTTTTCAATCTCCTGTAACTCCAGAAATACTTGACCGATGTACTATACCTTGTGAAGTGGAATGATATATCCGCGTTATATCTTTTCAGTTTTTACAATGTTTGAGATGATTACATTTTCGATTTTTGAGATGATTACATTAACTTTTTTGTGTGAGTTTGGAAGTGGCGAAATGATGGCGTCTATCTTTTAAGTTTTTTTTAGCAAAATCAACCAAATTTCAGTAAAAAATCTTCAGAATGATATTTTTTCATTAGTTTATTAGCGAAAGGTATAAAAACACTAAAAAATTCTATGAAGAAGAAACTGTGAATAAAATTAGGATCTAATGAAGCTTAACAGATGTTTGTCCTCTCTAAGCTTCTGTTAGATCAAACTAGCCTTACGTTTGATCATACTTCAAGTTAAGCTAATGTTTGTTCAAAGTAGTATTAAATTCGATCGAAATACTTGTAGGTGTGCTCTGCCTAAGCTAAGTAGAAGTCTGAGACTATATAAGCAAAATTTAGGACCTGTCGACCGTCCCATGGCGTCAGCACCAGAAGTGGATGCGTGTGCCCAATCAACTGGCCTTGTTAAACTTAACAACTGTCGAAACCAACTAAATCCCTTAACCTATGTCATAGTTAGAATATTTTGACGAGCGACGAAGCCTTTGAAAGGTATTTCCTTGAGGATTTATAATTTATTCTTTTTTTTGCAATAAATAATTAAAAATAATTTAATTTGAACTGGGGCATTCTCCTGGCTCAAGACCATTTTGCATCTATATTTGATAGAATGAAAATTTATTTTTATTGGTGCTATTATTTAAACAGATATTCGGCCAGTGAGTTGTGCTTCTCATTCGTTTGTGAGCATCATTTACCTAAAGATGCCGGGTATGTTGTTGAAAAGTCGCTGCGAAGCCATCTGACGAAGGCTTTCATGGACACGAAATCATGATAGTGGTAGTTTGCAGCCAAGTAATAAATGTCACAGTGCCATTTGGGTGATTGCACGTAAAGTGACCGTTTTTTCGAAAAAAAATCCAAAATCAATATATTATTTAAGAAAACACCGATAAACATTCGTAATGTTTATACTTCTCATAATACATATTTTTGATTATATTTCAAAAAAATATGACAACAAAAGGGCTGATCATTTCCTTTTCCAGATATAGACTGGTGTCGTAACAGGATTTTCGTTCAAATGTCACGCCCGTTACAATTTAAATATTCTATAATTCTTATATTCATAAAGAGATGTCGGTAATGTATCTTTTGATTAGCAAAAATGAATACAGTCATGAAATGGAAGAATATTACAGAATTCAATAAAATAAGTTAAACATTAAGATTTTCTTCAAAGTTAAGGTCACACCCATGACGCTGTAGATTGTAGTATATCTCCTATATTTAAAACGCTAAGACATATTTATATTTGCAACAATATTCCGATTAACCTGACGTTTTCAATTGGCAATATAGTCGAAAATCTCAGCCAATGAATATGAGAGATATTTAAACATATTTAAGGAAAAGTGTTACACCCGTTCCAATGGAATCACTCATTTGTAAATAAATTAGGATTCTATAAAATATAGATGCAAAATGGTCTTGAGCCAGAACAATATCCCATTTCAAAACAAATAATAATATATTTAATTTTTTATGAACTTGGTTTGATTTTAATTATTTTTTTACTAGAAGTAGCCCAATGTTTTTCCTTTCAACTAAAAAAATCGTGGGATCTCAAACGAAACCCGAAAAAATTATATTTTTTTTAATTTCTTTATTTATTTGTTTTAAAATTTTAATTCTTAAGGCTATATGAAATTCACTCGCACTTTTTAATGGCAAATAGCTACAAAATACTTTTCAAATTATAAAAATTATATTTATTTGAAAAATACAGTCCTACGCTTTCTTCTATAACTTTCGATTCGCGTGAATTTAAAATTAACTTAAAAACTGTAGCTGATAGGCTTTAGTAGATCTTGCCAATATCTTGGTCAACTTCTAGGAAATCAGCCTTGGTTTCTGTTGCAAAGGAACTTTGTTTGTTTTTTTTATTTTATTGTGAAATCCGCTTTGCTTTCTCCACATAATAATGCAATTCCTTTCTTCCGAATACGAGTTGCAACAACATTTTAAATTTCTCCCGCATTTTCCGTAATTCAGAGAGAAAAATACCGATTTCAACAATTTAAATTCCTCAGTCATCCCTGTGCCATTCGCTCCACCTCCCTCCACCCTCCACAAAGCCATTGAAATTGTAAAGAATTTTTCCAATTCAATTCAATGGAAATATTCAATTGCATATCACTTTGTAGGGAGTGCTATGAGCGAGTGAGCGCACGTATATGTGTGTGTCTGTTCCCTGCAAGTTGTTGTTAAGAAAAGTATGTTGTTTATTTAGCATTTTCGTAACTCCTTCGGATGTGATGTGATACCCTTCTGTCCTACTACGCCTCCTCTTCTGCATCCTCCTGCTCCTTAAAGGATTCGAGCTGTAAACTTCTGGGGAAAAAATGAAGTCAGAAAGTTTTTTACTTGAACGCCTTTCCTTAAGTTTTTCTATAGTTTCTGCTGCTGCTGTTGTTGTCCTTGTTGTTGCTTTCAACTCGTTTTGTAGTTTGCCTTTTTTCCCTTTCCGTATTATTCATCGTTGTTGTTGTTGTTATAGTCGTTGAAAAGGAAATTGTTGCATTGATAAGTAAAATTGATTGAAAAATATAGTTTAAAGGCATTCGCAAAAGAAGTTTCTTTGGAAGTAGGTACTAATTTGAAGTAGATGAAATACAATGAAATCAAAGTGGTAGTTTGTTAGCAGATAAATTGAATGAGCATGTGCCGGAGACGGAAGTCAATTTAATAAAATCGAAATAATAATGGCAAATGTGCAAAGGCCAGGAGATAAAGGCAAGAAATCCAATTCAATCGAGCGAAGGAGGAAGTCTAATAAACCTTGTTTTGATATTCTAAACTTGAGATCATAGCACTCTGGAAGAACTCTGTGGAACTTTCCATTCCTCCAAAATCTGTAAATAGAGAAATCCATGAAATCTTAAATACCTCATTGAACCAATCCTGATTTGTTCTTCCAGTAGTCCTTGAGAGACTGACACTGTTCTTTAGACACATTAAAGGATTTCTCAATTTATATGCCGGGGTCATTGTCTTCTAACCTCACTTTCGTTAATTCAGTCAGGCTTTCACAAGACAACATCCTTTCCAAATGTTTCCTTTGTTTCATTCCCTCTTTCTTTTTCTCCCCATTCATTTTATAAATTTTCTGTCTACTAATCTCGACACATGAGCTATTATTTGATTTAAAATTTCCATTAAGCGATAACAGAACAAAACACAAAAAAACGGCGAGCGTTTCAAGAGCGACAACGAAGAAAACAAGAAAAAGTCCTTTAAAATAAATTAAAAAAAAAATGATTCCGAAAGGATACTATTTTGAACAACAACAGCAACATCAGGGGCAGCAGGAGCAGCAAAAAAAGCAATATATCTTTTTAGAACACTCGACATTTTCTGTTGTTTCATTTCCTAGCCATTCGGGGTGTGCAACGAAAGAGAGTGGAAGGCAAAACGTACAACAACAATAAAAGAAGAATCCCAAAAAAATCACAAACATTCTTTAAGAGCATGATAATGGTCATAATCACCGCCACACAATCATCGTCATCATCATTTTTATTTTCATCGCCTTCGTCATCACCGTCACCGCCAGCATCAGCAACATCCTGAAATGGAAGTTGCTGCTGCTGTAGTTATATTGTTGTTATTTTTGTTGTGTATTTCAGCTGCATCATGTTTGTGGCAATTATAAATGTCGGGTTAACCATGTGCAGACATAAATAAACTTACAATTTTCCAGCAGCAGCAGTAGCAGCCACAACCATAGGAAGGACTATAAAAAGGTGTTTGCTTTCTGAAGAACCAAGATGAGAAACAATCATCAGAAGAAACACTTGAGATAAGAAAAGTTTCCGTCCGTCCGTCCACCTGTCTGCCTGCCAGTCTTGCCAAGGTGTTCGTGGCTGCTGGTTGGCGTAAATTATCTCTTTCACACTATTCTCTGGCTGCAGCAGCAGCTCTGTAGTTGTTTTGACGATTGTGTATGTGCTGGTGCTGCTGCTGCTGCTACAAGATCTCTACGTGTTTGATGACAGATAATGTTGAAGGAAATGAAATGCTTTTCATTTTGAACTTTTGCTTAAGCTTTTTTCGTTTCCTCGTTTAAGCAATAGAGTAGAAGCATAGTTTTTCATGGCGAAGGATGCAGGATGAATAATTAGTGTGGAACGAAGTATAGTATTTTGGCAATGGAAAACATTTGAAATATACTGAGAAGAACTTGAATAATTTAACTTAATTAATTTGCCGAGATTTGCAGAGGTATTGAACTCAAGTTATTGGCTTCTAAACTTAAGTTCGTGGAAGGAATAAGTGAATATATTGTATTTATCATTGGTCGCCCAGGATCAAACAAATGTGCCAACGATTTGTTAAATAAAGACGAATTAAGTAGATATTTGGTCAAACTAGGATGTCTTTTTATCAAACTAAGATGACGTTTGTTCAGACTAAAATGACTTTGATTAAAGAGTTGTTTGATCAAATTAAGATGATGTTTGATCAAACTAAGATGAGATCTGATCAAACTAAGATTCAAGATGTTATGTTGTTGTTTGATTAATCTGGACTATTGTAAAAATATATTAATGCTTGATCAAACAAAGCTGTTGTGTGGTGACTTTAAGTTTGTGCTGGATCATGAGAATAGATGGTCCCCGGGAAGTAGATGAGATACAGTGAAATCAAAGTTGTGGATTGATATGAGATAAATTGAATGAAAATATTTCGTAGCCGCTAGTCAATTTAATAAAATCCAGCAATAATAATAACAAATGTGCTGTGAGGCAGGAGATTAAGGCAACATAAGGCTTCCTTGAAGCAATAAATCCAATTTCACTGGCTTAATGTGGATGTTATGCGTTTTTATCTTAGAGACTAAAGATTGATTGTCTACAAAGATTTCCAGGCGACACGTTGTGCCTAAAGAAGAAAGTCTACTTTATGCTTTCTTAATTGCGAAGACTTCCACCTGAAAGACGCTGCAGCTTTCAGGAAGTCGGGATTAACATGCTAGCTTTTGCTGGGAAGTTACCGGAACCAACTTCACAATACATTTGGTATTCGATAACACTGCGTGTAATTTTTTAAATCATGGATATATATACGGACACCACTACGTGATAAAATACCAAAAAAAAGACCAGTGTCTCCCAGTTTTTCATAAAGTCATGCATTTTTTCTGAGGCAAAATATAAAACCAAAACACTGTATCTTCATATAATTTTGTAATGGATAGAGTATCTCAATTTTGAAGTAAAGACAGAAATGAAATTTAAAAATTTCCGGGTATTTTTTTTACTTTTTCGGCTACCTAAACGGTATTAAGAATCATTCCTAGGAAGCTCATATATATTCTTTTATATATTTTTATAGTTGATTATTTCCTTAAATTTTGAAAGTCCTGAATTGGGGAAAAAAGGTTAAAATATCGATTTTTTTAAATATTTCTTGTGATTTTGTTTTTACTTTAATACGTTCGGATTTCACGTGTGTTCACTTATGTTCTTTATGACAAGAGCTACAACTTTGCCTCAGAGAGTAAATCAATATTCCTAACGGTTTGCAAGATATGAGCCTGAGAAAATGATAATTTTTTGCAAAAATGACACCGAGGCCCCAAAAATTTGGGGGCCCATAAAAAAGTGCATGACTTTGGGCAAAACTGGGAGACACGGGTATTTTTCCGTTTTTTTTTACCACGTAGTTTTGTCCGTACATGGTTATATTTATTCGCTTTGTACTGTGTAATTGGTTTTCACCTTTACCAATGCATCCTTCACACATTCTTATCTTGTATTGGCTTAGGAAACCTTGTGATACTTACATTTTAAGTATAGGATGTGTTTAGCAATATTACGTACATTAACATTAACACTACGAGGAAAATTTTCGTAGAACATTTTAGAATAAACAACACACTATTCATAAGGTGAGGCAAACTTTAACTCGGTTCGATCAAACTATTTTCCAGTTCGATGAAACTGCTCTTATCAAACTACTATGAATTGTGATAAAGCTTCTCTAATGTCGAAACTAATTAATATTTGATCATACCATTCGAAAGCTGAGTCAAGTTCAATTTAGTTCGATCAGACTATTTTAGAGTCTGGTGTCACGACTAAAGGTTGATCAAAACGAACTTGTGCTATGCCAAACCGCTCTAAATTTGCGATAAAGCTACACAATTTATAAATACAACACAATCCTGAAGGTTAGAAAGGGAATCTACAAATAATATAATAATTTCGATTAACCAACCGATTTTTCACACAAATTTTGGTTGATTTCAAAAAAAAATATTTTGAACAAAATTCGTAAAGAATAGTACCCATCATTCATTCCACCACTTCCAAAGTCACACTGCCGCAAAAACAATACATCTAAGAAATTAAAAAAATCGATTAATGCAATCAATTCGAAAATCAAAATAAAAGAAATAAATTTGTAAAAACGAGGGACGATTACGTTCCACATCATCTTGCAAAAAACAAAAAAATGGTCAAATTTTAACCCTAATAACTTTGTTGTATAAGCTGGCGTGTAATTTTGATATTTAAGCGGGAAGATCATTATTTACAACTTTGGTGCCTTCGGTGACATTAAATGTCCTTTTTGAGTTAGAGGGTTAAGATCTTCCACAAAAATGATCCTCATAAAATTCCACAATATAGTTCTCATAATAAGAATTCTCTCAGAGATAACCTTACAACACTTTTTTTCGCTTAGTATAATGCTCCCTTCGACCAAAAAATAAAAACTTTGACCCACTGTAAAAAGAAACTCAGACCAGCTGGACTATAAGTTTATTCCGCAAAAATAGTCTACCCAACATGCCCTTTCAGAATTATAAGGTTGCTATACTGTTCCATTCAGAAAATCTTAATTTGTTGGACAGTGTAATTATACCACACATTTTCACTGAAATTTTGGTGGATTTTGCAAAAAATATTTTGAAAAAAAAAAACGTTTCACCACTTCCAAACTCACACTGTCGCTACAAATACATCAAAGAAGACTACTTAAAAATTTCAAAAAAATAATAATAATAAATACACCAATTTTGAAACAATCCAAGCTATCGGGGTCAAAAATCGTACCTCTGTTATGGTATTTCAAACAGTTGTGGATTAGATAATGCTGAAGTTTCGATAAGAATAATTAGCTCAAACTACTCTATATTTCGACTGGCCAACTGTGAAGTTCTGCCCAGCTTCCAAAGTTTCACGACCATATATTTTGATGGGATTATTCTGGGAAAGGAATAATTTTCCACAAAATTTCAAAAAAGCGAGCATTTATTTCACTTTCTGGAATTTTCAAATTAATTTTTATAATTTAAGATTCGTTGAATTTGAAATCTTTAAACGAGATACAGCTGGTGAAGACGTCCTTTGCAGTCTTATAGAATGGTTTAATACGTTGTCGTCTTCCTCAAATATTCATACACATACTTACATAGTTATTAACGTATTCCGTGAACTTGTTATAAATTGAATATTGATTACATATGATGATGAAAAAGCATTGTCTAAAGTGGGGCTAAACAAGAGTTCCGCATCAAACTTCTAGTTTAAGCTACTTAGAATAGAACTAGCCATATTTTGGTTTTAGATAAAATTTATGCATCCGAATAATTATTCCTGCGAAAATCTTGCTAAAATTTTTTCGATTTTCTGCATGACCTTTATAGAAACCCTCCAATATCTTGGATGTGAACGGACTTCCTCCTTTCAATTATTTCCAATGTCATGTCAATATTTTTGGAAAACTTTTTCCTGACCCCACCCCATTGCAGACGCAAACATGAGCTTGTTTTTTGTCATACAAACTTGAAAATGAGACAAATACTAAGATACGAGCATATCAAGAAAAAAAACGACGACAAGACTGAATTGAATGTATTACACACACCACAGAAACCACAATGAAATGGAACTCTATAAAGACATTGCACACAAGAAGCAAACAAATAACACACACACTCACACACATACAAGTACAACCACGCGAACATTTACCGGAAGGATATAGACTCACACCAACACACATCGACTCACTACTACTCAAATAAGAGCATAGCCAGGCAGACATTTGATGTAAGGTTACGTTAGCTAAGGAGGTGGGTTGATGGAAAGGGAAGGAACGGGGTTGACAAAAAAGTAAGTAAACAGCATATGTCAACGACACAAATAAATGTGGTAAAGGACACCGACAGAGACAATAGATCTTGCGACACAAATACTTACGGCAACAGCAACGACAACCACGACAGCAACGACAGCATCAGCATCGAAATAAAACGATTATCAAGTAGAAAATTTGAACAACAAACAACAAAACCGCATACCAGCAGCAGCAGCAATGCAACAACAACAACAGCACTTAGGACACGAATAACAAACAACATATCAGCAGCAACAACAACAATGGCAACAGCACAACCAGCAACCAACAACAGCAGAGATTACATCATAAGAAAACGATTAAAACTTAAGACGTGCTTTTACTTAAAAAAGGACTAAAACTGCAAGGAATAGTTGCAGGACGTCCGCAAAAAAAAAGAATCACACAAAAACAAACATATTAAGAGCTTTAAATGCACACACAGACAGACGCACACTCGCACACACACACACACACATTTGTGCAAACACAGACGGCAGAGTGTTTGTTTTGTTCTTAAAGATGTCGTTGCATTACTCGGGATTGTAGCCACAAGGAAGTTGTAAAAGTTCAAGTGGAATCCACATGCACCACTACAAGTGCCACCACCGCCACTACCCAACCAGCCAAGCAACTCCATCTTCATCAGCTCTAGCACGAGAGTCGTGAAGATGGCTGGCTGGTGGCGCTATGAATGCTGATTGTTGTCGCCCTGACAGTGGCATAGAAATTAAATTGAATAACAGAACGATGACGATGAGGACGACGACGACAAACGCCAGCCAGTGGAACAAGCAATTGCAGCTGAAGATGAGGGCTAAAACAAAACTAAGCACAAAAACTGTGGTAATAGAAATACATGATGCCACATTAACTACAAGAGCAGTGCCGCATTTAACACACGCTGACATGCCAGCACGTAGCGGTGGTGTATTCAATTTGGTAAATTATTTGATTCGAAATATTTGCAAAAAAGACTCCACAAGATTTTCAAATTGAGCCTTTATGATGATTACGTTCTCAAATGCGATCAAGCTCTGCTGATATTGGATGAAAACGAAAAAAAATTGACTCTCTTATCGGAAGAATTTCACTCTTTGGCAGGACTCACAGTGGAATATTTAAAGCAAAATTAGAAGGATTAGAGTTAGAATCAGCCCATTCAGGTTCTTAATACACGGATCCGTTGGATAGATCGCGAAAAAAACTATAAAACAATTCTCATGCATACAAATCATTTTAGCCATATCACTCGCGAAAATGAAAATTTTGCAAAAATATTCAATTTGATTTTTTTTCTCTGCCCAAATTTTTTATTGAAGAAGTTCGATCTTCTAGAAAACATGGGCGAATTTTAACCCTAAATTTTTTTTTGTCATATGACTACCACGACTGACTCGGCAGTACCTCATCCGATAAATCCAATTTTTCAGTACATTTTCGATTGTTCCGACTCGAATCTCTCAATGGCCACTTCGACGTTTCAACGCTTCAATTGTCTCTGGATGGCTTGCGCAACCTTTCTCCTTAAGGGCTCCCCACAGAAAATAATCCAATGGGATGAAATTACAGCTCCGAGGCATCCTATTGACATCACAATTTCGGCTGATTATCCCATTTGCAGTGCATAAAATATCGATGGTTGCGTTGCATGTGTGACATGTGGCTCAGTCTTGTTGAAACCAATTGTCGTCCATCTTTTTTTTTTGAATTTTTGGAAACAAAAATTCGTTGAGCATGGCACGTTAACGCTCACCGTTGACGGTAACGGCGGCTCCTTGCTCATTTTCGAAGAAAAATTGTCAACAGTGACAAGCTGTGGATACATTGGCGTCTCAAAAGTCATATTTGGTTTTCTGAACCCCATATGCGGCAATTTTGTTTATTGACATTGTCACGGAGATGAAAATGAGCTTCATCTGAAAACAAGATTTTTCGGTAAAATTCCTCATCTCCTGCCAATCAATCTTCAGCCCATTATGTGAAGCGAAAACGCATTCAAATTTGAAAATTTAAATGACCCAAACTGAAATATATAATGAAAATCGTCATATATTTCTTATTTTGATATATACATGAATGAATCAGTACCATGTTGAGTCCGCAATTAAATAAAAAATTGCCAAAGCCACGTCAAACTCCCATATGGAAATTTGTATTTTTTAAGATTTCGAAATCTCAGATAAAACTTCTTGTATATTTTGATCGATATTCAGCAGCTCTCATAACTTATTCAATAACTAAGGCTCAATATATCAGCTCAACATTTGCCAAAAATTAGGGGATAGTTTCTTACCATTTATTCTTAAATTATAAATCATTACAAATATCCTGCCAAATCATTCCTATCAACTACTCTACTGATATGAACATGTGTATTTTTTTAAAGCATAATTTTAGGGTAATTATAAATATGTTAATACATATCATTACCAGTGATTTCATTTGTTTTCATAATTAAATGAAAATTTCTAATACCATATACATTTTTTTGTTTTTTTTATGGTTTTCGAAATTTAATAAAAAATATTTTTAATCGAGAGCAACTGGCTATCATACTCCGATTAATATACCGGCTCAATATTTACATACGCTAGCTTGCCATAAAACCTTACATCCCTAAGGCATGCTTTAAATAAATTTTCCAAAATACATTAACATAGAACAACGAAGGAAGTATTGCTTCATTTTTGACTTAGAAGGTTTTACCATTTCAGTAATTATATCGATCTTTGCAGCTATAAGCAGAATATTATTTTTTAAGTGAGTGAATAAGACAATAGTTTAATAATATTTAAAAATGCCGATGCCTTGGTCGGCCTCTCGAATATAGTTTTATACTGTACAAAATTAACAATACTAAAATTGAAAAAAAAAACGTAACTTCTTTTTTCGAATTTGTCCAATTGTTTCCCGCATAGTTTAGTTTAGGAGATTATGCACTTAAATTTGTTTTGTGACAAATTGTGGTTTTTTAGATTTATAGTGGAGAAATAACTGTGTTTGTGCAAAATAAAGTTTGTTAAAAAAATATACTTTTTGAAAAATGCTCATATCACGGCCAAAGACAAAATCAGCCTCAAGATACGTTTTTGTGCTATTTTTGCAAATTTTACGCGCTCCATTATTCCTGTTGCCACCGTTTGCTTTGGTTACAAACGAATGTGAGTTGCAATTGTATTTGTGTGTCTCTCGAACATGTTTCTGTTTCATATTTTTAAATTTTAAAGAAAATTCAAATTAATATTTTTTACATATTTTTTCGTATGTATTTGACAAAATATCAATTTTTTCGTATTACAGATTTCTACTTTTTTGCAGATTTTGAAAATTGAAAAAAATCGTAATTTCTATTTTCCGCTGTTTCTCAAACATTTTAATTTTTTATTAATTATTGTGGTATCTTAGCTTTATTATGGCGTCAAAACTGTGCTTATGCCGAATAAAGTTTGTTTGTAATAAATGTAAAACAATCCCCTTTTTGAAAAAAAAATATGACAACATAACGTTTTTCCTTCGAAAGTCTTTACAGAATATAATTCATATTTGGAAAGGTTGAAGGGGTCGAACTATTTCAGGGTAAAGTTTGGCTTCACGAAATTACACCGTTGGGAGATAGCAGACATTTAGTGCCAAAAGTCAGATTTTTTAGTTCCAAAACTCGATTACTCACTTTTCTCTTATTAGCGAAGCTAAAATGATGATCAAATTTCTTTTATCGTCAAACAAAATTTTATGTCAATTTTTTCATTTTACCAAACTTATTAATGCCCTCCATTTCTGCAGCCAGTCATAAACAATGACATTCTCGTTCGCAAAATCACACATTCGAATGTACTTACATCCAAACACACACACACGCTTATGGCCGTAGACTCAGGCAAACTGTGACACAAATTGATATTCGAGCATATGTTTCAAATTGAAAATGCAGGCAAACAGCAGCCGACGACGGCAATGAGGATGTTGCTGCTGCTGCCGCCATTGAATTGCCAGCCAACTTCCGTTACAAAACGGATGTAAAGCTTACAAACTAAAAATGTCTGTTAAACGTGAACATGCACACACACTCAGGCACACTTACAGGGACACAAACACACATACACAGCTGGGAAGAAGAAAGGAAGACAACCTCACGCATTTCGACAAAACATATCATTGTCTAGCTACAATTGCTGCTGTAGTAACAATGTATGTGATATTTGGCATATGTACATTAGGATGACTCGAGAAGGAATACAATTTGAAATGAAGATAGGAAGAAAAGCGGTCTGGAGAATGTCGGAATCAATGCAAATTTTGAACTCTTGCAATTTTAGCTCATCTAAAAATATTAGATATAATGCATTTTCAACTTAGAACGGGTTGATGTTAACAGACGTTGACCTCAGAATCAAAATCCATCGGCTTAAATTCAATAACTTTTGTTTTAGTAAACATTTTTGAGTTCTGTAGAAAATTGAAATTAGACAAGGACCCGAGAATTATTTCGTGATATCAACATAGAAAATTGTGTGATTGGATATATTTTAGAAATTAGCCAAAAGTTGACTACTTTTTGTATTTTTCGACTTTCGGCTCATAGTGGTTCAGAATCATATACCATCGCCCAGAATTCAATTACTTTTGTTCTAGTAAACATTTTTGAGTTCTGCAGAAAATTGAAATTAGACAAGGGCGCAAGGATTATTTCGTGATATCAACATTGAACATCATGTGATCGGATATATTTTAGAAATTAACCAAAAGTTGACTACTTTTTTTCGATTTTCTTTGGCGACGCACAGAGGCCTTTCAATCATATACCATCCTACTAATTTCAATAACTTTTGATCTAGTAACCATTTTTGAGCTCTGTAAAAAATTCAAATTAGACAAGGAGTCAATGTTTATTTTTAGATATTAACTGATATATTTTAGAAATTAGCCCAAAATTGATTACTTTTCGTATTTTTTGATTTTAAAGAGAAATACAATTTTTATTATTTGTTTTTATGTTTTTTATGTATTTGTTCAAATGCGAAGAAAAAATTTTAATTTTTTTATATTACAGATTTTTACGTTTTTCAGATTTTGAAAATTGAAAAAAAGTAATGTCGACTTTACTGATTGAATTTTGCACAGAACATTCCTTGCTATTCAACATATTCTAAAAGATTTTGCCATGCTAAAATAGTTGACAATTTCGTCATAATAGAGGTTCTTTTTGGGATGTATATCGGAAACGTATAGAAATTTCGGAATCGTATAGAAATTTCGTTTAGTTCGTAGAAAACAGGAGCTCTTGTGGTGTTCTTTCGCATTTAGTTTAAATGTAATTACGTTTTGGTTTTCCTTTTCAGACAGTGGTTTAACTGAAGATTTATTTATTTACTATTCTTAATTTTCTTCAGTATAAATCTAAATTCGCCAGGCCGACCGATGCCTCGACATTTACAAATATTGTTAAACTATTGTCTTTTAAAAAGAATATTCTGCTTATACATAGCTGCCAACATCGATTTAATTACTGAAATGGTAAAACCTTCTAAGCCAAAAATCTTCGTTGTTTCTATTAATGTCTTTTGGAAATTTTTTAAAGCATACCTTAGGGATGTAAGTTTTTATGGCAATTAATTATTTAGTCGATATATATTAATTTTTAGATATTTATAAAATTAGAATAACCGTTTGTTATCGATTAAACAATTAAATAGTTTTTATCAAAAATTTCGAAAATCGTAAAAAATAGTAAAATTTGTATTTGGGCGTTGGGCGTGGCACTGACAATTTTCATTTAATTGTGGACTCACATGAAATCACTGGTAGTGATTTGTATTAACATATATATTAAAATAAGAATTTTATGGTGTTTTTTCATTTTATGTTACATGAAAGGTAGGCGTGGTTGTGGGCGGATTTTAAAAAAATTGTTTTTTTTTTTTTAACTAATTTGACGATATAAGGGATGTGTGCGAGATTTGCAGTCCTAGCTCTATTCCTTGTAATTTTTGCCGAAGCTTGCATGCAAATATTGCACTGTGCGGCGCACAGTAGTCAGGAATTAAAATTCTATAACTTTTGATCTAGTAAGGCTTTTTGAGTTCTGAAAAAAAAATAAATTAGACTAGGACCCAAGGTTTATAATTAAAAAATGAAAGTCGTGTGTTTGGATATATTTCAAAAATGAGCCCAAAGTTGAATACTTTTCATATTTTTCGATTTTAAAGTAAAGTTAGATTTTTATTTTTTTTGTTTTAAAGTTTTTTGTGTGTTTTCAACATATTTTTAAGTATTTACATGAAGCATTCAGTGATCGAGAATCATATACTATTGACCAAAATTCAATATATTTTGATCTAGTAAATATTAATTTCTAAAGTAGTCTATTTTTGACTAACTTTTAAATTGTGTTCGGTTACCCTATTTTAAATCTAAATATCTCAAAATAATCTTTGAAGCCTTGTCTAATTTTAATATTTTACAAATTTTAAAAATATATACTGGATCAAAAGTTATAGAATTTTGGCCGATGGAATGCGATTCTGAGCCTGTCAGGTCTGTTGTTTATTTTTCAGCCACTGTTGTCATTTCCTCAACTAATGAAATGAATCTGGCTACCGGGGGAGTTGGAATCAGATCTCAATTTCAGCAAAAAATATCTACTCCATTTTTGGACGAAGAGATAGAATCGAGGCGATACCGATCCACCACCTAATGTTTTATTTCATTTCAGGATTGATGCGCTCCTATTGGAAAATCCTTTATTTTAGAATTTTTAATAATTTTATTTCGTTGGACGTCTGATATTACTTTAGTTACTTGTATTTTTTTTTTTCAAGTTGATCTTTCGTTTTACTTATGTCACTCTTTATTCAGCAGGATTGATTGGTCCCACATAATTCTTTAGAAAAAATTCTCTTTTTCGGCACACCCTAATTTTGAATGAGTTGAATAAACATACGTACGAGTATGTGTGTGTAATCGCATAAGAAAATATATGTACGTGTATGTATATGCATATACACATATACCAATAAACAAACATTGGCAGTAATAGTCGTTCGTGTTCTTGTCACAAGAAACAACCAACAACTCGAAGATGAAAGAAAACCCGAGAGCAGGCTGGCAGGGCAGACAGTCGCACAGACAGACTTGCAGCAATTTGAGACTGTCGATATGTGGAAAAACGGATTTGTGCTAATGCCTATTCTAACTGGCAATGTACGGGCACTCGTATATTCCACAAATGCACGGAGAGCTCACATCCCGGCCAAAGACAAGATCCTCTGGTTGCAAACGAACGAGCGAACGAACGAAAACCTCAAGCCTCTCAAGAAACGTTTTTGTACAACTTTTTGCAAATGTTACGCGCTTCATTATTTTTTGCCGTTTGCTATGGCTGCAAGCGAATGTTCTATTGTGTGAATATGTGTTGCAATTGTAGTTGTGTGTCTCTCGAGTATGACTGTCTGTCTGTCCGTCTCCCCGTCTGTCTGTCTCAATGTTGGCAGCCACTTGTTTGCCGGGATTACATTTCAATTTGAAAATATTCTTTATGTTCCTGCTCAACCTTCAAGACGTTGGTTTTGTTCGTTTGTATTTTCTTTTTTGCTCGCATTTGTAGCTGCAACTGCATCTGCATCGGTTTTTTTATTTTGTCGTTGCTGTTGTTTTAGCTTATTTCCTGGCTATCTTCAATTTTCAGTTGGAAAATAACATTGTTAGGGAAATTGCAGATCCTTGTATGTTGTGATCAAACGTCTAAGGATTTGTGGATGATGAAAATATTGACCGAATCATCAATTCGCAAAAAATTCAAACGGAAAGAGAATTATTAGCAAAAGTGCAGTCAATGGAATATTACGGACCATTTTCTCTACATTATAAGCGAATCTAAAAAACGTTTGTATGATATTGGATATTTCCAATGATCATCGATTTAAAATAGTATTGATCGTCAAAGAATATTAAGAAATTCTAACCATACCCAACTCTTTGGCAATGTACATTGACATAGAAAACGAAAATAGCCATGCAAGCCAATGGCAGAAGTTTTACCAGGGGGAAATAATTTACTATAAAAATATTTAAGCATTTGATTTTATTTATTTTTTAATATTTCGTCTCCTATCAATACCTTGCCAGGATAGAAGCTTCTTAATAAAGAACTATGGGATATATAACTTTTGGAATATTTCTGTCATTTATTCATTATCAGAAAATACCTTAAGCAATCCGAAAGTATCGCACTGCATTAAATTTTTATAGTTATATTTTTAATAAAAAACAAACACCCCACAATGCTTTGAAATACTTTTTCTTACATCTGACATTTTTTTATCCGGAATTTTGTCAAATATTTCTATCAACTTTTTGAGCCATATTATATTCTCTTTCACTATTTTTCCGACATCAACCGCACAGTGGTGCAAAATCATTTTCTATCGCCCAAAATGCAATATCTTTTGAGTTTGGTCAATAAAAAGCAAACGCCCTTATTTGATTTTTGCACATTAATTAAGAAGTTTTTCTACCAATTTTCAACGATAGGATTCTATTATAATTCTTTTCGATATTTTTCACACCTTCACAGCACATTGGTCCAGAATCAATTTCGTCCGACCCACAGTGATTCAGTATCAAAATACAACGGCCAAAATTCAATAACTTTTGTTCTAGTAGACATTTTTGAGTTCTGTAAGAAAAAAAAAAACAAAATTAGACAAGAAGGACCCAAGATTTTTTTAAAGTTATTAACATAATCATCGGGCAATCGGATATATTTTAAAAATTACTACTTTTCGTATTTTTCGATTTTAAAGAAAATTAAAATTTTTATTTATTTCTTTATATGTTTTTAATTCATTAGTTCATAATGCGAAGAAAAAATTATATTTTTTTTTTTTGCATTACAGAATTTCACTTTTTTAGATTTTGAAAATTGAAAAAAAAACGTAATTTCTTTTTTGACTTTGTCGAATTGTTTCTCACACATTTTAAGAGATTTTCCACTCAAAGTTTTTTATTAAAAATTGTGGTTTCTTAGCTTTATTATGGCGTCAAAACTGTGTTTGTGCCAAATGTAGTTTGGTTGTAATAAATATTAAAAAATATTTGAAAAAAAAATACATGATTTTAGACCAACTTATTTTTTCCCCTTTAAGTAATGAAATACATTTTTAGGAATGTTGAGGGGATCCCCGTTTTTGCAGTGTAGCATTTATCCGCCCGAAATTTGTCAACTTGGAAGATAACATACATGAGGGATTTTTTAGTTCCCTATTTATTTCACTGACTTTTGAAGAATTGGATCTTTGTGCTGCATTTTTCACCAAATTTTTTTAAATTAGTAGATCCTTGACAGCAATTTAAATGTAAATATTTACTATTGCCTTAAAATAACTTATTGGTCGAACTATTGGGCGTTTCTAGTATTTTTTGTGGTTTTTCATAGTGACAACTGAAAGCATTTTTGTAGTAAATAAATCATTGCAACAAAAAAAAAAAGCTGCAATCAGTACCTTTCGAATGATGTCTAGATAATAAAACTGGGAATAAAATTGACGCCGCTGTTCTTATTTTTGTAACAGATTTGTGCAGAAAAATCATCTCTTGTATTGATCTATTTTCACAACAACGGAGTCGGCGAAGTCAGACTGACTCTGATATTCATCATTGTTTAGTGATTATTTTTTATATCGACTTTTACAAAGTGTTTCCAATAAATATAAGTATTAGTTGTAGCTTTAAAAACCCTCTAAAACCCACTAAACTTCCAATATACAATGAGTTATTCTAATACAAGAATACAAATTTATATTTAATGTCTTTTCAATGGTCTCTAATTCCGGAAATTAACAAAAATATTACATGGAAAAATCTGATTTTAGAGCTGATATCAGGAGCGTTTCTGTGGGCCAAACGACTTGACATCCTTAAATGCAAAGTACGCATCAGTTTATTTACCAGAAAAATTTTGCAGGTCAATTTTACAATTTTACTTTTTAAATCTATAATTTTGTCACTAAATAATCGTAGTGATCGTAGACATATTCTTAATATCAAATGAACTTCTTTGGAATTACTTCTAAATAATATTAACTTGAGTTGAATGTTACAACTTTTCTTCATAAACTTATATGATTTCTCCCTTAGAACACCGTAGCACATCGGTGGGTATGAGGAATATAATTTGAAAACTATATTGCTCATACGTACCATGAGCTGATTGCTGATAACCCAAATAACCAGAACACTCATTTTATATTGATGTGTTAAGTGGACTTTTTCTTTTCCAATAAACAATTAGGAAATCAAAAACGTAGTTACATTTAAATTAAACGCAGAAGAACACCTCAACAGCTAATAGTTTCTATGAACTGAACGAAATTTCAATACAATACATGGTTTCCCAGATACATGTCAATACAATAACCTATATTATCAGGAAATGTTTAACAAAGCTAACCTATTGGCTGTAATGTTTGCAAGGAATTCATCCTTGCCGGAAAGCAATCAACCACTCCCCGTGATCGAAAATATATCTAGTTCCATGCCTCAGATATTTTTTCGAACACGTGGAGTTAAAAGGGTTCTCGCAAATCTCGACGTAAATAAATCTCCAGGCCCGGATGGCATTTCAGCACTTGTCCTATGTAAGTGCTCTTCGACGCTTGCCCGTCCCCTTCGCAATCTTTTCAACCTTGCATACCGTGCAGGAGTTTTCCCAGCGTGTTGGAAGATTGCGAACATCCAGCCCATCCCTAAAAAAGGTGAGGCTAATAACCCTGCTAACTATCGACCGATCGCTATTTGCTCAGCGCTCTCGAAGGTTATGGAGAGTATGGTTAACCACCATCTTGTGAGGTATTTAGAAACTAATGACTTACTTAATGATCGACAGTATGGCTTCCGTAGGAATCGATCTACGGGAGACCTGATGACACTGCTATCCGAAAATTGGAATCGTTCTATTCACCAGCTTGGTGAGAGTAAGGTCGTTGCTCTAGATATCTCCAAGGCCTTTGATAGAGTTTGGCACGGCGCACTCATATCAAAGCTTATCGCTTTTGGTGTTGGTAGTGACTTCTCTCGATTTATATCGAGCTTCCTCAGAGATCGCACTATACGTGTTGTTGTAGATGGGTTCTCATCCGACGAGCATAGGTTAACCGCAGGAGTACCACAGGGCTCTGTCCTTTCCCCCTCCCTTTTTCTTCTTTTCATCGACGACCTTTTGGATCGGACTTCGAATCCAATATACTCATTCGCGGATGACAGCAACCTCTGTCATTCATACTCATTTGATCATAGACCAAGTCGTCAAGAAATTGAGGATAAAAGGCGATTGATGGATGAGTCACTTAGCCAGGATTTGTTGGCCATTTCTGAATGGGGTCGAGTGAATAGAGTAGATTTTAATGCACGTAAGACCCAGTGCTCCTTGTTGTCTCACAAGCGATTCACTGATCCAATGGTGTCGTCGATTTTAATGAACGGTGTAGATGTTGAGCAATCAGATGCTCTCGATGTTCTCGGCATGAAAATACAATGTGATGTTCGTTGGACAAAACATGTATTTGATGTGTCGAAAGATGCCTTCAAATGTTTAGGCTTTTTAAAAAGATGTAAGAAATATTTCACACCCTCTGATCTTCTCAATATCTACACTACCTACATCAGACCAAAGATGGAATATAACTCCCATATATGGTCGGGTGCTCCAGCTTCATCGCTGGAGCTACTTGACCGTGTCCAGAGGAGGGCGATGGTGTTGATAGGCGATGGTAGGATATCCAATTCTATTGTCTCCCTTGAACACCGTCGTAATGTTGGTTGTGTGTCATTGTTCTATCGATACTTTCATGGTATTTGTTCTTCGGAAATTCGTGATCTCATACCGCCCGTGAGAACGTTCGGTAGAGATACGCGACTTTCCAGGAATTCTCACCCATTTGTTGTCGATTGGACAACTGACCGGACCACACATTACAGAATGAATTCGTTCTTCGCCCGCACTATCCGTATGTGGAATCGACTTCCGGCAGATATCTTCCCGGCCAATTATGATGTTCAGAAGTTTAAAACTAGAGTCAACAAACACTACTCCCTCTTTCCTCCTCCCAATACCGTATCTTCCTTCCGCCAACGCAATGCGCTGCATTTATAGGGGACATCCCCTGAGTGTTGGCTTAGTGAAAAAAAAAAAAAAAAAAAAAAAAAAAAATATGGTGAACTGGAATGTTCTTTGCAAAATTCAATCAGTAAAGTCGAGATTTGGGTACACGTTCTCTTAAATTTTTTCCTTATAGGTCTAAGAAATATTTTTTTGGAAATAT
This sequence comes from Polietes domitor, assembly GCA_947397865.1. Classification (NCBI taxonomy): domain Eukaryota; kingdom Metazoa; phylum Arthropoda; class Insecta; order Diptera; family Muscidae; genus Polietes; species Polietes domitor. The sequence goes on along the minus strand of OX377621.1, from coordinate 173,105,656 downwards.
TCTGCCGGCAAACACGAAGGGCTATGCATTCGCCACAGTGGTGGTTATACTCTAAGAACTTTTTAATTTCATATGCCTATCAGTTCAGCAATAAAATAAATGGATTTAAATGATTTATAAGTATTCTTATGACTTATCTTTTTTGGAAGCCTTTATAATCATTCATTGATCATTCCTATTTGAGCCTTCGCTGCAGCAACTTCGAAAAATAGTCAGCTGTTTGAATTTCGGGTCAAACTCCAACTAACCTCAAAACATGTCCTCTCTGACTCCAATGACAAGCTCTGGCAGACATTAACGTACACCTGAATCGTTTGTTTCCCTCGTCCCCCTCATCACCACTCGATGTCTTCCACTTGACAAGCACATGGAAGTTTTGTCTAATACGAAACGTGATGATTTGAAACTTTTTGTATCTCAGACCCATAACCCAACCAACCTCCCCCCCGCCCGCCGTTATCCATCACTACTACCACTACAACAACTAAGAACAGCAAAAAATCACCTTAAAACTTTTATTGCCATATTGCACAGAAGATTTTCGAAAAGAAAAAAACAAATCATGGAACGAATTCAAAAATTGTATGGGTTTGTCTGAGTGGCGGGTTTTTTTCTTTTTCTCTCCATACGATGCTAATGTCAGAGGCAGCTGTTGCTGTCGAAGAATGAAGAAATGGAGCAAAAAAAAACTGAAAACATATCGAAAATGTGAGAAAGAAAACTGAAGGAAAGTTTAACACTTGTCAAAAGAGTGCTGATGCTGGCAATGAGGACGGATAGTGATGATCATGAAGCGATTGCGAAGGGTGATGGTTATGATGATGTTTTGTTCCTGGGATATCAGCACTTTTGCGGTTGTGACACAAATCAAATCGTGAGAAAACTAAGGCATTGTATTGCATTTGTGGAATGTGCAACAAAGGCATATATTTTTGTGGGAGACAAATGGCTTTGCTTTGTGAGCAAATCATAGTTTTCAGAGGATGAGATTCTAAAGATTACACCAAGATTTTATTTTTATTGTCTACTGAGGAATATTGATTCTTAAAATCAACACAAAGTAATATTTATATTTTTTAAATATTTACTAAATTTATATATATTTTTTAAATTTTTACCAAAAATTCCAAAGATTCTGTCCTAAATTCAAGGCAAATAAAAGTTGCTCGCAAATTGCCCTACCCAGATTACATTTATTTCGCAATGTTTGACATGCCTGAATGTATGCCAAGTGAAACGTTCTCATCCTGTCCCTGGGTATTGGTCACGATCATTCATTCACTCGGTGGTATCTGACACGCAATCACTGGCTGACAGCGTTTGTTCAATGCTGTCAGAAATGATGCTGCCACACATACACCAATAAAATATTTATGTATGTAAACATCACAACCACCAACATCACCGCCACCACCACCACCTTCCATGCCACGTAATCTCGTGGCACAGAAATATAAATTCACATTTATTGTTATTATTTGAAAAAAAAAAAAAATGCCACACATATAAAAATTGTGAATGTGCTTTGTTCTGGTTTTTATTTTGGTATTACAAGCATATAAATATTCATTGGCATTACATACATACAAACAGACAGACATATTATCTGTGACACTGACAGCTCTTCTTTCTCTATATCTGTATATATATATAATATAAACAAACACTCCGATATGTATGTGAGGAATGACACTGGCCCAAATGAACCTAAAGCCATAACAAATACATTCAAAACGCCCTCACTCCTCTTATCACACATACACGCACACAAAGCTAGACTCTATTGTGAAATGCAACAACACCATTACGAAAAAAAGAAGACCATTATGAGTTATTCTATATTCAAATTCAAATTCAATGAATGAATTGCAACGTCCCTTTTTTATCAGTATGTATCTGCAACAACAAAGAGTACAGGAAAGCTCACAAAAAACGTGATTTGTTGTTGCACCATAAACAAACTGTAAAAAATATGAATTGTGTGGCATTAGAGAAAAGGATCTGCAGCAGTGATAGTGTGGTGTTGTTGGCTCTATGGCGGGGGACTGGCTGGCTGAAATTGCTGTTTTGAGGTATTTGTAAATGGACTTGTTCTCGAGTGTGTCTGCACGGTGTGGTCATGGTGGTGGTGGCGTTGGTGTGTGGTTGGCCGGCTGGTCCTGTTGGCAATTGAACATTATGGCGGGATTTTGATTTGGGTCAGCCACATTTCGTTGTATATTTCAAATGCAATTCTGTGGTTGATGGGCTATAACTCCCCCCACCTTAGCCTCTCAAAAATAGTGGCTGTGGCTGTTGTTCACTTTTCACTTAAAGCTGGCGGATGACTTGTTACAATGTAGACTGCTGAGATACACGGAGAGAAAAATTGAGGGTAAATAAAATATATTTTTTGATAGGCGACACGAAAAATCGGCCAAAAATAAATAAATAAAAACTGGTCTACTACAAAAATTGAGCAAAAAAATGGTCCACAACGGAAAATGAAATGAAAAATCGTCAAAAATAGGCACATTTTTTAAATGAAAAATCGTCAAAAATCGCAAATTTTTTAAATGAAAAATCACCCAAAAGATTGTGTCATTTTTCATATGACAAATCGCCCAAAAGTTGAGTAATTTTTTTGTTTGAAAAATCACCTACAAATAGGGTCCAAAAATGCTGTTGGACAGTGTAATCGTTGATATTTTCTTAATATCAAATGATCTACAATTGAATTTTTTCTAAATAATTTTAATTTCATGAACTTATATGATTTCTCCCTTAGAAGACCATAGCACATCGGTGCGTATGATGAATATCATTTGCAAACTATATTGTTCATACGTACCATGAGCCGATTTCTGATTACCCAAAAAAGCAGCACACACATTTTATAAAACCGCTAAGCTAATTAGGTGTGTTAAGTGGACCTTTTCTTCTGTAACAAAACAAATAAAAGAAATAATTAAAGTGTTTATCGATTCACTGGCAACGGGTAGACCAATATTTTTCTGATTCGAAAATCTGTGGCTATCGTAAATAATCGTAACAGACAAAATAAGTTTCTCTTTCTAGTGGATGGTGCACCGAAAACTTATTTATTTAATTTTGATTTTAAAGGCTATGTGCCTTTATGGCGGAATAATTTTTTACTAAAATTTTATTAGTCCTGGAATTCACAGAAATGTCATAAGGGCCTGTTTTTTAAATTATTTTATGAAATAATCGTCAATGAAAACCCGTCAAAAAATTGCAACATTTTTCAAATGAAAAATCACCTAAAAATTCTCTCATTTTTCATATGACAAATCACCCAAAATTTGGATAATTTTTTCATATGAAATTTCATATGATATTGGCACATTTTTTAAATAAAAAAATCACCCAAAAATTGGGTCATTTTTCTTCTGAAAAAATAGCCCAAAATTTTAGTAATTTTTAATAGGAAAGATCGCAGAAAAATTAGTTAGTAAATTAGTAAATTTTCATATGAAAATTGCCCGAAAATTGTAGTAATTTTTCATTTGAAAAATCACCCAAAAATTTAAGTAATTTTTCATATGAAAAATAGCTCAAAAATTGGGGTAATTTTTCATATAAAAAATAGCTCAAAAAAATTGGGTAATTTTTCATATCAAAAATAGCTCAAAAATTGGGTTATTTTTCATATGAAAAATAGTTGAAAAAATTGGGTCATTTTTTATATGAAAAATCGGCCGAAAATTGGTGTAAATTTTCATATGAAAAAACACCCAAAATTTTGAGTAATTTTTCAAATGAAAAATAGCTCAAAAATTGGAGTAATTTTTCATATGAAAAATAGCTCAAAAAATGGGTCATTTTTTATATAAAAAATAACTCAAAAAATTGGGTTATTTTTCATATGAAAAATCGCTTTAAATATTGTGTCATTTTTCATATGAAAAATAGCTCAAAAAATTGGGTCATTTTTTATATGAAAAATCGACCGAAAATTGATGTAAATTTTCATATGAAAAATCACCCAATATTTTCAGTAATTTTTCAAATGAAAAATAGCTCAAAAAATTGGGGTATTTTTCATATGGAAATAGCTCAAAAAATTGGGTCATTTTTCATACGAAAAATCGCCCAAACAATTTGGTCATTTTTCATTTGAAAAATATCCCAAAAAAGTGGATTTCTGAAAAATTGCCCAAAAATTTGAGTCATTTCTCATAAGAAAAATCGACCAAAAAATCGCCATTTTTCGTATAAAAATCACTCAAAAATGGGTTATTTTTCATATGAAAAATCGTGGGCCATTTTTTATAAATTATTTTAATTTTAAATTAGAATCGGCTATAAAAAAGTACGGATTATTTTTTTCAAATTTCTGGTCGTATTGGAAAGGTTGATCTTTGTCATTTAATAACGGAACACAATATCATTCATTTGACTACCACGACTGGCTCGGCAGTACCTCATCCGATTAACCCAATTTTTTAGTACAGCCCAAAATCCACACCAAACAGTGACACGTTGTGGATGCATTGGCTTCTCAATAGTCACGTGTGGGTTCTCTGAACCGCATATGCTGCCATTTCGCTTATTAGCATAGCCACCGAGATGAAAATGAGCTTCATGAAGGCTGAACTGAAGGCCGATCTCTTCTCGAAAAGTTTCCACGTAAATTTCTTACAGTTTGTGTTAATGACTCACTCCTTTAGAAGAAAGTTTTTCATATTTCCCAATATTGTTCGAGCGTATAGCGTCCCATTTTGCAAATGTCAAACATAAACCTGAAAATAAAAGTAAAAAAATGAATGTTATTCTACCCGAAAAAAAAACGAAATTTTTTTCAAAATATATGACCAATAGAAAATTGGGAAATTCAAGAAAAACGTGGCGAGGTATGAACATTGAAAATGGTGTAGTGAGAAAAATCAAAGAATGAAGGCTTATTTTAAAGGTAACTACAAGTACTTTTCGCAGGCGTTCTTGGCTATTGACTGCTGCCGACAAAAATTTGGTGTATTTCTGATTTTTCTTCTTCTTTTGTATTTTTCACTATGAAAACACCAATCTAAAAATTCACAAAAAATATAGGCATATTTCCTGATCGATTCTAAACAAACACTGAATTTTAAATGGATTGCAACAAGTGTCGTAATCAAGTATCCCAATTTCCAATTGGTCATATATTTTGAAAAAAAAAGAAATCGATTTTTTATTTAAAAATAAATGTTTTAAATGTTTTTAACAGTAGAATAGGTCTGCGAAAAATCTTTAAAATCGGAGTCATGGTCGTATTTTTTTACGAAAATCGTTCGGTTTGATATGGAATGAACGATATTTGAGTGTGAAAAAAGTATTGCCCCTAAAGGTATGCTCCAGAAAAATTTTCACCTATTGTTTTGGCTGAACCAAAAATGTGAATAGTTTCAGCTTAACTTTGACATTTTGTTTAAACTTGACTGAATTACACTTTTTAAACCCAAAATAACACTTCCAGGGCTCTTGCATTCAATGAAGTAAACGAATAGATGACATGGTTTCCGAGATATAGGCCAATAAATTCACATTTAACTATTTAACATTGAACATTTATTTAACTTTAAATGAATCAACAGCAATATTTTTCGTCAACAACGTCAAAATGTTTTTGCAGAAATCAAAAAGTAGAACGCATCCAATTAGGATTTTTGTCCACAGTACCCTAAGCATCGTTTCTAAATATCTAACATGGCCGTTTTAAAATGTCAGCAGAGAGAGTATGACAAGACCGCATTATATCTGCTTCCGATATTCAGATCTTGTGTTTATATATAGTTCTTTTATTTATATATGTATATAATTTATAATTTATTTACCTTAATTTTATCCTTGTCATATATATACAACACTTTAATCTAAAAACTATTTAACTCCATGTGCAGATAGTTCATCTTAGTTGCAGGAAATGACACACATTTCATTTATTATAGTCGAAATCACTTACAGACACACTCCCGCACTCACACACACATACACACGAGAAAGTTGAACAATACAAAGTTCGCAAATGAAAAAATTGAAATGCACATTTAGTTTCGGCAAAAGTGAAAGGCATTTGTGACCTCCTCCCCCTCCAACACCCTCCTTGAGACCTTCAGGAAGCTTGCCTATAAACAATGGAATTAATGGTGTGAACAGGTGGATATACCTTCACCCCCTTCCCCTCCTAAGCATGTGGCAAGGTGGCAATGGGGGCATAAGGTCACATTCATATATAAAAATATAGAATTTAAATACACTCATATGAACGAACAAACAAACGAACGAAAAAAGTGCATTTGACAGTTTTATGGCAACAGCACAAAGCACTACAGTTCAGTTCGCAGAGGGTGAAGGCAAAGGGAAATGAACGTAAAAAAGTTTATAAACAATGCCAAGCAGCACACCAACACTTTCGTGAAAGGGCAAATCTGGCAAACAGGCCAACCTGGCGAGCGGTGTAGGGGGTGTAGCGAGGTTGGCATTTAACATAAACTTTGTGATTTTATGGCAAAAATCCATTTGAAGGTGAATAAATTGAAAATTGTGGCAAGTGTGTATTTCACACAAAACAACAAAATTTCGGTGTCATATGCAAACAATTTTACGCTCTCTAAGTTTTGAAATTTATATTTTCATTTGTTCACAAATAGAACAGCATGGGGGAGGGGGGGCAGAATAAAATTGCAGATATCCGGAATTGAGTAACAACAATGCCTTCCACAACAGCATGAAACGAGGAAGAAATTGTAGGTCAAGGCATTGTCTTATGATCGACATACTCAGGCTAAAAAAATCAACCAAAAATTTAAAGAAACGGTAAAAAATGAACGACATTTCAAATGAAAACTCACCAAAACAAATTGGATCTTTATTCATAATTTGTGGGAAATATTTCATAGTTGTCATTGGGCAACTTTTTCATTTTTTCGGTTTTTTGCACATTCCAGTGGAGAAAATCTTTAAGAACGACCATAGGTACCATAAGGTCCATATTGCAGTTAACCTTTACTCTGATAAGATATATTTTGAAGTGATTTTTCATATAAAAAATGGCCAAAATTTTTGGAAGATTTTTCATATTATTAAATTAAGTTAATAACTAAATCATTAAAATTAATCATTTTTCATTTGCATTTATTTTTGGGCATAATTTTATTTTCATTTTGGGTAATTTTTAAATGTTTGACCCATTTTTTAATTGGGTCAGTTTTAATTTTGATAGATAGAAAAACTCCTTCGACTTGGTGGAACATGCGAGCTCTTTATTCGAAATGTTCCTACTATCAAATGTGCCCGAATTTTGGTGATGCTGTGTTGAATATCTTCTTTTTTTGCTATGGTGGATGTAGGTTTGTTCATATAGACCTTTGACATCAAATAAGCCAATAGGCAGAAATCATCCTAGTCTAATTAACGAAAGTACAAAAGAGAACGTCTCATGCTGGAATTGAATTGTTTCACAGGCACATCATAAACAGTGATTACAATCGTTTTAAATCAATTGTATAGCTATTGAGCGGAAAAAATATGTCGATGAAATTGTATACGCTTTGAGTAGAGCTGTGTGTTCCAGACGATTTGTAAATTTTGGGATCACTAGAGGCTATATGAGTTATAGCTCACCTATGTAAGATTTTGTATAACCTTTTTGATATATGATTTGAATCCCATTTCATTGTCATGGCTCAAGAATATAATCCATATATATTCGCTTGAATACAATCCACATATATTTTTTATTTTTAATTTATATTCTATAAAATATAGATGCAACATATAGATGTTCTTGATCAATATCCCAGTTCAAATCAAATATTGATTACACTAGTCAACAGTCAAAATGTACTCGGGATGCGATAATTTTTTCTGTGTAGATAACCTTGACATGAGCTCGAAAAACGCAATAAAAAATTTTTTTTTCGTTTGGTTTTTGTTTTATTATTTTTTTTTTAATTTTAAAAATTTGTTTTTGGTTAATTTGTTTCGTCCGGCATAACTCGGGAACCACTAGCCCGATTTAATTGAATTAAATTTTAAAAAATTTAAAATTACAATTCCCTTAATCTGTTCATATATTGCTTTCCTATACAAGCAACAGTTTCCAAGTTAAAAATGAATATATAAAGGAAAAAACTTATTTTTTGCCTAAAGATTTAAATTTTTTTTTTTAAAAATCCATAAAAAATCCAAAATGAAAAAAAATGTCAAATCTTATTACTTTTACGTAAAGTCACATAACCTATGAGCAAAATGAGACAAAGATCATGAAAATCGATGTACGCGTTTCGCTTTTATTCGCAATTGAGTAAAGGTATGAATTTCAAAAATTTGCTCGACATATGCACAACTTTGTCTATGGAAAGTTTTTTTTTTTTTTTATTACAAAAAAAATTAAAATTGGTTGGGTGACAAAAATATATGACTTTAAATTAAAAAACAATTCGATATATGTACAAGAAATTATCCTAAGGATATCAACATTAATTAATTATAAAAAAGTTTAAAAAAAAATATCTAAACACAAAAATAAAAACCTTCAAATTAAAAATAATTATGTGCTTTTCTCTTTCTTTTATATTGTTGTGGGTCTGTTTCTCTTATCAGGAACCAGATATAGTCCCCCATCATAGCTTCGTTCCAAAATCCTTGGTATCGGTGCTCAATTTCTTTCATTTGCTGATGAAAACGCTCACCATGCTCGTCACTCACATCGCCCAGGTTGTCCGGAAAGAAGTCCAAGTGCGAGTGTAGAAAATGTATCTTAAGCGACATATTTGCTCTAATTTTTTTATAATTTTGGAGTAGTTGTTCGACGATCTCTCTGTAATTTGAGCTTTTGTTGTTTCCAAGAAATCCGGAAACAATTTGCCGAAATGAGTTCCAAGCTGCAGCTTCATTTGGTGATAAAATGTGCTCAAACTGTTGGTCTTGCAACAACTTTTTAATTTGCGGACCGTCGAAAACGCCTTCCTTAATCTTTGCCGATGAAAGGTGAGGAAAAATGGTTTTTAAATAGGCGAACGCTTCGCCATCTTTGTTGATAGCTTTCACGAAGTTTTTTATGAGTCCGTATGTGAAGAGGTGGGAGAAAAACATTTTCCTTTTTTATGAGTGGTGTATATTTCACGTTGTCGCTGCCGGGGATGAAGTTAACTCTTTCTGTCCAACTCCTCCTGGTGTAATGATGTTGACGATCGCGGCTGTCCCAAAGGCAGAGAAAACAACAGTACTTTGTGAATCCACCTTGTAATCCACAAAGGATACCGATAACCTTAAGGTCGGCACAAACTTTCCAATCGTGCCTCTCATAGTTAAGGCACTTTAGTAGATTGTCCATGACTTCGTATGTTTCCTTGGTGTCAACGGCATGAGCAATTGGAATCGAAGGTTTCTCGTTGCCGTTGTGCAGTAAAATTGCTTTAAGGCTCTGCTTGTTGCTGTCGATGAAAAGACGCCACTCTCCTGGATCGTAAGAGTACCCGAGTTCACCAAATAATCCGGGAATGTCCTTACAAAAACAGATGTTGTCTTTTTTTGTGTAGTACCTTGCGTATGGTTCATGACGCTTCCTGTAGATTGTTGTCACCACACCAGGAGCCAAGAAACCGAACTGTTGCATGCGCGATGCATGCAACTCTGCATCTTCCTTGGAGAGTTTCAATTCTCTAACCCAATCGTTCAGTTCTGCTTGGGAACATAAGCGTTGACCTCCATGCAATGTATATGTTGACTCGCATTCTGATGTGGTTTCTACTGTCTCCGGATCTGATGTTGGATGTATCGCCTCATTATTAGATGCCCATCTTGAAACGGACGGTTGTGGGTCCACTGGTTCTTCGGAAAATGGCACTGGAAAATTCACTGTTGAAACAGCAGCGTAAGTCCATCGTATATTTTTTCCCACGCCTGTTTTTTTGCTAAGACAGAAGTAGCAATCTGTTACATGGCAAAGCGGAGCTCTCCAAAGCATTGGCATGATGATTCTCGGCTGTCGTCTGAAAGAATTTCAATAATAAGTTATATATGTTCTTGAATTTCGTAATCTACACTTACCTTGAGTCAGCTACCTGTACGTAGCACCTTGGACATAGAGCACTTGGTGTCCACCGCTCATCTATGTTTGAGACCTTTAAATTGAAGCTCTCTTCAAATGAATCTCTCAATTTAGGTGAAAAACAACGCTTGTTTTTTTCAGAAACGTATTCTCCGCACATGTAACAAAAATTACTTGGATTGGTATTGCATTCAAATCCTCGCGAACGTTTGCTCATTTTAACTATCGCGTTCGTCGACACTTGTTGAATGAGTAAAATCGATCAATGAAGACCTATTTATACTGTGTATTGTTTAGTATTTTACTGACAGGTACTTATAAATGGGTGTATATTTTTTTACGGTGGCTACATACCTGTTTCACCATGCGTGTGTCTTAAATTTTCCGAATAATGACCACCCTTAAATGTGGGTTGCATTTCTGTACAAAAATCATACAGGTAGCCAACGGAAAACCCAAATAATTAAAAAAGTCCCCTTTCCTTTTTTCCTTTTAATTGTTCACGCACATTTATTAGCGTTTATTACTTTGCTTACGCAATCATAAAAATTAAATAACCCTTTGTTTATTCCGTTTTGTTAATTCTGAGAATCAAAAAAAAAAGAAAAAACCTTACCATAGACAAAGTTGTGCATATGTCGAGCAAATTTTTGAAATTCATACCTTTACTCAATTGCGAATAAAAGCGAAACGCGTGCATTTCATGATCTTTGTCTCATTTTGCTCATAGGTTATGTGACTTTACGTAAAAGTAATAAGATTTGACATTTTTTTCATTTTGGATTTTTTATGGATTTTAAAAAAAAAATTTAAATCTTTAGGCAAAAAATAAGTTTTTTCCTTTATATATTCATTTTTAACTTGGAAACTGTTGCTTGTATAGGAAAACAATATATGAACAGATTAAGGGAATTGTAATTTTAAATTTTTTCAAAATTTAATTCAATTAAATCGGGCTAGTGGTTCCCGAGTTATGCCGGACGAAACAAATTAACCAAAAAAAATTTTTAAAATTTAAAAAAAAAAAAAATAAAACAAAAACCAAACGAAAAAAAAAAATTTTATTGCGTTTTTCGAGCTCATGTCAAGGTTATCTACACAGAAAAAATTATCGCATCCGGAGTACATGAAATTTTTTTCATTTTGTTGTGTAGTGTTACAGGCCCAAATAAAACAAACAAAATAATATATTATTTTGATATATTTTGGAAAATCATAACAATTGGTAAACATATAAAAACAACACCCAAAACTGTCTCGTAGTAGACTATAGAGGCGTTAAATGAAAGACCGACCCCTATTAATTTCCCCTCCTCAATATTTTTCCCAAAATACATTTTTGTAAAAAATGCTCCCATCGCTCCAATGTTCCAGGAATGCCCCTAGAGGAGTCAAATATCTGACACACCCTCAACATTTTTTATGTCCCAACATTTTCTCAGAACTTACCGACCATGATATATTCAACCCGTAAGGTTGCCTCGCACCGTACATTTCTTTATTTTTTATGAACGAAAGGGCCAAAACTTCCCTAGGGACCCCTATTAATTTTCCCTCCCAAATATTTGTCACAAACAAACCTACATATAATATGCACTCCTTAAGGGGGTTCCAATACAAAAACAAAAAATTTCGTAAAAATTGTTCCCATCGCTCTAAATACCCCAAGGAAGCCTCTGGGGTTGTCAAATATTTTTCGACCCGAAAAAAGTGATCACAGATCATTGTCCTCTTGCTCGTAGGGCCTATAGTTTAGAAGTTATGAAAATTTTTTTTTTTTCAAGTTTTGAAATGGTATTTTAATTTTTAAAAATAAAATTTAAATACAATTTAATCATTAGAACTATTAAAAGTTGCTGAGAATTATTATTTACAAAATCATTGACAGAATTTATGTTAACCTCTTGGAGGATAAACACTGGATATTGTCTTTTAAGAGTTATGCGATTATCCTTGTGGATGACATGCAAATAATATTTGGTTGAGAGGACGATTGATATAAAAGCATGCCGGTCTATACTAACTATGCTCTAAATATCCCAAGGAAGCCTCTAGGGTTTTCAAATATTTTTTGGCCTATACTTTTGAAGTTATGAAAGTTTAAAGTTTTGAAAATGAATTTTAATTTTTAAAAATAAAATTAAAATTTTTTGCCCCGAAAAAACTGATCACAGATTATTGTCATTTTGCTCATAGTGCCTATAGCTTAGAAGTTATGAAGAATTTTAATTTTTTTTTTTCAAGTTTTGAAAATGAATTTTAATTTTTAAAAATAAAATTTTAATTTTTTTGCCCCGAAAAAACTGATCACAGATTATTGTCCTTTTGCTCATAGGGCCTATAGCTTAGAAGTTATGAAGAATTTTAATTTTTTCCAAGTTTTGAAAATTAATTTTAATTTTTAAAAATAAAATTTTAATTTTTTGCCCCTAGAAAACTGATCACAGATTATTTTCCTTTTGCTCATAGGGCCTATAGCTTAGAAGTTATAAAGAATTTTAATTTTTTTTCAAGTTTTGAAAATGAATTTTAATTTTTAAAAATAAAATTTTAATTTTTTCCCCGAAAAAACTGATCACGGCTTATTGTCCTTTTGCTCATAAGGCCTATAGTTTAGAAGTTATGAAGAATTTTATTTTTTTTTCAAGTTTTGAAATGGAATTTTAATTTTTAAAAATAAAATTTAAATTTTTTGCCCCGAAAAAACTGATCACATATTATTTCCTTTTGCTCATAGTGCCTATAGTTTAGAAGTTATGAAGAATTTTTTTTTTCAAGTTTTGAAATGGAATTTTAATTTTTTTAAGTTTTGAAATGGAATTTTAATTTTTAAAAATAAAATTTTAATTTTTTGCCCCGATAAAAGTGATTACAGATTATTGTCCTTTTGCTCGTAGGGCCTAAATGTTCCATTTTCAGCCTTTTTTCAAAAAGGCATGTGTAAATTTCTGTTATTTTTCGCAAATAATAAACCATTTAGATACGTTTAATTCCCTCTTTAAATTAGTTTGTTCAACGTTCCTCCCTAAAATTGAAAATATTTCAATAAAAAAAATCGAAACACCAGTTAAAAATATTTATTGTAACTTTAAGCCATTTCTTTATACATTTTGGAAAGGGGACTTTACGCAAAAGAATCTAAGAATGGATGGCTACAGCCGTTCGGTAGAATATAATCAATTTGCATAAAAAATAATTTATTTAGAGAATTAATCCTCGAATTAATTTGTAAAAGGTAAAAATTAAATTTTATCCACAGACATAGTTGCTAATAATTTCAGATTTACGATGGGTTTTTTTTTTCTAAAAAAATCATATTTTTGGGAATAATTTATCCGTTTTAGGAATTGTGGTATATTTATATATATTTCCCTTTAAAAGTTACTCAATTAATTTGAAGAAAAATCGATTTTGAGACATCAACATCATTAATCATATCTAGCGCAACTAAAAACACTCTTTGATTCGCTTAATTTTTAAAGATGTATGGATTAATAAGACCCCCCCGTCGAAAATCCATATCATACAAACTCCAAAACAGCAGATTTGATAATTTATGAAGCCATGGACCTGCTTCATTTTCGAATCAGTATAGTCGACTGACGACAAACCACATAAGCTGAACATTAAAAATCCAAATTTGGCAATTTATGAAGCCATTAAGATGAACCTGAGAATGACTTTGCTCGAACAGTCGGACAGTATTTTTAAAATGCCATTTTGTCTAATCCTAAATTGACGTCTGTCAGATGTGTTTCTTATTTTTGGTTGGCATCTCTTCAAACCTTGCACAGTAGATCACGTCTTGAATCTTTTAAAGATCCTGTCATATAATATAAATACTGTTAGACACCCTATGATCTATCTATTCGTGTGTATGTTTGTATGTATGAACTACAAAATACATTAAGTGCATCTTCAGCGCCGCAACCTCATTTCCAGCTACAGAGTGATTTTGGGGTTATCTTCTCCCGAGTGATTTATTCTATTTTAATTTCGTTTTTTATTTTTCGACATGCATTTCATTTTCTGCTTATTTAGGTTTTAAAGAAGACTTCTTGTTTGTTGTTGTTGGTGAGATGTTGTTGCCGCTGTCGTTGTGATGGCGTTGAAGGGGTTGCCGCCATTGCCATTGCTGCTGCTGCTGCCATTGCAGCTGTAGTTGCTGGCTTTAACAACATTTTCAAGTCGAGTTGTGCGGTTTGGCTTTTAGCATTTCTTTGTCACCGTAATTTCCTGCTCGAGTATGCACATTTGTGCTCGCTTTCGGTCGCTCATGCTTCACGGATTTCTAACCGTTTCGTTTCGTTTCGTTAGGTTACGTTTTGCTGTCATTGGCTTTTCTTCCTCTATTTTTGGGTTACGGTTAAGTTTCAGCTTTTTAAAAATTCCCTTTTCTCTTTTGCTGAACTGAACTGAACTGCTGAACTGAATTTGTAATGAAAACAAAAACTGTAGCAACAACATAACTTTTTGGGAACAGTCGGAGCAGCAACAGCAGCAGCATCAGCCGCATGAAGCCAAGCCATCAGAGCAACCACAGTCAAGACGTCTGACGTTTGAATCAACAGACGTTGGCAGGTTGTGGCTAAATATGGCTGCCAAGAGAAGGTTGTCTTTGTTCTTGTTGCTGTAACCGACTGTTGTTGCCACTTCATCTCGGATATTGCTGCCGGCTGGCTTGTTTTTGTTCGCCATCAGACAAGTAGAAAATCCTTGTCAGAGAAATTATTACGGTCTCATTTCCATTCAACCAGCCAGCCAACCAGCCATCCATTTTACATTGTATTCTGTCGGGTAATTTGATTATTAATGATTTCAACAATTGAAAAATAAACTGAATTAAGATTATTATGCCAGCCAGCCAGCCAGCTAGCAAACCAACAAAGGATTTAATGTAAAACATAAATTAAGTACGAAAGAAATGGGGAAAAAATAATCAAGTTTTTAGACTCGAATATGAAGTGGTCTACCGCTGAAGCTGAAGTGCAGTCATTAGAACTATTAAAAGTTGGTTGCTGAGAATTATTATTTACAAAATCATTGACAGAATTTAGGTTAACCTCTTGGAGGATAAACACTGGATGTTGTCTTTTAAGAGTTATGCGATTATCCTTGTGGATGATATGAAAATAATATTTGGTTTGGTTTGGAAGATTGATATAAAAGCAAGCCGGTCTATGCTAACAAAGTCTTGAAATAGACCAAACAAAAAAAGGGTTTTGTAAATATGTTTGCGTTGTGAAATATAAAGGATGTTTTGTTAATTAGATCAACAATTCATTTAGGTTTCAATTATTTCAATTGTATCACAGACCAGCCTATTCATATTGAAGAGAAGTTAAAAAATTGAAGTGTATCTTTTCAGTAGAAGGCTAATCAGTTTGATATTCATATTGTTTTACATCCCAGTTAAATTTGAAGCCTAGCTTGGTTCCATGCTAACTACGGCTCAGGCTGATGGCATTGTTGCACACATGAGCAAATGGATTGGACAAATATACAAAAATAGGCAATATTTCATAAGAAAAATTGTTTTTTTTTTTTGGTGCACGAAAAATCGCTCAAAAAACTATGAAAAATTACCCAACAAATCTCATAAAAAATGGGACAATTCTTCACAAGAAAATCAGCCAAAAAATAGTTTTTTATAATATTTGGGCAATAGTTCGTATTAGGCATTTCGGTGTTTTTGGCGCACGAAAAATCGCTCAAAAAACTATAAAAAAAGACCCAAAATATCTCATACAAAAATGGGACAATTCTTCACATGAAAATCAGCAAAAAATAGTTTTTATAATATTTGGGCAATAGTTCGTATTAGTCATTTCGGCGGTATTCTATAAATACCAATTTTGCAAAAATTAAAGTTTTGGTGGTTTGGTTGAGGTCCAATAAAAATACTTAAAGTTTGTCCTAATGATAAAAACGATGAAATCATTAGTAGATTTCACATTTTTTCTCGGATTCCCAAAGTGGGGAAAATGTATTCCACTTTGCATTTTTTGGTCTGTAATCAATATTTGATTTGAACTGGGATATTGTCCTTGCTCAAGACCATTTTGCTTCTATATTTAATAGAATGCAAATTTATTTACAAATGGCATGGTGACATTTATTACTTGGCTGCAGACTACCACGATAATGATTTCGACCATGTCAAAAGTCTTTTCAAGTGGCTTCCCAGCGACTTTTCAACATCAAACCCGGCCTCTATAAGGAGATGATTCTCACAAACGAACGAGAAGCACAACTCACTTGCCGAATTTGCGTTTAAAAATCTTAGTTCCCAGTTCAAAATTGGAAATTTTTATTAAAATGGCTGCCATGCTGGTTTACCATTTTGTATCTGTTTTGATGAGCCGGCTCCTATCAGAAGGTCCGTGTCAGTGAGTTTAAAATTATATGACGCAAAGCTCATGGAATGTGAAAATCACTCTCGAATCTCAATTTGTGGAAAAAATAAAATTTTTCTTCATTTGTCTCTGAGGCAGTCATTGTTCTTTGGACACTCCATACTTGGAAATGTTGTCATTGATTTTTAATATTTTCTAGCACCGAGTTCATCTCTGTCATCTGGTGAGACGTGACCATGCGTGACTACATATGTAGTGTGTCAACAAAACCTGTTACTTTGACTTCCAGTTTCCCAGAACAGTTGCCAAGTACTGCCACTTATTCCAGATGCCACCGCCAACAAACTTTGACAAATCGTTATGACATTTTTTGTGTCTCTTTGGTTCCTTTGCGAGACTTTAATTATATTAACCGCTTTTATGAGGCAACCACTTTGCTGGCGTTTTATCATGTTTGGAATTTCCACCAACATTTTGACTTTGTTAACTTAATATAACAACACATAAGTTGTTATTTGCTCTTGTTATAGTTGTTGTTGTGGGTTTCATAGTAAATATACTTTTGCTATTACCGCAAAGTTTTTAATTATTTTCTACTAGAGCAGCTTCTACGACAACAACTGCGCCATATGCGCCCAAACACTCCCCACAAATGCAGGAATGAAAACCGAGGGAACAAAAAATTGCATGAGAGACCTTAAAAAATGCGACGAGGGCAGAATGCACAACGAATATTTAAGCATAAATATGAATGTATGCGGCCGCATGAGTATGTGTGAGTCGAGGGCGAGTGAGTGAATGAAGAGCGGTGGGACAAAAAGCCAGTAAAATGATATGAACAAAGACAGGCTGACAGAAGGATGGTCGGGCGGGCGTACGGACGCAGGGACAGGTGAAACAGACAGACAGACACTCCAACAGATAGGCAAAGAGACCGACAGACAGACAGACAAACAGGTCTTTTGCAACTAACACTAGAGTGGCATGAGCGAGTACTGCTACCACTACTCCACATCAGGCAATTCGTTTATATGCATGTGGCGAAACAATAACACTCATACACACACACCACAAGTAAAGGGGGCGGGCAGCAGTCCTGCTATTTTTAAGGGAATGACATATGCAACGACAATAAGTAGTTGGGCTTTTAAGTTTTCGTTTTTTCCCCCATTTTCATTTTCTAACGAGAGCGTTGAAAAGGAGCATGAACAGCAACAACAACAACTACTACTCACTCGCTTTGACAATGAGTGACAGCTTCTTTTGTCACTTGTCTTTGGAGTGAGTGAATGGTGTATGTGCACTGGCACTGGTGCATGCATGTGAGTGTTTGGATGAATGAGTATGTGTTAGTCCATAATAGTGAGTGAGTGAGTGAGTGTTGAAGTTTTTTGTTTTTTTCTTTTTTTCGGAGCTGAAATGAAGTTAAAATCTGAAGGAAAAAAACGACACCAGGGAATGAATGGCAAGGCTTGTTTGAAAGTTAGCTAATTTTTTAAGGGTTCATAGAGGCATACTTTTAGGCAGGCTATGTGTGGCACGTTACAATGCACAGTGGTCTAAAATGCATTTAATTTTGGGAATTTATGTAGACTTTTTTAATGCACGACATTTAAATAATTTATTGATGAACTGTGTTCGATAACGAATTTATTTGGAAAATTATCTGGATTCTTGAAATAGATCAATTGGTGAAATGTATTGGGCTTCAAATTTTAACCGCAAGATCACTGCCCTATATTAGCTTGAATATTGTAGATCAAGTGACCGTTTATTTAGATCTGGATCTCGTACTGCTTATCCGTCTACGAGTGAATCAAACTGCGAGGCAACTGCGAGGCAGAGAAGTCAAGTAGACACTGTCAAATATGATTTGATCTCTATGGAATCAATTTTGAGGAGACAAAATACTTATGAGGGTACAAGCAGTTTGTGGATCGTCTAATCAAACATTTATCTATGGGGAAAGATGAATGGGAAATATTAATTATATACTCACACACAGAAATATATCTCAAAAAATGGTAGGAAGGACTCTCAGGCATGCTTCCCCATTAAACAATGCATGGGGGATAGACGATCGGCAGATGTCGTCAGTCTAAATGATCGACAGAAGTTTCCGAAGCAAACTATCATTCGAAGACTTCGAGGTAAACTTATGACGGATTTCGTCGATCTTAAGGATCAATGGAAGTTCGAAAGGGGTAAATAACCGACCAAAGACGTCAATGTAACCGATCAACTCCAGTTGTCCAAAATAAGCGATAGGCCCAAGTTTTCGGAAACAACGATCGACCTAAATAACGGATGGAAACAATTAGGCAATCAACCAAAGTCAGTTTAAAGACGTCCATCTAATCGATTGATTAAAGTCTTCAAGGAATCGATCACCTGAAGACGTCGGTCTAAACGAGCTACCGAAGTCTTCGATCGACCACAGGCGTCTGTATAAATAATAGAACTTCGGTCTCGAAATTAAACAATCGGCGAAAGTTGTCTATTTTAAAGGATAGCGATTCTTCTCTAGTCACCAAGAGACATGATTGACCGAAGTCGCCGAGGCAAACAATCGAGCAAAGTTAGTATAAAGTCGTCGATGTAATCGGTTGATCGAAGTCTTCGAGGAATTGATGGACTAAAGACGTCAGCCTAAATGACGAAACCTACCGAAACCTTCGAGGCCAACGGTCTACCGAAGTCGGCAGTAAAGAAAATCGACCGAAATTTTGAAAGTATACAATCGACCGAAGTCGTCGTGGTAATCGTCGGGATCAACAATCAATTCTAGTTGCCAAGAGACATGATCGACCGAAGTCGCTGGAGTATACGTTCGAGCAAAGTCTGTCTAAAATCGTCGATCTAGTCGATTGATCGAAGTCTTCGAGGAATTGATCGATTAAAGTCGTCGGTCTAAACGATCTATCGAAGTCTTCGAGGTAAACGATAGAGCAAAGTCAGTCTAAAGTCGTCGATGTAATCGATGTATCAATGTCGTCGTGGAATCGATCGACTGGAGTCGACGGCCTAAAATATCTATCGATGCCAAAGGTCTACTGAATTCGTCAGTAAAAATAATCGACCGAAATTTTCGAAGCAAACAATCGACCGAAGTCGTCGTGGTAAAATAATAGTGACAAGTCATTCTACTCTACTTGACAAGAGACCTGATCGACCGAAGTCGTCGGGGTAAACGATCGGGCAAAGTCAGTATAAAGTGGTAGATGTAATCGATTGATCGAAGTCTTCGAGGAATTGATCGACTAAAGTCATCAGTCTGATCGATCATCAGAGGTCTTCGAGGCCAACAGTCTACCGAAGTCGTCAGTATAAATAATAGACCGAAGTTCTGAAAGTAAATAATCGATTGTATTAGTCGTGGTAAACGAATAGTGAAAGTCGTCGGCATAAGCGATGAATTCTAGTTGCCAAGTGACATGATCGTCGATCTAGTCGATTGATTAAAGTCTTCGAGGAATCGATCGACTAAAGTCTGAACGATCTACAGAAGTCTTCGAGGCAAACTATCGATCTAAGTCGCCAGTGTAAATAATCACCGATGTTCTCGAAGTAATCGATCGACCGAAAACATCGTCGAGTATTTTTTTCGACCGAAATTGTCGGTCTAAATATGCAACCGAAATCTGTCTACAGTCGTCCAACTAATCTGGAATCTCGGTTTAAATGATCTTCCGAAGTCTTGGAGGCAAACGATCGATCAAAGTCGTCGGTATAAATAATCGATCGAAGTTTTCTAATATTGAAAGTCTTCGGAATGTGGTTGACTCAAAAGAAGGGATTGACCGAAGTCTTCGAAGAATCGATCGACTGAATCGGTCAACCGCAGTCCTCGACGCAAACGATCGACAAAAGTTGTCAGTATAAATAATTGAACGAAGTTCTCGAAGTAAACGATCGATCGATTGAAGTTATTGGTTTGAAACTATATACCAAAGTCTGTTAGGCCAACGATCGACAGAAGTCGTCAGTATAAATAACCGATCGAAGTTCTCGACGATCGACCGAAGTCGCCGTGATAAGGGAATAGTGGAAGTTGTTGGGATAAGCGATCCACTCTAGTTGTCTAGACACAAGATCGACCGAAGTTGCCACGGTATTCGATCGACCAAAGTCTTCGATGAATCGATCGCCCAAGCTCGTCAGTCTTCTGAAGTCTTCGGGGCATACTATAGACAGAAGTCATCGTGGTAAACGAATCGGCCATTTAATCGATTGATCGACGTCTTCGTGGTATCGATCGACGGAAGTCATCGGTCTAAACGAATATCCGAACTCTTCGATGACAATGATCACCGATCGAAACGATCACTCAGTCTAAAGACTAGTTGATTGATCGAATTCTCCCAGGCAAACGATCAAGAGAACAAAATTATCCGGTATAAACCATCCACCGAAGTCAGCGGGGTAAACGATCAACCAAAGCCAGTCTAAAATCGACCAAAGTTTGAAAACTTAAAAAATCCAGAGGGAATCGATCAACATCGTTAGGCTTATTAATCGTTTGAATTCATCGTGGGACCAACTGAATTCATCATGGGAAACGACGTAAATGATCTATCAAAGTCGTCGGTATAGCGATTAATCTATAGTCCTCATAATGGTTCACGTCGGCCATCAGCCTTTTAATGATCGATCAAACTCGTCGGGGAAGCGATCGATCTGCAAATATCAAAACGACTGATACTTACATATATCGGGTGATTCGTCGTGAAGTTTGATTTTCAATAGACTTTTCACGCATAACTCATATGAAACTGCTTTGTCATTATCGTTTAGTATCGTTTGACAAGTCATCATGGAAAGACTCACACCACAACAGCATCTCCAAATTGTTCAGCTGTATTACGAAAAACAGCGTTCTGCGAGAAATATGACCATGGCGAATCGATTCGTTCTAAGCAGCTTGGTTTGTTGTATTCGACCACTCGGAGAAATTTATGTGAGGATGTCGGCCTTAAAGCATGCAAAATTCAAAATTTTAAGCCAGGCGACTTAAATTTGCCTGTTTTTTTCAGAGAATGGACTCTCCAGTCGCTATGCACGAACGAGTCGCCCAAAATTGGACCTTCCGAATGGACCACCTCAAACATAGTCGATCATGAATAACAGTTCACGAACGCAATGCTACATGGACACTAGATGAGTTTCACAGTTTTAACCGAAAATTCATTACTTTGTTGGACCCAGACTACTGTGCACTCTAGTCACTAGGCCTCCAGAGAAACTATTTCGTCCTGTTGTGTTCTGCTGGCTACGGGGAAAGGGAGGCAGGGAGAAATGTTAATAAAAGTCAACGACTTGTTGGTTTCAAATACCGCTGACACATGGTTGACAGAAAAGGCTTTTAAAGCTAATTAAAGGGTTCTTTGTGATAAGCGTGACACACACACACAAACAGCGACGACACACAAGTCATTTTATATGCTGACTGTGCCATTAAGAAAAATTAATTTAATTTGTGCTCTCTTTCATTTTACAAATCACAAATAATTGAAATGGAAATAGTTTCTAAAAGAAACTGCCACGCCACCACCACCAGGACAATCCATTCACTCCATCATCGGGGGGCTAGGCCAAAGGCCAAGACAGACGACAACTCTTTGTTTTGTGGGGTAAGGTAGGGCCTGTAATTCCAGGGAAATATTTAGGCTTCCGAAACCGATATCAAAATGAAAATGTTCTTCATTTTTGTGTGAGCCATCATCGTGGGGCTTAATAAATTTGCAAGCTTTTCAGATATTCATTCATGCAAATTCATTAACTTGTAGTTGTTGCTTTTTTCTGGTCGCCGTCGTTGGCCAGTTTCGTTTAGTTTCATTTGCTTGTTCTCCATTATTTTCAGCTAAATTTTTATTTAACATTGTGAGTAATTGAAAAAAAAGAGCCAAGGAAGCCAAAAAAGCAAAAATAAAACTCAACCGAGTACATCAAACACGGGAGCCCAACAACTTTTGGGGTTTTGTTTTAGCTTTTCCACTGCAGGTCGATGGCTGGCGCGTCGTCCAGCAGCATGATATGCAAAATTTTTGCAAAACGCCAGCAAAAAAAGGCGAACATTTAAAAGGTTGTCGGTTGGCCGGCAGTAGTTCTGGTCTGGTTTAGTTCAATTTTAGCGTGTTTTTTCTCTGCCCGAGTTTTTTTGCCAGTTTCTTGCGCCGGCGACTATTGAGTTTTCCGCTTAGTTTTGTGTAGGGCATTTTCATTTTTTACCACCTCTTAACGGAATTATTTCTATGAAAATAGTCAGCAACTTTTTAGGCGTTGTTGTTGTTGTTTTCATTCCATTCGACCGTAAACTTTTGAATATTGTTTTGTTATGTTTCGAGACTACTTATTAAAATTGAAATGGGGAAAAAAGCACCAACAACATGAAGGAGTTGGCGGAGGGGAGTGTGAATTTAATGAAATGTCAGAACATCAGGGTTTTACTGATGAAACTATCATTGGCTTAGTGAAGACCCTTTTAGGCAGAGGAAAAATTGCAAAGGTTAGAATTACTTTTTATTTATTGTTTATTTTGTTTAATTAATAATGCTAGACTAAATGTCATAGGCTTGACTGTATTTCAGGATACTGCTACAGAGAAATAGAAAATGTTTATGGCGATTAGGGATGTTAAAACCGAAAAACGATTAGCCGGCGTAAACTCCGGCACCGTCCACCGGTTTTTTTAGTTGGCATTTTTCATAGCGGTTAACCGGTTTTTAAATTACCAAAAATTTGCGTTTCAATAAAAATACGCAAGAATATCATGACTCTCACATGATTTGTATACTAGCTGCGAATATAAACTGAACTGACCTCTTAATGCCGCAGTGTTAAGATTTTCCAAAAGTATTGATTAAATTAAAATGAAGGCAGAAAAGTACGAAAATAATTATTATGTGCACATTTGTCTCATATTGAATTCTGACAGCATCGCTGATTTAGACATAATGCATATTAGTATACCTTTTTTTGAGAAAAAAGTTGATAAGATAGCATAGCATTTGTAACATATTTCTTTACAATAAGTCGGCAATTTAAATAAACTAGATCGGCGACTTAGGTGAATTTTTATTTAAAATATGAAAATAAATTTAGAAAATTTTATGTAAGTATGTATAGGGTGGACCATTTAAAATTTTAAATTAGAATTTGCTATAAAAAGTACTGATTATTTTTTTCAAATTTCTGGTTTTATGGGAATGGTCGAACTTTGTCATGTAATAATGGAACACAATATCATTCATTTGGCTATCACGGCTGGCTCGGCAGTACTCATCCCACCAACCCAATTTTCAGTACATGGCACAGTGATGCCTCAGCCCAAAACCCACACCAAACAGTGACTCGTGGTGGATGCATTGACTTCTGTGGGTGCTCTGAACTTCATATGCGGTACTTTTGCTTATTGACATAGCCACCGAAATGAAAATGATCTTCATGATGGCTGAACTGGATCTCTTCTCGAAAAATTTCCACGTAAATTTCTTACAGTTTGCCTTAATATGTTTCCCAATTTTGTTCGAGCGTATAGCGTTCCATAATGCAAATGTCCAACATAAACCTGAAAATAAAAATAACAAGTAAGGAAAGGCTAAAGTCGGGCGGGGCCGACTATATGATACACTCCACTTTTTATCCGAATACAAATCAATTCGGTAAAAAAGAGAAAACGAGAAAAATTTTTGTATGTTTCATGTTGTTAATATGACCAATTTGTCAAATCGAGAATAATATTTGTTTCAGAGCTATATCCAAACATGGAATGAAGTGACTAACTTTTACAATAAGTTCTTCCAGTTGAAGTATAACGTGTTATGCTCAATTTTAAGAAATTCTTTGAAAATACGCGGTTTCTAGGGGGAACGAAATTTGTATGAGAGCTATATGTAAATCTGAACCGATGTCACCCATTGTTAAAACATGTGGTTTCTAGAGCAGAAAAAGTCAAATCAGGAGCGAAATTTGAATGGGAGCTATATATAAATCTGAACCGATCTAACAAATTTTGACCACAGATGTTTCTAGTTTAAATATAAGGTTTTGTGCGAATTTAGAAGAAAATCTGTTGAAATATGTGGCATCTAGAGTGAAAAGGGTCAAATCGGGGGTGAAATTCGTATGGGGGCTATATCTAAATCTGAACCGATTTTCTTCAAATTAAATAGCGTTCGTCCTTGTCTCGAAAAACTTCGCTGTGCAAAGTTTCGTTTGGTTCTGGCTACAATTGCGACCTGTATCGTGATTACAAGAATAGATGGACAGACAGACAGACAGACGGACATTGCTAAATCGACTCAGAAAGTGATTCTAAGCCGATCGGTATAATTAACAATGGGTCTATTTCCCTTCCTTTTGGGTGTTACAAACAAATGCACAAAGACATAATACTCTCGTGGAGTGTATACAAATAAAAATGAATGTTATTCTACCTTTCAAAGCCGAAGTAATCGGTATTTCAAATTTAAAATGTTAACTGGCACACCCTATGTTATACCATTTTAATTCTTATGGGTTGATGTTTTTGTGTTCAATAATAGTGGAATGTAGAAACTTCATGTTTCCAACTGTTGTCGTTTGATTGGTACTATTTTTATCCCTTTTGTCCCATTTAACACCCGAAAGAAATGCATTTGCCAAAAATAGCTTTTCTGGGTCGTGTTCACGCTAAAAGGCTAGTGTTCGTACAAACTTTTTAGTTATTATAAATCGAAAATTAAAATTTGCTTAAATACTCAAAATATTAGGGGATATTTTCAGTCCTTGTTAGGGGAAAAAATTTCCCTCTGTACCAATTTCGCACACTTTTAATCCCAAGCGATCTACAACCATTAGACGCATATCTGGAAAATTTGAACCCCCTAGCTCATTTCATTCGCAAGATAGCGTGCTTTCAACAGACAGACGGATATGGCTAAATCGTCTTAGAATTTTAACACAACCAGAATAAATATACTTTATGGGGTCTCCGATATATATTGCTAAGTCACATTCTGGGCAGTTTTGTTCGGATATTTCACAAGTGTTTCATTTTTTCTACATGGTGGATCTGGTCGTTATAGATGGATATGCCACTTCTGAGAAACCTATCGGTGATGCGGTTTCGTTCGAGTTGAAAGTGGAAGTGTATTGGACGTTTCCCCAATTGAGAGTACTTCCAGCTGGAGTCAGGCCAGAAGAGTGCTGTAGGGCGAACATGGTACCAAATCAATGGTCAAAATATTAAAATTTTTATCAGAAGGGCAGATATTATTTTTAACAGATTTGGACAAGATCCACATTATTCTTAATATCGAGTGATTCATCGTGAGGTTTGATTTAAAATTTAAAATAAAACACATAAATTTGAAAGTGAACGTAAACCTGTTATTATCGGTTAAAAGAACAATTTATGGCATCTACTGTTTGAAAATGATATCATGTAAATGTTGGCCACGACTACGGAAGGTCCAATTTTGGGCGACTCGTTCGAGCATAGCGACTGGAGAGTCCATTCACTGAAAATGACACGCAAATGTAAGTCGTCTGGCTTCAATTCTTGAATTTACGTTACGTAACACACCTCAAGTTGTCTAATACAACAAGCCAAGCTTCTGAGAACGACAAGGAATTGATTCAAAACGGCCTTCATTCTCACAGAACACTGCTATTCGTAATACAGCTGAACAATTCGGAGACGCTGTTGTGGTATGAGCATTTCCTTGATGACTTGTCAAACGATACCAAACAAAAACGACATTTTTGATATGAGTCATGCGTGATCTGTCAAAAAAGCCTATTGGAAATAAAACCTCACGATAGTATAATTAATATTGAATATATCTTTCTGTGAGTTCTAATTCCAGCACCAACGTTACATTTTTAAAAAATTTTAAATTGAAGTAATTTTTGTAAATTTTTACTTTATATACCCTCCACCTCCAGGATGGGGATATACTAAATTTATCATTCCGTTTGTAACACCTTGAAATATCAACCTTAGACCCTATAAAGTGTATATATTCTTGATCGTGATAAAATTCTAAGACGATCTAGCCATGTCCGTCTGTCCATCCGTCTGTTGAAAGCACGCTAGCATCTAAACGAAAGGAGCTACGAGGTCCAACTTTTCCATAAATGAAATGAAATGAAACTGGGCGAAATCGGCCCAAAGGGAAATTTTTTTCCCTCACAAGGACTGAAGAAACCCATAAAAACCCCTAATATTTTCGAGTATTTATGCACGTTTTTTCAATATGTCTGCTTATACTTACTTGATCCCTGCTTATACTTACAATCCCCCGATAACAAAAATGTGCACCATAAAACGATTTTTATTCGTAGGGGGTAAAATGGGGCAAAAAGGGATAGAAATGGTACATATCAAACGACAACAGCTAGAAACACGAAATTCGCTGTGTACATTCCTCTAATTGAGTAGATACATAATATGAAATTATTTTCTCAAAATTCGTACTTTTAAGGGATAAAATGGGAATAGAGGGATAAAAATAGTACCAACCAAACGGCTGCATCTAGAATAATGAAGCTCGGTGTCTACATTCCTCTGATTGTGTAGGCACATAAAATAGAAGGATTTTTCGAAATTCGTACTTTTTGGGGTTCAAATGGGGAAAAGGGGATAAAAATATTACCAACCAAATGACCGCAGCTAGAGTCATGAAATTCGGAGTATACATTCCTCTGACTGCGTAGACACGAAAAATAAAAGGTTTTTCCAAATTCGTCCTTAAAAGATACAAAGGGATAAAAATAGTACCAACTAAAACAATACAGATATAATGATGAAATTCGGTGTGTACATCCCTCTAATTGCGTAGACATGTAAAATAAAGAGATTTTCGAAAGTCGTACTCTTAATGGAGTAAAATAGGAAAAAGGGGATAAAAATGGTACCAACCAAGTAGCCGTAGCTGGAATCATGGAATTCGGTGTATACATTCCTCTGACTACATAGACACGCAAAATAAAAAGATTTTCGATTTGAACTGGGATATTGTCCTGGCTCAAGACCATTTTGCTTCTATATTTAATAGAATGCAAATTTATTTACAAATGGCATGGTGACATTTATTACTTGGCTGCAGACTGCCACGATCATGATTTGGACCATGTCAAAAGTCTTTTCAAGTGGCTTCGCAGCGACTTTTCAACATCAAACCCGGCCTCTATAAGGAGATGATTCTCACAAACGAACGAGAATCACAACTCACTTGCCGAATTTGCGTTTAAAAAATCGCACCAAGTAATAAAGCACACATGCCATCTTACAAGCATCTCATTGAGTTGCATATGTAAGTATGTGTATATGCAGGTATAGTTACCCAGCAATACTTCTGCCGTGCCAATTCATACTTCCCCAATTCATACTTTTTACTTTTACGGCAAACATTGGTTGAACCATGAAGTTAGGTTATTTTGCACTATGTACGTCTGATAATGGATTTTCAAAATTTGTACTTTTGGAATTAAAATAGAAAGGAAATACAACCAACTGTAGCACCCACTATCTACCAATATTTATGGGATTTAAGCTTTTTGAAAATATAAATATGATAATATTTATTTTTTGAATTGACTTGAAGTATTATTTCGATATATATAGCCTAAACGTATTGGCAGCCTTACCTTTTAAGCGTGGTTTGAAATAATGAAAATATTATATTTATTTATAAAATTATTTTTTTTAATATTTGTATTTGTTTTGGTTTGGCTATATTAAAAAAATTATATTTTCCTGTAATATTACTGCACTTCGACGAAAATCGACTGCCTCTGTGGATTGCAATCCATGGTGGAGGGTATATAAAGTTCGGTCCGGCCGAACTTATCGCCGTTTTTACTTGTTAAAAATACGAAATGGTGTTATTCAAATTATCTTTCATTTGACATCAAAATTTATTAAAAAAATATATTTTTTTTTTCTAATTTTGGCCGTTTGTTACCTCTTTGCATTCTAGCAAATCAAGATAAAGTTTCGTAAAAATCCAGTGTCATTTAGGCTTATTTGTTCATTGAGCCTCTTCTCTTGTGGAAAGCTTTTTGATTTGCTAGTTTTTGACCCCGTTCCATGTGAGAATTCCCCGTCCATTGATTTGAATTCTAAGCCAATTTAAAGTAATTTTTCTGCGGCGTATCATTGATTCTTCGATGGACTATCAATTTCACACTGACAATGCTGTGATGTTGTTGTTGTCGTTGTTGTTGTTGTTTTTTTTTCTAGCTTTGTTTGGTTTGGTTAAATACAGCAAAACAACCAATTTGCTATCAATTTAAAATTCATTAATTCTTTGTATGTATTTTACATCAATGAATAAACAACGGCAGCAAAAACTGAAAATGAAAAAAAAAGAAAGAAAAAAAACACTTTCCCATTTAGTTTGGTATTTTGTTGATATTTCAGCAAATTGTTTATTAACAAAAATAACTTTTTAGCTGCACTTTTATTTGTTCACGGTGGTGATGTGGGTGAATGGATGTGTGTGAGTGAGTTTGAGTGTTTGTAGGTGTGCAAGTGTGTGTGTCTGTCTGTCTGTCTGTTTTGGCGGTTTGTTTGTCGGTCTCTCAACAGAAATTTAATGCAATCAATTTCCATCGATTTCATTTGCCAATGCAAATATTTGCATTAAAATAGTTGATGGTGTTGGCGATAGTTGTTGCCGTTGTTGCTGCTGTTGCTGTGGCTGTGCTCTGTCTGTGCTCTCTGATGTTGCTGATGCCATGGCTGCTGCTGCTGTTGTTTTTGCTCCAGCAATTGTAGCTGCCATAAATAACACTTAAGTGCATAGTTTAATTTTTTTCCTGTTTTTCCAGTTTTATTCATTCATTGGCAAAATGGTGTTTGTATTTGTGGCACTTCAAATTGCAGCGGCCAAACAAAACCAAATTGGGAATTTAAAAATTCTCCAGCAAAAATATTGCCCAGGAGTGTAATTTAAATTGAAACATGAAATGGAAATGTCGGCGAGGGGAGTACAAGCGAAAAATGCCAACAATATTTGAAGTGTTTTACCACACACGCACTCACTCACTCACACACAATAAAAGCGTACCTGTGCACTTCCGTTTCCTATGGTGAAGTTTAAATGCCGACAAAAATGAAATCTAAGCGATTATCAAAACCACACTCTGCCATGAGCACTGAGCACGACGACGCTTGCACACGGACACGCCGTTTGGAAAACGCACCGGTTCCTTGCAGACCAAAGGCAAAGGACGAATGACGAAGGCATCGAAGACAAATACAGCGGCAACAATTGTGGTCTGGCCGACTAGTGCGAGAGGGGGGAGGATGTGTTGTTGTAAAGCCAACCAAATCGAAAGAAACCCACCAAGCGAATAAACACAATTCACATGTAAGCTTAGCAGATACGTTATCACGATTATAAATTTAAACACAAACAAACACACACTCACAGTCTACCTCCTACACTACACTCCTTGAACGAGTAGAGTAAGGTCCTCCCTGTATTGCTTTATAGGCATTTGTGTGTAGTTAACGCACACACAAAAGGTAAACACATTCGTTCGAGCTTCGTTCTGCTCCAAAAAGGGGTAACCAGCCACATGAGGTGTGGACTTGCATGGAACAGTAACAATTGCTGTTGTTGTTGTTGCTGGCTGACCAGATTAAACCAACTGAATAAAAATGTCTGAAATAACTTCCGTTGGTAAATGCAGTCCACATGCACAAGTTTACAATATATACTAGGGTGTACTGAGTATTAATTTTGCTGGTGGTGGTTTTGAAATGATGTTTTTGAAATATGAAAAATGTAACGCCCGAGAAAAATTTGAAATTTTGATTTCTAGCGTATTTTGCAAATATTATCTTTCTAGTGACCAATATGGGTTTCAAATCATGAATTGGTATTATTATATAAAACCGTCCGACAGTCCATATTACATTTGGACCGTATGATATTCATCTAAAACTGTAGGCAAAGTGAAGTTAATCGGCGTTTTCGGATTTTCATTTCATCATCCTGTTGCCGCTTTAAAAGCAGAAATATTTAGAGGGTAATATTTTTCAACAAATATTGTAAATATTTATACTTATGATACCGGTATTAGTTTCAAAAAAGAGTTTAATATCTGCTCAAAATACTTAAAATTTCACGTTGTTTTAGTTCACCATTAACCGTCTTTTAAAGTTGTCCCTCTTAAAAAGTAAATATGAATAAACTAATGTGGACATTTGAAATGATTGTTAATGCTAAACTAATACAGATTTAAAGCGCTTTGAGCAAATATCCTCAACTTTAATCTGACACTAATGCCGGTACCATAGGGTGTGAATAAGTATTTAAAAGATTTTTTTTGAAACAAATTTTGTAGTCCTTTGAAGGGGCAACGGAATGAGGGAATGAAGAAGATTTTAAAGAAAAACCACCGTTAAGCGGTAGAGTCGGCTTGTGGTAAATGAAACACGTCAATTGTCTGCAACAGATGACACGTCATTTTAGTTCCTCATATAGGCTATAAAAATTGAATTTTAAGAAAATCTTCCCAAAAACGGAGTATAATTCAGACACTCGCACTCCAATAGCATTGTTTAAGAGCAGTTACCTTAAATTTCGAAGAGTGATCTTTCAGTACATCCTAATATACCGAATTGTTTATACTTATTTGCATGTATGCAAGCTGTTAATGTTACATCTATGGGAGAGGGAGAGAAGAATTGGATTATTCTGAAATACGATCTTAGGAGTTTAAGCAAAATAAAACAGTGGGATACGCATGGTTGAATGCATGACCTGATATGGAAAATTCTGAAAATCTACCGATTTTCAATGCAAATAAATACAAATAAAAATTATTTTGCTAACGAAAATTCTACTATTTGTGGCTCCAAAACAAGTAAGAACGGTTTAAAGTCGGGCGTGGCCGACTATATGATACTCTACACCTAGTTATTATACTCTGTAGTGTAGGGTATAAAAACGTCGTTACATTTGAACCGGGTGAGATACGATACAGCTTTAAGAGAAGAATGCTATAAGAGAAGAATTAAATTTCTATCTGTATTTGTAAGAAAACTTGAACTTTGAATGGGAGCTATACATAAATCTGAACCGATATGACCCTGATTTTTAGCATAGGGTTTCTAGTTGATATATAAGACACTTTCCCAAATTTGATGGACATCTGTTAAATATGTGGTCTCTACAGCGGAAAGAATTAAATCATTTATATAGGATATATATATATATATAAATCTGAACCGATGTGACCCATTTGCCGACTTAGAAGAAAATCTTTTAAAATATGTTATTTCTAGAGCGGAAATAATCAGTTCATTGGCGAAATTTGTATTGAAGCTATATATATATATCTGAACCGATCTGACCCATTTTTACCAGAGCTGTTTCTAGTAGAAATATAAGTTGTTTTCCCAAATTTGAAGAAAATCTGTTGAAATATGTGGGTTTTACAGCGAAAAAAGTCAAATCGGAGGAGATATTTATGTGAGTGCTATATATAAATCTGAACCGATCTGGCCTATTTTTACCAGATCTGTTTCTAGTTAAAATATACGATGTTTTGCTAAATGTTTTAGTTTTTTCGTTTGTAATGTCACCATGCCATTTGTAAATAAATTTGCATTCTATTAAATATAGATGCAAAATTGTCTTGAGCCAGGACAATATCCCAGTTCAAATCAAGTTTTGCTAAATTGTAAGAAAAGTATGGGAGCTATATCTAAATCTGAACCGATTTGTTTCAAATTAAACAGCGATCGTCCTTATCCGATTAAACTTCGTTGTGCAAAGTTTCATTTAGTTCTAGCAACAATTGCGACCTGGACTTTGATTACAAGAATAGATGGACAGACGGACGGACATTGCTAAATCGACTCAAGTGATCGGATAATTAACAATGGGTCTATCTCGCTTCATTTTGGGTGTTACAAACAGTCATTATACCCTGTGCTGTAGGGTATACAAATTGTGGACAAAAATTCTTTAAAAACATTTTATTGGTAAAACATGATTTATAGGAGTGTTTAGAAACGAAATATTTTAGAATCCATCATTAAACAGTCCAGTTCACGGGTGATGAAAACATATTTTTTTCGTGACCCATACTAATGTACACCAATCTATATTCTATCGACCCTAAAAATAAACGAAAGAAAAGTGTCGAGCCATTTTCGAGCAATAGCTTAAAAATAAATAAGATTTTTGATATAAAACCAATTCATATTCATCTTCGCCTTTGCCTTCGGTAGTCTTCATAATTGTTGTATTTGGTATTTAGAAAACGGGATGACGTTTGTCGCAGTAGAAGAAGGAAATCATTATAGTAAATTTGCATTCTATAAAATATAGTTTCAAAATGGTGTTAAGCCAGGAGAATATCCCAGTTCAAATCCAAGAGCAAATTTAAACAATTTTTAAATTAATTGTCGAAAAATGTATTTTTTATATATATATTATATTTTAGCTACGAATTCTTTTCGTGTTTGGCTTTGGCTTATAGATTTATCGTAATAATTGAGTGATTTTGAATTGTTCATTAAAAAAGGATGCAATTTTTTACAGATAAATTTTATTTTAAAAAATTGTGTATTCAAAATCTAATTTTTGTCGATGGTACCTTTAAAATTGAGTAACATAATTTAGGCAGCAAGTAGAAACAGGAAGAAAATCTAAGAAATATCTACTGATGAATGTAAAATTATGATCAGAGTTGTTAGAAAAATTTAAGAAGATCATCGATTTTTTGCCATGTTCTAAGCATATACAGGGTGGCTGATGAATACTGCTACCATGCTACTTAATGCTGTTGTTAAAGGACTTATTCTTTGCAGAACTGCATCGAAAGTGAATCCCTTTCAACACTGTGTGGTTTCAACAGGATGATGCGACTTTGTCACATAGCCAGGTCCTGCTATGAGAGAGAATTGCTGCGAAAGTTCCCCAAGAAGGTGATTTCTAGACACTCGACATTTCGTTGGCCCCCAAAGTCTCGTGACCTCACTGCACCTATCTTTTTCTTGTGGGGTTATTTCATCTGGAAGTTTACAAACCAAATCAAAAAAAAATGGATGATTTAAAGCAATGCATTCGAACAACAATTGAGACAATTCTTACTGCAACTCTGCAGGATGTAATGAATAATGAATTTTGCACATACGTCACCGACTATCGTCATGTCATTTAAATTCTTTTATTTTTAAACCCGTTAAAAAGGTTTAATAAAAATGTATCGGTTGTCAAATGAACAAAGAAAAAGTAATTTACATGAATTAAACAAAAAGTTATTTTAGTTTCTTAATGTAGTGTCATTCATCAGCCACCCTGTATATATATCTTTTTTTAATTTTTACTAGAAGAAGAAAATCAATGAATAAATGTTGAAGTTATGACCCTCCTCGCAAAAACGTTATTTGAAATGGGAAAATATCTTAATATTACAAGATGTGAAACAACTTTTATCAATCATTTTTCATCAAATAGAGAATGATTTTTTCGTTAGAATGCTAGCTATTAGAAAAAAATATATATATGGACTTTGATCATGTAAGAAAATTAATATATATGAGCTTGATATTTTAATATTCAGGGGTGTGATAGAATCCTATTGTTATCGGAATCAGAATTAATATTGACATCGGGTTTTAAACAAGTAAAACACAAAACGTCTTCATGGCATTGGTTCTCAATTCAGATAAATGAGCAATTTCAACATGGATTCTGCTAATTGAAATTCCGACAACAATCAGATTATATGAGACTCTCGAATATTTTGGACAATAACTAGATAAAGAAAACGAACACACTTATTTTTTGGAAACGTAATAATAAATGTATTGGTATACAAACTATGGATATTTATTATTATTACTAGCAGTACCCCCTGCTTCGCACGCGAAAAGGCCAGTTATTTGTTATTAGTTTTATCAGTCTCTGTTTTTGGATAGTATTTATTTGATTTTCTTTTGGTAACTATAGATAAATCTAAAGTAGTAATTTGGAAACCTCCTATTAGATAGCACTCATACACAGTCAAAAGAATGTGCTTGTCGATGTGCACTATTTCAGCTGAACTCCCTTCGTTTGTTTTTAAAATAACTATTGAGTGGAATGAAAAAAAAAACAAAAAAAATATGATAAAAAGAAAGTTTATTTTATGTTATTTTTTTACATTAATTATGAAAAATAATATCAGTTAAATGAGAACCGTTTTCTCTAAAGCAAAAATGTGCTCTTTTTATGGCATTTTCCATAACTTTGTTGAGTGTTTCTTGTGGTATACGATCAATTTCTTCTTGAATGTTGTCCTTTAGTTGTAAAGATTTCTGATGAAGATTTTTGGGATTTTGGGATCCCCAAAATCTGTTGTTTTGTTTATTTACGAAACCGTTCAAGTGAAAATGCGCTTCGTCGGTCATCATTAAATTTGACAAAAAATTTTCATTTTGATCAACGAGATTTAAAAGTGCTCTAGCAAATTCCAAGTGCAATTGCGCAATTGTATAGTGTTCCATTTTTAAATATTCTCCCAAGTTTAATTTCTGAAATAGGAAAAAAGAAAAAGTTAAATTCTCGCAATTTGATCAACGAGATTTAAAAGTGCTCTAGCAAATTCCAAGTGCAATTGCGCAATTGTATAGTGTTCCATTTTTAAATATTCTCCCAAGTTTAATTTCTGAAATAGGAAAAAAGAAAAAGTTAAATACTCGCAAGCAAAGAAGTTACAATTGTTTTACATCACATAGTAACTTTAGCCGCACCCTGTATATCATTTTCTACCCAGTCTTTACCGCAGATCCTTTTATACCCTCGACCTTATGTTTCTAGATGCAGCCGACCAATTTATAACTTTTTGCACCTCATTCCCAAAAAATACACATTTTGAAAAATCACTATAGGTAACATGTGTTTTCGCTTCCCCTAACAACATGTACTTTATCCATTTATTTTCCCCGTTTACGTAACTAAAGGGTTGTACACGATTTGTATCCCTTTTTTCCGCGCGCACCTTAAAAGTACAAATTTCGACAAATCCAATTTGACTGTGTTTCTACATGTTAGAGGAATTTACATATCAAATTTCACGATTCTAGTTGGATACTTTAGTTAGCACCCTTTTTGTGGCGTTCTGCCTTTAAAAGTACAAAAATGTATTTATATTGCTCTTCTATATGTTCAGATTTTACGATTCTAGCTGTAATACTAAAGTTGGTACCATTTTTAACCCTTTTAGTCCCGCTCAATTTCGAAAAAATCATTTAGATTTGCGCTTCTATGTTCTCAGAGGAATTTGCACATCAAATTTCACAACTATAGCTGCAATACCTTAATTGGTACAATTTTCATCGCTTTTTATGCCGCTCACCCCTTATAAGTACAAATTTCGAAGAAAATACATTTATATTGCGCTTCTATATGGAAGACGAATTTACATACCAAATTCCATTGCGATTCTAGCAATAATAATTTAGTTGGTACAATTTTTATCCCTTTTTCCCCGCTCACCCCTTATATGAAACAAATTCGAAACATCCATTTTGATTGCGCTTCTACATGGTCAGAGGAATTTACATACCGAATTTCACGGTTCTAGCTGTAATACTTCAGTTTGTACCATTTTTATCCCTTTTCGTCCCATTTTACTCGCTAAAAGTACGAATTTCGTAAATCGATTTCTTAGTCGACGTCTACGTCATATTTGGGAACTACCCTGAAAATGTCATGACTTGTTTTTTAATTTGTACGCTTCGACTTTCTATTTTCTAGTTATTTCTCCTGGATTATATATTGGATTGGATATAATATTGGAACTGGTATTCGAATACCAGCGGAAAAAATCAATATTAAAAAAATTATATAAATTTGTCTGTTCATAATTAAAACAATTTTAACAATTCTCATTCAATATGAATATTTTATTCTGATTTTTACCCCACAAAATCACTGATTGTCCCACAGTGGTCCTAAAGGTATTTATTTTGTTTCCATTACTGTCACCCTCTCAGAAATTATTTCCGAAAATTACATTCGTACTCGTATAAAAGCTAAGCATTCGAATTGAATGCAAAATAATTTCTCACCCTTTTTCGGTCATTTAAAGCCAGTACATTTAAGCCTCCGTTGCAATGATTGTGCCTTGTGCATGTTTGGGGTTAGAGCTGCATTTATTAACTTGGCCAGCGCGGTTTCGTGGCCTTTGTCCAGCGCGTTACAGTTAGTTAAAGGCGTGTGACATTTTTGCTAAATATCATAAATCACTTAAGACTGTCACAATGACTTTATTCTTTCTCCACTCGCTGCGGAGAGGGGGTGACGAACTGGCAAGCAAGCAGCACAATCGGAAGGAGCGAAGGGTTGGCAATATGTAATTAATGTTTGCGTCTACACAATAATCTCATGTTAAGAATGGTGGCAAGTTTTTCCACCAAAAAACGAGAAAAGAAAACATCAAAAACTACACACCAGGCCTATGGGTGGGACGTGCGACATACGAGTACATGAGTATGTTCTGTTATTTTATAAAACTCAAAAAAAGGACGACAAAATCCCCCTTGGAAATGTTGTAAGGATATGAGGATATAAGGATGTATGGGTGTGGATGAGTGTGTGTTATATGCATACATATGCATATAGAGACATACATAGCTTAACTTTGTACAGTAATTGAATTTATAATTAGTTTTATGCAAATGTTTTAGCAGCACGCAATATTTTCTTTATACATTTCTCTAGAAGAATGTCGCCCCGAAAACGTTAGCATACACCTACCTACTCATGTGAATGTGTTGCCTTTCTCTCTCGCTCTGTGTGTGTGTGAGTGTTTGTGTCGGTGTGCGTTTAAGGCTTAATTATACAATTATAATTAAGTCGCTAAATGCGTGTCATTTTGTATTATGTATATATTTTTCCATTTTAAAAGGATTATGTGTGGCAGCACACACACACACACTCCCTCATACAGTGAGCTATTGACATACAAGTGAGTGCGTGCGTGTGTGTGTCTGCGACCACTTATGTTTGTATGTATGTGGCTTTAGTAAGTATGTTTACATTTGTATGTGGGTCCCTGTGTGTGTTTATTTTTTTACCTCTCAGGATGTGGTTTTTGCTCGCTGGCAATGCTAAAGATTTCACTGTTGATAAGTCGAAATCCTTTAAGAAATTAATTACACATTGCTTATAGTGTGTACATGTGGACATACATATTTGTAGGGATATGTGTGTGTGGCAATTCACGCAATATTTTAAAGTGACATCTCAGAATTTAAGTCATTCATTCATGGCAAAAGATTCATATTCGCCACCAGACCGTGGCCTCGAGTGCAAGGACTGTTCCTTTAGAGTGGAAATCGTAAGATACTGATTTACGCAAGATTTGAAATAAAATGAAGACAAGCTTTTTTATGTATTAAAACCTAAAGTACATAAGATTGGGTAATGTATGAAATGGGATAACGGACAAAGGATCTTTGCTCTCTTTTCTTTGAAAATTACCATGACCTTTCTCGAATAAAAGGTGGTAAAGGTGAAGGTAGAATGTGGTGGTAGTAGTTAGTCGACTCACTTAGAGCAGAAGAGGTCCTTTCTGATGGCACCGGATTCTACTTCCCTCATAGCAACCAAATTTTTACATTAACGAAACACTTTATCTAGCCGCCGCACAGTGAATTACACTGTGTGACAGTCAAACAACTCAGGGAAGTGATATTGTTTTTCTGGTATGTATTGTCGACTGGAAAAAGAATCTGTATTTGAAACTTGCCAGAAGCCAGGGCTGCCAGCGCTGTCTTTTGTTCCAGTGGTTTGTCAATCGCTTTTTGATCAGATTTGTGTGCAGAAAGTCGAGTTTTTAGTTTCATCATTGTAGTACCAACGTATACCTTCTGGCATACGTTGGACTTGTCACCATTACATTTCATCTTATAAACTAGTGGCCTTCATAGATCATGCAATCTGAAGGTGATGGGTTCGATTCCCGGCCGGCGCACTGGTAAATTCAACATCAACAAATTTTCACTTTTCAGAGAGTTTCTGCAGCCAATTTTCTCATCCGAACACACTTTCACATAAAAATAGTCATTTCGATTGATCCAAGGTCCAGGGAAGAAACTAATAGCCATT
Source organism: Polietes domitor (assembly GCA_947397865.1). Taxonomy (NCBI): domain Eukaryota; kingdom Metazoa; phylum Arthropoda; class Insecta; order Diptera; family Muscidae; genus Polietes; species Polietes domitor. Next base: position 173,067,164 of record OX377621.1, on the reverse strand, counting down.
AGCGATACATAACATGGCTGTTAACATAAAAATGCAGCGCCCCTAGTGGAGGATAGGGGTACAACTCGATTAACATCCCATTCCCTTAACATTAACATCAACCTTGAAGAAGATGCAAATAACAGCCGGACAACATGAGAACGATGATGAACAAAGATTGCCGCGATAATCGGATACATGCCGGAACGAAGTCTACTACAATTCAGACTTAAGGATTATCACCTCAGCTCCCTCCAAAGCTGCTACAACAACAACATCTTATAAACTACGTTCGATTTTTCTTCTTTGTTTATTTTTGATTTTGTCCCGCTAAAAAGGTCATTAATTGTGTTGTTGCTCTTTAATGCTAATTGTATGTTATCCTTATTATAAATGTTGGAGTTTTTGTATCTTTCCGAGAAGCCAGGAACATATGTATGAAATTGGTTCATTCGATTCTCCAGGTTGTTTCTTCTTCTTATTAATTCCGCACTGGTTTTATTGGGAAAGTCATTTAACTTTAAAATATGTCTTATCTTCTTTTCGTTATTTTTGTGAAATTCTGCGTCACTAACGTTTTTGAAAATTATTTTGTTTGGTAACCTCATAACCTGCAAATTTATTTAAACTACACATTTAGTAATGAGTAAAACGACGGTTTGATTTTAAAAATCCACTGTTTGGAAAAATACAAGTTTTGGTCATTCTAGTTCACATCTCTCATTATTTTACGAATTGGAGTCCAATAAAAATGTTAAAAAAAGATGGCAACCATTTTAACAAAAAAAACTTCAATTTTGGAACATATTTTCCTTACTTTGGGAATTCGGGAATTTTTGGAAAAATTTAAACTATAATAATATTTTCATTGTTTTTAACTTTTTGACAAATTTTAAGTATTTCTATTGGACTTCAATTCGTAAAAGCTGATTTTGGGAGTATCTGGGAAATTTCAAATACAGAGTCTTGTTGTACTCAACAATACCTACAAGAAAAATAATATGTCTTCACAGAGTTTTCTGTCCATTATTTTTGTAGCAGCGGCAAAAGCTCCCAAATTTGATGCACCCTAGTCTCAACTATTTTGATTGAATTCTGCAAAAAACATTCCAACCAAGCGTATTCTAAATGATGTTGGCGATATTGAGGGAAGCTATAGCAGTGGATGTATTTAAGGTTCATAAATGTTCAAATAGTTGAAAAGTTCATTATTTTAGAGGTTATTTTATTGGCCTATACCTCCGAGGCCATATAATATTGGAATTTCTTTTGCGTTAAAAAATAATTTCGTTTTCCTTTCTCAAACAGTGGTTGAAAGTTGTCCTTATTCAGTGTGATTCATTCTGACATTCTGATATCTGTATTCATTTGTACCTTAGGACCAACAACTAAGAATGTAGACGTTCCAATCACTCGATGAGATTATATGAATGATCTGGCAGGATATTTGGAATGATTTATTACCAAACGGTCCTTACTAAGTGTGTTTCATTTTCTCGACTATAAAACAATAATTGCAAGACCGATCGATGTCTTGTCATTTACAAATATTGATGCGCTGTTGTTTCAGTCAATCGTTTCAGACATTTATACATACAATAAAGGTAAAAGGAAATGCAAAAGCAAACAATTGAACTTTTTGTAAAGCATACCTTTAGGGGCAATATTTTTTCGTGCACAAAACTATATCGTCACCATAAATGCAGGGAGACGTAACAAAGAAAAATCGTAAATGGAGTGTGACATTGATCACGGTAGATATGACAAGAATACACAGTCTGACAAAAAATTTTAGACTTATTCGTTTAAAATAAACAATTTTATGAAAAAATCTGCAAATATTTTTATATTTATTTTTAATTTTATTTTTTATATTTAGATATGACTGAACCTCAAAATAAATAATTTATTAACACAATACGAACTTCATGATGGAACGTTTTTTGCTTCGCCTGAAAACTGTAGACAATTGAAATCTTTGGGTGAAATAAGCTAGCCAGAAAATAATAGGTCGTATTTTCTGGTCTGGCTACCTTTTCGATTCTGTACATCTTTAGGTCCGCCCACCAGTGCCTTTTGTCTGACAGGTATCTTGTATATGGACAAGGGTGTTATCATCCACTCAAGTTCCAATGAAACTTGTAGGGTCGTTCCTAATATTGCAAGCTCGTTATATTTACCCTGTGATTTCCCTATGAAATAAGTTAGTAATTCGCGTTTTTTTAAATCGGACTTTTCCTATGATCCAAGGGTGCAATTTCTTGCAGGCAAAATTTATTCTGTAACGAATTTTGAGGTAAAACATTTATGTTTGTATTAAAGGATAAAAAGGATAATTTTTTAAATATTTTTAACCCACAAACTATATTTGGCACAAACACGGTTTGGCCGCCACAATAAAGCTAAGAAACTACAATTTATATGTATGTATGAGAAACAGTTCATTAAAGTTGAAAAAAGGCTTCACGTTTTTTTTTTAATTTTCAAAATCTGAAAAAGGTGAAAATCTACAATACCAAAAAAATATTTTTATTTCTGCGCATTATGAACAAAGACTTAAAAATGCGTCAAATACTATAAAAACAAAAAATAAGTATTTTATTTTTCTTAGAAATCGAAAAATAAGAAAACTAGTCAGTTATGGACTACTTTATCAAATAGAGCCGATTGCCCGCATTTCAAAGTTAATATCTCAAATTCATCCTTAGGCCCTTGCCTTATGTTTTAAAGAACTCAAAAACATTTACTAAATCAAAAGTTATTGAATTTTGGCCGATGTCAATTTGATTGTGAACCATTGTGCTGTTGTTTTCTACAACCAAAGATGGAGAGTTTATGGCATAGACACGCCGAACATGGCTATTTAAAATTGCCACCAAGTTTATTTTACACCACGTGCACTTGGAGGGACCTTCAACCCTCATTTAAAACTTATGTTTTTCTATTATTTTTCTATATTTTTTAATAGAAAAACTTTATTATTAAATTCAGTTACAAAGTCCCTCCATCTTAAATATTTCGAATAAAATTGGAATAATTATTGAAGTCATTTGAGGATAATATTCATTAATAACCGTGATAATCGAATTATCGTACAAAAATCGAAGAAAAAGAGTTCCTGGCAATAATGGGTTAGAGATCTATTTAGTGGCAAGCAGCTTTTCTCAATCAATGAGAGAGATATTCAGTGGCCAACAGCTACTCTCCATTAATAAGAGAGTTACTCTATGACAAGGAGCATCTCTCAATCACAGAGAGAGCTTCTCATTATTTTTTCTATTATTTTTAAATAGACAAATTTTAGTTTCTTAATTAACTCTGATAAAAATAAAATAATTATTGTTGTAATAGCAGTAAAATAGTCCTTAAACCCTTTAGAATTGAATCCTGTTCTCCTTAAAATTTATATCACAAAACTATTTAGCATTTTAAGATTTGTTTAATATTCCCAAAGCTCCGAAAGTAAAACGTGATAAATCTCTCTCATCCCCCCTCCCCCCTTGCGAACCCACAAATTATTGGCCACAAGATATTCAATACTAATTGGCTAGAGACACACACATACAGACGCACACACACACAGTTGAGACGCGTGTCGTTTCCTGTGGCATCAATTCGAACATAATTTTGTAAACTCTTATTCACCGCCACCATTCAGATTTCCTCTTTTGTTTAAATTCCCTTGGTCAGCGTTGAGGTCTGCCTGCCAGCCAGCCAGCACGACATGCTCATCATTATTATTCAGGCAGTGGCATTGTGATAATTCTTAGAGCCGAGTTGAACAAACGCTCAATGTGCATCCAGCCATGATTATCAATTTCGATACGTATATTTTCCGCCGGGCGGAATTTGAGAGCGGCAAGGGTTATGGCTGTGGCTGCGTTGCCTTGCATTGCGTAGCGGAAATAAGTGGCATATTATGCCTTGACAACGTCATCATCTTCGTGATCATGATGTTGATCATCATATGCAGCCTTCAGTGGAGAGGAAACTATAGCTAATCCTTCCGATAACAGCCAACCACACACACTCATAAATTCATAGTACACACACACATACATCTACAGAAATTCTAATCAATCTTAACGCACCAGAAGATTGTTAATGACTGTGAATATGCACTTTCGAAAACGCATAAACACGCCCCGCAGACACACACACACACTCAAGCACATGGATACACATACTACAAGCACCCCTGTGGCCAATCTACCTCCCCCACCCCACACAGTGTGTTTGCTCAAGTAGGTGGGCCCGGGGTGGGTGGGCTAAGTTAAACTTGAACGCTGCGAGTATCGTGTAAACAAACCGCATGTTAACATTGGCGTTTATCCACCGAATATAAGTTTGTTTTTTGTCTCGCGTAGGATACGCTCCCCCTTTTTTACGGATAAAATGTTAACGCTCGAACAAAGATTGTTAAAATTCGCCTTCGTGCAAACACAGGCACACACATATGCACACGTAAACACTTGGCTCACATATTGACGGGTTTTGTGTTGGCCATGGCAAATGTTTGTGTGTTCACATGAGTGTGTTTGCTTGTGTGCGAATATGTACTGTCAGTGTGTGTGTGCGAGTGTGTGTGTGTGCGAGTGTGTGTGTGTGCAATTACAATTTAAGCACACAATCATTATCATAATCCTTAATCGATATTATGGCTTACAACGGAAGAGATACCGTGGCAACAGCGAACCACTCACCCATAATCTTACCCAGGGCACAGTGGGAGAAACAAGGATGATATTCAGAACAAAATCATGGAGTACTAACAGCAGGTATCAGTATTTACAAACGATATATAATACCACAAACATCGCCGATAGAAAAAGGATCTTCTCTTAACTTATGTAACCCAATGTTCGAGTAATCGAGCAATAAATTTTGGATGTTTAAAAATGTTATTTAAGAAAAAATTCACCATTTTTTTCCAAAAAATAATTTTCTGACGTCAGACTTGAAATTCTTCCCCTAAATTAAACTACACCATTGAAATTGAAGTTGAGAAAATACAACATCATATTGAGAAAAAATAAATTGAATTTCAGAAATCGTAATTAAGAAAATACAGATTGAAATTCTGGATATACAAATTGAAATTGAGAAAAAATGAAATTGAGAAATTACAATTTGAAAATCGAAAAGTTGAATTGAAATTTCTGAATTTCAATATGCATTTTCTCAATTTTTGTTTTAATTTCTGAATTTCAATTTGCATTTTCTCGATTTCAAATTTCATTTCTCAATTTCAAATTGTATTTTCTGAATCTCAATTTACATTTATCCATTTTCATTTTCTCAATTACAAATTTCAATTTTAATTTCCGAATTTCAATTTTCATTTCCCAATTTCAATTTTAATTTCTCAACTTCAATTTTCATTTCTCAATTTCAATTTTCATTTCTCAATTTTAATTTCTGAATTTCATTTACATTTTCTTAATTTTAATTTCAAGTTTCATTTCTCATTTTGAACTTGTATTTTCTCTACTCAATAATAATGATCTTCTCTCAATCAATGATAATGAGCTTATCTCAATCAATCAACAAATATTAAATTATCTAGAACAATAAGTGCTTCTCCACGAAAAGAAGTTACTTTCAAACAATCAGAGAGCTTCCCAGTAAAAAGAATCTTGTCACAAGCAATGAGTGAGAGTGCCACTCAATGATAAAGAAATTCTAACAACCACTAAGAGAGTTTCTCGTTGACAAGGAGCTTTTCTCAATCAATGAAAGATCTACTCAATAACAAGTTTCTTCTCTCAATAAATGTTAGAGCTATTAAATGACAATGAACTTCTCCCAATCAATGAGTGAACTTATCACTTATCACAATAAGCTTCTCTCTTTGGTTAGCTTCTCAAAGCAAAGGAACTTCTCTCAATAAATGAACGCTTCTCCGCGAAAATGAGTTACTTTCAAACAATAAGGGAGGTCCCCAATAACGAGGAGCTTGTCACAATTTGTCACACATTGAATGAAATTCTCAATGACCAGAAAGTTCTCTCAATTGAGGAGAAAACTACTAAATGAGAATTAGCTTCTATCAATCGGTGAGAGAGTTTCTCATTGATATGGAGCTTCTTTCAATCAGTGAGAGGTCTACTCATTGACAATGTCATTCTTTCAATCTATAATTGAGCTTCTCAACTAAATGAAACATATATCACTCAATAAGAGAGCTGCTTAATGAAAAGGAAATTCTCTCAATTGATGAGAATGTTACTGAATGACAATGATCATCTCTTAATCAGTGAGAGAGATTCTCATTAACACAGAGCTTCTCTCAATCAGTGAGCGATATATTCTCAATGGCAAGGCTAATAATCAATGAATTCAATGAAAATGAGCTTCTCTCAATCAGTGAGTGAATTTCTCAACAAAAATGAGAAATTTTTTCAATCAATGAGAGAAATTCTCAATGGCAAAGAGGTTCTCTCAATTGATGAGAAATCTACTAAATGACAAAGATCTTCCCTCCAATACGGAGAAAATTAACAATGTCAATGAGTATCAATTCATCGTCATCATCAACGAGCTCTGTGTGACATAGTTTCACTGTCGCTGAAAGAAACCTACTGTCTTTTTTAGGAATCGAACCTAAGCAGGATATTGATCCTTTAATCTTCTGTAGTATGATTTCATCCTTGAATCTATAAGTATTGTCCTTGGAATATTTACATTAGCCCACTGTGCCGTATTACTATTTACTTTCGCCTCTGTATTTAAGAGTTTACTCTGAATACATGGGCATGTCTTCAAGTGTTTGCATGGACATTAGGGTAAACCGTTGAAAAGAAAATTTTGAATAAAGAATGCTCCACCAGGAGTTAGAGGACAAAATAAGAAGAAGAAAACATAGATTGATTGTTTAAAATTGTATACCCTCCATTACAATATCGTGATTGTTACAGACTTTGTGGATTTTTAATAAGACTATCGGACATCGTGAGGTTTGATTTTCAATAAGCTTTTTTGACAGATCATGCATGACTCATATCAAACTGCCTGGCCATTTTTGTTCAGTAACGTTTGGCAAGTTATCATGGAAAGACTCAAAACACAATAGCGTATCCAAATTTTTCAGTTGTGTTACGAAAAGCAGCGTTCTTTGAGAAAGAAGATGGTGGCGAATCGATTCGTCGTCGTTCTCAGCAGATTGGCAACTTCGACAACTTGGCGTATTTTACGTAAGGTTCTCGGCATTAAAGCGTACCAAATTCAATTCAAGAATTGAAGCCAGGCGACTTCAATTTGCGTGTTATTCAGTATCAGTAAATGGGTTCTCTAGTCGCTATGCTCGAACGAGTCGCCCGAAATTGGACACCTCAGACGTAGTTGTGGACAACAGTGTGACATACATATAATAAACAAAAAGTTCACTTTCAAATTTATGTGTTTTATTTTACATTATAAATCAAACCTCAAGATGAATCACTATTAAAATAAGGAAGTGGGTTAAACTTTAGTAATATCCATTTTATCTATCAGTCCATCTGTCTGTCTGTCCGTGTGTTATTGTAATTACGTTAAAACTTAGTACAAGTGATACTTTTTCTCGGGTCAAAAAATAAAAATTCATTTTCAAAACGTTAAACCTTCATATCTTCTAGCCCTACGAGCAAAAGGACAATAATCTGTGATCACTTCTTTCGAGTCAAAAAATTAAAATTTTATTTAAAAAAATTAAAATTAATTTTCAAAACTTTAAAGTTTCATATCTTCTAAACTAGCAGCCCTACGAGCAAAAGGACAATAATCTGTGAATACCTTTTTTGGGGTCAAAAAATAAAAATTCATTTTCAAAACTTTAAACCTTCTTTTCTTCTAAATAATCTGTGATCACTTCTTTCGGGTCAAAAAATTAAAATTTTATTTTAAAAAAATTAAAATTCATTTTCAAAACTTTAAAGTTTCATATCTTCTAAACTAGCAGCCCTACGAGCAAAAGGACAATAATCTGTGATCACTTTTTTGGGGCCGAAAAATAAAAATTAATTTTGAAAAAAATAAAATTAATTTTCAAATCTTTTAAGTTTCATATCTTCTAAACTAGCAGCCCTACGAGCAAAAGGACAATAATCTGTGATCACTTTTTTTCGGGCCAAAAAATAAAAATTCATTTTCAAAACTTTAAACCTTCATATCTTCTAAACTAGCAGTATCAGCTTTATGCATTTCTCATTTTCAAATTTCCTTTATAATGACCGACTTCTTATAAAGAGTGATTTTTTTGAGGTTAGGATTTTCATGCATTAGTATTTGACAGATCACGTGGGATTTCAGACATGGTGTCAAAGAGAAAGATGCTCAGTATGCTTTGACATTTCATCATGAATCGTCTTACAAACGAACAACGCTTGCAAATTATTGAATTTTATTATCAAAATGCGTGCTCTGTTAAGAAAGTTCATTGCGCGCTTCCATTTTATGGTCAGTTTAATCGACCCACTGAAGCGGCTATTCGGGCTATTGTGACTAAATTTCGCACCAAATTTACATTGTTGGACATTAAACCACCAACACGCTTACGTAGAGTGCGAACTGAAGAAAATATCGCAGCTGTATCGGCCAGTGTTAATGATGACCACCAATTTTCGATTCGTCGCCGTTCGCACCAATTGGGTCTCTGTTACTCAAAAACGTGGAAATGCCAAAATTGGACTAAGCGGATGGACCACCTAAGACGCAGCCGCGGTCAACATTTAAATGAAATTATCTTCAAAAAGTAAATGTCATGGACCAATCTAACGTTTCAAATAAAGAACCGATGAGATTTTGCAAATTTTATGCGTATTTTTTAAAAAAAAAGTTATCAAGCTCTTAAAAAATCACCCTTTACTTGAGTAGTTTGATGTTTATCCTCACGAACACCCTAGTGTCCTTGAGCATGTATTAACAGTCAGTATCTCTGTGTACATCCACGACCATAATATATTCCTCCTCCCACACCCCTCCCCCCCTCCTGCATCCTTTTGGCCGGGCATGTGTACGTAGAAGCGTATAACCATTGACAACATGTCAATATGAGTTTCATATGTAAAACACGACTTACTTGCGTACTTTTAATAAACATTCCACCCTGATGAAAAAGCTGCTGCTGCTGCTACTGCGGCTGCCGCATGGGTCTGCCCTGCCTCGGCTTATGGCGAACAATGAAAAGGAGTGCAAAAACTGACAGGATATGAACTACTGGCACTGTATGAACGAGTGCGCAGGAAGTTGGCGGGAAACCTCGGTGCTAACGTAGCTGCAGCCTTTACTTCCGCCGTTGGCTTCTGTGGCAGCAACGAGAGCAATTTGGATGGCGGTGGTGGTGACGGCGGTGGCATCGTCGTTGTCGTTGCGTCTTCATAATTATAATGATGTAATGATGATTTATCTACCTTTTGGTTTCTGCCACTTGTGCCGGCGTGTGTGAGTGCCTCCTGCTCACTCACCGGAACGGAAGAAAGTGTATAATTACGTGGCTGTAGCTGTAGGTGTGCAGGTGTGTAGGTGTGTGGGTGTGCGTGAAAAACCTGTAAAGATTTTTTGCATGTTTCTTGCACGTTTATGTCAGGATTTTCTTTTGAATGTTTAGTTATCATCCGTTTTAATGATAAGGCTTTGGCTGAAATCTTCGATTAATACTTGTTCGACATGCACGAAACACACAGAAATGTGGAAAAAAGGATGTGTGCGATTGTGTGTGTGTGTATGCCTGAGCTTAATACTCTCAAACATGTAAAAAAATTAAGTGGCAAGAACTTGGTTTGGCCTGATAATGCAACAACTGACACGTGGAGGGAAAATAACGCCGAGAGGAAAGAAAGTATTTGTGGTAATGGCATTGTGGCGCTTGTTATGAGGACATGGACCATCACATCTGATGGCAGATTACTTTGATGATGAATGAAGGCTGTAAGCAGAGCTGTATTATATTGATAAGATTGTGTGGTGCACATGTTATGGTCGATTTAATGTGATGCTGAGATCGCCTGACGATTTCAATCTCCATCTTTAGTGGGTAAACATGATAATATTATGGCCAGGTAAAGAGATATATAATATTGAAAAAAAAAAAAAGAATATGTATCATAAATGGAAATATGATTGCAGTTATAAATAGTTTGGTAGAGGAGTAGGGTGATGAAGGATACTTGAAGGATATTAAGATCAACTGCAATTGAAAGTATCTCTCAATGTTGCTCAATCGCGTGGAAAGGGCTAAAGACTAAAAAATTGGACCTGTATCGCGATAAAAATGATTTTATTTAGCAAAGACTGGTTCATTACGTCCGCTTGTTGATGATACGATTTGAAGCGTTTTCTCTCCGAAACCGTCAGGGTGTATGTGAGCCTATTGTAGAGACTAATGTGGGCAATTGAGCGACGATATTACTTTATTACATTAAGTCGGCTGAAACCAGAATTCTGAAATTGGAATGGCTGATTCTCAATATTGCGAAGACTAAGAATGAATTTTTGAAATTCGTACATTTAGAGGAGAAAACTGCGCAAAAAGGTATACAAATGGTGCACTAATTCATTACAAACGGCATTGGCAAGAATCACGAAATTCGGTTTTTGAACATTTTTAATTGATTTAAGAGAAGCCGGGAAGAGGGGATGAAATGTTTTAAATGAAAGGGTTCCTCTGACACAAGCGACACAAACGGTTGGTTCCATATTTATACGATTTTGGGTGAAGAGAAGCAGACAGGTACATAATAATCTCATCAGCAACAATGACAATTGTCAATTGTCGTATATATAACATCATGATTTATTTAATGAGTACCTTTTTTCATTCTGATTTATAGAATTTTGGTATTTATTTTTAATTAAAATATAGTTTGGAAATATGTTCACATTATATTGTGATATATAAATATATTGTATAATGTTTGTTTCTCCCTGGCGCACACTGGTCCGTTTCAGTGACAAAAATCAGATCCGAAAAATTTATTTTGTCAGCTTTAATACTCTCAAGCCCATATAAGATTTTTCTTTGCGTCCTTGACGATGTTATATGTATCCAATAATTACATTAAAATCACTCCTTTGTTCTAAATATTCATACTTTCGCAAGAAGCAAATTTTTACTACAATCACGAAAAATAGACATTTCATAACATATGAGCATCGATTAAAAAGAAATGAAAAGGCTCCATAAAAGAAGTACTTCCTTCCTATGACAATCCCATGTTAAATTAATTATAGATGACTCAATTTTTCACAATTTCCGGATCACAAGGTGGGAATATTTCTCACTTCTTGGGATGCTCTTTTTTGCTGTGTAGTTAAAGGAAAATATTGATCAAAATACCGAAATATTGTTTTGACCGAATTGAATATTTTTATACTTTAGGAGTGATAATTTTGATTTTTTCTAGGTCTTAAAATATTTTTTAATTTTTATATATAAATTTTAAATACGAATATTCCCAATTTTTAATGGCCATGAAATTATCATTTACACTGCATTGTTGTCCATTTTTTTAATAGACTTTCGAAAGAAATTAAAATATAAATCTTTACCCTTGTCTTAGAATAAATTATTGGTCGAATTATTGTGGAAGTATTTTCAAATGATGCTTTAATGATTAACATTGGAAGGAATTGATATAGGTATTGATTTCTTCTGCATATTTTTTATGACAACTTTTGAAACATGTTTCCATGAAATGTTTTTTGCTGTAACTTAAAAAAAAAAACACAAAAAAACTCTGTTGCAGATCCAGCATATGATCTTCAAGACAGCGCCACCTACATCTCAGAATAAAAATACATAATTGTATCATTGGTGTTGATGGTAACACAATCATTGCCATTCTCGGTTTTCTTTAGTTGTCGTTGTACTGGAATAGATGAAAAGCATTTAAATAAATAGGTATCTTTTAATTAATTTAAGGCCCACCTATCTGGTGTGAACGTAAACAGACTACTCAGTACAACACGAAAAAAATTACGGGATAATGGATTCTGAAAGAGGAGACCAAAGAAAAAATATACGTGTGTCGGCGTTTTTTAGATCACATCGGTATTTCATTTTATAGACGAATAAAGTTTCCCAACTCTGGCCTCTTCTTGCAGCATATCGGTGTATAAAACTATGTTTTCTTTACATCTGAGGCATAGGGTATGTTCAGTAACATTGTAGATAATATGTATGGCGAATATGTTTGTAGAACATATTAACCCTCTAACTACCCCTCATAACGGAATTTTTTGGCTTTATTCTAACAAATTGCAAAAAACACCCCGAAAAGGGGGAAGGGCGGGGATGAAATGTTCTACAAAAATGTTGGCCATAAAATTTTACTATATATGTCAGAACATCCCACACCTTAACACAAACGCCAAAAATCAATCAAATTCAAGATTGCCCATTAAGGGTTAATATAGTTAGGGTCTATTGCGGGACAGTTTTGGGCCTTTCGTTCATACAATTTATTGTCAGAACCTCGTAATTTTGGAAAAAGTTTGAAATTGTTGTACGGTGCTATAAACGTCCAATAACACTGTGGAACGAAATGAATGACTAGACTCTGACAACGGATTCTGATAGTAGGAGTAAAAAAGAATTGGGTGTTTTGAAAGTTTGTTTATGGCAGTAATTTTAGAAGGGGTATTTTCCCTTTCCACAGCATTCTTAATATGAATCGGCATAGAAAACCTTGTTATCCTTACATTTTAAGAATAGAATGTAGTCAGCAATATTACTCAAAATACTATGAGGAACATTTTGTTGCAACATTTTAACCCTCTAACTCTTCAATATAGGAACCTTATTGGTCACTTTTTATAAAAGGATAAGTGTTCTACACAAATATTTGCCATTAAATTCTACCATAAGTCTCTGTATATACTGACACTCAAAATTCAACTTAAAAGTCAAAAATAAGTCAAAACTTAAAATTCATTTTTCGTATGAATTTAAAGTGGATGGTGAGAATGAAAAAATATGCTACGTCAAATTTCACTGAATTCACTGAAAAAAGATACAAATAAAATACCAACACCAATTTGGTTATTTAAATTAGCAATTATTTATTATTTTTTTCCATGTGAAAAGGAACATACATTTTCTTTAGGTTATCCGATTTCACTGAAAGTTTGCAAATTTGTACTCCTGAATAAGGGATTTTTCCCGATTTTCAAAAAATATAAATAAAGTAGGGTGGATCGAAAATCAGGAATTTTGTCATAAGGTAATTTAAACAAATTTGAACTTGTTTCTGTTAGAATATAGAAATACATTTTTAGCGAATTTCAAGCAAATTGCTTTTGGTTTAATATAAAATTATATATTAATAAAAATATTTTTTAATTTTCTAATTAATTTTTAATAATCATACAATTTTTTTAAAACATTTTTTTATTGGCAAATAATTGTTTCAGTAAGACGTTTCAATATGAAGTTCCTGATACTTACCCTAGAATAATTATAATTTTTTAAGGAATTTTAAACAAATTGCTTCTTGTTTAATCTAAAACTATCAAATCTTAAAAAGATATATTTTTCTTAATTCCCTGTATTTTTTTAATAATCAAAAAAGCACTCCTTCGATTTTTTAAAATATTTCTTTTTTAAAAGATAATAATGTATGTAGAGCGCTCCATAAGTTTCATTGGAGTTCCTGGCACTGATATTTCTACTTCTGAATAAGGGAAATAGCATTGCATTTCTCGATTTTCAAAAAATATACATTTGTAGACACTAGGGTAAAGTTTTTAAAATATTTTTTTATTAACACATAAGTGTTAACACATAGTGTCAGTAAGACGCTCCATACATTTCAATAAGGAGTTCCTAAATGTGATTGCAGTCGCTATAAAAAATATTGAATAGACAAAATTAAAAAAGTTGCGGATGTTCCCGACTAAAATTAATCTTTTGTTTGTTTAATGCGTTGTCCAAAAATATTCGGCTTTATGGCTGTCCATTCGTGACACTAACGACTTTAGTACTATTTTTAATTCATTTTTTTATAAAATACCCTACAAATACCACATATTTTCGTGACATCGAGTGTTTGCGAATATTAAGCAACACCTCCGAAAGATAAATTGCTATCATCCAAAGTACCTCATAACTCTAAAGGCTCTTGAACTTGATTAGATTAAGCCTTTTCTCTAGACTTCTGCCCTTCTATCCTTCTCCAGATATTTTTGTTCATTTGGAAATATTTGCAATTTTCTTATTGTTTTTGTTATTGTTATCATAAATAACATTTACCACCGCCATTCAATTGTTATTATTAATCTATTAACACACCATTAAACACTTTAACAATCACGGTGCTCAACAATTGTGGATATTGTCTGGCGCAGGAGACGACAGACGGCTGACTTCAGACGTCAGACCGCAATAACACACACGACCAGAGCCAGAAGCGTAACCGAAACCGAAACCAGACCAAAAACTCTTCGTCGTCGTCGTCGTACAATAAATTCAATCAATAATTTATGGCTGTGTAAATACAAAATATAAATGGCATAAAAGTCAAATGATGGAGAGCAGCGAAATGCTTAAAAAACGATGGTAAACGGGGGAAAAATGAACAGCCAGAAGAAGAAAAACAAAAGAAAATACTTAACAACAGCCACGCATAAAGACCATAAAAAACATAGACAAACAAGGCATACTTAGGCAGGAGCACACACACACATGCCCTCCTTTAATCAAACATATGCAGACATAGTCAAACACTCGCATTCGCACACACACACACACACACATGTAGATGAGACACAGATGTAGCCACATATACAAGGACACACGCATAAATACGCCAAAATACAAAAATGATCAGATGATAAAATGGAAAATGATCATAAATATTAAAAAGCAAAATATAGCAGACAATAAATATTTGAACATTTATACATTTAAGGAAGAACGCACCACGACCACAACACCAACACCATTCAGACAGACGACTCACACACACTCTCATACATATTCGTATCTTCATGTCTGCCCGTGGATACAATTTGGCGAGCTAAATAGATTGAATGGCACGAAGCGAAAAAAGTCAGCCAAAACACAAACTGCGTTGGAATGATTTTGGCTTTTGTGCCAAGACGAGCAAAAAAAAAACTCGTACGGCGTGAAGAAATTGCCAACGAGGGTGGTATGGCAAGCAAAGGCAATATAAACTACCTTTTTATAGAGAATCTAAAAAAAACTAAAAAATAGGTTTCCGGAAGACGATCGAATAAATTAGGTTTCAAAATTACACTATTCAACCAAAATGTCTCAGGGATATGTATAGGATGGGCCATTTATAATTTTAAAGTAGAATCGGCTATAAAAAAGTATCGATTATTTTTTCAAATTTCTGGTTTCATTGGAAATGTTGAACTTCGTCATTTAATAATGGAATTCAATATCGACTGGCTAGGCAATATCTCATCCGATCAACCCAATTTTTCAGTTCAGCCCAAAATCCACGTCAAACAGTGTGTTTAATTACAAATGTTGTCATTCTCAACTTCCACCTTTTCTTGGTGTGCGGCCTACGGTCAAATGGCATTCCTTTATTTATTCCCCTACGTTAGATTTTGTCTACTACTTTCTTCATACGACTTTGTGATATTACGCACAAAAAGAGTAGTAACACCTTCTAACGAGTAGCGAATGCATTGAGAGCCGCCTTTCTCCATCTAAGCTTTGCTCTAGTTTACTCGTTATTGTAAATCTCTGGTTCATTGGATTTCGTCCAAACAACACCCTCACAAACTTTTGTACAAAAGGTAATATTGTTTACGACAATAAATTGAATTGAGTTTTATTTGAAAATACTAAATTTTCGTATTTTTATTTATTTTCATCCTTGCTACGCAAACACAGTGGCTCGGCTGCATTGGCTTCTCAATAGTCAGATGTGGGTTCTCTGAACAAATTTTGCTTTGCAATTTTGCTTATTGATATAGCCACCGAAATGAAAATGGCTTCATGAAGGGTGAAGTAAATGGCCCACCCTTTATTAAAATTTATTAAATTAAGAGTCGATTTTCAGAAGACGATCGAATAAGTTAAGTTCTCAAAATTACACAATGCAATAAAGACGTCGAAGGGATATGTATATTAGGATGGGTCGCGAAAATAAATTGATGAAGTCATCTCCCAAAAATTAAGATTGGATTGTGAACTTCGGAGTTCGGCTGTTTCGCTGAAGAATCGCTCCTTCTAATCGAGGCCATCATAGGCCAGAATAAAAAATAAAAGAGTAAAATAAAGGGATTTTAAGTGATGTAATGTGAGTAGGGATAAGAATGGTACCAACCAAATGGCAAATCATGAAATTTGGTGTATAAATTTCTTTTCCAATTTGAACTTTTAGAGGGTAATGGGGAGAAAGGGGATAAAAATGGTACCAGTCAAGCGGTACCATATAATAATCAACTTCGGCTCTTACTGCATAGACTCGCAAAATAAAAATATATATCCATATTGGGAAAGAAGGGATAAAATTGGTACCGTAAAATGGTTAAAGATTTCATTATGAAATGCTATATGTACTGACTTTTGTCTGCGTATTAGAGAAAAATAAAAGCTTTTCTAAATATTGAAACTTATGGGGTCAAACTAGAAAAAAGGGATAAAAATGGTACCAACTAAACGGCTACAGATATAATCATGAATTACAGTGTACGCATTCCTTTGACTGTGTAGTGGAACAACATAAAGTGATTTTTCGAATTTGAACTTTTAGAATGAAAATGGGGAGAAATGGGATAAAAATGGTACCATTCAAAGAACTGCAGGCAGAATAATGAAATTCGTTGTATATGACGCCCTGACTACATAGACTCGCAAAATAAATATTTATATTCATATTAGTACGTTTAGGGTCGAAATGGGGAAAAATGGATAAATTTCGTACCGTAAAATTTATGTAGTTTTTATCATAAAATGCAATATGTTCTGATTTCTGACACTGCGTAGACGAGAAAAATAAAAGTTTTTTATAAATTCTAACTTATGGGGTCAAAATTGAAAAAGGGGATAAAAATTGTACCAACTAATCATAACATTTAGTGTACTTTGACTGTGTAGTGGAACATTATAAAGTGATTTTTCGATTTTTTTCCAATTTGAACATTCAGAGGGAAAATGGGGAGAAAAGGGATAAAAATGGTACCAGTCAAACGGCTGCAACTGGAATAACGGGATTCCCTTGTATTCACTTTTTTCCGATTTTTTTATTATTTTTTCCAATAATTAGACTTATATTATTATAAGACACGATTCGAAAATTATTTTTAAAGTGTTTTCAAGGGGAAAAAATTTAACAAAAATGCAACGCGAAAATTACAAGAAAAAAAACATAATTTTTGGAGTTGTTTTCAGGAGCTTTTAGCACACAGACGGCCTACCCCAGCGACAAAATAATTTACAGAGCATCAGTAAACAATCCAACCTTCATTTCCGGAGTTCATTATTTTTTATTAGTATAGACCTCGACCCATTCTAATGTAGATGATTTTCTGATAGAAATAAAATATTCAGAATAAAAAAATCAATTATTTAATTTGTAAAGCGGGATCTTTTCAAAAAATTTTAAAAATAATTTTGTTTAAAAAAAATATTTTGCTTTTACTTTTATACATAGATATTTGGCATATATACATTATTTTCTTCGTTAGAATGTCAGCTATTTGAAAATAGAACAATTTATTGTTTTTTTATTTATTCTCTATTTTTTATGGATTTTTTTCGATCAGCAACATAAATTATCTTCGAAAAAAAAAAGGTTTTTCGCAATTTTTTTTGGAACTGTTGCTAAACCACTGTGCCTATGTGAAAGTGAAATTCGCAGCTTTTGTAGTCATCATAAATACCTTTATTTGAACATATAAGCGGCTGTGATTCTACCTATATTTCCACAATGAGAGTACAAATATTAAAGGTACCTTAAATGGAAATGGGAATATTAGTAATTTTTTAAATTAAAATAATTTTTTTTGTGTTGATTTTATGCCTCAATACACACAACAATTTTAGGTTTCGGACACAATATTTTTATTTTATTGATGCCTAGTGTTACTCTCAATGATTTACATTTTACTTTACTGGAGCCGTACAAATTTGCCATCGAAATGAATTCTGTTGGACCATCATGACCACATTGATCATGAAAATTCTTTAAATAAATCCCATAAGTTTGATTTGAAATTTTAATAGTACTTCAGGAGTTTCAGATGGATGGATCTATTGTATTATATCTGCTATCAATTCCATCACTAATTGATCTTCTGCCTCTCAAAATAATAAATGTTCCTTACTTTGCCAGTCCTACTCCCCGTTCACAGTGTTTTGTATATAACCTCCACTACCCTCCCCCTGTTGCGCTATCAGCGGAAGGAAGTAAATTCCAAACATATTTCAATTCTAAAGCCATGAATTTTTGAGGTTCTAAATATGAAGCAAAAAGAAAAAAACGTAGAACGCAAAACACACACATTGAACGCCCGTTGCCGTTGCAAGGTCCTATAAAACATACTGGCAATCTATTATGAGAAATGTCAACAGCCTAAAAATATGCTACAAAAAGTCGACAAGGCATATAGCAACACTGTTTGTGCGGAACTGAGACAGACAACACAACTGACTGTCGGAGAGATAGTGAGAGTGCGAGTGCGAATGAGACGAAAAAAGCTAAAAGGCTAACAAATGCTTTTGGTTGGAAACAAATCGGAAAAATACATATGAATGTCAGACTTTGTTTTGAAGTTTGTCTGTGAGTATTACAACACAGGGTGCGGGGGTTGGTGGAGTGATAGAAATTTTAAATTTGCTCAGAAGAAATATTTCCTTCGTTTGTGAGAATTTTTTAGAAATAAATTCCACAGAAATTTATATACAGGATTTGGTTTTTCTAGAGAAATTTCCGTTCATGATTCCCAATTTTCGGGTTTTTAAAGAAATGCTGGAAAACAAATTTCATCAACCCATGGACAATCGAGTCTAAACTATCATGATTTCGACCCTTCAAAGGTTTGTATAGTCTACAGCCACGTAATAAATGTCACCACGCCATATGTAAATAAATTTGCATTCTATTAAATATAGATGCAAAATGGACTTGAGCCAGGCCAATATTTCAGTCAAATCATATATTGATTACAGACCAAAAAAATAAATACAAACGAAAAAACTAAAACAAATTTCGTATTTCCATCTGAAGGAAATTTCGTCGAAATTTGCTATTTTATAGGAAATTTCCTCGAAATTTGCTATTTTATAGGAAATTTCCTCGAAATTTGCTATTTTATAGGAAATTTCCTCGAAATTTGCTATTTTATAGGAAATTTCCTCGAAATTTGCTATTTTATAGGAAATTTCTTCGAAATTTGCTATTTTATAGGAAATTTCCTCGAAATTTGCTATTTTATAGGAAATTTCCTCGAAATTTGCTATTTTATAGGAAATTTCCTCGAAATTTGCTATTTTATAGGAAATTTCCTCGAAATTTGCTATTTTATAGGAAATTTCCTCGAAATTTGCTATTTTATAGGAAATTTCCTCGAAATTTGCTATTTTATAGGAAATTTCCTCGAAATTTGCTATTTTATAGGAAATTTCTTCGAAATTTGCTATTTTATAGGAAATTTCCTCGAAATTTGCTATTTTATAGGAAATTTCCTCGAAATTTGCTATTTTATAGGAAATTTCCTCGAAATTTGCTATTTTATAGGAAATTTCCTCGAAATTTGCTATTTTATAGGAAATTTCCTCGAAATTTGCTATTTTATAGGAAATTTCTTCGAAATTTGCTATTTTATAGGAAATTTCCTCGAAATTTGCTATTTTATAGGAAATTTCCTCGAAATTTGCTATTTTATAGGAAATTTCCTCGAAATTTGCTATTTTATAGGAAATTTCCTCGAAATTTGCTATTTTATAGGAAATTTCCTCGAAATTTGCTATTTTATAGGAAATTTCCTCGAAATTTGCTATTTTATAGGAAATTTCCTCGAAATTTGCTATTTTATAAGAACATTTCCTCGAAATTTGCTATTTTATAAGAACATTTCCTCGAAATTTGCTATTTTATAGGAAATTTCCTCGAAATTTGCTATTTTATAGGAAATTTCCTCGAAATTTGTTATTTTATAGGAAATTTCCTCGAAATTTGCTATTTTATAGGAAATTTCCTCGAAATTTGCTATTTTATAGGAAATTTCCTCGAAATTTGCTATTTTATAGGAAATTTCTTCGAAATTTGCTATTTTATAGGAAATTTCCTCGAAATTTGCTATTTTATAGGAAATTTCCTCGAAATTTGCTATTTTATAGGAAATTTCCTCGAAATTTGCTATTTTATAGGAAATTTCATCGAAATTTGCTATTTTATAGGAAATTTCATCGAAATTTGCTATTTTATAGGAAATTTCATCGAAATTTGCTATTTTATAGGAAATTTCATCGAAATTTGCTATTTTATAGGAAATTTCATCGAAATTTGCTATTTTATAGGAAATTTCCTCGAAATTTGGTGTTTTATAGGAAATTTCCTCGAAATTTGCTATTTTATAGGAAATTTCTTCGAAATTTGCTATTTTATAGGAAATTTCTTCGAAATTTGCTATTTTATAGGAAATTTCCTCGAAATTTGCTATTTTATAGGAAATTTCCTCGAAATTTGCTATTTTATAGGAAATTTCCTCGAAATTTGCTATTTTATAGGAAATTTCCTCGAAATTTGCCATTTTATAGGAAATTTCCTCGAAATTTGCTATTTTATAGGAAATTTCCTCGAAATTTGCTATTTTATAGGAAATTTCCTCGAAATTTGCTATTTTATAAGAACATTTCCTCGAAATTTGCTATTTTATAGGAAATTTCCTCGAAATTTGCTATTTTATAGGAAATTTCCTCGAAATTTGCTATTTTATAGGAAATTTCCTCGAAATGTGTTAGCTATAAATTAGATATTACATGCTTTCTCCCGGCATTAATTTAACGGAGAGGTTAGACTCTTACAAAGATATCCGTGAAACAAAATCTTAAAACTAAGTATAAACTAAAATATAAACCAAAATTATAAAAAAGTAAAGAAAGTGCAGAAGTAAATTCATTACAAGAATACGAATATGACAATTTTTAATTATTTGTTACATTCGGTTACGGACGGATTTAAACAAAAACTTTGTTTTGATATAATTTGACAATATAAAGGATGTATGCGAAATTTCAAGGTCCTTTCCTTCCTTCTAACTATTGCCACAGTTTGTGTGAAAATATTCCACTAATAAAGAGTGATTTTTTTGAGGTTAGGATTTTCATGCATTAGTATTTGACAGATCACGTGGGATTTCAGACATGGTGTCAAAGAGAAAGATGCTCAGTATGCTTTGACATTTCATCATGAATCGTCTTACAAACGAACAACGCTTGCAAATTATTGAATTTTATTATCAAAATGCGTGCTCTGTTAAGAAAGTTCATTGCGCGCTTCCATTTTATGGTCAGTTTAATCGACCCACTGAAGCGGCTATTCGGGCTATTGTGACTAAATTTCGCACCAAATTTACATTGTTGGACATTAAACCACCAAAACGCTTACGTAGAGTGCGAACTGAAGAAAATATCGCAGCTGTATCGGCCAGTGTTAATGATGACCACCAATTTTCGATTCGTCGCCGTTCGCACCAATTGGGTCTCTGTTACTCAAAAACGTGGAAATGCCAAAATTGGACTAAGCGGATGGACCACCTAAGACGAAGCCGCGGTCAACATTTAAATGAAATTATCTTCAAAAAGTAAATGTCATGGACCAATCTAACGTTTCAAATAAAGAACCGATGAGATTTTGCAAATTTTGTGCGTTTTTTTTAAAAAAAAAGTTATCAAGCTCTTAAAAAATCACCCTTTATATATATTGGGATGGGTCACGAAAATAAAGTGCAACGATCACCCCCAAAAATGAAGATTGGATTGTTTAATGATGATCTGCAAAAAAATCGTCACTGGGTCAAGCCATCTGTGATCTGTGACCAATAAGTTGCACTAAGACAAGAACCAAAATATAGTTTTCTATCAAGGGTATATTATTTCAGAGAAATATTGACAAAAATGCAGCACAAAAAAATACACCAGAAAAACATGATTTTTAGAGGAGTTTTCAGGAGCGTTTAGCTCACAGACGATTTCATCTAGGAACGAAATATTTTGAAAATCATCATTAAAGAATGCAAACTTTATTTTCGTGGCATTGTCTTTCCATTTGTATGGACCACGACCCAGCCTAATATAAATATATATATATTTTTTTTTTTCAAAATTGGGGTCAATCCCAGGAACAAAATGGAGACTCACGCCAAATTTAGGTGTTGATAAAATTTTTGATGCCATTTTTCATTTGGGACAATTTTTTTGAGTCTAGGGACTCCAAGAGCCATAGATTCAATTTTAATGTTAGTTTCCATGATTCTTGGTACATGCTGAACGGGAAATCATACTTCGTTCCGAAAGCCAAAGTAAGTCTGCCCTCTCTCCTTGTGAAATGTTTTGTGTCCTCCATGCCACATCTTGAAAAAAAAAACATAATTTTCCTTTTATCTTTTTCCATCACTCCTTTGAGGCGGAATTGCTTTTTATTTGCAAACATTTAAAATAAACTAATTTATTACTTTAATTCTTTTCCACTTACTACACTCAGTATGCCAACGCTGGCTTTGCCCGGCTCCTCCGTCTTGCCTGCTCCTTGTATATATGGCATGGAATGGAACAAAAAGCATTTAGATGCTCGGTTGGTTTGCTTGCCATAAAAATAAAGATTCCTTTTCCGTTTCTCCTCCAATAAAATCTTAAAAGATGTTTTTGTTTCTCCACGTGCCCCCGCTCTCTCCCTGTCTGTGCAGCCAAACAGTTTGCCTTTTTCGGTTGTTGTTGTATTCAACACCATTAGAATTGGATTCCATTGAATTTTGCTGGGTAATAAATGTTGCCTTTTCCTGCGTTGCTTTTTGGCTTCGTCGCACAGAGCGCGCGCTATCTTTTGAGCGAGCAAATCAAATTATGCTTTCGCATGGTTCTGTTGTAAATCCTGGTGTTGTTGCCTTGTCTTTTCTTGTCTATTGGTTCTCGGTTATGTTCTCCCTCCCTCCTTCCTTTCGCTGGTGTACTCCTTCTTCAGCTGTATTTGTTCTTAGATTTTATTTATATTATATAAGTACTAATTCGGTATTATTGAGATGAGTGTGAGTTAAGTACCCCAAAAGGAAGGAAATGTAATGAAATGAATCTTCTTTGGCTCTCTCTCTGGGTGTGTGGAGTGTAAGCGAAATTTATTGCCTACTTCCAGGGGTGCCTTTTAAGAGCAAACAAAGCCAACAACCAGGCGGCCATCAGTGTTTGAACAACTGAGTAAGATTGTGTACATAAATTTCAAATGATATTCATAAATTTAATGATTCAAATGAAAACGAGATTTTGTCTATAAACAAAGAATGACTTTCGCAGGATAATTTTCCAGCGAATTTTCGAGGAAAATTGCATTGACAAGTGGCAGATTTTTATCAAGTGGAATTTTAGATATTACATTAAGGCCCCTTTAAATCATTTTCAAATTTGGCTCCTGACCAAATTTGAAAGATTCTCAAACTCTGCCTCCACTCCACCACCCGAGGCAGTTAAATAAATTCTCTGCGGAAGAAAAAAACTTAAATTACTGGACATGTCCTTTTTTCGCCAAACTCACTCGCACAATGTTAGTGAATGTTGAAAAAAAAAAAAAACAACATAAAAATGAAAAGAATTTCAATAAATTTCTGATGACAATTTAATGACACGTTAGCGGTCTACTACCAAAAGGTATGGCCGGCTGTGTCGTTATTTTTTTTTTTGTTCAGAAAACCTCAGTGGTTGACGTCGCCAAATGGACGTTTGTTTTTTCTGTTTTTTTTTTTTGTTCTCAGTCACATTTCAAAACGACAAAAAATGTCAACGTAATCATAAACCTTACTTAAAAATCACTTTTGTCATTAATATTTCATTTGAATGGTGGGCGTTGTTGGTTGGTTGGTTGGGGGAGGGGTGGATCCAAACGGAAAACACCTTATCCTAATGTTAAAACTTGTCGTTCGTTGTTGTTCCGCCAAGTGGGTGGCAACGTTAACAACAACGATAAATGACTTTCGAAATGAACTGGCTGACCAACTCAACCACCTACCCCGAACAGTGGGACTTTTGCAATAACTTTGAGGAATTCCTTTGCGATGGTGGGCGGTGAGGAATATCTTAGGCTTCACTAAAGTATGTGGCAGAGAAATATGGGAGATATTCCAGGGAAATTCCAATGAAGTTGTACCCGCCCTCCATTCAAGGATTAGCGAGAATGTTGGGTAGCGGAGAAAGTGATACATATAGACCACTTATGTTTTGGCAAAACAGGATATTTTTCTTAAGAAAAGTTCTGGGAGCGGAGTTTAAGCTTTAAGTCGGTGAAGAAGTAAGGGCTGAGCTATTTTTCGGTTCGTAAATTGATCTCAAACTTAGAATCAATATTGAGAAGGTGATTGAAAGTTCTGATAAAAATCTTTGTATCTTTTTGTATCGTTGGCACTTATATCTTAATCTTAATATATCAGCTCAACAGGGGGATAATAGCTTACCGTTTTTTTGTTAATTAATAAATCAGTACCAGTAACCATATTATATACATTAGATATAAATTTACATCCCTAAAGTATGCTTTAAACAATTTTTCAAAATTACAGTAAAAGCGAGCAACGAAGAATAATATTGCTTAGAAGGTTTTATCATTTTAGCAATCAAATATATCTTAGCAGCCATAAGTTGAATTTTCTTTTTAAAATTAATAAATAAGATACTAGTTTATCAATATTTGCAAACACCAAGGCATCGGTCGGCCACGAGAATATAGTTCTATCCTGAAATGGAAAGCGAAAACATAGTTAGACTTTTCCAATGCAAAAGAGCTCCTGTTTTCCATGGACTAAATGAAATTCCAATACGATACATGGTTTCTGAAATACATCCAAATAAAGTAACCTCTAATGTGATCAATCAATGTGTGCGTTAGTTGTGAACACAACCGACGACTGCACTCGGGGCCATTGAATTTGGAGGGGTATGGGACGAGTGGTTTAATAGAATCATCTGCAAAATTACATAAAAGTATTATTTTATTTTTTCAATTTCGAAATCGCATATAAAAATCCTTGTAACTTTTACCCGCTGGTAACCACATCTTATATCTTAATAAATAACTAACTTAATAAATATCAGCTCAACATTTGCCAAAAGTCAGGGAATAATGGCATATTGTTTTTTCTTAATTAATAGATCATTCCAAATATCCTGCCAAATTATTCTTAAAAAGTTATCGATTGATAGGCCAATGTGTATTTTACAAAGCATACTTTTGGGATTATAATAAATTTACTATTGAATTATTTTGTTGTTGTTGTTGCCTTAACACCAACAATTATATTTTTTCATTTTTTAAGCTTTTATAAGAAACAATTAAGTAGTAACAACAATTAAATAATTGCATTATCTTAATAATTTCATAAAATTGGCAGAAGGGTTTGAGTTACGAAAAAGATAACTACAACGCCAAAGCACTTCTTTTAAAAAATCTATTGTATTTTTATTGACAAGTCAGTTTTTAAAATTTAAATTTTCTTTTAGTTTTTTCGTTTGCATTTTTTTGGTCTGTAATCAATATTAGATTTGAACTGGGATATTGTCCTGGCTCAAGACCACTTTGCTTCTATATTTAATAGAATGCAAATTTATTTACAAATGGCATGGTGACACTTATTACTTGGCTGCTGACTATCACGATCATGATTTCGACCATGTCAAAAGTCTTTTCAAGTGGCTTCGCAGCGAATTTTCAACATCAAACCCGGCCTCTATAAGGAGATGATTCTCACAGACGAACGAGAATCACAACTCACTTGCCGAATTTTGCGTTTAAAAAATCGCACCAAGTAATAAAGCACACATGCGATCTTACAAGCATCTCATATGGTGCGATTTTTTAAACGCAAATTCGGCAAGTGAGTTGTGATTCTCGTTCGTCTGTGAGAATCATCTCCTTATAGAGGCCGGGTTTGATGTTGAAAAGTCGCTGCGAAGCCACTTGAAAAGACTTTTGACATGGTCGAAATCATGATCGTGGTAGTCTGCAGCCAAGTAATAAATGTCACCATGCCATTTGTAAATAAATTTGCATTCTATTAAATATAGAAGCAAAATGGTCTTGAGCCAGGACAATATCCCAGTTCAAATCATTTAAATTTTCTAAATTCTGCTGGTCATAATTGGTACTTGTGTACACTCGAAAGGTTAAATTTAGTGTATTGTACCTTAATTAAAAATAATAAAAAATTTAAATTAAAATTAATGTCAGAAAAAATATTGCTCCTAAAGGTATGTTGTACAAAAATTTGTTTAACTGTGGTGGTTGCTGTGGCAAATATGAATAATTTCGGGTTAGCTTTGGCATTTTATTTTATCGTTTTTTGTAATAAATTATAGAATTTTATATTTGCTGTGATCAACTGAGATCCCAGTGTATAAATATTTGTAAATGCCAAGGCATCCGTCAGCCTCGCGATTATAGTTTTATACTGGAGAAAATGAAACACACTGAGTAAGGACAATCTTCAGGTAAACCACTGGTTGCCAAGGACAACGAAAGCAGACATTTTTAAAGCAAAAGAACACTTCAAGACCTCTTGTATTCCATGAACTAAGCGAAATTCCTATATCATATATGGCTTTCGAGATACAGACCATTAGTAACCTCAAAAATAATTCACCATTGCGAAGTTTAAATGCATCCACTGTAATATTTCGCCACAATAGCTGTTAATGCTAAACTAATACAGAGAGAAGTATGAAGTTTGAAGTATTTTTAACAGGCATTCTTCTCTTTCAATTGATAGCCATGGCCGTTGTCTAACTCGCAAAGGTATAAATATAAATTAATAAAACTTCTATATCCTTTGTAAATTGAAAGTTCTGTAAAGAGGATAACATATCACCGAATAGAAAACTGAATACTCTGATTTTCTACATACTTTTCTACTTTAGTGTCATTGCTCATATGGGAATTTTATTTTTTAAGATTTCCAATTCATATATAAAACTTCTTTGTATATAAAATAATAAATAACTAAGGCTTAATATATCAGCTCAACATGTCCCATAAATCAGAGGCTTATGTCCTACCGTTTTTTGTTAATTAATAATATTCAATGCATACATTTAGGGTTATAAATTCAATTATTTGTTGTTGGTCATACAGCTTCAAATTAATAAACATATTTGAATGCCAGAATAAATATTGGCCCTAAAGATATACTGTTCGAAATATTGTTCAACTGTTATTGTAACAGACATGCTAATTTCGGGTCAGCTTTTGTATTTTGTTTGCCTTTTTTGCAATTAAATAGATTTTTGTCGAAACACAAACAAATATTTTCCAAGTTCACAGAAAATATTCCTCAGCCGATCTATAAGATTTTAATTTAATTCAAAACTGTTTTCGAAAAGGAAACACGGATTGGTGCCTTTAACCATTATAGGAATTACTCCCTGAAATTTAAAATATATACTTATTTTAAATTTGTCTTATATGGTGCCACTGTATAGTGTCCTTTGAATAGGAATTTTCTGAGTTCAGTGTTTAAATTTACTTTACATTTGTATGGCGACTGTGTCATTATGGGTGTATCTTTCACCTCAAGAGGTACGGATATGGCAACAACACCCCCAATATTTCTAGCAAATACTACAACAACAACACGCACACACACACTATGTATATGAATATAATTCACTATGTACAGTGCAGTGAATAACAACAAAATGTTTTAAAAGATTTTCTTGTGATTTTGCAAAAGTTCCCTGCAACACTGAAAAGGAAATCAACACTTATACACACATGCAGACATACAAATAATGATGGCAGCTACAATGGTATAGTATTGTATTAATATGGGTGATTCCATGGAAATGTGAGCTCGCGATAGGTAAGGGAATTCAGAAATAAGAGTACCTGAATAGAGGCCATAATGTTGCAAAACCTTGTCTTAAGGTACTACTTAATGCTCCCCTGATGGTGAGCGGGAACTCGATGGATGGCTGCTCCACCAATATCACTACGAAGGGGCTCCACTTCTACAGAATATCTATGAGACCTCTTGAGCTCCTTCAATGATCAGAATTAATTTTTTTTGTTTGTCTGAAATATCTACATTCTACCTTGAAACCTCTATTCGAATCAAAATTCTTTTCCTCGTTCCCATGTAGCCACCCATATGCATGTAATTTTCTTTTTTCCCTGAGTATGAGAGAATGTCCTACGTACCTCTGCATATCCATGCATACAATCAAGGGGGTGTGCACTGTATGTCTGCGTGTAGTTGTGAGTCTTTTGTGTCATTATCTGGTTTGGCCCAAAGCGTTTGCATTAGTTGACATGATTTTAATGGGCGGCAATTACATGTTTTGTTTAAAAACGATTCCACGACATGCAATACAGGGAAAATTGAAAAATGTAATAAAGAACGTATTAAAGCCATAACATATAGACGGCCGGTTGGTTGTTGGTGTTGTTCGCTTCAGCTTTTTTCACTCGTTTTTTGTTCGATTCCAAATAACCGAAATCAGTGCTTAAATATAAATAAATAAAAAATAGTTAAATGTGGTAACACACACATGTGCATATGTCGTTCATATGTCTGTGCAGGACTAAAGTCCTTTGAACCATTCGAATGTTTATTTGAACAAAGAGAAGGGGGTGGGGAGGGGGGTCAAAAACTCAATTACAACTAAAACTAATATTTACACAGAATTTGAACAACAACAAAAACATAGCAGCATAGAAAATCGACAACAACAACCAACTGCAATTTAGCCTTAAGTAAATTTCATTGTAATGCGAAGCAACGAACATTTTGTTAAATATTTTTAGTAAATTTATAATTGCGTAACTCGCAGGTGTTATTATGATAAATGTCTGTGAAGGTGTACCAACGTTGCATGTCGGTCTACAAGTATGTTGCAAACTACACAAATGTTTTTTGTTGGGGACACAAGTTTCAGAGGAAAACAACCTATTAGACGACATTTTTTTAAAAAAGTCGTTACACTTGAACTGGATGATATAGGTCTGAAACTATAGGCAAAACTGAGTTGATTGGCGATTTTAGTTTTTCATTTCCTCATCCTGTCTGTTTTCAGCAGACGGTCATGGGCAGATCGTCTTAGAATTTTATTTTATTTTAAAGGGCCTAGGTCGATATTTCAAAGTGTTACAAGCGAAATGACAAACTTATGGTGTAGGGTATAAAAATCGTGAACAAAGTCATAAATGTCATCGATAAGGTTCGTCATGATGGCTTCGTTAATTGATAACAAGTAAAAAAGGCGTTAAGTTCGGGCGGGCCGAACTTTATATACCCTCCACCATGTATTGTATTCCGCAGAGGCTGTCGACTTTCGTAGGAGTGCAGTAATATTACAGGAAAATATATATTTATACACCGCACGAGAGTATTATGTCTTTGTGCATTTGTTTGTAACGCCCAAAAGGAAGCGAGATATACCCATTGCTAATTATGCCGTTCGACTTAGAATCACTTTATGAATCGATTTAGAAATGCCCGTCTGTCTGTCCACCGATTCTTGTAATCACGATACAGGTCGCAATTGTAGCCAGAACCAAATGAAACTTTACACAACGAAGTTTTTCGGTACAAGTACGAACGGTATTTAATTTGAAGAAAATCGGTTCAGATTTAGATATAGCAACCATACGAATTTCACTTCCGATTTGAATCTTTTCACTCTAGATTCAACATCTTTTAACAGATTTTCTTCAAAATTGACAAAACATCTTATATTTCAACTAGAAACACCTGTGGTGAAAAAGCGTTCAGATTTAGATATAGCCCCCATACAAATTTCGCTCCCAATTCGAGTTTTTCCGCTCTAGAAACCACATATTTTAAGAGATCTTCTCCAAACCTGGCACTTGGCCGATTTGACTTTTTCCACTCCATATTATATCAGATTGTCTTTAAATTTGGCAAACCATCATATATTTAAGCTAGGAACACCTGTGGTGAAAATAGGTCATATTTTATATATAATATTTACACTGAATTTCTTCAAATTGAGCGTAACACGTTATTCAAATATTCTTCCCGATTTGAGAAATTGGGTCAGGTCATATTAGCCTATGATTAGGAAACATACAAAAACCCATACCGTTTTCACTTTTTTACCGAATTGAATTGTATTCGAATAGAAAGTGGAGGGTATCATATAGTCGGCCCCGCACGATTTTAGCCTTTCCTTAATTGTTTTTAATATAGTCACAATTTTTGCCGTAAAAGTAAAAAGTACGAATTAGGAAAAAAATATTTTGTCAGAGGAATGTATACACAGAATTCCATGATTCTAGCTACGACCATTTGGTTGGTACCATTTTTATCCCCTTTTTCCTAGTTTACCCCCTTAAGAGTACGTTTTTGTAAAATCATTTAGAGTGATGTACACACGGAATTTCATTATTCTAGTTGTAGCCGTTTAGTTGGTATTATTTTTATTCTTCGGTATCCATTGTATCTCTTGAAAGTACGAATTTGGGAAAACCTTTTATTTTGTCGTGCCTATGCACTCAGATGAATGTTTACTCCTTTTCCATTTTAACCCCAAAAAGCACGAATTTTAAAAAATCCGTTTATTTTACGTTACTATTATCAAACAAGTAATAAAACGTTAGTCGGCTAAACCGTCTTATATATACCCTCACTCTCAGAGAACATGCGTATGGAAGGACTTAAATTTTGCTTAGCGCCGGAGTATGCTTTAGGGAGGTACTAGAAGTTGCGCCAATTGGACCAAGTTTCCACATTTGTTAATAATTGTAAAAACATGATCAAATATGAAGTCATATTGGATTTCAGGCACCGACAAAGGAGTTAGAGGCATTTAATTTTACCTAGGACAGATAATATAGGGGAAATAATAGGTCAGAGCGAGGAGAGAAAGATCGTGAGGCGGCACAATGGACGTAAAAGGAAATATATTTAGTTATACTGCGCTTTTAATTACTCCTTTTGGCTCTTCTAGTTCGCTGAGTTCTTCGAAGAGCATGCGCCTCAAGAAAGCCGGACGATACTCTTCTATTCCTTCCTGCTCGTCTTCATGTAAACAGCTTCTACAGAAGATGTCGCAAACCTTATCCATCATTCAATCATTAACTCACCATCTGCCCTGCCTGAACATTCCAGTTTTCGAATAATGTTTCATATATTATTGTTTCCTATATCCTCAATATTTATGATCTTTATTATTATTATTTATGATCTACTATTAAGATTCGAAATTATTATATTCAACATCACTCTATGGGAAAACACAGTTGTATTTTAAATGTTCAGAACACTGATTAAATTAATCCTCGAAATTTGAAGAGTTTTTTAAAGCTATTCATCTCTTTGATTTGATACGAAACTAAATTATAAAATATCTATATCCTTTGGTAATTAAAAGTCCTTTAAAAACTACCACGAAATAAATAACTGACTATACAGTTTTGCTATTGTGACCTATATAGCCTCGTTCTTGGGAGGGAAATCGTAACGCACTGTGTTATTGTAAAATATTATGTGCCGTTTTCTTCCCAATTATCCATTGAAAGACCAAAATCTTAGAATTATTTCCCAAAAATCGCTTTGCATAAGACTAGAATGTGTTTACGATGTAACTGATCCCATATTTCACTTTTACTTCGCATTTAACCCATTCGGGACCAGAAAATGTGCGGCCTTCAATGGACTAAGAAGTATTAAAAATTGTAATTGGCGATCAATACCCCTCTAACCAGCCTCTAAAAACACAAATCGGTCTAAAATTTGGAAGTTATTGCGGATTTTATAAAAATGCATCAAAAATTTCACTAAATTCGTGAAAAATCTACTTTTTATTCTGGGTCATATTGATAGTTTTTGATATGGTTTTATAAGGCTTGCGTCAGATTTTAATTTCTAGGAGGGTTTTTTCTCAATACTTACATACATTCTCATCGTGAATTCTTTTTAAGAAAAACCTAATTTATAGAGTAAAATAAGTAAACATACAACAAACCAATCTTTCATTTTAGTGGGGAACATCAACAACTTTAATTTGGAAGCCACTCTAATAAATATATGTTTGAATGATGGCCTCGCAAAATTACTCACAGATTTTAAAACATCTGCAATTGGTTTGGTGGAAGTATGACTTAAATAATACCCTGTAAAGTGAACATGTATTTTTTGAATATATTTCATTTCAAAAGAAGATATTGTCCGAATATCCTTTGAAACGTTTTAATTATTCTATTGAATAAATATTCTTAAAATTGTATTCCTTCCTTAACTTTTCAATGATTTTTGTGTTATTTTCTTTATTTCGCAGTTCTATGTGCAATCACAATGATTCTGGGTATATATATATATATATTGTAACCTGCCCCTTTTGGTGAAAAATGACCCATATAAAAATAAGAAGGACCTTACAAGATGTTCTCTATTTATATTTACGACAGCACATAATAGAACAGTAGCACAATGGCACAATGACCTTCTGTAGCCAGGACACATCAATGTCCTTATTCCGGGGCTATTCCCACCGCATTATAATATAGTAGCCAAGTTAATAGAACTACCAATATTACCATAGTATAAGTCATGTCCTCCTTCAATGTCCGCCAACTCTTGTGGGAGTTTAAGTATCAATAAAATTCACGGAGCCAACTTTAGATGCTTTCAACAGCAGGACGACACAAGGCAAACACACAAACACAAACACTCCACTCCGAAAAGGAGGGAAGAAAGGAAACTTGTACTAATTATCCTTAATAAATTCTCAATAAGTCACGTTTAGTCATTACTCATCCCCCGAAATAACAATGAAAACTTTAGCAGTCTGTCTGTCTGTATTTGTATCTGTATCTGCATGTGTAGGAGTGTGAAGCTCTGTCGCCATACATGTCTATGTGTAGCTTTGTCCCTGAAATGGTGCTACAAATATCCGTTTCCGTATCAATGTCATACTACAGATGCCAGATACCTCCTCCTCCTCCCACTGAGTCCGTCCGATCATGGCTATTGCTGGAGTAGAGAAACACAAGAAAACAATTATTTTTATTTTTATGGCTCATTCAAATAGGTATAACAACTGTCATTCAATGACCACTTCAAATCTTCAGAGATTAATACTAAACCAAAATGAAATGACAACAAAACGAATGAAACCCAAACGAAAAACGAATGAAAGCAAACACATTCGAAACGAAGCGAAAAGGAATTGCTTCTCTTCTAGCGTTTTTATGGGACCCCAAACAATCGAACAGTTGCTGGCTGGC
This sequence comes from Polietes domitor, assembly GCA_947397865.1. Lineage (NCBI taxonomy): Eukaryota > Metazoa > Arthropoda > Insecta > Diptera > Muscidae > Polietes > Polietes domitor. The sequence goes on along the minus strand of OX377621.1, from coordinate 173,033,787 downwards.
TCTACGTGGACAGACCAGACCCAGACCAGCCAACTAGCTCACCAGCTTTCAACAGCGACTAACCAAACAATTCGAGTAATTCTGCTAACGACTCTTAACATCAATTTACACACAGATACTTCTGCACAACCATACATTCCTTGGCTTGTGCCTCTGTGTGTGTGTGTGCGAGCTCCTACCTATACCTACACCTATACCTACACATTCACAAATCAGTTGGAGCTGAAGTGCTGGAAACACTTTTAATGCCACCGATACAATGATACGTCTCTTGTCATCAATAAAAGAAGAAAGGAAGTGATAGCAGCGAACAATGAAGGAGACTGGTATTTGACAATGCCCATCCCTTCCATGGATCACCCTCCTTCCCCCACTTTTCCCAGGAATAAGCACAAAAATGCCGTTGGGCCAGGAGGGAAAAAGAAGAAAAGAAATTGAGGAAAGAAAGTTTTGTTTAGAGCACAGAATTTGTGCAATTAAGCGACATTTTTTATGGGTCCTTTATGTGAAAATACTTGTGTGTGAGTGTGTGTGAGCTGCTTACATAGTTGTGTATTGCTGTAGTATTGGTAATGGGTGATTTGTGTGGGTGCGAATGAAGGTTACATCGTTTTTAATTCTTGGCCATACAAATTGTTCGATTTTATGTTGTTCGATCTGTTTCGGTGCCCTCGTCCTACCCCTTCGTAATACCCCGCTTCTTCAGATTTTAATGTGAAAAGTTCACTTTCTGTGATTTTTCTCTCCCTCTCTCATCGATTTTATGACTTTGCCACCCGAAAACATGTTGTTTTCCCGTCCAGTTCCGTCAATCGATTACCTTTTTCATACACTTGATGAGGATTTTGATGAAAGTTTCGGCTCGACTCGATTTCATTTTCGTCTTTCGCCTTACCCCCCGACATATGACATTTATTAATGTTTGCCAAAGTATAACGATTCATAAACTTTTGATAAATTGTTGTTTCGGAAATATTCTTCACCGTTTGTTGCTGTATTTCTCCTGCTGGCTCTCATTAAACTTTTCACATAATGACAATTATCTTTCATATTGTTTATTTTTCATATTTAATGGTTGTTTCTGTTCCTCCGTAATCTCTGTACAAGATTTGAATAAATTGTCGCCATAGCGCAGCGCAGAAAATAATCGAAAATCAAGGACATTTAAAATGGAGATGGGATCTTTTAAAGGCTTTTGGTTTAAATGCTAGAAAAGTGACCACAAATAGACAGTGCACAAGCCCCCAATCTCTTAGAAATTCATTCAAATCAAGCGTCTTCTAAAAGATTTTGGCGATATCATGGGAAAATATTGTTGTATATACATATACATTAGGCTGGGTCGTGAGCCATACATGTGGAAAAACAATTTCCACTCACCCCCCCCAGAAATGAAGATTGGATTGTTTAATGATGATTTACAAAATAGTTCGTCACTTAGTCAAGCCATTTGTGAGCTAAACGCTCCTGAAAACATCTCTAAAAATCAGTTTGTCCCGTGTTTTTTTATATTAGATTTTTGTCCAATTTTTTTCTGAATTAATAGACCCTCGAAAGACTTTAAATATAAATTTTGATTCTTGTCTGAGAGTAACTTATTGGTCGAATTATTGGACGTTTATAGCATTTTTTTCGTTTTTTCACAGTGGTGTCAATATTTTATTAAAAAAATAGCGGCAGTCAATACTTTTCGAATGACGCCTATATGATGATTATCGGAAAAAAATTGACGTCGCAGCGCTCATTTTTGTAAAAAGAGTTTGAACATTTTGACTCTGAAAAGCCATCTCCTTCATTAAATTATTTCACAAATATGGAGTCAATGACATCATTTATTGTTCGATATTCATCATTTAGACATCATTTGACAGGTATTGATTCCCTCTATTTATTTTTCAACAACAGCTTTTAAAAATTCTTCCCAAGAAATATGAGTTTGTAGCTGTCAATTTGAAAACCCACAGAATATCAATCTAAACGTCCAATAATACGACCAATGAGTTATTCCAAGACTATAATAACATTTTTTATTTAAAGTGCTTCCAAGGGTCTATTAATTCAGAAAAAAATTGGACAAAAATTACACGAGAAAACATGATTTTTAGAGGTGTTTTCAGGAGCGTTTAGCTCACAGATGGCTTGACCCAGTGACAAAATATTTTGTAGATCATCATTAAACAATCCAATCTTCATTTCTTGGGGGTAACCGCTGCAATTTATTTTCGTGATCCATCCGAATTCTCTCCATCTTCTTCGATATTGTTGTGGATGTATTTAAAGTTCATACGTGCTGAAATGTTACTTTATTTGCCTATATCTCTGAAGCCACGTATCGTTTAATTTGCGGAACACATGTGATCTTGAAGTGTTCTCTGGCCTTAGAAAAGTGTTTCCCTTTCAGGCAGTGGTTTACCTGAATGTTGTCCTCACTCAATGCTTTTCATTTTCTCCAACCGATGTCTTGGCATTTACAAATATTCGTCTCTGTTAATCATTGCAAAAAGAAAATTCTGCAAACATCTATTTAATTACACAAAAAGATAAAAGAAAATACAAAATCTAACCCGAAATTATTCATGCTTGCTATATTAACAGCAGCAGTTGAATTATTTGTACAGCCTACCTTTAGGGGCAATATTTTTTCTGACATTCAAATATTTGTTTTAAATATTTAAAATTTGAAAAATAAATATTTATATTATTTTGTAGCTGTTAGCAATAGATTTCAATAGTAAATTGATTATGAACCTAAAAGTATGCATTGCAAAATACACATGTTCCAATCAGACGATAAATTTATAGGAATGATTTGGCAGGGCATTTGGAATGATTTACTAATTAACAAAAAACTGGTAGACCATTAACCTCTGATTTTTTGCCAATGTTGAGCTGATATAATTAATAACACTGTCCAACAGCATTTTTGGAATGGAGAGTAGCGACCCTTTAATTCTGAAAGGGCCTGTCGAGTAGATAATTTTTGTAGAATAAACTTAAAGTCCAGCTGGTCTGAGTTTCTTTTTATCGCGGGTCAAAGTTTTAGTTTTTAGTCGAAGGGAGCATTATAGTAAGCGAAAAAAAGTGTTGTAAGTAAATGTCTGAGCGAATTCTTAGTATCAGAACTATATAGTGGAATTTCACGAGGATCATTTTTGTGGAATATCTTAACCCTCTAACTCTCCTGGCTATGGGTCAATTTGACCCTTTCAAATAGGACATTTAAGGATTAAAATATTCTAGGAAAATGTTTGCAGGGAAATTTATTTACAACCAAAGTTGTAAATAATGATCCTCCCGCTTAAATAGCAAGATTACACGCCAGCTTATATAAAAAAATTACTGGGGTTAAAATTGTTTTTTTTTTTTTTTTTTGGAAAATCGATCTTTTTCGACAAAAAATGTGGGTATTTCGGTAGAGCATGACAAACATAAACTAAAAATTGGATATTTTTCCAAAATGTTCATTTTCGCGGGAGATATAGCTAAAATGATTTTGTATGCATGACATTTTTGTTTTGTAATTTTCTCGCGATATATCCAATGGAACCGGCAAATGTTTTGCATGTGTATTAAGAACCAATGTCGCTTGTCCATTTTATGTTAATCACATAAACCGTATTGAACGACTACAAAAGAAATTTATTAATTTTGCTTTATTTTCTATTAACTTCACTGATCCTAGGCCTTCTTATGAATCCAAAATGTCTGTGTTATTTATTTTCAAATTAATTTCTGGAAAAATAGACTGTCCTCTATTGCTTAGTCGTATTGGCTTCAATATCCCTGCTAGGGATTTGCGTACTTGGGTATACTTTAACATACCTATGCATAGATGTAATTATGCTCTTAATGAACCTATTTTACGTGCTCTAAAAGAATGTAATAATATAAATAACAAATTCGATTTAGATTTTTCATTTTCGCTGTCAAATTTTAATGCAATACTAGTTTTATTTTACTCTTAGATTTAAGCTAGTCTGTAAGGATCATAATGTCCATAGACTGAAATAAATAAATAAATAAACGTATATGTAGTGAGTCGCGTAAAAAGCTACGATTGTTGCAAAAATCCAAAAATCGCGGTTGCCTTTCTTATATTTAAACTTTCTCTGATCATGATTCTGAAATTTTCTGACACAAATATTCCGAATGCAGTCAGCAATCATATGCCAACAAAAATCCTAGCATTCTCTATATGATGAAAAGTTACGCGGGTTTTTCTCTAAAGGCGTGTTTCACAATTTTTGACTTTACAGTGTCGATTTTAGTAAAAATCCCAATTTTAGACCATATTTTCCCCATTAGGAAAATTTGTGTATTTTCTTAATAAAGGTTTATAAAATTGTTAGCCATTATATCTGAAGACATTTTATCTACATAATACCAAAATTTCTTTGTGATATCTTAATTCGTGCAGATTTTAAGCAATGTTGAATATGAATTTGGTTATCGATAAAGTAAATTTTTTATGAAATTTTTAGTTTTACATATAATTATGCACAAGGAGTGATTCGCTGTTAAGTGTTTCTTACAAATTATTGAAGCCCTTGTTCAGCCCTTTCACAAATGGTATAAATTTTATATAATTTTATAACGATAGAATACTTTTTCCATTCACCGCCTAAAATTCTGTTTTGTGGAACAGTTAGAACCATTTCGGAAAAAGTACGAAAATAAACCTAAAATTAATTTTAAGTTTTGACTTATTTCGGGCATTTATGTTCTGGTGTATTCAGAGACATATTGATCCGTTAAACTCAAAAACTTTTGCACAAAAGGGACGAAAAAGACCTGTATATTGAGGTGAACAGTTAGGGCAGCCAGGGCCACATATCACTATGCAACAAAAAAATACAACAAATGTGTCCGGGAGTAAAAAATACTTTTTGTGTACATTTAGGCGTACTTATTCATAAAATCAGTATTAACATTTTTTAAGGATATTTTTTTCAATTTTTTTTACTAAAATTTAAATTTTCGTCAAACATCCGAATTGAATTATATTTCCGATTACACCCACTTGTATGTCCAATTAAAGTGAAAGAAGCACTTTCCCATAAAAATAGTAGTTTAGGAGCAGTCTCAAAAAAAAAAAATTAGGAAAAATTTATTGTTTCTTCGGAAAAAATCTATATTTTACAGGCTTCCACAATAATCATTAAATACTGAAAATGCAACCGAGCAATGAATATTTCACAATGTGGTAGATACCATATAAAGAGAAGAGATTTTTTTCTCATCGTCAATTTGCAGTGTCCAATAGGCGTTTAACTAGAGTATTTGATTATTTTTAGCTTATTTCCTTTGGATGGTGGCACACAGATGGATGAATATGTGAGACATGGCTAGATTTACACCACAATGAAGATTTTTAGAATAACAAAATTAATATACTCTCCAACGTTAAAAATGGCAATAGAAATATCTTATATAACATACAAAACAGATTTTTAATGTTTCTTTAAATCTCTGTTGGACAAAGTCTACCTCTAAATGAATCATAATTCCTTTAAATGTTGGTGTAGACCATTATTTGAACGCCGTCTCTATTCTAGTTGTAATTTGAAGAAGAATGAGGATTAATTATTATTATGATTAGCCTAATCTCCTTGATAATATTCCTCTTCGTTAGAACACAATTGTCTTAGTGGTTTCAATTTTGATTTTCAATTTTCAAAATAGAATAATTTTCGGCAGCCATTCATTCTATCCCAACGCTTTTAAAGGTAAAAATTAACATCTAAAGAAGAATAAAACGAACTGTTTAATTATATTGATTGTTAGGAATAGAAATGATAATCTGATAATTATACATTTTTATAATAATTCCCCACCATCCTACCAATAAAATTCTTCGTATGCTCGTTAGTAATATTTCTGATTCGTTTCTTGAAACACTTTTTCACTCCAACAGTCCTGTAATTCATATCTAATATCAACTTTTGGTTGTGTGGCTGGCATGCCATCGAAACGACAGCCTGTAATCTGTTGAAAAGGGAACAAAGTAGTTTCACATTCTCTAATCTTCAGCAAAGAAGAAGTACAAGGAGAAGTAGAAGGAGAAGTCGAAAAAAGAAAAATCCCTGTCCATATATCATGCCGAGTACATATTGCATGTTTACATTATAAATTCAAACTAATTTAAATGAACACGCAAACCAATACAGTGGCAGTGGCAACTACGACAAAAGAAAACCGACAATGTTTTTTCCGCTTTCACACACACACACATAAATGAAAAGGAGGATATCAATACAAATGTACTCCCCTACTCACATTCAATGTGTACGGGGAGGACATGCCGATACTAATACCGTGTTTTGCATATCCATCCATGTGCGAGTGTGTGTGTGTAGGATACAACTACAAACATGCCATAACTCCAAATATTCGAATATTAAAAGTGCCGATATAGTTGTTGTTAGTGGTAGTGGTGTTGGTGGTGGTGGTAGCGGCGTTAGTGTGTCGAAAACATGGCCATTACCAGTCCAGTTAACAAAAACCCATAAAAACCATTTAGTAATAGCACTACCAATATTTTGAATGTCTCTCGGTTTTGCTCACATGTCGCTGACTGTGCATGTGTGTGTGTGAGTGTGGCTAAGCTGCAGTATGGTGGCAGTTGCAGTGTCAGTAACTGTGCTAGTAATAGCTACGTTAGCTGCCAGCCGCCGTACTTGTTTGGCAGTAGTTTCCTTTGCTTTGTTCGTTTGTTGGTTTCATGTACAAATACAACCATAAATGTAAATATAAATGTTGAGGTGGTATTCAGATGTACATGTTTGTGTTTGCGTTTGTTATTGTGGCAAAGTAATCTAAATATATATAAATGTAAACAGTAACCGATCGTTGCATTATGATGGTTTGGAAATTGAACTAGAATTGTAACTGAAAATTTGAGATCGACTATAAATGGTTAACACATCACAATTATATAAAATACTAGCCTAAGGCGAATTTAATTTGTTTAAAGCTGTTTTTTGGAAACATTTCTATATTTCATTCGATATTGGCCTAAAATCCAACATCCCTAATCAGAACATGAAAGATGTGAATCACGCTCATACTTGAGAAATAACGCTAAGCTACAACAATTTTGCCGAAGGGCTATGCAAAATATTTAATATTTTATTTATTTTGCCTTTCCAAACTCGAAAACGATGTTAGCAATTTCTTAATGGATTAATTTTTTACTAAAATTCAAATTTGATTTTAGTCCTCGAGACGAGAAATTTTCCTCACCGGCCATTTGCCTTTATGTTATTTCTTTTGGATGCTGGTAGACAGACGGGCGGATATGACCGAACTGTCATGGCTGGAATTCAACCACCATGAATGTTTTTGGAGTGACGACAATATGAAGATGCTTTCCAGCTTCAAAAATTGTGAAAAACATTTTTCCATTTCCAGACAGAAATTGATTTTCAATGTCTCTATATATCTCTGTTGGACAAATTTTCGCCCGTTTTTTATATTATCATTTTGGAAATGTAAGGCCTTTAACACCCACTTATATGTTCAATTTTGAAGGCTCGAAATAGTGGTTTAGGAAGAATCTTAAAAAAATATTTTTTTCAAAAACAACATTTTTGCTGGCATGAAAAAAAAAACATAAAAAATCTAAAAAATAGTTTTTTTAATATTTTAATAGCTAACATTTTAACGAAGAAAATAAGTTCAATAAGTAATAGAAGAAAAGTTAACCAAAAATTTAAAAATCACCAATTAAAAAAATATTCTGTGTCTACAAGAAGAAAATGAATTTTAATTATTTGAAAATATTTTATTTTAGTTTTTTCGTTTGTATTTTTTTTTGGTCTGTAATCAATATTTGATTTGAACTGGGATATTGTCCTGACTCAAGACCATTTTGCATCTATATTTAATAGAGTGCAAATTTATTTACAACTGGCATGGTGACATTTATTACTTGGCTGCAGACTACCACGATCATGATTTCGACCATGTCAAAAGTCTTTTCAAGTGGCTTCGCAGCGACTTTTCAACATCAAACCCGGAGATGATTGTCACAAACAAACGAGAAGCACATCTCACTTTTTGGATCCGAAACAAATGATCACAGATTTTTGTCCTTTTGCTCGTAGGGCCTTTTCCTCGTCCTTTTGCTCGTAGTTTATTTTTTTAATTTTTTGCCACGAAAAAAGTTATCACAGATTATTGTCTTTCTGCTTGTCGGGGCTATAGTTTAGAAGTTATGAAGGTTTAAAGTTTTGAAAATGAATTATAATTTTTTGCCCCGAAAAAAGTGATCACAGATTATTGCCCTTTTGCTCGTGGGGTTGAAGTTATGAAGGTTTAAACTTTTAAAAATTAATTTACATTTTTTGAAATAAAATTTCAATTTTTTGACCCAGAAAAAGTAATTACCGATTTTTCCCTTTTGCTCTTTTAGGCCTATAGCTTAGAAGTTATGAAGGTTTAAAGTTTTGAAAATTAATTTTAATTTTTTGACCCGAAGATTAAGATATTGTTTTCTTCGTTAGACTAGGGTCTATTAAAAAATAAAATAACAATTTTATTTTTATTTTTTTTTGTTAAAAGTTTCCATGTGAACGTGAGGGACACAATACTTGTAGCCAACATAATTACCTTTAAATAAATATATTAGTCTGTGTGATTGAACTTATTTTCACAAAAGGAGAGTACAATTTTTTAACGAAAATTAGAATTTTATTAAAATTTAAAAATAATATATATACCCATTATATTTTTAAGATTTGATAATTTTCTGTAAAACTCGAGGGAATTTGCTTCAAATTGGAAAAAATATATATTTTTGTATCTCACACCAAAAAATTATTTTTTTTTAAATTACCTTATGAAATACCTTTTCTTTCGATCCACCCAACTGTCTACAATTTCTTATTTTTTCAAATCGGGAAATGCAGATTTATTCGCCGTATAGAAGATTACATTTTTGGATATTTTCAGCAAAATCTTAAAGGTACCAATCATTGGAGAAAATTTTAGCCACTTTTAAATATATCCACAAGTTTTTTAAATATATCCACAAGTTTTTTAAATATATCCACAAGTATTTTAATATCGTTTTTCAGTACAGAAAGACAAAATAAATCCGAAAATCTTATACATAGCCCATTGACAGTCCTTAAAATAGACGCCACTTAATGACAATAGTATGGCCTAAAAGTAGGCAACATTTGTTGCCCACTTTCATATTTCAAAGCCTGGTGCAGTCTTGACTTCGCTAGTAAAATGATTTGCTTTGAAAAATCCAATGAGAGCCAGCAATTCATAGGAAGTTCACTGAAAAAGTAATAATTCTGAAGATTTTTCAATTAAATTCTGGTTTATTTTGCAAGAAAAAAATTGTAAAATATAGAAGCCATAATTTCACCACTTCCAAACTCGCACAGTCACTAAAATAGACATCTAAAAAAAAAGTTTTTAAAGAAATTGATTAATGTAATCATTGCGAAAATCTAAATAAAATTGTAAAAACTGTAAAAAAATATATACCATTCTACTTCAATATTCCAAAAGTAATTGAAACTGTCTTCAAATGAATGAATGCACTTAGATTGGCCAAATTCGTGAAAAAAACTATATTTTTTTAAAAAATTACTTACACAATATTTTTATGAGAAAAATAAATATCGTTACAAAAATATAAAAAAGAATCAACTAATATTTTTTTGCAAATCGATATTTTTATTTATTATGATCGAAGTTGTTGTGTTTTGTTAAAATGACCAAAAATCTCGATTGGTAACGATATTTATTTTTCTCATAAAAATATTGTATAAGTAATTTAAAAAAATATATAGAATTGTTTTTCACGAATTATGGCCAATCTAAGTGCATTCATTCATTTGAAGACAGTTTCAATTACTTTAAAAACTGTCGCAGCTTATGAGGTCAAAACCTGACATGGAATGACTCATTTACACTCAAAAAATTATTTATTTACAATGCAAACCATAACTGTGATTTATATGGTCCATTTTGAACATAGGTGGCGCTTCATCGTATCTTCATAATCTCCATCGAAAATAATAATAAAGTATCGTATGAAATATATGGACTTTGGGAAGTCGTCTCACTAGTTCAAAGGGTGCATTGATGTCGCAAACGACTCATTTTGAATGAATTTATCACTATTTGATCACGAAAATAATAATGATTTTCGTTTCAAGTTTAACATGAAATGAGGTCGTCTGTAATTCAAAGGCCCAGGACTGTGTGCGCCTGTAAGTACTAGAGTGCTAGTAGTTACTTGCCTTTAGTGTTCTAGTAATGATATTCATTCATTACAATATTTTGCAACATTAATATTCCATTTAATTTTTTGGTTTGCATTTCGAAAAAATGCATTCGCTTCCTGTACCCTCACCTTTGAAATTTGCTCCCCACCTCACTCCATTTAAATGCCTGTCAGTCAAAATTGTAAAGGCGGTTGGAATGGTTGTATTTTTGTGGGTTATTATGTTACGAACATTTTGAATAAATTCAATTTGGTGGTGTTGTTGGTTTTTTTCGCGTGCAATTCGTTGATTTGTTTTGAAAGCAATTCAAATTCACATCCCAACCACACGCACACACTCACTAGATGATAAATTATGGAAATGCATTTCCATTCGCTAGCTGAGTGGGGAGGGGGAGGTCAAGGTAAATGTATAGAAATTGTTGCATACCTTGAGGGTTGTAATTATTCAACAGATTATTGCCTAATTTAAGGCTGTTTATCATTCATATAATTTGAGGTTTACCAAGTGCAGTCGTATTTTTTTTGTGGAAGTGGTAGAAGAGGGGGAGGAGGTGGGTTTGAGTTAATGGGGCTGAACAACAAAGTGGTTTCATGCTCTAATGGTTGCTTCCTTCCTTCCTCCCCCTTTTCTTTTAATAATGTATTAAAAATAATAAATTATTGTTGTGGAAAATGTTACTGAACGGAAAGAAGGTCAACTTCCAATTAATTGCAGCATAATTGAGGGGTGACTTTACGAAAGTAGTCATAGTGAAGTATGTATAAATGTAGCTACACACACATAGCTTATTTAATAAGAATGTATATATGAAGTATGGCTTATTTAATAATATCCTACAGACACTGTAGGTACAATTACAGACTTAATATGTTGTAGACGTAAGTACTTGGTAATAAATAAATAACCGGGTCCCATTGATTCTCGTTTAGCCGTGAAATCGTTAAAAGTTATTGAGGCTATATTTCCTAGACACAGTAGGTCCTATCGATGGTTTGGAAAGTCAATGAATTACAATACATTGAAAGCATACTAAGATATAACTCAAAGGAGGAACATGCTACGGAGACACTAGAGCAGAAAACTTATTAAAAATGACAAATTTGTTTGACGAAATAAAATTTTATGCTAACTAATTCTACCCTCCACTAGGGTATTTTAAAGGTAGACTAACATACGTTTTAATTTTCAGGTTTATATTTGACATATGGGATAGCATCTAACAAAATTTGGAAATATAAAAAACTTACTTCCAAAGTAGTGAGTCTTTAACGCAAACTGTAAGAAATTTACGTGGAAAATTTTCGTGTTTTCAAATGAAGCTCATTTTCGTCTTGGTGGCTATGTGAATAAGCAAAATTGCTGCATGTGGGGTTCAGAGAAAGCACACGTGACTATTGAGAAACCAATGGATCCACTGTGTGGATTTTGGGCTGGCCTCATTGGGCCATGCACTGAAAACTTGGTTTGATCGGATGAGGTACTGCCTGAGCCAGTCGTGGTAGTCACAGGGTTGATATTATGTTCAATTATCAAATAACACAGAAAACGAGAATTACTTTCTGAGTCGATTATCAATGTCAGTCTGTCTGTGCATCTACTCTTGGAATTAAAGTGCAGGTCGCAATTATTGTCCGATCCTACAGAAAATTGGTACAAGTAAGGTTTAAGGATCAATGACGAAAGCTATCTAATTTAAAGCACGTTGGTGCTCCTCCATATATGGGTCTTTTGGTTCCTTTTGTGAAAACAGGTAAAAACGTCCCTAAGACAGCGGTTTAACGAGTCAAAATGTTCTACAAAAATATTTGCCATAAAATTCTACTATAAGTCTCTGAATACACGAAATCTCAAAACTAAACCTAAATGCCAGAAAAAAGTCAAAACTTTAAAATTAATTTAAGACTTAATTTCGTACTTTTTGCGAATTGATGCTAACCAGTCGCACAAAACTGAATTTTTGGCGAGTGATGTGAATGGTAAAAATATTCTATGTCAAATTTCACTATAAGTCACCGAACAAAAGAAAGATGTAGATATAATTCAATATAAATATAATATCAGTAACAATTGGGATATTTGAACAAGTTGTAGTTCAACTAGAAGCATCTATGGGGCAAGTGAATCAGATCAGTTCAGATTTAGATATAGCTCCCATACAAATTTCTCTCTCTACTTGAAATAAATTTCGCTCTCGAAATAAATTGTAATGGTGTAGAAAGAAGAGGGTATCATATAATCGGCCACGCCCAACTTTAGTCTTGCCTTACTTTTTTTCTATAAATAATAAAAAATCATATTATTTTGCGTCATAACTTCTATATTTATCCATAGATCTTTTACATGTTGACGTTGTTTTCTTCTTTAGAATGCTAGCTATAGAAAAATATAACAAAATATTTTTCCCGATTTTTTTCTATTTTTATGTTTTTTCCGTAGCAGCAAACAAAAAAGATTTTTTCGAAAAAAAAAATTTTGTCTCAATTTTTAGGACACGACCATTGTTTGTCTGTGAAAGTAAAATTTGCAATATTTGTACCCACTATAATTACCTTTAACTGAAGACATAAACGGGTGTGATTCGACCTATATTTCAAAATTGAGAGTATAAATCTTAAAGGTACCTCTGGCCTCGTTTTTGAGTTCAGAAAACTAAAAAAGACTAGATATTATACATAGACCATTGAATATTGAAGATAGACACCATTTATTTGCAACAGTGAATCCTAAAAGCAGGCAACATGTTTGCGACTGAATATAGTGCCATAACTTCTACATTTATGCATAGATCTTCGACATGTTAATGTTGTTTTCTTTGTTAGCATGTTAGTTATAGAAAAATATAACAAAATATTTTTTCCGATTTTTTTTCTAGTTTTTATGATTTTTTTTTCGTACCAGCAAAAAAATAATTTTTGTGAAAAAAAAAATCTCAATATTTATGAGACTTTTCCTAAAACACTGTTTATATCTGAACGGGAAATTCGCTATATTTGTAGCCATTAGAAATACCTTTAATTGAACATATAAGTGGTTATGAACGGACCTATATTTCCAAAATGAGAGCACAAATCTTAGAGGTTCCCTTGTAGAAAAGTGGAATTTTAATATTTTATTTTAAATAATTTATATTTTTGATATCGTTTTCGATTTTAGAAAAACTAAAGCATAGTGTTGCAATTCCTTTGACAATCCTTAAAATAGAAGCTGCCTAATGCGAACATGTGGCCTAAAGGTAGGCAATCTATTTTTTTGCCAGTTTTTATGTTACCTTGTTTTAGCCCTGGCGCAGTCTTGACTTCTTTACGAAAATAGTAAGGGAAACTAGAGTTCCCTCTGTATCAGAAAATGTTGTGCTTTGGAAAATCCAATGAACGTCGGTAATTCATAGGAAATCTTGTACGTGACAGTATTCTAATGAATTAAAATATTTATACTCGTGGAATGCAAACGTTTCTGAGGATATTTCTTGTAAGAGGATAGTTTTTTTAATAGCAAATGTGTTTGGCTTCAAAGTACTGGAAATCGCTGAACAATTTTTCGAAGCAGATATATCTCATGAGTATCTAGAACACTGTCTGACAGTCCATATTACATTTGGACCAGATGATATATGACTGAAACTATACGAATTTATTGATGTTCTAAACTGTTAATTTCCTAATCGTGTTGCCTCTGAAAAGGACTACAAAGTTCCAAAGAACACAATTTTTTTAAAATGATTTTAAATGCTTCTCCTCACCCAATAACAATTTTTAAAAATTATTTTTTTGAAGATTATTTTAAATGCTTCTTCTCATCCAAAAACAATTTTTAAAAATTATTTTATGTACTTAGTCGAACCCTATTGCAACGGCATTAGTGTCAAATTAAAGAGGAAAATATCTGTTAAAAATACTTAAAATATTATGCTTTTATCTGTATTAGTTCAGCATAACAACTATTTCAAATTTAGCCCTTATTTATTCATATTTTTACTCTTTAAGAGGGAAAACTTTAATTTAAAATATTTTAAACAGATATTCTTCTCTTTAACTTGACTTTAACAGCATTGCAATAGGGTGCGATTAAATATTTAAAATAATTAAAAAAAAAAATTTAAATAATTTTTAAAAATTTTCATTGGGTAAGGAATAAACTTGAAATAGTTGTTAATACTACACTAATACAAATAGAAACATAATATTTTAAGTATTTTTGACAGATATTCTCCTCTTTAATTTGACACCAATAAAGTTATCATAGGCTGTGAATAAGTATTTAAAATAATTTTTCAAAAATTGTCCTGTGAGGAAATGAAAAACTAGAAACGCCAATGAACTCCGTATATCCACCGGTTTAGTTGTAACTATATTTTTAAATTGTCCTACGTTAAAATCATGAATCGTTGCTCTTCTTTTTGACAATGGTTTCTCAAACAAACCCTGCTTTAATTCTCTGCCCATCACCACCAACCCCTGGAAGCAGACGCCACTTAACGGCAATTTTGCGGCCTAAAAGTAGGCAATATATTTTTTGCCAATTTTATAATTTCACAATTTTAGCCCCCAAAAACTTTTACGCCACAAGAAAGCTTTCAGAAATAAAACAATCCCTGGCATCCTGGCCATCGCTTTCTTCCGTCTTCGCAGGCCGTCAAAAGGCGTTTATATTTTATAAAAATTACTTTTTATTATTTTTAATTGCTTACCCAATATTTATCACTCTATTTGGTCGTTTCCGTTTTTTGTCGCCTTGCCATTGTCGTGGCCGCAGCCGCCGACAGTCCTGTTATGGTGCTGGCTCTGGTTTTGGTTCTGGTGCGCCATTAATATGCATGATTTCTTAACTTTCGCTCGACCCTTTTTTTGTGTTGTCGTATTTATGTATATTTTCCAAGATTATTATCATTTTTAATCAAGCCACATACCAGTTTTATTGAAAAACTTTTGTGGCAAAATAACCCTGTGGAAAAGCAAGCCAGCCAGCCAACAAGCGAGAGATAGCTGGAGATGGCAGGACAACACACACAAAAGATACGAACGACACAACATTATGATAATGATTTGAAATAGAGTGTAAAACATTGCCCGACGACTACTTGTAGTCCATGGTGGCCATGGCCATGGCCGTGGCTGTGGCCGTTTGGGCGCTCTTATCTAAGAAATAATAAAGATAAGAGGCGGCTTCATTTTCATACACTCGCACTCGTGCACGGTCGTCATCGTCCTCATCGTCGTCATCAGCTGTAGTCCTTTTGCAGAATGTCAAACATTTTACAAGTTAATTGAAAACCTCTTCCTTGTGTGTTGACTCCTCCGTACTTACACTTAAACACATACACATATACATACATACATGCACTTGCGGGGCCGAAATTGTTGTTTAAATAAACAAAACACACTCCGGCCGAGATGGAGTCTGAGACTGAGTGAAAAGGACCTCCTGAATGGAGAGGAAACCGCAAAAAGGCTATTCGGCCACATAAAAATCAACAAGAAGACAGAGCCAGCGCCGGAGCCGTAGCTGTAGCCGAAACGCCCCATGCCAGGCCATAAATGAAAATAATCTTAATTGAATTATCAAATGTTCAGCATAATAGACAGACACTCAAAAGTCCTCTACGCACCAGCGGACAGGATCAAAACAGAAACAACACACCAGCGAGGTGGCCACAGAGCGATAGGGTACATGGCTATGACCGGAATAGTTGTAGCCGGGAAAAAAGTAAACAACAACAACAAACTGTTGAATAAAGCCATAGAGTACATAAACCCAACCCAACCCATGCCAATCCCAGCCAAGCAAAGCAAACCAGCCGAAAGGCAACCTTTTTTCAAGCCCCCTCTTCACAATGTTATCGTCATTCAGTTTAAAGACTTTTGCAGGACAAAGCAACAGCAACAACATCAGCAACATATAGGCCGAGTGTGTGTGTGTTTCCCTCTGGCCGCTGTTGTTTATTAATGTCAAAGATCCGTAGATTTTTGTAAATAACCTTAAGTTTATTTAAGGTAACTCTCTGTCTCTCCCCCTCCCCCTGCCGAGCTTGTCTCTTGAGGTCTGTGTGTTAATTTGAAATGAGTAGAGTTTATTTGTCGGCTGTGGCAACCCAAACATACGAGCATTCTTGGCCATGATGTAGGCACCACTGGCATTATATTAACGGAATGACCATCAATGGGCAGCGGTACGAATAATTTATGCTGAGGTAGACCAAGGGAATTTGGAAGACAAGTGGATAAGGAGGCCTGTTGTTTTCGGACAAAAGATGCAGACGTTATATTTAAAGATCTTAAATATTCGAGAATCAAAGACAGCGAAGGACAGTGGTGAGAAGAACTTATGATGAGGTGTGCCTAAGCAAGGAGAGTAAGATTAGGGGACATAATGCAAAATAAATATATTAAATATAATAGCCTTTCCAACATATTCAGGGAATTCCTTTTGATTTACATTAGTTTTTTTGACTAAGATTTATCAAAACATAAAGCTCTTGCAAAGAAACATATTATGTTGCTGAATTACACTGTGTGTAAGTTTTTAAGTCATGGAAATATAATCGCAAGAAACATTAATTATTTTTACCTTTTTTCCCTGTTTAGGTCCATTGGTAGCAAACCGTTCAAAATTCAAGGAAGCAACCAACTACAAAAATATAGCAGAGTATATCAATGTTGAAGTAAAGAAAAAACAAATGAAATTAAAAAAATGTCGGGATTTTTTCACTTTTGCGGCTACTTAAGCGCTACCTAAACGGTGTTAAGAATCATTCCTAGGAAGTTCGTATGTTCTAGAAAGTTGTTTATTGAGATCTCAGGTACATTTTTGTAGTTGACTGTTTCCTTGAATTTTGAACGATATGCTACCTATGGACCTGAACAGTGGAAAAGGTTAAAAAAATCGATTTTTTTAAGATTTTGCAATATTGACCTTGAACATGTTCTTTATGACAAGAGCTTCAGAGAGTAAATTCCAAATGGTTTGCAAGATATGAGCCTGAGAAAATTAGCACTTTTTTTGTAAAAATGACACCGATGCCCCAAATCTTTGGAAGCCCGTGAAAAAAGTCCATGACTTTGGCAATATTGTGTCTTTTTTTGGTCTTTTATCACGTAGTGCTGTCCGCATATGATTATAGTTTGTCGTGTTGCACTGTGTTATTAATAACTAAACGATTTTGCAAATATCTTCTTCTATTTAATCATTAGAAAAACTTATTCCAAACTAAACTCACAAATAAACGGACTACTTTAAGGATTTTAAATATTCCAAAATGTGGAGCATATTTTTAGGATTCGAAAACTATTTATAACAAAGGGACTTTAAGAAGACTGAATAAAGACCGAGAAATATATCACTGAAGGCCAAGTCGAATCTTGTTTCAATGAAATTTAATGTGTAGCCTCAAATTCAAGTATTTCGGCCCACAGTGGTTCAGAATCAAAATTCATCGCCCAAAATTCCATAAGTTTTGTTCAATAACCCAAGGGTTATTTTGAGCAAATTAATCTGACTTTTTGCACTAAATGTATCATATCTTCCAAGGAGGTAATTTTGGGCGGCCAAAAATTACCCTGAATGACGGCAAACCCTTCAGCCTCTCCAAATATGTATGTATATATTTCGTTTGAGGCTTTTGAAGGAAAAAAGTTGTGTTGGTCAGGTATTTGTTCAAAGAGGATATATTTTAAAAATATTTATTACAAACAAACTATGTTTATCACTAACAAAGTTTTGAGTGTCATATCTCTTGAAGTAAGAAACAGTTCGACAAAATCAAAAAAGAAATTACATTCTTTTTTCAATTTTCAAAATCGGAAAAAAGTGAAAATCTGCAAGACAAAAAAAAATAAAAAATCTTCTTCGCATTATGAAGAAATACTTCAAAATATATTAAAAAAAAACATAAAACACAAAAAATAAAAATTTTAATTTTCTTTAAAATCGAAAAATACGTAAAAAGTAGTCAACTTCAGTCCGACTTCAAAAATATATCCTTGGGTCCTTGTCAATTTTGGTTTTTTTACAGAACTCGAAAATATCTACTAGAACAAAAGTTATTGAATTTCGGCCGATAGATGGATTTGATTCTGAACCACTGTGCGGCGTCACTAGGAAAATTTCTAGTTCAAAATATACGTCTCCAACTTTTTGTATTTTGTTTCCTGTGTCTCCATTTATAGCTCGATTGTAACAGCTACATTTTCTACTTCTGGAATCTTTTTATCGTTTAAAAAACATTGTGAATTAGCGGGATAAAACCCGTGATTCCAGTAGTCACTTCTAGAACTTGTCGCCTGAGTGAAAAGTGAACAAAGTAGAAAATGTAGCAGTTGTCATTCTAAGAGCAATGATTTGTCACACGTTACGATCAGACTGTAAATAGAGACACAGGAAACTAAAAACAAAATGCGCGGGGTCAAAGTACGTGGCAAAAAAAAAATGATATTGTCTTCAAATTATATTTAATTGTAGGGGTTGATCGGCACAATTTTTCATCGACCCACACTAATATGCACTCCATTCTACACACAAAAAATATACTGGAGCTTACTAAACTTGGCTTTAAAATTTATACAAATACCAAATTTCTTAAGCTTAGTCAATTTGAAAGCCATTGTTGTAATTTATATAAATATAATTGTCTTGATATATATATAATTTCAGAATATTTGTTAACTTTATTTTGATTATTTTATTAAATTCCGGCTGACTTATGTTTTTCTAATTTATTTTCTCTCTTTCTTCCAGGTGAGTTGACTTGTAAATATTCTTAAATATTTTCCAAACATTTTGCGACGTTTAAAAATGTAAGTAAAGACTATAAAATAAGAAGAGTATTCTACGATGTCATAATACAAAGAAGCCAAGCAGTTATTCCCTGCCAAACCGGACAAAAAAAGAACATTCATCGCAACAGCAATTGCTTCAAGTTTTCCCATTTATTTATTTTTATTTTTAAGGGGGAAATGTTAATACTAAACTTACACAGATAGAAGAAGGAAATTCGAAGTATTTTCAACAGATATTCTTCTCTTTCATTTGAAATTCATATCGCCTTTGTATGAATAGGAAAAGTATGAAAATTAATTATTAGAACATCTATATACTTTAGAAATTAAAAAGGAGAACAAAATCACCAAATGGAAAACTGAGTACACAGTTCTCCTATATACGATGTATAGTTTACCGTGTATATGGCCTTGTTCAGTTCCAAGCTTAAAGGTCGATTTTTTTCAAATTTTCTCCAATTAGGTCTTGTTTTATTCATTAAAAAAAAAAAAACAAAAATTATTTCTAAGTTTTTTTTGGACTTACTCAACCACTGTGTCTATCTGAAAGTGAGACTAACAACATTTGCAGCTATCATAATTACTTTCAATATTATCTTATATTTTCAAAATGAGGTACCTTTGGCAAAAAGGGGAATTTTAGAAAAAAATGTCTTAAAAAAATGTATCCATAATTTTTTTAAATATCGTTTTCGAGTTCAAATACACAAGAAAAAGTTATATATTGCCATTCGGCAAAATTTATGGAGCACTAGCTGAACCCCACCCGCTTCGCTAGGCAAAAAACTAATGGTAAAATCATAATCAGGTTTCATATTTCTTTTTAACTTGGCCAGAAACAAATACGTTACAAATTTCAGTTTTCTGGCTCAAAAAAACATTTTGCCACGCCCCCACTGCCCACCAAACGAAAATTCAAAATTCGGCATCATATTTATCTTTCTCTTGATCATTAATATATACGCTCCAATTTGCAGCCTTCTATTTCAAAAAACTCTTTTGCCACGCCCCTCCGCCCACGAAATAAAAATCCAAATTTCGGCATCATATTTATCTTTCTCGTGGTCTGTAATATATATATGTACCAATTGTCAACTTTATGGCTCGCAAAAACACTATTGACACGCCCCCTCCGCCCACAGAGTAAATTTTTAAAAATTCTACAGTTCCTTCCAGACCTGCATCTATTTGTACTGAAAATTTCAACAACAGCGGTTCAGCCATTTACGCGTGTTTGCGGAACAAACAAATAGACAGACAGACAGACTTACACTAAAGTTTTATATTAAAGTAGGCAATTCTTAAGATCAACAGAAGTATGCAACAGAAAAGTACTCAATATTTCTCTCGGTCTACTCCAAATGAAGGACAGTTTTAATCTTCTTCTACATTTTATTGCGGTCTGTAATCAAATTGATTGATTCATTCTGGTTGTTAAAATTACCTAAATATATATGTATGATTGTATGAATTTTAGCCTAGCAACCGGAAATGCTACAAAAACAACCAACATTAAGCTGCAAATGACACTTGAAATCTTTGCGATCATGTTTGTGGCAATTTCTTTAAAGTGCCCGAGTATTACCTATGTCAGTCTTGATTCTCCGTTGGCTTACTGGTCATGTTTTACGTCTGCCCCCGGCCCCCGGCCCCTCTCACCAACACATTTCCCCACCACTTGGTCGTTTATTAGTAAATGAAGTTTAACTAAATGTTTTATAATTTATATGAACGAAACACGCAAACACTTTAACTTTAGTCATCATAAGCAAAGAAATGCTTAATGGAATTCAGCAGCAGCAGCAGCAGCAGCAACAGAAACAAAAACTGAAGCAACAGCAACAACAGTAACACGAAACAAAAGGACTACAAGTAGTACGAGCATTGCAGAGAAAAATATATATTATGGACTTCCTTAGACATTTGAAAGTTCCACTACCCAGTTACCGGCTGGGTAGTTTACAGCTTCAGCAACTCAGCATTACCCTTGGCTCATTGCCCCCGTTACTTTCTCCCCACGGCTTGCCCTTAGATGGGCGAAAAGCGAGAAGGTACTTAAATGTGGCCAAAATATAATTAATTGCTGCAACAATATCCAGTTGTCGGTGCTCGGTGCTCAACCCACTCTGGTCGCTCTCTCTGGTGTTTAGTAATTTATCCATAATTCTTTAGGAATGTGGGGAAAACTTACTTCTTGCTATGGTAGTAGTTGTTGGCAACAATATCATTTGTTGCTTAGGCAGCAACCGAAAACTTTTCACCCTTGGGGGGTTGCTTGCTTGGTGGACCGGGCTGGGTCGGATAAACCGAAAGGAGTAAAGAGTTGTTCGAAATAAATGTTTAGTGCGTGTTTTGTCGTGTTAAAAGTATTATTTTCTCCTTCTGAGGTGTGTTCGAGTATTTATTTAAGTCATTTGGTAATAAACTGTTTTTTCATGTCAGACATAATTAGTCCCGCCCCCTCCTTTCAGCCACCTCTGCACACTGACGAAATGTATTTACACGAAGTGATAAATGAAAGTGAAACTGAATTTGACAGTGGCAATGGCAGTGGCAGCCACGTCGTGCGAGTTAAACAACAAGTTTAGCACGCTTTCGACGGATAAGTAAGTAAGCACTTCAAAGTTTGTGTTTGTGACTGCGAATGGTGGAAATGATGGCCTGACTTTTGGTAATTGTAACAAATGAAGACATAAATGTCACTCAATAGATCTTAAATGGGAGACCTTTCCATGCCTAAGTTACCTTAAACAGACAAATGTCCTTTAAGGAAAAATAAAACCGCTCACAAATCCCCTACTGTGGATTTTAACATAGGAAAAGGAGCTCGGTAGAGATAGAATTTGTCACGGTAAAGAGGTATGGACAGAAATATATTTCGTCAGACAATAAATTAGACCGAGTCACCAAAATATCCAAAAATGAGGTGCGACGCACTGTGGAATATTGTCATGCGACAAAACTTAGAAGAAGGAAAAAATTTTTAGTTTTTTACGATTTTCGATTTTTTGATAAAAATTATTTTATTTTTAAATCGATATCAAACGGCTATTATTATAACCTTATAAATAACCTAAGGTTAATATATCGGCTAAATATTTATTAAATTATTACATCCCAAAAGTATGCTGTAAATAAATTTTCAAAAATTCATTAACAAAGAATAACAAAGAAAGTACTGTTTCTTTTTTGGCTTAGAAAGATTTAACATTTCAGTAATTAAATCCATGACTTAAAAAAATAAAATTGAAAATATATTTGAATTTTGAATTATTCTTTGAAATTAAATTGAATTTTAAAAAGTTAAACTTTCATTGATTTGACGAACGATGAATGATCCTCCTGATTTAATGGAGGCGCGGATTGGATCTTCTGATAAAGTGCCCCCTGACAAGAATCCGAAAAGTCAAGGAGGGAAGTCTTCTCTTCGAACACTGTTAATGGAAGCATGTTTCAATGACAGGGAAATTTTGGAGGAGAACGTGAAGGCTATTGCTGCCGCCAGTAACAAGGGGGGATGTGGAACCATCCCGAAATCCAAGGCAATTTTAGTCGAGAGAGCTGATGTATCCATGGACAAAATCAAAATG